>CM014735.1:63997679-64652441 GCA_004329165.1 Spatholobus suberectus
GAAGGTTTGAGCTCGTGAATGGTGAACGAAATGAACACTAGAACACTTGATGGTCTGAGCAAGAAGGTGAGACTTGCACAGTCGTCAATGGTGGAAGGACTAATGTTTGAACCTAAGTCGTGAGAAAGAGAAAGTCATGATTGTAGAGTGAGAGCGCTTATGTTTTTTTTACGATTTTAGTAATACTGTAATAAGGTATTTTACTTTAAAAGAAAAAAACTCATTAACCTGTGGCAACGAGCTAAGTGAGCTGGGCCAATTTTCCTTTATAATTGTTGCGAGCTATTTTTTTTAACCCTACCCAACCTAGACTCGTGGTGGGTCAGGTTCGCTTGCTAGGTCACGGCCCACTTTGACAGCTCTATAGGGTGCTTTTAGTTGTGAAGGAACCAAAAAAGTAATAAAATGGTTGAAGTGTAACTTTTTTTTTTTAAGCAAAATGAATATCATTAAAAATAGAGTGATCCTTAGCATAAGGTGTGACACCCAATCATATTGACACTTATTCTGACAATTATCTAGTATATTTGATTTTTCATTGATTTTATTATTTATTATTTGCTTCTTTATTTTGCAAATAGCGAGTAAATTTTTCACGATTAAAACTTCACTTTAAACATTTGTAAAACACGTGATTAATTATCATTAACGTATTAACAAAAAAATTAAAATAAAGGACAAGAGATATCATACATACATCGATCATCATATCCATATATATATATATATATATATGTATGTATATACATATATATAGATGTATACAATGTACATAGGTATGTATATATATATACATATATATACATTGTATACATATACATATATACATTGTATACATATACATATATACATTGTATACATATACATATATACATTGTATATATACAATGTACATAGGTATGTATATATATATATATACATACATGTATGTATGTATGGGTTAGGATCCGTTGACATCAAGTGTTAAAGTTAGTCAAATTATACCTTCAATAACTTTTTGTAAAATGTAAATTTAACCAATCCAATTGTTGAATTTGATGTTCTTATTAATTAGATTAAGTATACAAAATTTCATACAATTCATAAATTATTTAATAGTTCATCACATCACTTTTAATGTATACTATGATATTAAAATATATGTAAATATTCAATGTTAGATAGCACATCTAACAAAGTTCAAATAATGTGAAATTTGATACACATGTTCATGAAGATAATATCACCTAATTTAACAGTTGGATTAGTTAAATTTGCATTCTACAAAAAGTTGTTGAAAGTGTAATTTGACTAACTTTGATACCTGGTGTCAACGGATCCTGACCCTATATATATATACATAAATATATATATATATATGTATATATATATACATAAATATATATATATATATATACATATATATACATGTATGCATGTATACATATACATATACATCTATACATATATATACATGTATGCATGTATACATATACATATACATCTATACATGTATGTATATACATGTATAGAGGGTACATACATATATATGTATATATATACATATATGTGTACATGTATAATGAGGTAGTACATTTCAACACAATAACCATGATAGAGGGTACAGTCATCCAAAATACAAACTATCACTGTATGCTAATATACATAAATCAATCAAAAGTCCTAACTACCCATCCTCAAGTACATACAAACTAAAGAAAAAGGGCCTAAGTCGGAGCAGTGTGACTATACATCTACCTACACCTATATAGTCTACAAAAAAAAAAAAGGTTAAGTTAGGTCCTCTTTATGATTGATCTTTGTCTCCTCGAAATCCACATATATGTTTGTAGCACAATGAGTGTGACCATTAAGAACCTGAGATTGAAATAAACAAAAGAACACACAAGAAGGGAGGTTGAATTGTGTGTTGTGTATTTTTGAAAATTTTTTTTTCTGAAAATGGGTTTTCGTAAGCACTATAAAAGATCGTGTAATGAAAACAATGTGAAAAAAAAAAGAATAGGGATAGAAGATAGCAAAATTGTGTATTTGTCACCTTTTTTGATGGTGACAAATATTATTAAAATTTAGATCAAATCAAAGCAGATAATCAAAAAACATATTATAGCAATTATTAGATCAAAAACATAACGTTTAATGCTCCCCCTGAGATAGAGAACTCAATTAGACCAAAAAGATAAGAACATACTCAGATTAATATCAAAGCAAAACATACAAATTAGAGTAGTATGATCAGAGTAATATGATAAGTATGCATGTAAGAGTTATACAAAATTTTAAAACCAAAACTACTCCCCTTTTTATCATTAGACAAAAAGGTAGGAATTAAAAAAAAATGCATCATTGTTAGAATCACACATTGTCAAAATGAAAACAGAAAAACAATTTTCAAGGTTGTGGTTGTAGAAGTGGAGGTCTATCTGATTATCTATGAAAGTCATCAGCTTCTCTTCCATTTCTTGAAAGCACATTTTAACTAGTTGATCCACACAGTCTTTGATCGAAGGATTAATGAGGGCCTTAGCTTACTGTTGTGGTGGAGGTTGAAGAATTTCTTCTGGTGTTGGTGGATCTTCTTGAGCAACTTCAACGGGAAGTGGTGTAGGCAAACATAAAATCTTTGAAATTTTTATATTCGATGGACGAGGAACTTTAAAGATTTTGAACACTTTCTGCATAGGAAATGGCCATTTTTCCATAGTCAAAGACACAACATTGCAGAAGGCAAGATAGAGCAATGCAATTTCCTTTCCCAACAAAGTCTAATCTTTGTAAGACAAGGGTCTTACTAGTGCAAAACAAGAGTCACCAAAGTGAACAACCTATACTGGACGCAGGTAGCAAGTGCTTGGGATAGTGGGAATATTAAGTCTCTCTTGAGGTTCCATGCGACTTCTAAACGCTTCTTATTCACACGTCCAAAGATGTCGTTCCTAGAAATTACACAAAGTGTTTTGATCAAGTGTACGAACATCACGTGCAGTTATGACCATGTCAAGATTGAAGTTGTAACACCCCAAATTTCAAGTACTAGAAATAAACCACAAGGTAACTCTTAGTAGGATCTTTCCCATGTGTTATTAGACAAAAGATGCCTTAAGAGTTACTGTTATTAAATCACTTATTATTATTATTATTATTATTATTTTTGTGTTGTGTTGTTGTTATTATATTTATTGTTGTTATTATTATTGTTGTTGTTATTATTATTATTGTTATTAATACCTTAGCATTAGAAATTAGTAGAAATGTTATCATAAAACCTAAAAACGCATCTAAGCCTAATAGGGGACTAAAGCCCACTAAGCTACATATCCACCCACATATTATAAGAAGGGAATAGGGAAGGAGAATTAGGTTTAGCCGTCAAAAAAATAAAAGAAGAAAGAAGGTAGAGAGAATAAGGAGAAAAATAAGAAGAAAAGGAAGAGAAAGAGGAGGAATAAAAATCGAAGAACCCAAACCCTAAAACTCAGCTTTGCATGTCCATAAAGATGAGTGCTTTTCCTGTGTCCTTCCTTATGCTTTATGTTTGTCTTGTTCATCTATTTTTTTTTTTTGCCCTCCTTATGCCTAAGTTTAGGGATTTGATGGGTTTTGAGGGGATTGTGAGAGAGTAAGGAATTTATAGATTAGATTGACCAATTATCAATATAGAAGAGTGATTAGGAACCTAATTATTTATTTTGGAGCATTTAGATACCAAAGATAATAGGAAAAATAAATTAAAATTAGTACTTCAGATCCACCTGGCAGGATTAGATAGTTGCTGGGCGACTTTTTTTCAAAAACTAAATTTCGCATTGGTGTTAGGCGCGTGGACCCACTGGGCGAGATGAGTTCCAGCGCAGACCCACAAGGCGAGTTCGCTGGACCGCCAAGCGGGACTCCTGTCTTGCCAGGTAAATTATAATTACTATTTTGTTATTCTGCTAAAATTTTATGTAATTACTAAATTGTTACTCTGTTAAAAGTTTGATATTGTGTGATTTCTACAATATAAGACAAAAATGTTGATTGTACTGGTGCTTAACTTAAATGAGACCAGTGAAACCTCTATTTGAGAAGTTAGGAAGTGATAAATTAGTAAGTAATGTAAAACGAGTGACATGTTGTGGCATGGCACCCTACTAGGGAAGCTACAGTTTGGTATGCTGATGAATGAAAGGCAGGGACCCATTTGCGGATGTCTTGGGGGTAGGCATTGAGTGGTGAAGGTCCCAATGGCTAGGGTAGTGCCCTTGAGTTGAGATATTTGCCTAACCAAGCTCGATAACCCCAATAATTGCTATGCATTCCAGGATTGGTTTGAGATTTATTTTCCTCAATGATGATGAGGATTGTACCATGTGATGATGTTGATGAGGTATATGTACCCCCAATCACTTTTCAGGTTCTGTTGAGAACTATTACCCACTAATGGGGAATATGGATCCATACCTAGTCAAGGGTGATACAACTTAGCATGAACCTTAGGTTCCCTTATATTAGCTGTGTTTTATCTTTGTTTTATGATAGATTTCCTATCATACATGTAAAAGTGATTTTAGAACAAAACACCTCACTCTATTATTTTCTTCTATGTATGATTGATCGTGATTATTAAAGACAATATTAATGCCCCATGATGTTGAGTACGAGTCAGAGGACATTTCAACGGGCGAGGATCTAACTAACTATAGTATTTTTATTTTTGTATAAGGGATAGGGTAGATTGACACTGCTATGTATAGGACCTTTTTGATGTACATATTGGGTTAGATAATGTCTATCTTTTGATGTATTTTTAGTTTTATGTATTTTACAACTATCATGTATTATCAAATCATGATGTACAGTTTTACGATATATATGTGTATATAGTCTTATCTTTCATCTTTTACTATCATTTTCAAATTCTATTAAGTTTGAAATTTTTCTATTATAAAAGCGGAAAAAACTTTACACACATTTTCATTTACTTAAACTTAATAACTAAATTAATACAAATTGTATTTAATATGAATGGGTGTTACATATCCTTTTCTGTTTTACATATTTTAAAATGTATTTTTGGTGATTTAATTAAAAAAGGAATAGTAGTAAGGCTCATAAAACTATGGTTTATGAAAATCTAAGATCTAAGTTTTAACTTGATGATTTCATAAATTTATTTTCTTATCTAATTTTAATATTTTATTATTTTAAATAAAGAATTTATAATAATATATAAAAGTTTATTAAAAATGTTTCATGAGGAAAGTTACAAAAGGCATGACTGGGTGAATAATTGTGACTTGATGGCATGTTGATTATGTTGTAAAACTGTTGATAAGGGCTTATCCAGGTATGAACGATAAGTTGTTGTAGATATATGTTGCCATCAATGTCTATTTGTGATGAATTGATTGTCATGTATGCATGCATTGTTGTGAGCAAGTGGTACCAAAGGTGTTAGTATTCATGGGAATATACAGGTACAAGCCCAGTGTGAAAGCTTGCGGACTACGGATGGCACAATTCCATAAGAGATCAGGCCCTTACAAACCTTGTGTGGTGGCAATGGTTCCCCCGTATGGAAATGCTGACGAGTACATTGATTCCCATGATCAGTAGCCGATTTTCCCCAAATGATTTTTGGCACGTGCCACTTTAAGAACCTTGGTAAAGGTATCTGTGTTGATTATACCATGACTAAGGAATATCTAGGCTGGTCTCTCAATTTTAGATTTCCATGGAGAGTCTAGGATCATGGTTTGCATTTGCATACTTGGTCACACTTTAATCAAGAATGATAATGAAATAAAAAGAGTCCTATGTATGTTTATGTGTTGTACTTGAGGGTATACTTGGATTCATGCTGGTTATGTTGTATGTTTTAAATTGGGTAGCTTATCCTTGCTTGTGTACTTTGAGTATGAGTGACTGTGATGATCACGATTGTCTTTGATCGCAGGAGTAGATGGCATTTCCCCCTTGGAGTGATGCTTTCAGTGTGGAGTTGACACTGACCATCCATGATGGGCAAGATGGTTGGATGATAGATGCTGATGCCCATCAAGCGCGTTTTGATGGTCTATTTCTCACCCGCTACACACCATGCAATGCCTTGGTTTCTACGATTCTAGTTACGATTCGGATGGATTTCACAGAGTTTGCTCAGGAGGTTCTGCATCCCCCACCTGCTGTTCCTACTCATGTACTTGCTCCTCGTCTAGTGGGTAATGCTTGCGAGTACTGAAGGCTCTTTAGTACGTGTGCTTCTCATGGACGTGGACGAGGCTCTGGCCATATTTTGTGGGAGACGTCGATGATGACGATGCACCGTCTACCTCTCCTCATTGTCTCCTAGAGACAATGCATTCTGTGTTTATCTTTTGAGTAGAGGTGGCAAGTTATAAGGAGTGAGTTATGTATCCACTACCCCTTTTGTGTTGTATTTTGGGTTCATTGTTACACACATCTCCCACTATCTTTATGTTATTTGATATAGTTGCATTTATGTTGGACCCCGCTATGGTTATGTACTTTATTTATACTTTGCATGCTAGGTGTGCTATCTATTATTGTATAGTGATATATTATGTGTTTATCTTCATGTATGTCTTTCTTTTGTGATGCGTTGACAATAAGCCAATTTAGCCTAGAAAAAAAATATTAAAAAATTATCCATATTTTCACAAACAAATTAATAAAGAGTTTTTCTAATTGAACTTAAAGTCAACATAGAGGATCAGAGAGCGATTTCTTTCTATTTCCTTGTGACAATTCGTGGTGGTTGTATCATGGGTCATCACAATTTGTGGTATCAGAGCTTTGGCAGGTCACCTTGGGGTTAGCTCTGTTGTGCTTTTGCTATGTTGTGCATAATTATCTCCCTTGGAAGATAATTTTTATTTGTTTAAGTCAATGGACTCGGATGCTTTTTCTGATAAGGAGTTGTCACTTTCCGTTTACTTATTGTTGATGTTGTTTAATCTTGCAATGTACGATGGTGAGGCTTGGCCATCCACCGCAAGTGGATTTCTCTCCTCTAAATTGTACGCTGGAAGCTATGGTGGCAACGATGATGCAACAACAAGCTGTTATGGTGCAACAACATCAAGAGGCTATGGCTCATTTTGATGCGGCAGGCTCGTCATGACGAAGTGAAGCAAGAGATAATACCACTTGAATTTCAAGGATTGGTTGAATTCATGAAGAATAATCCTCCTCAGTTTAAGGGTGATCGTGACTTGGATGTAGATGATCTTTAGATTCAGGAGCTAGAGAAGATTTTCAGAGCGATGAACTGTACAGATGAGCAGAAGCTGACTTATACCACATACATGTTGATCGCTGAGGCTGAGTATTGGTGGTAAGGAGCTCTTGGACTGATGGGGATGCCAAATGAGGTTATTACTTAGGCTGGTTTTCCAAGGCAGGCAGTTCTTGGAGAAGTACTTTCCAGCTAATACGCGACATTTGAAGGAGTTAGAGTTCCTAAGGTTGTGCCACGAGACTTTGAGTGTGACTAAATACTCGAATAAATTTGAGTATTTGGCTAGGTTCTATGACTAAGCTGGTAATGAGGAATGAAGATGTAGTTGATGCGAGGAAGGTCTGAAGCATGAGTTGGGGAAGACAATTGTTCTGATGGAGATCCGTTAGTTTTATTTACTGGAATACAAGAGCAAGACTATTGAGCATCTGAAGGCTGGGAGCAGAGTGCATAAGATTCTTGGGGTTGGACCTTTTAGTGCAAAGAAATGATTTCAACAAAAGAAGCCATACAGTAGACCACCTGGACAACAAAGATTTACATCGCAATAGCAGTAGTTGAGGCAGGGAGTTTCATTAGTTAAGAGTACTCCATCTAGTTTCCAGACAGAGCGGTAGACAATCTGATGTTTTAAATATGGGAAACCACATTTTACCAGCATTTGTCCATTGAAAAATCTATTTTGTTATCAATGTTGGCAAGCAAGACACATAAAGAAGGATTGCACAGAGTAACCGAAGGAGGAACCTACAGTTAATGTAGTGAAGGCGAAAAGACCTACGGCTACTGGTCGAGTCTTTACCATGAGTGGGGTTGATGTCCAAGAGTCCAAAGACCTGATAAAAGGAGAATGTGTCATAGCTAGTAATCTATTATTTGTACTGTATGACTTAGGCACTACTCATTCCTTTATATCCTATGATTGTGTGAAGAAGTTAGGATTGTCTCTTGTCCTTTACCTGTTAATTTGCTTGTTTCTACTCCTACAGCTAAACCTGTTGTGACTTCTCTTATTTGTTCTAAATGTTTTATTTTTGTACATGGTCGATCTTATCTTGTAAATCTTATTTGTCTTCCACTTTCAGAGTTAGATGTTATCCTAGGTATGGATTAGTTATCTACCAATCATGTTTTGATAGATTATGGTAAAAAGACTCTGATATTTCCTAACCGTGAGTATACTAGATTTTTGACTACTAACCTAGTATAGGCTACCTTGAAAGAAGGAGCCCAAGGATATGTGGTCTTATCTTTCTTAGAGGTCGAGGAGACTATACCTAGACTAGACTTAGTAGAATCTATTGTTATGGTCAGAGATTTTCTAGAAGTTTTTCCTGATGACGTACCTAGTTTACCACCTCTAAAGGAAGTTGAGTTCGCTATAGATCTAGTTCTTGGAGCGAGACTGTTTTCAGTGGCATCATATAGGATGACTCTTAAAGAGTTGGAAGAGTTGAAGAGGCAAATTGAGGAGTTGTTGGATAAGCGCCATGATTAGACCTAGTGTTTCATCGTAGGGAGCACCAGTGATGCCAGTTAAAAAGAAGGATGGCAGTTCAAGGCTATGTGTAGATTATCGTCAATTGAATAAGATTATGATTAAGAATAAGTACCATTTACCTAGGATTAATGATTTGATGGATCAGCTGAGAGGGGTTGTAGTTTTCTCAAAGATTGATCTGAGGTCTAGTTATCATCAGATTAGGGTTAAGGAAGATGATATTCCTAAGACTACTCTTAGGATGAGATATGGGCACTACAAGTATTTAATGATGCCTTTTGGCATGACTAATGCTCCAGCAGTATTCATGGATTATATGAATAGAATTTTTTGCCCTTTCTTGGATAAGTTTGTGGTTATGTTCATAGATGCTATTCATGTACTCGTGAAAAACATGAGGAACATTTTAGAGCAATTTTAGAGCTTTTGAAGGAGAAGAAGTTGTATGCAAAGTTGTCCAGGTGTGAATTTTGGTTAGGGGAAGTAAAGTTTCTCGAGCATGTGATTTCTGTAAGTGTGATTGTTGTTGATACAGCAAAGGTAGAATTTGTGTTGCAATAGAAAAGACCAAAGTTGGTGACGAAGATAAGAAGTTTTGATGGTTTAGTTTGATATTATAGAAGGTTCATCGAAGGTTTATTAAGGATAGTTGCATCTTTGACACGACTTACTCGTAAGGATCAACCTTTCATTTGGACTGAAGATTGTGAGAAGAGTTTCCAAGGGTTGAAGCGGAAGTTGACTACTTTACTTGTGTTAGTTTTACTTGATCTGAGGGAGCCTTTCGAGGTTTACTGTGATGCTTCTTATCAAGGATTAGGTTGTGTGTTGACGTAACATAGGAAGGTAGTTGCATATGCTTCAAGACAGCTAAAGACTCATAAGAAAAACTATCTTATTTATAGCTACTATTTTTTGCCTTAAAGATATAGACACATTCTCTTTACGGGGCGAGGTTTGATGTATTTAGTGACCATAAGAGTGTTAAGTATTATTTGCTTAGAAAGAGTTGAACATGAGGTAGTGGCGTTGGATGGAACTTTTGAAGGATTATGATTTTCAGTTGATGTATCACCCAGGTAAAGCCAATGTAATGGCTGATGCTCTTAATAGGAAAGTGATCCATATATCTAGGATGATGGTTAAAGAACTAGAGCTAGTTGAGAAGTTTAGGGATTTGAATTTGTTTGTAGTATTAGGATTTGATCATATTAGGTGTGAAATGCTTAAGGTGACTACCAGTTTTCTAGAAATAGTTAAAGAGAGACAAGCATTAGACCTAGAGTTGTGTAAGACTAGAGCATTGGTAGGAATGGATAAAGCAAGTGGTTCAGCATAAGTGAGGATGATGTCTTAAGGTGCTATTTGTTATCGTATGGTGATATATTATGTGTTTATCTTCATGTATGTGTTTCTTTTCATGATGCATTGACGGTAAGCAAATTTATCCTAAAAAAAAAAAGAAAAAAATTATCCATATTTTCACAAACAAATTAATAAAAAGTTTTTCTAGTTGAACTTAAAATCAACACAAAAGATCAGAAAGCGATTTCTTTTCGTTTCCTTGTGACGATTTGTGGTGGTTGTGTCGCACGTCATCATAATCTCAAGTAATTTGGTTTTGATAAAATATCCAACCTTGAAATTCTTGTAAGCAACTTTAGCCTTTCAATTAGGTACTTAAAGTAGTTAAATAAAAATTGATGAGTAAATACCTACTAATTTCTATTAGAACATGATTAATTTCCCTAAAGTTTACCTTATTATTTAATTACATGCTTTCTAATAGTTTACAATTAAATTGTTCAGTTTATAATTTGTAGCAGATATTTCTATATAATTGTATATATCCTAAACTATTATACTATTATGTGAATAGAGACTTAGTCTCTACATAGTGAAGCAGAAACATTGAGAATGAAAGTACTAGTGCTCGGACTTGCTGACACTAAGGAAACCTCTGCTTAAAGATAAGTTTATTAGTAATGAATTATTAGCTAGATATGCAATGGGTTGCGAAGGACATTCAGTTGGCATGAAACCTTGCAAAGGAAGTCACAACTTGGTACATTGAGGAATGAAAGGCAAGGACCTACTTGCGAAGGTCGTAAAGGTATGGTATTGAGCAGTGAAAGTCCTAATGGCTAAGGTAATGCTGTTGAGTCTTTGATTCCAAACAACACTTATAAAACTCATTTAGTGTATGAGTATCACATACATTGGTTATAAGCTCACAAGCTAGAGAAATTATTAGGTAGTCTAGGACTACCAAGTGTCCATGATCCCAACCAATGTTTATATAACATATATTCAAAATTTACAATTTATAAGAAAGAATTTTTAACACTTGATTATATGTCATGTGAAGATTAATAGGGAACATGGTAATATAGGATCATCTAATAATTTCTCCACAAGTTCTCTGATACATATAAAATACATTTAAGGGTAACTATACCCTATCGCGACAGTAACAGAAAGACGTGAGTCTAGATATCATACCCAAGGGAATAGTTGGTGAGTACAGGTTTTACAAAATTCTATACTATTTAGGTAATCCAATTGTGGCTTGATTTTAATTGTGGAAAGAAAAAAAAAGTGAGAATCTACAGATTACAACAGAACAGGCAAACTACAGGGAGAAATCCAATTGATGAAGGCATAAGGTTAATTACGATTTCACTATATTTTTAGTTTCCCCCAATTCTAATTCTATAGGAACCCTAATAAAATTTTAGTTACCAATTCTTCCTCTTCAGATGTTATTAACAATTATTAGTCATGAACTGAAAATAGTTTCTTCAGAATTAATTCCTATTTGATCATATAAAAAGTGTAAATCATAAAAAGTGTGAAGCACAAAGAGGATAGTCAACAATAGTAATTAACTTAATTGGAAGTTCATGATTAAAGATTGGTTATGCATTAACCTTAAACCCAGTAACCCTATGACTCCACCAATTAATTGCGGTACGACTGCTAACAATTAATTGTTTACAAGCAAGCCTAGAGTGATAAGTTCTTAACAAGAATAAAATCAATAAGATAACTGAATTGATAAGACAAAGTAAAGGGTTCCAACAAAATTAGAAATCAAGGTTTTGCCAATACAGTTACACCATAACCTTAGCTATTAGATTTAGCTAGCCGTCACAACTAGAGAATACAGCATTACAACTGAATACATAAGAACAAAAAGAAAGGAAAAATCCTTTATAGGTGTACGTCTCCTATTCTCACTTTTCATGTCATTCTGTTGTGCCTACTTCGCTCACCGAGCACTCAGTTCTCTAAAAGCCAAATAATGAACCCATGCTTCCTTTTTTCTAGTTATAAGCAATTTTTTCAATTAGGATGCACAGGGCTCAACCGCGGTTGTGCTTCAATCAGCACAATCATGTTGCAAGTACAAGGCATAGACTCTAAGATTCTAGCATAGTCGTGCTCTAGTCCATAAGGGCGTGCTCCATTGTATCATGAGCGTGCTCCCAATATGAAGTGGAGTCCTCAACTTTCATGCATGGTCTTGGTTAGCTCCCAAGGTAACTTTTGCCTTCATAAATGTGAGTACAACTGTGTTTGATTTAGCACGACTGTGATACTTGGCAATAGTTTCAAATTAGCGCAAAAAGTCTTTGAATTTTGGTTCTTTTCACAACTTCCCTGGTACCTCTGCATTTGTATCAAACTAGGAAAAAGGGGGTGAAACCTAAACAATAATCTTGTAAAAATGTAACAATTTAGTTCCAAACACCCCAATAGATTATGAAAGTATGATGGTTTATCAACCTCCCCATACTTGAGCATTGCTTGCCCTCAAGCAATTATTCTGACTCTAGAGATAATTTTAGGAAATCATCAAATTTGCCACTAAGAGACCCAATAAAGAAAGATTCCAAAAATAAACAACTGGACATGGCAACCATTACTTTAACTCAGTCAAAAAATGCCCAATTAGAACTTAATTTTCTAGAGATCAAACCTTCCACCAAACACTGGATCGCTCATCCTACCTCTCTCAAAGTGTTTATAGACGAAGAAAATCACACTCAAATCTCCTATCGAGAACACATTTCCATAAGCTTATTTGTCAATCAAATAATCACTAAACAACTCACTTGCATGCAAAGAATAGGGATCTTTACAGGTTGTAACGAGGCTACGGCTACAGTGTAAGGTGGGATAAAGAAAGGATAAGATATACAAAGGGTTAGAAAAACAACTTCAATTTCAAGCACGTGACCCTTAATTGTTGAATGGAACAATCAGTTATTAACACAAAATTTATTAACCTTAGTCTTTCCTTCTACCCTTTTCTTTTCATTATCCCTCTCTTTTTCTCTTTACAACTTCTCATTATTCCCTTTTAAGGTATTCTCTATATTCTGTAAATGTGTTCAAAATGAAAAAGGTGTTTGCATAACTTCTATCAAAAGTGACCATGGAAGAGAGTTTGAAAATGAAATTTGCCTAAAGTTTTATGAAGAAAATGGAATATTTCACAACTTCTCAACACCACGAACACCCCAACAAAATGGTATTGTTAAGAGGAAAAATAGGTCATTACGAGAAATGACCAGAACCATGTTAAATGACAACTCTACTTCTAAGTTCTTTTGGGCAGAAGTAGCAAACATCGCTTGTTATGTTCAAAATAGAATATATATTAGACCTATTTTGAAAAAGACACCCTATGAATTATGGAAAGGATGTAAACCAACATATCATATTTTCATCCTTTTGGATGTTAGTGTTTCATTTTGAATACAAAAGATAATCAAGGAATGTTTGATTCAAAATTAGATAAAGGAATACTATTAGGATATTTTGAAACATCTAAGACATACAAAATGTACAACTCTAGAACCTTAACTAAGGAAGAATCCATCCATGTTAAGTTTAATGACGTTAAGCCTGATAGAGATCTATTAGAGCTAAACGATTCTTTTATAGATCTAAAGCTAGAAGATAACTATAATAAGGAAACATTCAATCCTCAATCAGTAAAGGAGGAGTCAACATTTGAACAAAACGAGCCCACTAGACGCCACTAGCAAATGAAAACCTACCATCCAGAATACCAAATCATTGAAGATGTTCATGACAAAGTTAGAGCGAGATTAACTATTAGAGATCAAGCTCATACAACATTACTGTCAGATGTGGAACCAAAGACAGTGGACGAAACTCTACTAGACAATGGCTGAATTAAAGCCACTTAAGAATGGCTAGACCAATTCCAAAAGCTTGTACCTCTACCTGAAGAACAATCTATCATTGCAACCAAATGGGTCTTCAGAAACAAGCTTAATGAAAATGGTAAGGTTGTGGGAAACAAAGCTAGACTAGTAGCCCAAGGTTACTCACAACAAGAAGGTATATATTTCATAGAAACTTCTGCCCCTATATATTGCTAGAATAGAAGCCATTAGCATTTTACTTTCATTTGCAGCTCAACATGACATAAGATTATATCAAATGGATGTAAAAAGTTCATTTTTAAATGGTATAATAAATGAGAAAGTTTATGTGAAGCAACCTCCTAGTTTTGAGAATGATGCCTTTCCAAAACATGTTTTTAAACTTTAAAATGTGGTCTTAAGCAAGAATCACATGCTTGGTATGAAATCATTTTTGATGGAAAATGGTTTTATTTGAGAAAAGGTAGATAGTACTCTATTTCACAAAAACCATTACTCACACTTTATTATTGTTCAAATTTGATATGATCCTGAAAGGAATCATATTGTTTTTACGGATCATCCTTGAGTTGGCTATCTTGTAACAAGAATTATTGGAATAAAAAGAAAATGAAGAAAGGAAAAAGATAAGACTTGCACAAACAGATAAGAGAATTAATGTAAATGGCGCAGGCAAATAGTAGTAAGAGAATTAACAATATACAATAGAAAAAAGACAAGAAAATGGAAACGATATAAAATAAAGAAAACGGAAAGGAAAGAAAATGGCAGAAGAAAGCGCCACACTCTAGGAGAGTGATAAGCCAAGCGAAGATTCGCCACAAAGGTATGGAAACCTTTGATAAGAACCAAGAAGGTTCTAATCTAAGAACCAAAAAGAGGAGCCAATGCTCTACTCACACTCACAATGAGTAAACCTCAATATTATTCAACTCTGTCAAATGAGAGGATTACATCTCTATTTATAGAGTTTATTCTAAGGTGCTACTCACACAAGGAGGCTAACCCTAATTAAAAAGCAAAGAGGCTAACCCTTAAGCCCAAAGAATAGGCCCAATTACAAAAATAAGTGAAACAGAAAACTAAAGGTCCAATTATACAGTGATAGCTAATCAAAGTCTTCCCCACACTAGGCTCTTCATCAATTTGGACTACTCGGATCAACTTAAGTGCTTCTCCTTCTAAATTTAACTTGATTAAGAATAAGTTGTTCAATTTTTTTGTTTGATCCAAAGTAGCTTTCTTAGCCTTCTTATTTCTTAATCTTGTCATAGTTCCCCAAGTCCTTGTAGTTCTTCTTTAAACTTTGCTCTACTTTGGGTCTCCTTTTGGGCCTCTAAGGTCTCAATCAACTTGGGCCTCCTAAGTTTCCATCATTCTCTCCCTCTTCAAAAGAATTCGTCCTCGAATTCGCATCGTCATCACCTACATGAAAGGACATGCATTAGTTTTATTGAATGTGACATTAAGAAAAGGCCTAACTTTATGGAGACTTGATTTCCTTTGAATGGAAAGTCTCTTATTCATCATGTGCCTACACACCCAACCTCCTGGGTCAAAAACAAGTCTAAAGAACCCATCACATGTAACTTCTAGATTAGAGAATTTTTTATTTTTTATGCATAGCTCTTCAACTTGGCTAAGGCTATTAAGGAGTAAGGCAACACACCCAAGTCTCAACGATTTTGCATTATTATTCAAAACATCATGCAAACCCAACACATCATGACTTAACACATGTTCTTGCACATCCACTAAATCATAAAATCTAGTAGTGTGTGTCAAGGATTTCTTCTTCTTATTGTTGCCTTGTTTTGCATATTGATCCACCACTTCATCAAAGTGAGTCTTTATGTGCAATTTGGCCTTAGGCTTCAAGACAAAAGAAATGTTAGACAAAGGAATCAAATTAGAAGAATTAGAAGAATTGAATTCATAAGCCAACTTAAAAGAAGGAATTATAGTAGTAGAATGCAGTGAATTCCTAGGTGAATTGAAGGACTTAGTCTCAGCTTTAGGTGTTAGCCATTCTTTAGTGGTCTTCAACTCCTCCTTTTCCTCTTGCAATTTTTTTAAACTTGGATTAGCCATGCAAGTGGTCAAATTCAAATTTGAAGTCTTGAAATGTCCACTAAGTTCCTTCCGGCCGTGAGGCATTTGTGTCTTTGAAAGCTCAACTTCAATTTCATTTGATGCCTCGCATTCTTCCTTTGGAAGCACTTCTTCAAATCCCTTTAAAAGAGAATCATCACAACTAAACAAAGAATTAGAATTTAAGACAAAGTTAACAGATTTTTTAGCAAATGCATTCTCATGTTCTTTCTCTTTTCTCTCAATTCTTTTTCTTTCTCTTCTTCTCTCACTTTTTCTTTCTGTTTTTCTTTGCTACTTATCTCTTTTTCTCTACTTCCGCATGATATGATCCTAATGGGAATCATACTGTTTTTACGGATCATCCTTGAGTTGGCTATCTTGTAACAAGAATTATTGGAATAAAAAGAAAATGAAGAAAGGAAAAAGATAAGACTTGCGCAAACAGATAGGAGAATTAATGTAAATGGCGCAGACAAATAGTAGTAAGAGAATTAACAATATAAAATAGAAAAAAGACAAGAAAATGGAAACGATATAAAATAACGAAAACGGAAAGGAAAGAAAATGGCAGAAGAAGGTGCCACACTCTAGGAGAGTGATAAGCCAAGTGAAGATTTGCCACAAAGGTATGGAAACCTTTGATAAGAACCAAGAAGGTTCTAATCTAAGAACCAAAAAGAGGAGCCAATGCTCTACTCACACTCACAATGAGTAAACCTCAATATTATTCAACTCTGTCAAATGAGAGGGATTACATCTCTATTTATAGAGTTTATTCTAAGGTGCTACTCACATTGTAATCATAATCTTGACACTTCATTACAAGACATAATTACATTTTCACATGTGTGCACATTACATCAATTTCTCATGAACAAGGTCACACAGACTTCAAATAGTTACAACGTAGCACACTACAATAGGATGCTTATGCATACTATGTTCCTAATTCACTACTCATGCATATGTGGTACTAATTTAAACTTGTCGGAAAGCAGACTAGGAGCAAATACACGGCCATAAGAAGCACCATCAGTATCGATGCCTTCGACTTTTGCACCCTTAATTAGCATGACATCCCCTGGTGACTAGTTAGGGTTACCTAGTTTTGCCAATACGCTCCGGCTCCATAGGATCAGCATAGACCATTGGAGTTTCCCAACTAGATACCACCCCCAAGGCTAGGGTTAGACAACCCATCATGGCCTCCACCAGCCAGATTCCTACATACTTTCCTTCATTACGTAACTCAAATGTTATGATGCATTATTACATATAATGTTTATAACTTTTTATAGGCTTTTATCATGGAACATTGACACAAATTCATATCACACTCAGTTTTCTCAAGTTAAATAACAATCACAAGGTATAAACTCAATAAGGCATCCAAAAGAAGCAACAATGAGTTAAAGATCATATACAAGCGCAAAAACGGGCAAGGAAGAGACTTAGACATGCGTTTCAGAGTAGCCAAGGTTGCCCACACTCGACGGCCAGGATGGCCACCCGGCGGGTCACAGCCGGACGCACCCTGCTCGGTGGGCAGTATAGTCGCCCAGTGCCAGCACGGAATGCAGTTTTCGAAAAAAAAAGCCGCTCAACAAGTTTCCAATCTTGCCGGGCAGGTCCAAGATCCATATTCTAATTTATTTTCCTATTGTCTTTGGTTTCTAAATGCTCTAAAACAAATAATTAAATTCTTAATCACTTCTTCTACCTTAATATTTGGTCGATCTAATCCATAAACTTTTCACTCACTTATAATCCCCCAAAACCCATCAAAACCCTAACTTAGGCATCAAGATGGGGGAAAGGTAAATAGATAAACAAGGCACAACATAAAGGGCAAGGAAGGACACAAGAGAGTGCACTCACCTTTCGAGACAAGCAAAGCTGAGTTTTAGGGCTGGGGTTCTTCGGTCTCTATTCCTTCTCTTTCTCTTCTTTTTCTTCTTCCTTTTCTCCTCATGCTCTCTAACTTCTTTCTTCTTCTATTTTGTGATGGCTAAATCTAACTCTCCTTCTTTATTCCCTTCTTATAACATGTGGGTTGGTATGTAGCTTAGTGGGCTTTAGTCCCCTATTAAGTCTTAGATGCTCTTTTTGGGTCCTATTATAACATTCCTAATAATTTCTAATACTAGGGTAATAATAACAATAATAACAACAATAATATAATAACAACACCATAGCATAGGATTAATAATAATAATAACTCTTAAGGCATCTTTTATCTAATAACACATGGAAAGGGTTGTAATAAGAGCTACCTCATGGTTTATTTCTAGTATATGAAATTTGGGTGTTACAGTCTCTACTTCACTATGCAAAGACTTAGTCTCTATTCACATATCAGTATAATAGTTTAGAGTCTATACATTTAACATGCTTTATAATTTGAACAATTTAAATGCAGACTATTTAGAAAGCATGTAATTAAATAACAAGGTAATCTTTAGTAAAATAGTCATAATCTAAAAGAAATTGAAAAAACTTTTCTTATCAAATTTTATTTAACTACTTTAAGTACCTAATTTGAAGATTAAGGTTACTTAGAAAAATTTCAAGGTTGGATGCTTAATCTTATAAAACCAAGTTGCTTAAGATGATTAATTAACAACTTTCAATTTTAGACTATAGATCTTAGGCACTTAACAAAGATTAAAGACAATTTGTTTTAGAAATTAAAAACTTAATTGTAATTACTAATACGACCGAAATTGCCTAACAGAGAATTAAGAATTTAGTGAAAATTTTTGAAATTGGCTTGTAGCCAACAAAAATTTAGTGAAAGAGGTTAAAGACTGTGTCAAATAGTAAGCAAAATTTCTTTTTTTTTTTTCTAGATTCAATGGTTTAGTTTGATTCTCAAGTTTGAACATTTAAACAATTTCTATAAAATGTGATCCATAGCTTGTTAAAAATATAATATTGTTTGTTTTCTAAAACATCCAAGATCACATTGAACAAAAAAAAGTACAAAAATAACAAGCTAGTAAGGTAAGAATGAACCATTAAATGGCTAGCAAACTGTTTTGTAGTTTTTCTCGGTCATCTTAAAACATTTAACAACAAAGTAAAATTTTCCCCAAAAGTACATTCAATAAGCTTTTCAAATTGACCAAGATCATTAAAAACAAAGCTTTATAATTTATAGGGATTTTTAAAAGATGGTAGTTCCAGAAAACTTTTTGGCCAGAATCAATGTATGACCAACGGTTTCCAAAAATTGGTAAAAATAGTAAACGACCATACAAATAAGCTTATAATATATCAATAGAAAGCTTAAGAAGTCTAGTTTTTAATCATTCAAGTAGGTTCACCAAATAACCAACCAAAAATTATAGAATCATAAAAAAGCATACACTATTAGATTTTCATTGTAGACAGTTAAACTAACTTTCAATAAGCATAAGTCTTTCATTTATTAATTTTTTCAGGTGTTTCTTGAGCCTTTTATGAAGCAAATTGAGTCTAGTTTCATACAAAAAAAAAGCACTCAAAAATAATAACTACAACTCAAGTTATAGGCAAAACAATCACGAGCGTTAGATATGAAATTTCAGACAGCAATACAACCACAACAACCACACATGTATAAGATTCAAGATTACAATGACTAATGGGTTTTAGGGGTAAAAACCCACCCACCATCAATGTGAAAATGATAAAACAAGAGAAAGACCCCACTCCCCCCATTACTTCTTAGAGTTGATGATGAAGATGTGAAGGAATGGAGACTAGGATAGTGGCTTCCAAGCTTTCTTTAATGGAGGAACCTTAATGGAGGTTTGGACATGGAACTTTGGTGATGAAGTAAAAAACTAAAATGGTGAGGTGAGGGAGAGTCTTGGCCAGATTTGGAAAAGAGAGGAGTGTGGAGAAATTGTCACAAAGGAAAGGTATTTATAGGAAAATTTGGTGGTGAGGTGGCCTTAGGTTAAGTGACATCACTTAGAGTGATGTCATCTTAAAAAGACTTGTATTTCTAATGCATTTTCATTTTAGTCACTGAACTTGTCTCTACTGGTTGTGGTTGAAGAGGTTTATTAGGTCATGTGCACTGATTTAATTTATTAGTTAAATTGCCCGTTATAGCTAAATTTTAATAAATTTCTTTTTATATCAAATCAATGAATTTTTGTTTGAAATATGTTAGACACATTATTTTAAGGTTAAAAATAATTTCTAAGTTTAAAATTATTTTTTATATTTTTCTCAAATTTTTAGGTAATTATTTTGTTTTTTTAAGTTAGAAATTCGTAATAAATTCATTTTAATTCAATAAATTTAAAATTAAGTTTCTCACCTAAAAATAAGCTTAGAATGAAATTTTCACTATTTCTATATGTCAAACAAATACTAGTTTGGTTTTCAATTAAGGACATTTTGGTTATTGTTTATAGAAATTTTAGAAAATTTTCAAAAAAAATTTAAAATTATATTTTAATATATATAACATGTTTTCAGACTTGGAATGACATTTTACTGTCATTTAAACCTTTTTTATATTTCACCCCTTTCTATTGAGAAATCAGGATGTAATGTTATTTTTTTCATTTCTTCGGGCCCTGACCTTAAAAAATTGTTAAAAATCACGACTAATTAGTTCTCGAGATTCTTAGCGCAATCGTAAAAAATAGAATTTTGAGATTCCTTTTCAATTTTTCATAAATAAAATCACAAGTAATTAGAAAAACAATTATAGATGAAGGTCAGGGTGTTACAACTGTTCTACCTGAATCTTGGAGCAGACCTTTCACCAAAGCTAAATAGGAATTACCTGTTAAAGAGACAAGCTAGCCCTCTCAAGTACCAGTATCTATCTTTAGAAAGGTAACTGGTCTAAACTTATATATCAGTTTTGCATTTGAAAGAAAAGCTAAAAACCATGATAAAGTTATAAGAGAATGACCTGTACTCTTTTTGAAACATAAATCCTCCACCATTATCCTTAAACTAGACCTACCTTCACCCTCATACACTTACCTTCCCATTACATACCCGAACAATCCTTACTTGGAAACCTACACCCCACCTACAAACAAAACCACACGCCCTTCAAAGTTCTATAATGAGCATGGACCCCTCTATGCCTCTTTGCCCTAAAAATGGTTTCCTCCCAAGATCTACCCTAGCAAAGTCATTCTAGCTTGGAGATACCATTCACACATGCTTGGAATTCTTCAACAAAAAATCATGAAGCATGAGGAGAAAATAAAGTTGGCCACTAAAATAGAAAAAAGGCCAGGAGTACTGGAGAAAATGGAGATAGGATGTACATCTTCCTTGCCAACATAAGATTTCGTCCCTTGGATCCTATTGAACCAAGATTCATTCATAATATAGATGCTCATCTTATGGAAAATTTTGTGAAGGCAAGTGCAAACCTAAAGTTTCAATGGTATATTCCACCCACTTAATAGGTTGGAGAGTCTACCGAGGTGCTTCTCTACCCTGATAGAATTTGTCCAAGATTCCTTATTATGGACATGAATAGACACAAGATTGCTAAGCACAGAGTTAGCAATGCCATAATGCCTCAACCTTCAAAGTCAGAATTTTATGCTCATCTTGATCTGTCTTCAACATAGATTTTGGACCAACAATTTCAAGGAACAACAAATAAAGACTCTGCTCTTGTTTTCTGGGAACATCATCTATGGGAATGTGAGTAGCAAGCTTCCACTAATGGACTTTCCTATACAGAGAAGGCTAATGTCAAGATTTTTAAGGGAAGCTCTGCATTCTTGTGTTGGCTCAAATTGGCACCGTCCACAGTTCCCTATCCTAGAGATGGAAGCATTCAAGGTTCAGAAACTGCCTTGCTTAATACCTTGCTTGCTCTCTTAACATCTAATAATGGCCCAACTTATTGAGATCGTCCATTCCCCTATGAACATCTTTATGAAGATTACAAGGATCCCCTTCCATGGGAGTTCAAACGGCTTGAGAATGTCTACTTTTCGGAAGCACCTCCCAAACCTTTACCAAGTGAACCTCAACTGTAACAACCCAAATTTTGAGTATTAGAAATAAATCATAAGAATACATTTTTTAGGACTCTAATATTATGTTATTTGATAAAGGATACCTTAGTTGTTGTTGTTGTTGTTGTTATTACTATTATTATTATTATTATTATTATTATCAGTAGTGGTAGTAGACTTAGGATTAGGATTATTATTGTTATTAATATCTTAGTGCTAGAAATTAGTAGGGAATGAGATAATAGGACTCAAGAGAGTATTTAAGGCCCAATAAGGGACTTAAGCCCACCAAGCACACCCATCCATATTTTATTAAAAGCAAAGAAAGAGAGATTAGGGCTAGTGATCAAAAAATAGAAGGAAGAAGAAAAGAGAAAAAAGAAGGAGGAAGGAAGAGAAGGAGATTGAAGACCCAAACCCCGAAGCTTATCTTCACGATCTTCCCTGGGTGAGTGCTTGTAACGCCTTTCATTACAACAAGAACCCACATTAAACATAATCTAAAATAATTATAAAACTGAAATTTAAGAAATGAAACTACCTAAAGTAATACCTTAATAATAAAGAAAAAAACAATATTAATAATCTTTACATAAACAAAAGTATTGTTCTCAAATCCTAGCATCTAAAAGCAAAAAAAGGTAATAAAAAGAGCATCTAAATTAGCTATAATGGTCCTTTATTCTAAAAAGGAACTAACCAAGCTAAAATATTACCAGAAGACAAAAAACTATGTCTTCAAGCTTCCTCCATCCTTGTAACTTCGCCCTCATGCTCTGAAAACAACATTTAATGAGATAATAATCCCAGTGAATAAAATAAGTTCTAAAATAGTTCGCAAGTAGTGATGTTCTCAGCTAATGCAGTAACCGGAAAAGCCAACCATGCTATTCGCTAATAGTTCATAAAAAAACCTTTTTGAAGCAAATATAGGACATTCAGTTCACATATATAATTAAAAAGAACCAATAAATTACATACCCAAATATTTGTATTCTAAGCATTTAACTCTGTACACTACTTAATGATTCCAAGAATCACCCTACTTGACTCCTCGATTCCCGGAACCGATGTAAATCCCAGATTCACTTATATATATTTTTTAAATAATTAGTTCCCATAACCAGTATGAGTCCCAAACCCACTATGAATCCCAGATTCAATAAGGTATATGAGCTCATATCCATGTAATGGTGTCCCACTGCTTTCCCTATCCCCGATGGAGGTATCTTATATCATATCTCATTCTAGATGTAGATATATTCAAGAAATAAATATCCCATCCCAGATGGTGATATCCCTCATCCTATTCCCAGAATAAGATGTTTACCATCATTCTATCCCAGAAGGTAATGACTGTCTCTCATAGTAACAAAAATACATCATCTCCAATGACTATAAAATAAATTCCCAAACTCCATACATCAATAGCAATTCTTAAGATATATGTATATATAAACAACAACTAAACACAACATACTACAACTTCATGCATAAAAATATATATAAAGCCTTTTGGCCATTTTCAAGCAAATACTAGCCACACAAAATTTGCATTACCATTTTAAGTAAATACAGAAACAAAGAAAAGGCATTAACACCAATATTCTTGCCCAGCATACCCGTTTCGTCGCAAAGCATCGTCAGGACATTTTTCTTAACACCCATGGAATAAAATTGTCACAGTAAACAAAAATTTCTAACAACAAAATAATTCAGCTTTGTAGAATTGCAACCAGTGTATATGAATGTCCAAATATAATCTAACCTTAATACTCAAAATATTACTAATCTCAATTTCTTCTTATCAAGAATCTAAAAATTATATCTTTCAAGAAACATACCATGGAGTTTCTTAAAAGAAAGATGTTTTACTCACCTCTTGGAACAAGGTTGTTTGGTGCTCTCTCTATTGACTGCATTAACAAGGTTGGCTTCATCTCTTCTTGTTCCCAATCCTCAAGCAGTCTACTATCTTCCTTATTTTTCAAAGAATAAGACTGACTCTGTAACCAAAATAAGAAATTACTTATCCCCTATATGTTTACCCACCAACGTAATTTTGTTGAGGTTTGTTTCTTTTTTTTTTTTCCTTTTAGATGCCTGGATTTGAGAACAATGCTTTTATATATGTAAAGATTATTAATATTATTTTTTTCTTTATTATTGAGGTATTACTTAAGGTAGTTTCATCTCTTAAATTTTAGTTTTATAATTATTTTAGATGATGTTTAATGTGGGTTATTATTGTAACGAAAGGCGTTACAGTGCTTCCCCCTGTCCTTCCCAAGCCTTTACTTTCATCATTTTTGTTGTTTCCCTATATATTCATATCCTAATTATATTGTCAAGGTTAGGGTTTTTGAATGGTTATTGAGGTCATGAATGATTGGTGAGTCATAGGACTGAATTAATGTTTAGAAACGTAAAGGGGGTGAGTTATCTCGCTCATGGGTGTAGCAATAGTCGTGGGTAAAAGGGTTGGCCCTAGACCCCAAATTATATGGTGTTTTGCATGAATTGTTTGTAAAGGGGAATGCAAATTTTCCAAATTTTGGAATTGATTATAATAGTGATTAGACTTGCAATTGATTCTATGTTGTGATTGATATTTTTCTTCTTAGTCCTATGTAATGTGAATTGTGTGATTGGTGAAAAGAACTGTTGAATTGTATTAGTTGATTTAGTGTGTTCTTGATGTGGGTAGAAATTAGATGAGTTGAGTCATGTGAAATTAATGATTTTTAGTCAATTAAAATAGGTTTCTAATTGATGTAATGTGTGTATATGTGAAAATGTAAGTGTCTTGTAATGAAGCATCAAGATTATGTATATATGTCCATCTTATGCATGTATGTTATTCTTGTTTAAGGAAAGAAAACAAGGTGTATGTCTAGTTATTAGGCAAAGGATGTGAAATAAATGTGTGCTTGTAATTAGGATTGTCTTTGCTACCTTGAGGTTATGTGAAGGGCTAAACCCTAGGATAGTGTTATAGTTAGATAATAATAGTTGTGACAGAGATAGAAAAAGGGTGAATTCCCATACGGCGTAATAGAAAGGTATGAGACTAGTAATAGAGAACAAAATGAGAGTATCAATGTAAGTGTTAAAGGAGTGTCAATGGTATTTTAGAATGTCTGTAGCCTTAGATTTGACCCTTAAAGACAACTTTGAATATCAAAAGAAAGAAGAGTAAAATATAAACATGAAGGGTTTAAATACTAGAGAGGATTTTGGGTAAGAAAATATAAGTAATGAGGATGAGTTCTTAGGTTGAGAACGAGATAGTAAGCTTGTATAACGGTTGTGAGAATGAGAGAGGAGTTAACAGGAAGTATTGATTGTTGAAAGGTGTAGACTTGACTATAGGTATGGAGAATTATGAAAGATGTAGTGAAGCTAAAGCCATGAGAGATAAGTGATGAAGGTTGTCTGAGTAGAAGAATCTAGCCTAGCCGTAGAACTCTTAGAGCACTGATTGAGACATTATGTCTCACTCCTTTAAGTTTTCCCTTTTTCAGGATATAGGTGAAGACATGTGCATATAGAGCTTGGAGTCATGTGCAAGAAGACATAGCCTAGTTTATGTTGTGTTTTTGCATTCTTCTTTATATTTTGTATGACATCTTTGGATGATAGATGAGTTGTATTAGGCATGTATGTTTTTTTATTGTATTGTTTATACATAATCTCCAATTATATTTATGAGTAGCATTTGCGTGTTGTTTCTACCTTTTTTAAGTTTGTTTTTTTTTTTGTTCTTTGAAATCTAGACCTAGTTATGGTAATACCCCTTAGGGTGTTACATTAGTGATATCAAAGCAGGTCAATCTTTTCGGCCTATGTGTTATGTGTCTTCTATGTTTCCTATGTGTACTCTGAGAAATTGTTTGACATTGTTTGAGTTACACCAAGTGTTTTTGGTTGTTTGTTATGCCATAAATCCTAACTGCCTTGTCATGGAATATTGAGACTGGCCACCTCAATACTTCGTGCAATGTAGGTGGGAAGAATGCTGGGTAAAAATCAAGTCTAAGGGCAGTTACCCTTGAATTCCCTATTAGGAACCTCACTTAGCCAACCTAACTCTAAGGAATGTTGGAAGGGGTAGAGAGTAGCCAAAGAAAACCAACTGTAGAGACCTTGGAATTCAAGATTTGTTGAAACTTGAATGAGTCAACCCCCATTCCTTAGGGACTATACCCCACTAAGGGGAGTGCTAGTGGAGAGGTGTGATAGATAAGATTACCCTTTCGAGGATATCTTTAAAGTGGGAGAATTTAAGATACTATTTTCAGAGAGGCACCTCTTAGGTGGAGCAAAATCATAAAAGGAAGTTAGGAGTACGATGCGAAAGCGTGACAATAGGAAGAGAAAATGTTTAGGACCTCCCCAACCCGAGGAACAAAAGAAAAATAAGAGACCCCAGATGTAAAAGAGTCCTAGAACGAAAGGATGTCCCAAGTGTCATAAAACCATGAGTGAATGCGTTTGCTTAACCTAAGTGTCCTGCTAGTGTCAAGGAATGTATTAGCTCTAAGAAGGAAGAAACGATTAACCCTATACCCCTAGCTGTAGTGGGCCTTCATTTCAAGTATAAGAGAAACCAACAAGGATGACGAGCTTACCCTAGGTATGTGCTCCCCAAGTGATAGATCTTTTGGTTGTTTGCATGCCCTATTCCTTTTTCTTATTGTGCGAAGGATGGGGAGTTGTTTCCAAACTCCTTGTCCTTACTTAAATGCTTGTTTGTATGGATGTAGATTGTTTCAGTGCATGCTTTTGCTGATTGATGTGATGACCCTTAAGTGGGAATGTTGTTGCACTTGGTGTGGTTTGTGTTAGACCAGCCAAGTTATGTTGCTTCGTATTAAGAATTTTCTTTAATTGTTATATATGCCTTTTCTATTTGTTAAAACATGAGATGTGTGTTTGTTTATTAAATGGTAGATGTAAAATGAATGTATCCCATTGCATGCATTCCCACTCCCTATATATATTTCACCTTGGTATTGTATTATATTTTGGTTAACTATAATAATAACATAACCTTCTTTATTACTTTTTTTTCTCTTGATGTCTTGTATGGATATAATTGGCTTAATTTAACTAGGGAGTTGAGTAATTCACATGATTTCGAGGTGAAAGGTAAGGGTGATGTATTGTATGCTGGGTTTACGTTTAACATCTTGGGTTTGATGCACGACTATTTTTTATGAAGCACATTCATGCTGATAGCCTTGAAAGTAAAGTATGAGCACATGTTTACATGTGTCATTATGTGACTTGTAGGGATAAATGTCAATGATGTATATGTCCAATGTATGCAAAGTATATGATGTTCTCCTTAGTTGCTTCCACTTGTTTTTTAATTTTTTTTGTATTGTTGAGGGCTTAGTAAAGGGTAGTTGAATGTCTTTTGTGCCTCGGGAATGTGGGTTAAAGTGTAGTTGTCTTAGGATGAACGAATAGCGACCTAGGTTTTGAGTAGCCTAAATTCTATGAGAAGAATGCCATCCTAGGTAAACCAATGAAGCAACAAATCCTATGAATAGGAAACCCGTGTGTACCTCTAGAGTTCAATTGATAATGACATTTATGAATCCTAACCCATAAGTGACCTAAGTGATGATGGATTAGAGACACCATGTAGAGGAGTGTTGTGAGCTACACCTAGCGGAGACTTATAAGAACAGATTCCTAAGCATCACACCTACTAGATAAAAACCTAGAGAGAGTTACATCTAGAAGAGGCTTGATGCACTAAGAAGGTGTAACACCCCAAATTTCAGGTACTAGAAATAAACCATGAAGTAACTCTTAGTAGGACCCTTCCCTTGTGTTATTAGACAAAAAATGCCTTAAAAGTTATTCTTATTACATTTCTTATTATTACTGTTCCTATTCTTATTAATATTATATTTATTATTGTTGTTGTTGTTGTTATTATTATTATTATTATTGTGTTGTGTTGATGTTATTATATTTATTATTATTATTATTATTGTTGTTGTTGTTGTTGTTATTAATACCTTAGTATTATAAATTAGTAGAAATATTATCATAGAACTCAAAAAAGCATCTAGAGCCCAATAGGGGACTAAAGCCCACCAAGCTACATACTCACCCACATGTTATAAGAAGGGAATAGAGAAGGAGGGTTAGGTTTAGCCGTCACAAAATATAAAAAGAAATAAGTTAGAGAGAACGAAGAGAAAAGGGAAGAAGAAGAGGAAGAGAAAGAGTAACAGGAACCGGAGAACGCAAACCCTAGAACTCAGCTTTACATATCCATAAAGGTGAGTGCTCTCCCCCGTGTCCTTCCTTGTTCTTATTCATCTATTTATCTTTTCCTTCCTTATACCTAAATTTAGGAATTTGATGGGTTTTGAGGGGATTGTGAGGGAGTAAGGAATTTATAGATTAGATTAAACAATTATCAATGTAGAAGAGTGATTAAGAATCTAGTTATTTAATTGGGAACATTTAGAAACCAAAGACAATAGGTAAAATAAATTAAAATTAGTACCTCGGATCTGCCCGGCGGAATCAGATAGTCGCTGGGCGACTTTTCTTCAAAAATTGGATTTCGTGTTTGTGCCAGGTGCACAGACCCGCTGGGCGGGATGAAGCATTCGCTGGGCGGGTTGGATCTTGACGCGGACCCGCTACGTGGGTTGGGTTTCGGCGCACGCCTGTTAGGCGGGTTCGCTAGACTGTCGAGCGGGACTTTTGTCCTGCTGGGCAAATACAACCTTTGCTATTCTGCTCTTTGTGCTTATGAACTCTATTTTGCAGTTTTTAACTCATTGTTATTTTTTTCTTTTATGCCTTGTTGAGTTTATAATGTATGATTATTATTTACCTTGGAAAAAAACTGAGTATGATATGGAATTGTGCCAATATTTCATGATAAAAGTCTATGAAAAGTCGTAAGCATTATATGTGACAATGCATCATAATATTTGAGTTATGTGATGAGGAAAGTATGTAAGAATCTGGCTGGTGGAGGCCGTGATGAGTTGTTTAACCTTAGCCTTAGGGGTTATCCGGTTGGGAAAACTCCAATGGTCCATGTTGATCCCATAGAGCCGGGGCGTACTGGCAAAACTGGATAACCCTGACTAGTCACTAGGGGATATCATGCTAGTCGAGGGTGTGAAAACCGAAGGCATCGGTACCGATGACGCTTCTTATGGCCTGCATTTACTCTTAGTCTACTTTCCAAAAAGTTTAGGTTGGTACCACATGTGCATAAAAAGTGGTTTAGGAACATAGCACTCATATGTATCTTGTTGTAGTGTGACATGTTGAAGTGTGCTATGTTGTAATTATGTGAATTCTGTGACCTTATTTATGAGCGATTGATGTAATGTGAACAGATGTGAAATAAATGTATGCTTGTAATTAAAACTGTGTTTGCTACCTTAAGGATAAGTGAGAGTGTAGGCCCTAGGATAATGTTATGAGGGTTCTAGTTAGATAATAATAATTGTAAATAAAATAGAGAAATAGTGAATCCTCACACAACGTAATAGAAAGGTATAAGACAAGTAAGACAGAACAAAATGAGGGTATTAAGGTGAGTGTTAAGAGAGTGTCAAAAGTATTTTAGAACATCTGTGACCTTAGACTTGACCCCTAGAGAATAACCTTAAATATAAAAAGGAAGGAGAGTAAAATCTAAATAAGAAGGGTTTAAATACTAGAGAGGGTTTTGGATAAGAAAGAGTTCTTAGGTTGACAATGAGATAGTAAGATTGTATAACAATTGTGAGAATGAGAGAAGAGTTAACAGGAAACACTGGTTATTGAAAGGTGTAGACCTGACCATAGGTATGGATTATTATGAGAGACCCAATGAGGCTAAAGCCATAAGAGATAAGTAATGAAGATTGTCTGAGTAGAAGAGTTTGACCTAGCCGTAGAACCCTTAGAGCACTCACTAAGACATTATGTCTCACTCCTTTAAGTTTTTCCTTTTTCAGAATACAGGTGAAGACATGTGCAGATGAAACTTGGACTCACGTGCATGAAGTCATAGCCTAGTTTACATTATTTTTTTTTGTATTGTTTATATTTTATATGACACCTTTGGGTGATAGATGAGTTGTATTAGGCATGTATTTTAATTACTATAAGGTTTGTATATAATATCTAATTACATTTATGAGTAGTATTTGCATGTTGTGTCTACCTTTTAAGTTTGTTTTTCTTTTCATACTTAGAAATATAAACCTAGTTACGGTAATGCCCCTTAGGGTATTACAGAAGGAATGCCCAACCACCTTTAACATCTTTAGATAGATGCCCTGACTGAAAACTACTTGATCCTAGAGTTGCATTTAAGGATTAGGCCTGGACAAAGATGAATGGATGATGGTAGGTGCCTATTTAGATAGAGCCCATTTATTCACATGATTTCCTAAACTAGTTTAAGTACAAAATGAAGTCCTATAGAAAACCTTTTTATCAAGAGAATAGAAATTTGCTTAGGAAAAAGTTAAAGAAGAATCATAGACTGTTTAGAATTAAAATTATTCAAGAGGCAATTAGAGGGATGAATCTTTAATGATCGAACAGGATGAGTAGGTGAGCAATCATGAACATGTTCTTAGGCTTTGATTTTTGAGGACAAAAATCTTTTAAGGGAGGTGGAGTTGTAACACCCTAAATTTCTAATACTAGAAAGAAACCACGAGGTAGCTCTTAGTATCATGTGTTATTGGATAAAAGATGACTTAAGGGTTATTGTTATTATTATATCTCTTATTATTATTATTATTCCTATTGCTGTTATTATTATATTTATTGTTGATGTTGTAACAGTTATTATTATTATTATTATTATTGTGTTGTATTGTTGTTACTATTATTATTGTTTTTATTATTACTATTGTTGTTATTATTATTATTGTTATTAACACCTTAGTATTAGAAATTAGTAGGAATGTTATCATAGAACCCAAAAGAGCCTCTAGGGCCCAATAAAGGACTAAAGCCCATTAAGCCACATAACCACCCACATGTTATAAGAAGGGAATAGAGAAGGAAAATTAGGTTTAACCGTCACAAAATAGAAGAAGAAAGAAGGTAGAAAGAATGAGGAGAAAAGGAAAAAAAGAGAAAGAGAAAGAGGAAGAATAGAAACCGGAAAACCCAAGCCCTAGAACTCAGCTTTGCATGTTCCTAAAGGTGAGTGCTCTTCCCGTGTCTTTCCTTGTCCTTTATATTGTGCTTGTTTATCTATTTAACTTTTCCTCCTCTGTATGCCTAAGTTAGGGATTTGATGGGTTTTAAGTGGATTGTAAGTGAGTGAAGAGTTTATAGATTAGATTAACTAATTGTCAACGTAGAAGAAATAATCAAGAATTTAATTATTTATTTTGGAGCGTTTAGAAGACAAAGACAATAGGAAAAATAAATTAGAATATGTACCTCGGACCCGCTCGGCGGGGTTAGAAACCTACTAGGCAGCTTTCTTTTGAAAATTGGACTCCACACTGGCATCGGGCGGCTGACTGGGCGCACAGACTCGCTGAGTGGGATACACAACTTGCCGAGCAAGTTCGATCTAGGCGTGACCGCTGGGCGGACCCCTTGTCTCGCCAGGCGGATGCCCAACGGTCATGACCTTGGTTATTTTGTTTGTTGTGCCTATAAACTTCTTTTTGCAGTTTTTAATTCATTGTTGCTTCTTTTGATCTCTCATTAAGTTTATACTTGTGATTGTTAGTTTACCTTGAGAAGACTGAGTGTGATATAAACTTATGTCAATGTTTCATGATAAAAGCCTATGAAAAGCTGTAAGCATTGTATGTGACCATGCATTATAACATTTGAGTTATGTGATGAGGAAAGTATGTAGGAATCTGGTTGGTGGAGGCCGTGATGGGTTGTCTAACCCTAGCCTTGGGAGTTATCTTGTTGGGAAAACTCCAATGGTCCATGTGATCCCATGGAGCTGGGGCGTACTGGCAAAACTAGGTAACCTTGACTAGTAGCCAGGAGATATCATACTAGTTGAGGGTGTGAGAGCTGCAGGCATCGGTACCGATGACGCTTTTTATGGTCGTGCATTTACTCCTAGTCTACTTTCTGAAAAGTTTAAATTGGTACCACATGTGCATGAGTAGTAATGTAGGAACATAGCATGTATATGCATCCTGTTGTAGTGTGCTACGTTGTAACTATGTGAAGTCTATGTGATCTTGTTCATGAGCGATTGATGTAATGTGTGTATATGTGAAAATGTAAGTGTGTCTTGTAATGAAGCGTCAAGATTATGTATATGTGATCATCTTATGCATGCATGTTATTCTTGTTTGAGGAAAGAAAACAAGGTGTGTGTCTAGTTATTAGGCAAACGATGTGAAATAAATGTGTGCTTGTAATTAGGATTGTCTTTGCTACCTTAAGGATATATGAGGGGCTAAACCTTAGGATAGTGTTATGAGGGTTATAGTTAGATAATAATAGTTGTGACAGAGATAGAAAAAGGGTGAATTCTCATACGATGTAATAGAAAGGTTTGAGACTATTAATAGAGAACAAAATGAGAGTATTAAGGTAAGTGTTAAGGGATTGTCAATGGTATTTTAGAATGTCTGTAGCCTTAGACTTGACACTTAGAGACAACTTTGAATATCAAAAGAAAGAAGAGTAAAATATAAACACAAAGGGTTTAAATACTAGAGAGGGTTTTAGGTAAGAAAATATAAGTAATGAAGATGAGTTCTTAGGTTGAGAATGAGATAGTAAGCTTGTATAACAGCTATGAGAATGAGAGAGGAGTTAACAAGAAGTATTGATTGTTAAAAGGTGTAGACTCAACCATAAGTATGGAGAATTATGAGAGACCTAGTGAGGCTAAAGCCATGAGAGATAAGTGATGAAGGTTGTCCGAGTAAAAGAGTATGCCTAGCTGTAGAACCTTAGAGCACTCACTGAGACATTATGTCTTACTCCTTTACGTTTCCCTTTTTTCAGGATACAGGTGAAGACATGTACAGATGGAGCTTGGAGTTACGTGTAAGAAGATGTAGCCTAGTTTACATGGTGTTTTTGTATTCTTCTTTATAGTTTGTACGACATCTTTGGGTGATAAATAAGTTGTAATAGGCATGTATGTTTTTTTATTGTATTGTTTGTATATAATATCTAATTATATTTATGAATAGCATTTGCGTGTTTTTCAACCTTTTTTAAGTTTTTTTATTTGTTCTTAGAAATCTAAACCTAGTTACGGTAAAACCCCTTAGGGTGTTACAAGAGTCGCCACCAAAGTTTATTAAGAAAAACCTTGGAAAAATCCTTTAGAAGACAACTGGTCTTTGAAACCAAATATGGGTTCGAGAGTCAATTATACGTAGGAAAGATGCTAGCACCCTACGATGTCTGTCGTAAAGACGGTTACCCTAATTAAATGTGCAAAATTGGATAACATCAAAAATATTTATTTTACCCCTAACAAAATTTTATTTATTTACAAATTTTATCATTTTTATTTATCAAAAGAATTTTATTTAAAAAAGAAACATTTTTTTTTTAAAAGAAATTAATTTTATTATTTTTGAGATCGACAAGAGTGGGCCCTTGCTTCTATGTATCATTCGGTGCAATGAGGAATCAAACTCATGTAGTTCTTTGGATAGAAAACAGTTTTGTTGCTTGATTGTTTTTATTTTTATTTTTATTATTATTATATTTTTTTTAATGTTTTAAAAGGCTTACTCAATAACCAAATAGAAAGTGCATCCAAAATGGTTATTGATACACCTTTTACTGTTCTTGCAATACCTAAATAGGAAGTGCATCCAAAATGGATATTACTAAAACCCTTATTAAAGAAAATTTTATTTTAATTTTTTAGAATTTTCATTTAAAAGGCTTTTTTAATAACCAACCAAGAAGTGCATCCAAAATGGTTATCATTTCACCTTTTAAGATTTTCATAATAGTCAAATAAGAAATGCATCTAAAATGACTATCATTAAATCCCTTTTATTAATTAAACTTAAATATTTTATTAAATATTTTAATATTTCAAATTATAAATAAATAAATAAATAATGATAACCAAATAAAAAGTGCATCTAAAAGGGTTATCATTGAGTTTAATTACTTTCTGGTTCCAAAGTAAATTTTATTATTATTTCATTTAACTTTACATTATTAATATCCATTTATTTGTTTGAGAATAAATCCAAAACTTAAAAGAAATGAGAATATAACAAAAGGAAAGAGCCAGGTCCATTCCTAGTCCCAACACGAAAACGGAAGTAAAGAAATAAAGGGCTTGGCCCAACAAATACACTTCGGTCTTTTAATATCCAAAAGAAAAAGAATATGAAATCTGGAACTGTCAAGTCATCTCCTTTACGCCCCCGTCGTGAGCTTCCCTCGTCGTCCTCCACGCCTGCCACCGCGTCTGGTTAGCTTAAAGGAAAGAATGAATCAGAAAAACCACATCACGAGGTAGGCTGGACTTATGCTCCACAAGATTGTCCCGATAATGCCGCGACGGTGTGTTATTGGTTCCACGACGAGGAGACGTTAGGTGTGGGATTATACCATAGTAGCAAGTCCAAGGAAGCTAAGATACTCAGGAAATGGCGTCCATGTCGTCTTGCATCGCGACTGAGGCATCTCGTATAAATAATGCCAACGCGAGGAACAGGGGAACGAAGATCCGAATCAGTTTTTCAAAAACAATCCTCAGCAACGAAATCTTGATTGTTTTTTATTATTTTATTATTATTATTATTTTTAATTTTGTTTCAAATTATGAATTATTGAAAACTTGTGGTACGGTTGTGCTGTGACTTATTTTCATTTGATTTTGTGTACTGGAATGGAACGACTAGGGATGAGGTGTTGCTGCAAAAATAAGAGGAATGTGTATGATTGTGTAGTATTTATGATTTTGAAAACAAAACGACATTGATGCATGAGTAAGTGACTCTATATTATTTGTGATTTTGAAATAGCTGAAATCGGTGTAGTTGATGCATGATACAAGGGAACAGACCAACTATGCTTCAATGAATTTCCGTTATAATTCAGAGGCAGAGTATAGTTATTTACCTTATAGAGATTAATCCGTTACAAAGTATAATGAGAGAAGAAGAAGAGCAGCAGCTTTGCAACTTTTAACCCCAGAATAAATTGCCTCCGTACTTCGATCCGTAATTGTAAATACGCTCTAATCCCTTCTCCTCTATCCCACACTATCACCACCGTTCTTTCCCTTCTCCCTCAATTTAGCGGCATTTCACTCTCCCTTTTCTTCTTTTTTTCTAAAGTTTCCTTCAATCATCCCTTATATAGGCACCGTGAGCCTTTCCATTCCCTCTAGTTTTTGTTTTCCATTTTTCATTAATTTTTAAAAGTGGTTATAACCACTTCCGTTCTAAGTCCTTCCATTTTCTTGCATTTTCATTGTTCATTTTATTTCTTTGTTTTCCATGGGCTTCCAAGACATGTAAGCTCAATATCTAACAACCAAAATTAAAAACTATTTGAGCCCAATTGTTTCTTATTAGTTATTATTTACTTTTTCCTTTTTTTTAATTCTATTTTTAATTTTATTTCTCCATTTTTATTAAACCCAGATAAAATTGGGTGTTTATAGTTGCCCCTCTTTATTTAGTTTTTATTAGATAATGTGAATAACTGAATGTTTTCATATTACTGTAGTAAAAATAAGTAAAGACATGAACTCTAATTTTAGTCAAATTTCAAAAGGTATGAACTTTCCAGAGATTTAAAGGAAAAGGGCATGAGCACCCAAGAAATTGAAAAATAGAGGGCACAAACACCCAAAAAAATCTAAAAACAATAAAAACAAAGGGCACGAGCACCCAAGAAATTTTTAAAATAGAGGGCACAGGCGTCCAAGGAATTGAAAGACAGAGGGCACGAGCACTTAAGAAATTTAAAAACAGAGGCATAAGTGTAATGACCCGTTGTTGCTACATGACATTCTATAATAAATCACATATTAATTCAGTTTTAAGTAAAACTTTTGTTAATTCATTTATGAAAATATGAGTAAATTTTTCACATTTCATAAAACAAATTGTCAACTACATTCATCTCTTGAAAGTAATTATCTACACAATTGCAACTATTGAAAGTCACACATACTAATTAGCAATTACAATCCATATATCAAAAGATCAACTGTATCTCAAAAAAGTAAGGTGTGTGTGTCAGCTAAAGTGTATCCATCAGTGAGTACATATAACAAAAAGGGGAGGGGTATATATAACTACTCACTCCTTAACAGCTGGCCATAGCTACACACTACTCCTAACAAGAACTAGAGTGGTACAAAGGAAGAAAAGAAGAAATAGGACTCATTGACGTCTAACAGGCTCCTCCTAGAATGAAGTCCCTCTACCTAGAAATGTCTCCTATACTTAACAGAAAGTTGAATTTACTTTATCTGACAAGATTCTAGACAGGTTTTTTTAACAGACAAATTGATTAGGAATAGGATTAACTTGAGAGTAAGGAAAACTATCAACTTAACTAGAATTCAATCATAATTAGTTTTATTTAATTATAATTAAATTCCATAACCCTATACTATCCATCAAAACTATGTACATATTTCTCTACTTATATGATAGTAGTGCAGATCAAATTCCTGTAGAATTCTTCTGCAAAAATTTACACAAAACACAAATATAAGTTTTAATTAATTCTTTTCATGGGAAATTAAATTAAATTTTCTCTTTTAAATTATGCAAATACTGATTCACATATTAAAAAGAAACAAGTATAACAATTCTCCCCAACAAGAAATTTTCGTCCTTAAAATTTTGCTTATCTGGGAAGAGATCAAGATATTGCTCTGTTTCATCTCCTTTTGTAGCTCCTATAACACGTCTCTAGATGCATTACTCCATAAAATTCTGACAAGGTTGATATCTTTCCCTCTGAGCTAGTTAATCCTTTGATCCTCAACCCCAACAAGTCTAGTCTCATGGGTCAAGTTCTCTTATATTTGTATCAAATCAGGCTTAATGACGTGTGTATTTTTCTCAAGTGGAAAACATGCTGAAGATTGGGGCAAGAAAGGTAGTAAAGCAATTTTGGTGAGCAACAGAACTTACTTGATGAAGATTTTGGTAGGATCTAATGAATTTTAGAAACTTTTTTGGATTTTATCGCTTTGCCTAACCCAATTGTAGGTGTGATTCTCAAGGAATCATGATCTCCTCCTTCAAACTCACACAATCTTGATACCAATACAGTGGTATCCTATACCTTCCACCCTACAAAGTCTCAAACGGTGCCATATGTAACATCTCGGGTGCTAACGAGGGCGAGGAGTGATCGCTGGTGCAAAAGAGATAAGGCATGGACAAGGAGCGGCTCCTAGTAGGCTTCCAGCAAGAGGGGTACATGAATAAATCGAATACACACCGGAATGAGAGGGATCCAGATGCTGTGCAGGTATGGGACTGTACAATTGATGATAGCTTAAAGGAATTAATAAGTGCTATGTATACCAACAAAATGCATCTACTTTTCGGTAGCCTATCACTTAAGAACTCCATAGTTAAGCGTGCTTGACTTGGAGCAATTTAGGGATGGGTGACCTACTGGGAAGTTTCCCAGGAAGCGTGTGAGTGAGGACAAAGCACGTTGAAAAGTCTTGTGTTGGTTTGTGGGGACATCACTCATCCTAAAAGCAGTCAGGCACTGCACCATACCTATACTTGCATAGAAAAATTGTCATTGTAGGTAAATTCCATCAAAGGTAGAATTTCATCCCAACTACTAAGATGATCCCTCATATAAGACCTCAAAAGATTTTCCAAGCCCCGTATTATTCTTTTAGATTAACCATCAGTTTTAGGGTTATAAATAGAGTTCAACCTTAACTTAGTACCTAAAGCTTCGTACAAGCTTTTCTAAAACCTCAATGAAATCCTCAAATATTTATTAGATGGTAGAAGGTGCTTGATACAAACACATTACTCCCTTAATATACAACTGTGCAAGCTTCTCCTAAGAATGCTTAATGCGAACAAGGATAAAGTGGGCACACTTTGTCAACCTATTAACAACAACCCCTAAAATTTTAAAACCTTTTTCAATCTTAGGTAAGTTCACAACAAATCCATTGCTATACTATCCCACTTCCTTACAAGAATCTTCATGGTCTATAATATACTTCTAGATTTCTGGTGTTCTACCCTAACTCTTGGACAAATCAAACAAGTTACCACCTATTCTATCACATCTGTCTTCATACTTGGTCACCAATACATTCCCTTTAAATCTTAATCATACTTGGGTGCAATCTAAACTTACTCTTCTCACTTTTGCCCAAAGCAAACCTCTTAATTCCTTGATCTTCTGGTATACTAACACAACCTGTTAACCTTATAGCACCATCATTACCTAAACTAATCAATGGCCTTACCTTTACTCAACAACTCTCTTGGCTTACATAACTCTAGGTCTAACAATCATTTTTCCTTAACCATCCTAAAAATATTGATCACCTCATACACACCACACTTAATGTGATCATGATCCAAAACCATATTCCAACTAAAAGCTTTTGGTACTACATTATAGTTCTTTAAACTCCATCCAACATCTTTACCTTATATTCAACCTTGGGAAACTCTTCTCACACTCTTTTAGCCACCTAGAACTTCACTTCCTCTTCTTGGTTAGGAGTGATAAATCCAGTGTCTTCACAATAAGAAAATATAAGGGTCTTTCTAGCATAATCGAAAACGATATGGTTGGAAGATAATCAATCCATGTCTAATATCACATCTATACTGGAAAGTGGAAGACAGACAAGATTCACAAAGTAAGAATGACCACTTTTAGAAGTATGACATAACAGGTATAATAATTGAGGTCGAAGCAAGTAGGTTAAAAGGCAAAAGAACAAGTAGGCAATCTAATCTACCTATACAATCATAAGATATAAAAAATGTGTAGCACCTGAATCAAACAATATGGACAATAGATTACCAGCCATGACGCATGTACCCTATATTTGGTCTTCGAAATCAGGGACTTTGGCTCCGTTTGGTGAAAAGACCCGTCCTATTATAGTTGGTTTCTTCGCCTTCATTGTATTAACTATACATTCTGCCTTCCGTTTTAATCTGCAATCCCTCACCATATGCCTCGGTTTTCCACACTTGAAACAAACAAATCCTTTCATAGGACATTCATGAGCATAATGCGGTTTCCCACATTTAAAACACTGAACACTTAGTCCTTCATTCTGAGATGTCATATAGGTATTCTTAGTAACTAGGCCACTTTGCCTCTATTGCTACCGTTGGGGTCTAAATCTCTGTTGATTAGAGGGTCTGGTATAAGGCTTTTTTTACTAATGTCCCTTCCTCAATCCAAATGACCCAACTTCATGAGTCTTCATCACTCTGCTATTTACCTTTAGTTGTTCCACTGTCTTACTCTTCTCAACTAGTAAATGAAACTGTCGTACATCCATCGGAATAATTACCTCCTTCAACTCATGCCTCAACCCTTCCTCAAAACGCCCATATCTCCATTCTTCACCTCTTGCTTGTTCACAAGATCTTGACAGATACTCAAACTTAGTTACATACTCAGCCACTAAACTCAATCCCTAATGCAAACTTAGAAACTATGACTCCTTTAGATGTTGAGCACTAGCCGGAAAATACTTTTCCAGAAGTTGCTCTCAAAATCCCATCCAAGTGATAGCCTCGCCATGTGTCTCCATGAGCCTACGAGCACCTTGCCACCAATACTCAGCCTCACCAATCAACATGTAAGTGGCATAAGTCAACTTTTACTCATCACTACAATTCATTGCTCTAAAAACTTTCTCCAACTCTAGAATCCATAGATCAGTTGTATCCAAATTAGAATCACCCCTAAACTGAAGAGGATCATTCTACTTAAATTCAGCCAATCCTTGAAAATTTGGGGGTATCACACCTTGTCTCACTCCCTCATGACGAACTATCGCCCCAAAAAGAGCTCATAGCCTCTTGATGCTACTAGGCCATAATCTCCTATTGCTGAGTCATCGCAGCCACCATAGCTTCCAAAGTATGATTCAAAGGAGAAAAATCTACTTGTGGCAGAAGAGGTGGATTATGACTAGGTCTCACCATCGTAGCCCTACAAACCAAGCAACGTCAACAAACAACACAATTATTTCTATAAAGAAATAATTCACACAAAGTCCATTGACTTAACAAACAATAATTATTTCTTAATAGAAATAACTCCACACCACACAGCAAGAAAACGTAATAGACCTATTTGCCATAGGTTTATGTATGCAAGACTCGGCCAACTCTGATACCAATAATTGTAACAACCTGTGACGTTAGCCTCAGAGTTGCCACAATGAAGAGTTACTATTTGCCTAAAACTTGACTTGTAGGCACTTTATTTTCTTTTAAATTCATTATTATGGAAACTCTTAATTAATTTAGTTATGAAAACACAAATAAATTTTTTAATAAAGTAAAGTAAATATCATCAATGCCTCAAAAGAATTCATAACCTGAAATATCTCATTAAATAAAACCACATCGGCAAGAGTCATTAAAGCATATAAAACTACAGTCATCCAAAAAGTATAAGTCATGGACCTTTATAGGTAAGTCCTAAAGATACAACCAAAAACGAGGAAAGGGGTACAAAAACTCACACCCTAAGAATTAGTCATCTACACTACTCCTAATACTAACTAGTCCCTTAAGGGCAGTGAGGAGAGGTAGATGGCGTATCCTCATCATCTTTGTCCTTGTAGTGACCTCGCCTGAAACCACATGCACGTCCTCGAGTCGGCACACGAAACATCTTACGGCAAGCCCTAGAATTCCATCAGGAGAGAAAATGTGTAGCAAAAAGTCTGTCGAATCTAACTTCTCTTGCCTCTCGATTAAGAGTCCATCCTGTGCCATTCCCTTGGATGGTAGGGAAGAGCTTGATACTAAACATCTCATGAAGTCTCAATGTGTCCATCTGCTTTCGCGATCAAACACAATTGCGGCAAGCCCTCGAATTCCATCAGGAGAGAAAACGTGTAGCAAAAAGTCTGTCAAATCTAACTTCTCTTGCCTCTCGATTAAGAGTCCATCCCGTGCCATTCCCTTGGATGGTAGGGAAGAGCTTGATACTAAACATCTCATGAAGTCTCGATGTGTCCATCTGCTTTCGCGATCAAAGACAATTACGATCATCACAGTCACACACACAAAAAGCACATAAGCAAGGATAAGCTACCGAAAAGAAAACAAAGATGTACAATAGAAATATATGTAAAGAAAATAATCATAAATAAATATCATAATGATAGCATGGTCAACAGCTCATACTTAATCATCACAATTCAAGCAAACGAAATCAAATAGACAAGCACAATGGAAACATCTCTGGTATGCAATGTCATGAAATGTAACAATTGATCCATGGAGACTACAACATCGAGTGACCAGGTCGAAAGAATCCCTTAATCATGGTAGAATAAGCAACACCCATCTCGGCAAGAAATGGCATGTGCTGTAACACCCTAAGGGGCATTACCGTAACTAGGTCTATATTTCTAAGAATGAAAAGAAAAACAAACTTGAAAGGTAGACACAACATGTAAATACTACTCATAAATGTAATTATATATTATATACGAACCATACAGTAATTAAAACACATGCCTAATACAACTCATATATCACTCAAAGGTGTCATATAAAATATAAAGAATACAAAAAATAAATAACGTAAACTAGGCTACGACTTCATGCACATGAGTCCAAGCTTCATCTGCACATGTCTTCACCTATATCCTGAAAAAGGGAAAACTTAAAAGAGTGAGACTTAATGTCTCAGTGAGTGCTCTAAGGATTCTATGGCTAGGTCAAACTCTTCTACTCGAACAACCTTCATTACTTATCTCTCATGGCTTTAGCCTCATTGGGTCTCTCATAATTATCCATACCTATCGTTGAGTCTACCCCTTTCAACAGTCAATACTCCCTGTTAATTGCTCTTTCATTCTCACAATTATTATATTGGTTTACTATCTCATTCTTAACCTAAGAACTCATCCTCATTATTTATACTTTCTTACCCAAAACCCTCTTTAGAATTTACTCTTCTTCCTTTTAATATTCAAAGCTGTCCCCTAGGGTCAAGTCTAAGGTTATAGACATCCTAAAATACTTTTATTTCATTCTCTCTTACTTGTCTTATACCTTTCTATTACGCCATGAGGGAATTCACCCTTTCTCTACCTGATTCACAACTATTATTATCCAACTAGAACCCTCATAACACTATCCTAAGGTCTAGCCTCTCACTTATCCTTAAGGTAGCAAACACAATTCTAATTACAAGCATATAATTGTTTCACATTCTTTGTCTAGTAACTAGACATATACCTCGTTTTGTTTTATCAAACAGGAACGACACTCGTGCAAGATATGATCACATGTCCACAACTTTAACATTTCATCACAAGGCATAATTACATTCTTACATAGAATTCACATAAATAGGGTCACATAGAATTCACATAATTACAACATAGCACACTCTAACATATCACACTATAACAAGATACATATGCGTGCTATGTTCCTAAACCACTACTCATGCACATGTGGTACCAACCTAAACTTTTCGAAAAGTAGACTAGGAGTAAATGCAGGCCATAAGAAGCGTCATCGGTACCGATGCCTTCAGCTTTCGCACCCTCAACTAGTATGATATCCCCCAGTGACTAGTCAGGGTTATCCAGTTTTGCCAGTATGCCCCGGCTCCATGGGATCAGCGTGGACCATTGGAGTTTTCCCAACCGGATAACCCCCAAGGTTAAGGTTAAACAACGCATCACGGCATCCACCAGCCAGATTCCTACATCCTTTCCTCATCACATAACTCAAATGTTATGATGCATGGTCACAAATAATGCTTACAACTTTTTATAGACTTTTATCATGAAACATTGACACAATTTCATATCACACTCAGTTTCTTTCAAGGTAAATAATAATCATACAATATAAACTCATCAAGGCATAAGAAAACAAACAACAATGAGTTAAAAACTGCAAAAAGGAGTTCAAAAACACAAAGAACAGAATAGTAAAAGTAGTATCGGCCCAGCAAGACGGAAGTCTCGCCTAACGGTCCAGTGAACCCGCCCAACGGGTCCGCGTCGAAACCCAACCCACCCAACAGGTATTTCACCCCGCCCAGCAGGTCCACGTGCCTGGCGTAAACGCGGAATCTAGTTTTTGAAGAAAAGTCGCCCAGCGGCTATCTAATCCTGCCGGGCAAATCCGAGGTACTAATTTTAATTTACTTTTCCTATTGTCTTTGGGTTCTAAATGCTTTAAGATAAACAATTAGATTCTTAATCACTCTTCTACATTGATAATTGGTCAAACTAATCTATAATTTCCTTACTTTCTCACAATCCCCTCAAAACCCATCAAATCCCTAAATTTAGGTATAAGGAGGGAAAAGATAAATAGATGAATAAGAACAAGGAAGGACATGGGGGAGAGCACTCACCTTTATAGACATACAAAGCTGAGTTCTTGGGCTTGAATTCTCCGGTTTCTATTCCTCCTCTTTCTTTTCCTCTTCTTCTTCTTTCTTTTCTCCTCATTCTCTCTACCTTCTTTCTTCTTCTATTTGTGACGGCTAAACCTAATTCTCCTTCTCTATTCCCTTCTTATAACATGTGAGTGGGTATGTGGCTTAGTGGGCTTTAATCCTCTATTGGGCCCTAGATGCTCTTTTGGGTTGTATGATAATAATTCTACTAATTTACAATACTAAGGTATTAATAAGAATAATAAGAATAAGAATAATAATAACAACAACAACAACAACAATAATAATAATAATAATAATAGGAAATATAATAACAATAACTCTTAAGACATCTTTTGTCTAATAACATATGAGAAGGGTTCTACTAAGAGCTACGTTGTGGTTTATTTCTAGTACTTAAAATTTGGGGTGTTACATGTGCCAAGACCATTTGGGGGATACCGGAATTAATCTGTGGAAGCGATTTAGTGGCCATGTTAGGATAGATATACTTGGATAGTGGCTTTACCATGACACAGGATTCACGAGTATCCTGGTCTACATGTGGGATTCACCCGTCTACTTATCCCCAAGGAAACCCATCCTCCACTAACCCTTCCCACACTAGGTATGAGGCCCAACCAAGCGACCATCAACTTACGTGCATACTCACCAACACAACATAAGTTGCTACAACATATCTGAAGCTGCAGACTCATGCATGTATACATGACATAACCATTCACCAACACAAAAAATAATGGCATCATATATTATAAACAAATTATCATACACGTGATTTAGTCATTAGTGTTATCACCATTATTTCCATCATTGATGCATTACACTTATCCTCAAGAATAACACCATCATGTCCCACCACATTGGGCCTTATCCATCATTAGCCTATTATCATGTTTCACAACACAGAGCCCCAACCATCGTTGGCTTTGCAACAACAGGATCCTATCTAGAGCCATCCCTAGTTGAGGATAAACAGAGGTTCTACACAAAGTAACCTCACAACACAAAGTCCTCATAAAGAGCAACTTTGCCAATACCAAGTTGAAACTCTACTTAGAGTAATTTAAACCCAACCATAAAAGTTATTCAAAGAAAATATAAGTCAATTAACTTCAATTAGATTATTTAAAATAAGCCATCATAAGATAATTAAGATAAGATTTTGAAATATTGAGGATGCCCTAAGAGTACCAAATATGCAAACAAAATCAACTCTATTTAAAAGATTAGGTTTTCATAAAACTTGACTTTATAACTTATAGAGTTATTCTTCACAATGAAATCATTTAAAATACTTTTCAAAAATATATTTAAAATATGTAAAATAGTGGATAATATATTTTATTGAAATTCATATTTATTTTAAAAGATCCACCATTAAGTTTTAGGTACAAAATATAGTGTTTTTATAATGTTCTACAAATATTATTAAAACTTATTTCTAAAATAGATTCTAGTGGCTTCCAAATTTCAGCCTCTATTTTGAAAATCATTTTGGGATAGTAAACGATTTTTTCTTAACATGATCCATATATGGTTGGAAAGAAAATTGTCTATTTTCTAAAACAATAAAGATCACCTCAAGCAAAAATTTACAAAAAAGATACAAAAATAAAAAGATAGTAAGGTTAGGGTGACCTGTTGGAGGACCAGCAAACATGTCTTGCCATTTTTCATATTGAAACAAAATTTTATTGAGACCAAGCCGTTTATTTTCTGAAAATAAACTTAAAAACCTTTTCAAATTGACCAAGAACACCAAAACCAAGGTCACACAATTTTATATGATTTTTGAAAATTCATAGTTTTCAAAACCCTTTTTAGTCAGGAAACAAGTACAACCTTCAGTTTTCAAAAATCATTAAAATAGAAAACTGAACTAAATATAGGCAAATCATATATACTTTGAAAAAAAAATTGTCTACTTTTTGGTCGTTCAAAGAGTTTCAAATTTACACCATAGATTCTTCCAGAATCGCGTTTTACCACAAGCTGCCAGATTAGCATTCTTAAAAATCAAGTACAACTTTCAAAGGGCTTAACTTTTTTGTTTCTTAACTTTTTAACGTGTTTCCTAAGTCCATTTTGGAGAAAATTTTGTCTAGTTTACAACAAAATGACAAGCACTCAAAAATATTAACCAAAGCTCTAGATATTGCAAAAATAGTGAACCATGCTCAGACATGAAAACGAAATAGCATCAGGAACATATTATATATTTTTTTTTGGGTTACCATGGTATTGGTACAAAGTATCCACTGCCGGATGTAACAGCCTAAATTTCAAGTACTAGAAATAAACCACGAGGTAGCTTTTAGTAGAACCCTTCTCACATGTTATTAGACAAAAGATGTCTTAAGAATTATTATTATTATATTTCCTATTATTATTATTATTATTATTATTGTGTTGTGTTGTTGTTATTATATTTATTGTTATTATTATTATTGTTGTTGTTGTTGTTATTATTATTATTATTATTATTCTTATTATTATTGTTGTTATTAATACCTTAGTATTATAAATTAGTAGGAATATTATCATACAACCCAAAAGAGCATCTAGGGCCCAATAGGGGACTAAAGCCCACTAAGCCACATACCCACCCACATGTTATAAGAAGGGAATAGAGAAGGAGGGTTAGGTTTAGCCGTCACAAAATAGAGGAAGAAAAAAGTTAGAGAGAATGAGGAAAATAAGAGAAGAAGAAGAGGAAGAGAAGGAGGAAGAATAGAAACCGGAGAATCCAAACCCTAAAACTCAACTTTGCATGTCCAAAAAGGTGAGTGCTCTCCCCCATGTCCTTCCTTGTTCTTGTTCATCTATTTATCTTTTCCCCCCTTATACCTAAATTTAGGGATTTGATGGATTTTGAGGGGATTGTGAAGGAGTAAGGAAATTATAGATTAGATTGACCAATTATCGATGTAGAAGAGTAATTAAGAATCTAATTATTTATCTTGAAGCATTTAGAACCCAAAGACAATAGGAAAAATAAATTAAAATTAGTACCTCGGATCCGCCCGGCGGGATTAGATAGCCGCTGGGCTACTTTTCTTCAAAAACTGGATTCTGTGTTAACGCTAGGCACGCTGAGCCGCTGGGCGGGGTGAAATACCCGCTGGGCGGGTTGGGTTCCGACGCGAACCTACTGGGCGGGTTCACTGGACCGCTAGGCGGGACTTCCGTCCTGCTGGGCGGACACGACTTTTGTTATTCCGTTCTTTGTGTTTATGAGCTCCTCTTTGCAGTTTTTAACTCATTGTTGTTTGTTTTCTTATGCCTTGTTGAGGTTATATTGTATGATTATTATTTACCTTGAAAGAAACTGAGTGTGATATGAAATTGTGTCAATGTTTCATGATAAAAGTCTATAAAAAGTTGTAAGCATTATTTGTGACCATGCATCATAACATTTGAGTTATGTGATGAGGAAAGTATGTAGGAATCTGGCTGGTGGAGGCCGTGATGGGTTGTCTAACCTTAGCCTTGGGGGTTATCTGGTTGGGAAAACTCCAATGGTCCATGCTGATCCCATGGAGCCGGGGAGTACTGGCAAAACTGGGTAACCCTGACTAGTCACCGGGGGATATCATGCTAGTTGAGGGTGCGAAAGCTGAAGGCATCGGTACCGATGACGCTTCTTATGGCTTGCATTTACTCCTAGTCTACTTTCCGAAAAGTTTAGGTTGGTACCACATGTGCATGAGTAGTGGTTTAGGAACATAGCATGCATATGTATCTTGCTATAGTGTGATATGTTAAAGTGTGCTATGTTGTAATTATGTGAATTCTATGTGACCCTATTATGTGAATTCTATGTGACCCTATTTATGTGAATTCTATGTAAGAATGAAATTGTGCCTCGTGATGAAATGTTAAAGTTGTGGACATGTGATCATATCTTGCACGAGTGTCGTTCCTGTTTGATAAAACAAAATGAGGTATATGTCTAGTTACTAGACAAAGAATGTGAAACAATTATATGCTTGTAATTGGAATTGTGTTTGCTACCTTAAGGATAAGTGAGAGGCTAGACCTTAGGATAGTGTTATGAGGGTTCTAGTTGGATAATAATAGTTGTGAATAAGATAGAAGAAGGGTGAATTCCCTCATTGCGTAATAGAAAGGTATAAGACAAGTAAGAGAGAGAATGAAATAAGAGTAAATTCTAAAGAGGGTTTTGGGTAAGAAAGTATAAATAATGAGGATGAGTTCTTAAGTTAAGAATGAGATAGTAAACCAATATAATAGTTGTGAGAATGAGAGAGCAATTGACAGGGGGTATTGACTGTTGAAAGGTGTAGACTCAACCATAAGTATGGATAATTATGAGAAACCCAATGAGGCTAAAGCCATGAGAGATAAGTAATGAAGGTTGTCCGAATAGAAGAGTCTAACCCAGCCGTAGAGTCCTTAGAGCACTCACTGAGACATTATGTCTCATTCCTTTAAGTTTTCCCTTTTTCAGGATACAGGTGAAGACACGCGTAGATGGACCTTGGAGTCACGTGCAAGAAAACGTAGTCTAGTTTATATTATGTTTTTGTACTCTTGTTTATATTTTGTACGATACCTTCAAGTGATAGATGAGTTATATTTGGCATGTATGTTTTTTTTATTGTATTGTTCGTATATAATATTCAATTATATTTATGAGTAGTATTTGTATGTTGTTTCTACCTTTCTCAATTTGTTTTTTTAAAATCTAGACCTAGTTACGGTAATGCCCCTTAGGGTGTTACACCGGAAGCAGTGACTAATCTCCGTCGGGGACCGTGAGCACACACAAGGTGGGTATTCCCCTCCCAACATAGTTTATTCCATACCCAAGGCCAAGATTCGAACCCTGGACGACTTGGTTAAGGGACACAAGCCGCTACCACTTGTGCCAACCAGTGTTGGTTCAGGATCATATTATATTGAAGCACGAAAATGTTTCCTTTCATCAAGTTTGCAACTTTTAAAAATACCAACAACATTTTTAAGCAACAAACACATTCGAAAATAGAAAAATCACACTCCAAACACAAAGAAAAGGGTTAGCATTCCTTACAATATGTTAAGATCCTTCAAGCTTGCAAGATGGTTTTTGGAATAAAGGGAAAATCTCCTTCAAACTTTTGCAAGGTGAGCCAACAACTAGCACCAAGAATGGTTAATATAGAACATAAACACAATAAAGAACAAAGTTTAGATCCAATGAGGTAAAGGAAAGACTTAGACCACTTAGGTCTTGATAAAAAAGAAAAGATGAAGGAAGAGGAAGATGAAAAAGATGGAGCTTTACCTAGCACCACTTCTTGGACACTTTAGCTTCCAACTTCTTCTCCAACACTTAGAGAATTTTAGAACAAGCTCTCTCTTCTCAAGGGCTCACAGTTTTGGAGGGGAAGAAATGAGAGAAAACTTTGCCTAATACCACTTATAAGACAACTTAAGTGAAGGGAGAATTAGTAACTCACAAAATGGTTACAAGTTTGAATAAAATTGGAATATGAAATCCAACTTCTCCACTAAGGGAGAGTAGATGGCCAAGCCACCAAAACCATGGGTGATTTGGTGGTTTTGGTACATTTAAGTACACTTAAAGTACTTATGATATGACCTTGTGTAGGAATTAGGAGAAACACTTTTAGTTAGATTGCAACTAGTAGGTTAGCTTAGGAGAAAGTTAGCTTAGTTGGGTTGGGATTGGGGATGTGTGGGCCTAGGCTTAGACAGAAGAAATTTTAAATTTCTCACATTGACAATGGAGATGTGGTCAAATATCAAATTTCATGAAATTAGGTTTCAGGTTTTCTAGCACTTGAATCAATTAAAACAATTTAATTGATATTAGAATCTAAATGAGTTTATGACTCTTTAGAATTTCTCCAATTATAGTTAAACTGACTTTGCCCAAGTCAGACAGTTGAATTTACTTTATCTGACAGGATTCTAGACAAGTTTTTTCAACAAACAGATTGACCAGGAATAAGATTCACTTGAGGGTAAGGAAAATTGTCAACTTGACTAGAATTCAATCATAATTAAATTTAATTAATTATAATTAAATTTCATAACCCTACACTGTCCATCAAAACTATACAGATATTTCTCCATTTATCTGATAGCAATGCAGATCAAATTCCTGCAGAATTCTTCTGCAAAAATTTACACAAAACACAAATATAAGTTTTAATTAATTCTTTTCATGGGAAATTAAATTAAATTTTCTCTTTTAAATTATGCAAACACAGATTCACAGATTAAGAAGAAACAGGTATTACATGTTATTGTATTAAAATATAATTTTGAAAATTTTCAGGAATTTTGGTGCAAAATGATCAAAATGTCCCTAGATGTCTGATAAGCCAAGTCAGTATTGGTTTAACATCTAAAAATGCTGAAAATGATAATTTTAATTCATTTTTAGGTAAAATATGTAATTTTATAATTTTCATAAAAATTTGGATATTTATTGAATTAAAATGAATTTAATATATATTTTTTAGCTTAGGAATATAAAATAAATCAGTAAATTTTTGAAAATAATTAATAAAAATTAAAATTTATGTTTAAGAATTTATTTATGATGAAAATAACATATATTATCAACTTTGCATTAAGAAACATTATTTTGATATTAAAATTTAATTTCTTCAAGTTTATGTAATTTTATCAGTACCGGCTAATTTAACTGCAGATAAAATTTATACAAATAAAGTTGGGACAGCTCAATATACACATCCAAGCCTAGGGGGGGGGGTGTTGATTCACCACTCTAATTTTGTGTATGTGTCATATAATCAAATTAAAAATAAAATAAAAATAGCATTTTTGACACATGTTCTTATGTCACTTAAGGACACCTAAACCCTTTCCATTCTCTATAAATAGCCCTCATTTAGGGGACATTTTCACTCATCCCTTCCCTCTTTTGGCTGGCTAAAAATATTTAGAGAGTTTTTCTCCCTAGAATTTATTTTTTTTTTTGCTTTGTTTTTATGCTAAAATTTTGTTAGTTTTCATCAACTAGTAAAATTCTCTTCCTAGGAAGCTTGGAACCAACACTACCATCAACCTTCTCCTCATTTGAACTACTTTAAGAGGTAACAGAGGGAGTGGAGTTGGTTCTAAATTATAGTCACTTTGCATGTTGGTACGAAAGATTTTCTCCTAAACCTTTCAATGCACAAATTTAACTATGTTTTCCTTATAATGTTATAATGTTTGTTGCTAAATTTTAAATTTTTACTAAGTTGTTGCTCTACTCAAATTTAGATAATTAAATTATACTTATTAAGGTGTTATGCTACTCAAATTTAGATAATTAAATTATACTTATTAAATTTTTACTCTACTCAAATTTAGATAATTAAATTATACTAAATTTTTATTTTTCACAAATTTAGATAATTAAAATTATTGAGTTGTTATTCTTTTAGTAATAAAATTATGATTATTAAGTTGTTATTCTGCTAAAATTTTAGTCACTAAGTTATTATTTTGCAAAAATTTTATGATATTACTACATTGTTATTCTATTAAAATTTTGATATTGTACAATTTTTACAATATAAGGCAAAAATATTGATTGTATTGGTACTCAAATTAAATGAAACCAAGAAAACCTTTGTTTGAGAAGTTAGAAGTTGATAAGTTAGTGAGTAATGTAAAACAAGTGACATGCAGTGGCATGACGCCCTGCGAGGGAAGCTACAATTTTGTATGTTGAAGAATGAAAGGTAAAGACCCACTTGCAAAGGTCTTGGGGGTAGGCATCAAGTGGTGAAGTTCCCAATGGCCAAGGTAGTGCCCGTGAGCTGGGATATTTGCCTAACCAAGCTCGATAACCCTGATAATTGCTCAGCATTCTAGGATTGGTGTGAGAGTATACCTCTATAAATGGACATCCTGAACTGTTATTTTGTTTCTTGTTGATGATGAGGATTGTACCATGTGATGTTGAGAGAGGTATATGTACTTTTAGTTGCTTTCCAGTTCTATTGAGAACTATTACTCACTAATGGGGAGTATGGATCCATACCAAGTTAAGGTTAGTCGAGTATAACTTAGAATAAACCATAGGTTTTCTTTATTGCCAACAGTGTTTTATCTTTGTTTTATTGTAGATTTCCTACCATACATGTGAAAATAATTTTAGAACAAATCACCTCACTCCATTATTTTCTTCCTTGTATGTTTGGTTGCGATTATTGAAGATGATAGTAATGCCCAGTGATGTCGAGGACAAGTAAGAGGAAACTCTTATAGACGAGGAGCTATAGACTTAGTTTATAGTATTTTCTTTTCATGAGGGATATGATAGACATTGCTCTATATATGATCTTTTTAATATACATATTGGGTTAGGTAGAGTCTAACTTTTGATGTCCCTATATTCCAATTGCTTTTTGACATGTATTATGAAATCATGATGTATAGTTCTACAATATATATATATATATAAACAAACTTTATCTTTATCTTTTACTAGTATTTTCAGAGTCTGTTAAATTTAGAAAATTTTTATTATGAAAAGTGGAAAAATTTTACTTGCTATTCATTAACTCAAACTTAACAACTAATAAAATTACTAAATTAGTATAGGGTCTTATTAATGTGAATGGGTGTCACATTTAGTGGTATTAAAGCAGTTCTTTCCTGTCAAAGCTTGGGATATGGCCTTGACCTTCTATATATGTTGTGTTCTTTCATTCGCTATTGACAAAACAAGAATGAAAGATGAATTGTTTATTTTTGTATCCTCTATTGAGAAGCATATACATGCAAATAGAAATGGACTTCCAATCTTATTACAAAAATGGTTTGCACACTCAGTAGAAGACTTTGCTAAGAATAAACTTAATGTTAGTTGTTGGGTTTAGTAGAAATGATTAGTGCATGCCTAGGTAGATTCTGGCTAAGAAAGACTTGGTACTTAAGAGTGTCCATTATGATCCACCTCTCTTTCTTAATAGTCTAATTGGTGTATTATTTCATAGATAACTTTTACTGATTAACATATGTTTTATTCAAGGTAGTGGACTAAACATTGAATTTCTTTTTTAGACAATGGATGGAAGGCCATGACAGTATATTACTCAGCAAATACTTGAAAGAATGGTTGTCCTTGAGAATATGAATCAAGGACAAAACAATATACCTGTAGAATACTGAGGGCTTGTAGCTCTCTCCAAGAACGACCCTCCAACGTTCAAAGGAAGATTTGATCCAAACAGCACTAAAAAATGGATTGCAGAAATCAAGAAAATCTTTACTGCTATGATGTGCACTAATGCACACAAGGTAACTTACACCACCTTTATGTTATCTGGAGAAGCTAAGCATTGGTGGAGGTATGCTAGACAGCAAGAAGAAGCTACGGGAAGGTTAATCACCTGGAAAATATTTTGTCAAAAGTTTTTGGGAAAGTATTTTGTAGAAGATCTAAGATAGAGAAAAGAAGTAGAATTCATTGAATTGAAGCAAGGCAATATGTCTATTGGAAAGTATGCTACCAAATTCGATAAACTATCGAAATACTGCCCCTACTTCCAAGAAAGAGTTGATGAGATATTGTGATGCTCCAAATTTGAGAGTGAACTGAGGCCTAACATCAACCAAGCAGTGGGCTATCTTGAGATAGCCCAATTTCCTACCTTGGTGAACCGCTATAGAATTTATGAGGACAATATGAAGGCGAGGCAAGCTCATTGGAAGAGTAGAGGGCTACAAAGAAACCAAAAGCAAAATTTCTCATAAAGAAGTAAGCCTTATCATACTCCATCCAAATCAACTGGTTGATCATCTGACCAGAAGACATTGATGCTGGGAGTTTTAATACTCTTATTTGTTGCTATCGTTATGGAGGGCCACACTACTAGAGGAACTATGACAAGTCAATAGTTACTTGCAATTGTGGGGAGAAAGGCCATTACAACAATATGTGTACTAAGCCTAAGAAGGAATAGGGCAACAAAAACAATGGAAAGGTTCTAGTTGGCAGATCCCGAACTAGTTGTAGAATCTTTACCATAAGTGGAACTAAGGCAACCATATCTGATGACCTTATTTAGGGTAAGTGCATTAAAATGGTAATCTCTTAAATGTATTGTATTACTTGAGCATAACTCATTCTTTTATATCTAGTGATTGTATGAAGCATTTGAATTTACTTATTTCACTTCTGCCATATGACCTTGTTGTTTCTACCCCTAGCAGTGTCCTTGTTATTATTACTTCTCGTGTATGTTTAAATTGTCCAGTTATTATAGAAGGTAGAACTTTTCTACAAATTTAATATGTTTACCTTTAACTAGATTAGACCAAGTGTTAGGAATAAACTAGCTATCTTCCAATCAAGTCCTTCTTAACTATCTTGAAAAAAGCCCTAGTTTTCGGGCCAAAATCTGAGACGTCTGTAGGATTTGAGATGGTAATTGCCAACCATATAAATGCTTCTAAAAATAATGAAACTTAGGTATACGTGATCATATCTTCTCTAAAAACTAAGGGAGATTTAAATGTTAACAATCTACCTGTTTTGTCTGTGATTTTTCTTACGTCTTTCTGGAAGACATTCCTATTGTACCTCCTGAGAAAGAAATAGAATTCATCATAGACTTGGTATCAGGATTAGGACCCATATCCATAGCACCTTATAAAATGCCCCTTCTAGAGCTAGTAGAGTTGAAAAAGCAAACAAAGCAACTCTTAGAAAAGTAGTTTATTGGACCTAGTGTTTTTCCTTGGGGTGCTTCAATGTTGTTGGTAAAGAAAAAAGATGGAAGCATGAGATTATACGTAGACTATCATTGTGACGCCTGTGTTTTCTGTAATGTGTGATTTAGTGATTTAATAACAAAAAGTGGAACTTTAAAACGTGATCTGGATAATTAGACGGTTAAATAAGTTGTTGTTATGTGATTATTGTTTTGTGTTGCTTTGTCTTGGATTCCCGCTCTGAATTATGGAACTGGAGGAAAACGTGCTTGAGCCAGAAGAGGTTGTTGATGGTATTTGTAACGACCCTCTATCGCCACAGTACTACAAACAAACCCTTGTATATATATATACTAATAATCAATCCACAAGTTCACTTTAACATATATAAGATATGAAAGAATGAGTGTATACAGGCCCATTTATATACAATACCAAGGAAAAATACATAACTCCCTATAGCTGGTTGCTTTATACATCATTTTAAAAGAAATAAACAACAATAAGGAATATCAATTCCTTTAAGGAAAAGAACAAAAAGATGATTCTCTATACTTCAATTTTGCCATTGATCGAGGCAAAGCTTCATCACCAACTAAGAGAAGCTAAATCTGCCAAAAACTCAACATCTGCTCCCACGTCAAAGACGTGATCATCACAGGCACGAACCACATGTGCAAACAATGCAAGGGCAAGCTCACTTAAAACAATAAAACATATAGTATAAAGGAAAGGTAATAGGAAAATTTCTTAATCATATATCCAAAGTCAAACAAAATAATAATAATAACAACAGTACAACCATTATAACAACAACCTTAACACAACAACAGTAACGATATTAACAACACCTCTATCACCACCATCACCAATCATAACAATTACAAACAACCACAATAACCAAGTAACAACAACAATGCTACCATCACTACCACCAGCAACAACGACATCGGGTAACAATAATAACAATTTCATCAACATACAAATTTGGATTGTAACGCTGTGATTTTCTTAATGTATGATTTAGTGGTTTAATAACTAAAAAGTGGAAATTTGATATGTAATATAGGTGATTAAAAGAAATAAATGAATTGTTGCTATGTATGGTACGTTGTATGTGACGATGGTTGTGAGTTATTGGTTTGAAATTAAAGTTTGAATTTAGGAAAATTGAGATATGTGCTTGAGCCAATTTGGATATGTTGTGAGAATGATTTTGGGTTTTTGAGAGAAAACAGTTAAGTTAGACCAGTTTTGAGATAAAGGAAGTGGCTTGGTGAGGTTTGGGCCTTAGTTGGCCAAAAGTCTGTGTGAGAGCTCTGGGGAGGTTGGGTATATAAAGGAAGGGGAAGGAGGAATTCCCTCATTCTCCCATTCTCTTTCTCTCTCTACACTTTTTCTCTCTTCATTTCTCTCTCAATCTCTCTCTAGAAATTTGAGGTTATTAAAGGTGTTAAGAGGATTCCCAAGCCCCGTCTAGTATTGTTGCGAGAGGAAGATCAATCTATAGAAGGTTTTGGCTCAAGACACAAGTTTTTCAAAGAACCAAAATTCAAATTCAGAGACTTTTAAAGGTAAGGGAAGCTTACAAATTAGTTGTTTTGTGTTAATAACTATTGGTATGCTGATTTCTTGCCTTATAATCGATTGAATCTCTATGGATGTTGCCATTTTCGTTAGTTTTGGGTGAAAATGGGTTTTAGGGGAAAATCTTAAGATTTTGAATGAGAAACTAAGATTTGTGAGTTGATATGTTGAATTTGTTGTGTAATTTGATGTATATGAACTGGATTGATGTTGTTGGAACCCTATTGATGTGAAAATTTGGGTTATTAGGTTGAAAAGTTTGAGTTTCTCTATAGAAAATCGCGTTTTTTTTCAAAAATCGTCGCAGATAATCGATTATGGGAATCACATAATTGATTATCTAGAGTTCCAAAAGTTGTTTTCATGATTTTGTTTCGGGAATAATCAATTATGTACTTTGATAATCGATTATCTGGGTTTCAAAAAAAGTTCTTCTGGTTTTGGTTCGGAAATAATCGATTATGGAAACCCACAATCGATTTCCCTGTTGAAAAACGAAATCTGGTGCATTTTTACTAAACGGATATAATCTGTCAATACAATACATAATCTGTTATTTCAGAATTGAATGTACTATTTAAGATTTTAAAGTTTTCATTTCAAAACGTGAAGTATTTTGTATATACACATATAAAAAGGCTATTATACATTTTCAAAGGTTCTATTTCAGAATGATGGAGAGTTGTTCAGTTGAGATATGATTTTCTTTAAACTAAAGAAAGGAAATGTTTCGAAGGTTTTGTGAATTTCAAGATTTGCCAATCTTCCAAATGGTTTTCAAAGAAAGTCTTGGTTTTCAAATTGTAGTTGATTGTTGGATTGGTTGTGAAGTGGAAGGTTGCTTAGATGGGACCTCCACTTGTTATGTATGATATTGTTCCTCACGAGGTGGGCTGCTTAGATAGGGCCTTACCTATTGATTTTGATTGAGGCAGGATTGGGGCCAGTATGGTGTTGATGGTGTGAGTGGTCATGAGTTGTGTCCAATGTGAACGAGTGTCACATTTAGTGGTAACAGAGCAGTTCATCCCTATCAAAGCCTGGGATATGGCCTTGACCATCTCTATGTTGTGTGTTCTTTCATTCTTTGTTAATAAACATAAATACAAGTTGAAGTATTTGCTCTTATATCCTTTGTTGAGAAACAAAACTAGAAGATAAATTTAGAGATATACAAAGGAAGGCATGGACGTCCAAAGGAACTAGTAACAAAAGGACTGCAAAAAGAGGTTTGCGCACTCAAAGAACTTTGCTAAGAATAGACGTAGTGTTGGTTGTTAAGACTGGTAGAAGTAGAAGAGCATGTCTAGGTAGGTTCTGGCTAGGAAATACTTGGTATTTAAGAGTGTCCATTATGACCTACCTGTCTTTCCTAAAAGTCTATCTGGTGTCCTATTTTATGGATTACTTTTACTCACCTAACTTATGGTCTTATTCAAAGGAAAAATACTAAATAATATTCTGTTTTTTTTTAGGCGATGGCTAGAAGACCACAACAAGATGCAACTCAGCGAATACTTGAGATCAGGGCTACTGTCCTTGAGAACATGAATCGGGGACGAGATGTTGAACCTGTAGAATATAGGGGACTTGCAGCATTCCATAAGAATGATCCACCCACATTCAAAGGCGAGTTTGACCCTGACAGTGTAACGACCCTTTGCTGCTACAATACTCCATACTACCCCATACATTACATTAATATTCATAAACAAATAATCACATGCTATTATGACGTCATAAATAATATGATATGTATACATATCAACAGGATCTGAAATAATATAATATATAAGTCAAATTATATAAAAGTCAAAGGAGAAATACAAAAATTTAAACTCCCTATAGCTAGTCATCTATACAACAAATACATGAAACTCAAAAAGAAAAGAATCAAAAGAGCTTCCAAAAAAGCTCCACCCATAACGGGCCTTCTACCAACTCCACTGAGACCTCCAAGCATCAACTGTGAGAAGCTGGGTCTACTAAAGCTTCACCCTCTGCTCCCATGCCAATAGACATGATCATCACAGTCATAGTAACACACAACAACAGCTGGCAACAACGCAACCACAACAAAACAAACAGCAAGGCAAGGGTAAGCTTACGAAACAAAAACAATCATATAATATGCAATCCATATCATCAAATCATCAACATACTAATTTAGAATCCAATTCATCAAAGAATGAGTTTACATACATTACAACACAATACATCATACTTTCAACCCCAAAGTGTCAATGCATGAATGACACAACTCTCGACAGATTTACTACATTTCAGAGGCACTAGGTTAAAGGCCCAACTAAGTATTTACCCTAGTCACCATCCAATTTGGAGGCCCAACTAAGTATTAACTCTGGTCACCATCTGATTTACGTGCCTGCTCGCACCACGGCATGAGGTCCATCGTCAACTACCTCAACCACCTATCTGCACTACGGCATGAGGTCCATTGTCAGCTACCTCAACCGCCTATCCACACAACAGTATGAGGTACATCATCAGCTACCTCAATTGCCTATCTGCATAATGGTATGAGGTCCATCGTCAGCTACCTCAACCGCCTGCCCACACCACAGCATGAGGTCCATCGTCAGCTACCTCAGCCACCTATTCGCACCACAACATGAGGTCCATTGTCAACTGCCTCAGCCGCCAACATATGCATGAATGCATGCCTTACAACACGACATCAACATAGCCACAACGAGTCAACATATAAATATACTTATATATATATATATATATAACAACACAACACCACGGCATGAGGTCCACACAACCTCAGCCAACAACATATGCATGCAATCCATGAGTCATCACAACATCAACTCAATCAAAATCAATCATCATATCATATATATATGTATCAATATATCACCACGTGCCCTACTCAGCACCACCTGTGGTCCAATAATCACCATCAACCCCATGCAGGCCCAATCTAGCCTCTTGCATGGTCAATAGATAAGATATCTCATTATCACAACACTCTACAACTAGTGGAGGTTCCTATTTAGGAAAATTTCCACCCAACTACCACTTTCTTACAAATTCTCATACAACAAAATAGAATTACACGCTCGCTCAGTGATCCATATGCTCACTCAACGAGTACCTTTCATACAGAGAGCACACTCTCCCTTCAAAGGTTCTCGCTCAGCGAGTATAAGTCTCACTCAGCAAACTTAATTCTAGAGAGCAGTTAGGTCCTAGGTAGAATTCTCGCTCAATGAACATATGTTTCACTCAGCAAGACACTTACAACTTATCAACCAAATTCTCAATAATAATAATAAAGAAAAAGCCAAAAACTAGTTTAGAAACCCATTTGAACATCCAATTATCTTAAAATATACATTTTACATTCATAGGAGTCAATAAAGTCATCAACAATCAACAAAAATTATAAGAAAGTAGAGAAAATTCTGTTTTTCTCTTGTTGAGCGAGATTTTCGTCATTGAGCGAGATTTCCTTCGTTAAGCGAATGAGTTAATAGAGAGCATCAGCTTCCGTCGCTGAGCAAAAAATTCGTTGCTAAGTGAGTATTTCACTCGTTGAGCGAGTGGACTTCCAACGACCTCAAAATCTGTCGCTAAGCAAACATTTCCATCACTAAGCGAGAGCTTAACTTCTTGTGACTGAAATATCTGTCACTGAGCAAACATTTCCGTCGCTAAGCGAGCTCTAAATCGCTGGGTGCGATTTTCGCTCGTTTTCTTCACAAATCAATCACCAACGCCCATTTTTGACCAAATCAATCAACAACAAGCATCACAAAACAATCTTAATTACTTCTAATACCCTTCTAACCAATTGCATAACAATTTAATCCACCAATCTCAAAACCCCTTTCCAAAACCCATTTTGTGTCAAAAGTTACATACACAAGATTTTCACCGAAATCAATCGATTCCAAAACATTAAATTGACATATCAATAGCCACAAACACAAAATCAACCAAGAGTAAGCTTCCCTTACCTCTAAAAGCTTCCAAATCCATATTTAGGTTCCTTGAGAATCCGGTGCCTTGAGCCAAATCTTTCAAAGATTTGTTCCTTCTCTCATCACAAATGCTAGAATAAGCTTACGACTCTTTTACATCCTCACAAACTCAAGAAATCTTAGAGAGAGATAAAGAGAGAATAAATAGATGAAAGAGAAAGAGAATGAGGAACTTTTCCCCCCCTCCCCTCCTTTTATATTCGATCTCTCAGAGCTCTCACATGGACTTTTGGCCAACCGAGGCCCAAATCTCACCAAACCACTTCCTATATCCCATCATTGATATACCACACACAACCATCACCATATACCACTTGTTATACCTAACAACAATTCATTTATTTCTTTTAATCACCTAGATTACATATCTAATTTTAACTTTTTAATCATCATAACACTGAGTCACATATTAAGAAAACGGGTGTTACAGACAGTGTGCAAAATTGGTTTGTAGAAATTGAGAAGATTTTTACTGCCATGACATGTACTGATGCACACAAGATGGTGCATGGTACATTTATGTTATCTGAAGAAGCTAAACACAGGTGGAGGTATGCTAGACAGCAAGAGGAAGTAGAAGGAAGGATGATTACCCGGGAAGTGTTTCGTTAAAAATTTCTAGGAAAATATTTAAGGTGGAGGAAGGAGGTTGAATTCCTCAACCTCAAAGCAAGGTTATATGACTGTTGAGGAATATGCTGCTAAATTCAACAAGTTGTCAAAGTATTGCGCCTACTTCCAAGAAGGTGTGCATAAGATATCTCGATGCTCCAAGTTCGAGAATGAACTAAGGCCTGACATGAAACAGGCAGTGGATTATCTTGAAATAGCCTAATTCCCTACCTTGGTGAACCATTGTAGAATCTATGAGGATGATATGAAGCCAAGATAGGCTTAATGGAAGAGTAAAGGACCCTACAAAAACAAGAAAAAGAACTTTCTCGAGAGGAAAAAGACTTAACATGCTCCATCAAGACCAGCTAGTGGTTTATCTGGTCAAAGGACTACGACTGTTGCTATAGGGAGTTCCAATGCTCCCATACGTTGTTTTTGTTGTGGAAGACCACACTATTAGAGGGACTGCAAAAGGCCAATTGTCACTTGCTTCAACTGTGGAGAGGTAGGCCACTATAGCAACACATGCACAAAACCCAAGAAGGAGAAGGGCAATGGAAGCAATGGGAAGGCTGTAATAGGTAAACCTCAAACCACTAGGAGAGTATTTACCATGAATGAAAGTGAAGCAGCGACATTTGACAACCTCATTCAGGGTAAGTGCGTTATAAACAGTAATCTCTTAAATGAATTATATAACTCAGGTGCAACTTATTCTTTTATTTCCAATGACTATGTGAAGTACTTGAATTTGCTTGTTTCAAAATTACCCTATGATCTGGTTCTCTCCCCTATAAATATTTCTATTATTACTTCTTGTGCTTGTCTAAATTGTCCTGTTATCATAGAAGATAAGACTTTTCTTGTGAACTTAATATGCTTGCCCTTAACTAGATTAGACTTAATGTTAGGAATGGACTGGTTATCTTCTAATTATGTCCTTCTGAATTGCCATGAAGATGCCCTACTATTCGGATCAAACTTGATAACTCTAATGGATTTGAAATGGTGATTGCCAACCACCTCGATGTTCCTAAATACAAGGAAGCTTAGGTTTACGTGATCATATCTTCTCTAAAAATCGAGGAAGATTTAAATGTTAACACTCTACCTATCGTCTATGATTTCCTTGATGTCTTTTCCAAAGATATTCCTAGTTTACCTCCTAAAAGAGAAATAGAATTTACCATAAACTCAGTGCCAAGATCTGGACCCATATCCATAGCACCCTATAGAATGTCCCCATTAGAGTTGGCGGAATTGAAGAAGTAAATAGAGGAGCTTTTAGAGAAGCAGTTCATCAGACCTAGTGTTTCCCCTTAGGGTGCCCTAGTGTTGTTAGTGAAGAAGAAAGATGGAAGCATGAGATTGTTAGTTGATTATTGCCAACTCAACAAGATCACTATCAAGAATTGGTACCTGTTACCTAGGATAGATGATCTCATGGATTAGTTGGCGGTATTTTCAAAGATTGACTTGAAATTTAGTTACCATCAGATTAGGGTCAAGATTGAGGATATACCAACGACAGCTTTTAGGACAAGGTATGGACATTACAAGTATTTGGTAATGCCTTTCGGTGTATCTAATGCTCCTCCAATCTTTATGGACTACACAAACTGGATATTCTATGAATATTTGGACAAGTTCATGATTGTCCTTACAGATGATATTCTGGTTTATTCTAGAAATCACCAAGAGCATGAGGAACACTTGAGGATAGTACTATAGATATTAAGGGAAAGGCAGTCATATGCCAAATTCTTGAAGTACGAGTTCAGGTTAGGACGCTTAATCTCATAAGGAGGAATCTCAGTGGATCCCACAAAGGTAGAAGTAGTGTTGCATTGGGAATAGCTCGCGATAATAACGGTAATACTAAGTTTCTTAAGATTGGCAAGCTATTATCAAAAATTCATTAAAGGGTTTTCAAAGATAGCTTTGCCTCTAACTAAGTTAACCCCGTAAGAGACAACCTTTTGTATGGATAGAAAGTTACAAGGAGAGTTTCCAGAAATTGAAGAAGAGACTAAGTACGACACCTATGTTAATCCTATTTGATCCTACCGAGAAGTTTGAAGTTTATTGTAATGTGTTCAGGCAAGGATTAGGGTGTGTATTGATGTAAGGATGGAAGGTAGCAACTTATGCTTCAAGGCAATTAAGGTCACATGAGGTTAATTATCCAACTCATGACTTGAAATTGGCTGTAGTAGTATTTGCCTTAAAAACTAGGAGGCACTACCTTTATGATGCTAGGTTTGAAGTGTTTAATGACAACAAAAGTTTGAAATATCTATCTGACCAAAAGGAGTTGAACATGAGGCAATGTAGTGATGGAGTTTTTGAAGGATTACGACTTTGAATTGCATTACCACCCTGGTAAGGCAAATGTCGTAGCAGACGCTCTAAGTCGAAAGTCCCTACATGCTTCAATAATGATGGTTAAGGAAATGGAAATGATAGAGAAATTTATAGATATAGGGTTGCCTATGGAAGTAAAGCTAAGGAGTATTTGTTTTAGGATGCTTCAATTATCTAGTGAGTTCTTGGAACTAATATGAGAAACCTAGAGTAATGATCAATATCTCCAAGAAAGATTAAAAGCAAGAACTGAAGAAAAACAATTAGAGTTTGATTAAGATCTAAAAGGAGTTATTAGATTTCAAGGAAGGATTTGTGTCTCGAAAGATGGACAATTAAGGAAGATGATTGTGGTGGAGGCTTACAAGTTTAAATTATGCATTCATCCAGGGTCTACCAAAATGTACCAAGATCTGAAGAAGTTGTTCTAGTGATCTGGAATGAAAAAGGTCGTAGCAGAATTCATTGCATCTTGCTAAGTTTATCAGAAGGCTAAGGTGGAACATCAACAACCTTCTAGAGAGTTGTAGCCTCTGAACATCCCTGAATGGAAGTGGGACAACATATCGATGGATTTCGTAATTAGTTTTCCTAGGACACCCTCAAGTCATGATGCTATATAGGTAATAATGGATAAACTAACGAAGTTTACTCATTTTCTGCCCATTAACATCAAATATTCCCTAAAAAAGCTGACACAATTGTACACTAGAGAGATCATTAGGTTACATAGAGTATCCTCTAGCAGTCTCTAATAAGGATCCCTGTTTCACTTCTAGATTTTGGGCAAGCCTGCAACAAGCCTTAAGGACCAAATTAAGACTTAGCTCAGCTTATCATCCCCAAATTAATGGATAGTTTGAGAGGTCTATCCAATCCTTAGAAAATTTGCTTAAAGCCTGTGTCTTATAATGGAAAGGTAGTTGGGATCAATTCTTACCATTAATCGAGTTTACCTACAATAATAGTTTCTATTCCAACTTTAGGATGGCTCCTTATAAAGCTCTGTATAGGAGAAAGTGTAGGACTCCCCTTTGTTGGTATAAGGCTGGAGAATCCCTAATAGTTGAGCTCGAAATGTTGCAAGAAACCATAGAGAAGGTTAAGATGATTCGATAAAAGATGAAAATGCCTTAGGATAAACAGAAAAGCTACTATGGTAAAAGAAGAAAATCCCTTGAATTTCAAGAAAGGGATCATGTATTCCTGAAAGTTACACCTATAACTAGGGTTGGTAGAGCACTTAAGTCCTGAAAAGTTTTTCCTAAATTCATTGGTCCTTATCAGATCCTCAGAAGGATTGGTCTTGTTCCTTACCGGATAGCCTTACCACCTAATCTTTCTAACCTCTAAAATGTTTTCCATGTTTCCCAACTTCGTAAGTATATTCCTAATCCTTCGCACATCATTGAACCTAATGTAGTACAAGTAAGAGAAAACCTCACTTATAACGTATCCCTAGTAAGAATAGAAGATCAAAGCATGAAGCAACTTCTAGGTAAAGAATTACCTTTGGCGAACATTGTATGGAGTCAGAGTGATATTGGTGATACTACTTGGGAGTTGGAAAGCAAAATGCAAGAACAGTATCCTCATTTGTTTCTAGGTAAGTAAATTTCGAGGACAAAATTGTAACACCCCAAATTTCAAGTACTAGAAATAAACCACGAGGTAACTCTTAGTAGGACCCTTCCCTTGTGTTATTAGACAAAAAATGCCTTAAAAGTTATTCTTATTATATTTCTTATTATTACTGTTTCTATTCTTATTAATATTATATTTATTATTGTTGTTGTATAAGTTGTTGTTGTTGTTGTTGTTATTATTATTATTATTATTATTATTATTACTACTATTATTGTATTGTGTTGATGTTATTATATTTATTATCATTATTATTATTGTTGTTGTTATTAATGCCTTAGTATTATAAATTAGTAGGAATATTATCATAGAATTCAAAAGAGCCTCTAGGGCCCAATAGGGGGACTAAAGCCCCACTAAGCTACATACTCATCTACATGTTATAAGAAAGGAATAGAGAAGGAGGGTTAGGTTTAACCGTCACAAATTAGAAGAAGAAGAAAGTTAGAGAGAATGAGGAAAAGAAGGGAAGAAGAAGAGGAAGAGAAGGAGGAAGAATAGAAACCGGAGAATCCAAACCCTGGAACTTAACTTTGCACGTCCACAAAGGTGAGTGCTCTCCCCCATATTCTTCCTTGTCTTTTATGTTGTTATTTTTCATCTATTTACCTTTTCCTCCTCCTTATGTGTAAGATTAGGGATTTGATGGGTTTTGAAGGAATTGTGAGGAAGTAAGGAATTCATAGATTAGATAGTCTTTTGGCGACTTTTCTTCAAAAACTGGATTTTGTCTTAGCGCTAGGCGCGTAGACCCGCTAGGCAGGGTGAAACACCTGCTGGGCGAGTTGGGTTTTAACGCGAACCTGTTGGGTGGGGTGCGATACCCACTGGGTGGGTTGGGTTTTGGCGTGAACTCGCTGGGCGGGTTCGCTGGATCGCTGGGCGGGTTCGCTGGACCGCTGGGTGGATACGACTTTTGCTATTACGTTCCTTGTGTTTGTAAACTCCTTTTGGCAATGTTTAACTCATTGTTATTTTTTTTTTATGTCTTGTTGAGCTTATATTGTATGGTTGTTATTTACCTTTAAAATATAAGTGTGATATGAAATTGTGCCTATGATTCATGATAAAAGTCTATGAAAGTTGTAAGCATTATATGTGACCATGCATCATAACATTTGAGTTATGTGATGAGGATATGTAGGAATCTGGCTGGTGGAGGCCATGATGGGTTGTTTAACCTTAGCCTTGGGGGTTATCCGGTTGGGAAAACTCCAATGGTCCATGCTGATCCCATGGAGCCGAGGTGTACTGGCAAAACTGGGTAACCCTGACTAGTCACCGGGGGATATCATGCTAGTTGAGGGTGCGAAAGCCGAAGGCATCAGTACTGATGACGCTTCTTATGGCTTGCATTTACTCCTAGTCTACTTTCCGAAAAGTTTAGGTTGGTACCACATGTGCATGAGTAGTAGTTTAGGAACATAGCACGCATATGTATCTTGTTGTAGTGTGATATGTTGATGTATGCTATATTGTAATTATGTAAATTCTATGTGACCTTGTTCATAAGCGAATGATATAATGTGTACACGTGTGAAATGTGATTGTGTATTGTGATAAATTGTCAAGATTATGTATATGTGCTCATGTTATGCATGTATGTCATGCTTGCTTGATGAAACAAAACGATGTGTATGTCTAGTTACTAGGCAAAAGATGTGAAATAAATGTATGCTTGTAATTAGTTGTGTTTGCTACCTCAAGGATAAGTGAGAGGCTAGGCCCTAGGATAGTGTTGTGAGGGTCCTAGTTGGATAATAATAGTTGTGAATGAGGTAGAGAAAGAGTGAATCCCCACACAGCGTAATAGAAAGGTATAAGACAAATAAGAGAGAACAAAATGACAGCATTAAGGTGAGTGTTAAGGGAGGGTCAAAAGTATTTTAGAATGTCTGTGACCTTAGACTTGACCCATAGAGAACAACCTTAAATATTAAAAGAAAGAAAAGTAAAATCTAAACATGAAGGATTTAAATACTAGAGAGCATTTTGGGTAAGAAAAAGTTCTTAGGTTGAGAATGAGATAGCAAACTAATATAACAGTCAGGAGAATGAGAGAGTAGTTAACACAGAAAGTATTGAAGATTAAGAGGTGTAGATTAGACCGTAAGTATGGCGAATTATGAGAGACCTAGTGAGTTTAAAGCCATAAAAGATAAATGATGAGGGTTGTCTGAATAGAAGAGTCTAACCCAGCCGTAGAGTCCTCAAAGCACTCACTGAGACATTATATCTCATTCCTTTAAGTTTCCCATTTTTCAGGATACAGGTGAAGACATGCGCAGATGGAGCTTAGAGTCACGTGAAGAAAACGTAGTCTAGTTTATATTATGTTTTTGTATTCTTTTTATATTTTGTACGATACCTTCGGGCGATAGATAAGTTATATTTGGCATGTAGGTTTTTTTTATTGTATTGTTTGTATATAATATTTAATTATATTTATGAGTAGCATTTGTATATTATTTCTACCTTTTTAAGTTTGCTTTTTTTTTAAATCTAGACCTAGTTATGGTAATGCCCCTTAGGGTGTTACAAAAATTCCTAAAAGGGGGGAAATATTGTAACACCTTCACTTTAGCTTCATGATTATCTATGAATTTATTTTTCGATAAACCCAAGGAATTGAGAAATTGACAGATAATCTCAATTTCTCTACACAAAGGGCTGACATATGAAAAAAGATTTAAATGACTGAAAATTATCATTTAAGGCTTAGAACCATGTCATATATATTAAAATATAATTTTTAAAAAAAATTGGAGTTCTTCTGAAAAATTACTAAAACACCTTCCGTTGTCTGCCAAATAACATGTAGAAAGGGTAAAATGGATATTCTCAATTTATTTTTGTGTTAAAATGAAATTAATATGAATTTTTAACCCAAAAATACCAAATAAATATTTAAAAAATTTAATTTAATTATAAAAAACTAATTTTAAATTCTGGAAATTATCTTTAATCAATAATTAAGATACTCACAGTTTCAATAAAAATTCATTTATTTGCTATAAAAATCAAAATACTAAAGTTTAAGTCACTTTTATCAATATTGGTCAATTCATCTGTAAAGAAAATGAAATGCATAGACATAGAGGGCAGAGAAGTGCCACACCCAATATAGTTGGCTACTAAGTCATTTTAAACTTTTGACACATGCTTGAAAAAGAAAATCAAAAGAAAATTAGAATAGGTAAATTAGCTCCCAAGCTCACTAAGCCAACTCACCACCTTTTGCTTTATTTATAGGATAGCTTTTACCACTCACCCCTCCATTTTCTGCTAGCCAAAATTGGGTACTGCTCTCCCTTGTCCCCTTTTATTATTTTTACCACGCCCAAAACCACCATTTTTCCTCTCCTCCTTCATCCTCTATCCAAGGGCTTCATCAACCACCAACCTAGGAGCATGAAGCCTCCATTCTCCTCTCTTCTTTTGGCTAAAACCTTCAGGTATAGGGGGGAATAAGGCTTGTCCTTTCATTTCTTGCTTTCATATGGATGGTTGGGTGGGTTTTTCCTCCGAAGCCCTTAGCTTTTGTTTCTACTGTCGTGTTTCCTCTTATTTTTAGTTGTTGTCATCTATATTGCTATGTTTTGTGTTGATATGATGCTAACCCTTTTTGTGTGTTATGGTTGTGATTACTACAGTTCTTGACGTGCTTGAGGACTCCTAAAATTTGTTTACCTCTTTAAAGTTGTTAACTTGATGAAAGAAAATGTTTATATGAAGGAAGGTTTGATGTTCATGAAGTTGTTTTCGTAATCTATATTGGCACCACCTATTTTTTTTTTATATCACTTGAGCTATACTTAATATTTTTGAGTACTTGTTAATTAGTTGTAAAGTAGAAAATTTTTTCTCCAAAATAGACCCAAGAAACACTTTGAAAACATTCAAAAATAACAAAGTTATGCTATTTGAAAGTTAAAGTTACTTTTTGAAAAACGCTGACTGGCAGTTTGTGTAAAAAGATAATTTGGAAGATTCGGTTGTGTGTTGGTGAAAACTCTTGGATCAAATAAAAAGTAGGTTCAATAATATTTCTAAGCATATAAAGTTTGCATATGTTTACTTTTGTTTACTATTTTTAATAATTTTTAGAAACCAATGGTTGTGCACTTTTTCTAACTAGAAGCACTTTTAAAAACTGTAAACTTTAGAAAATCATAGTAAACCATGTAGACCTTAATTTTTAAAGATTTTGATCTTTTTGGAAATATTTTTAAGTTTTATTTTTGAAAATAAATGATTTGGTTACTGAAAAATTTAAGTGGGATGTGAAAATGGCAAAACAAAGTTGTTAGTCCTCTAACAGGGGGTTCTGACCCTTTTGTTTTGTTATTTTGTATCTATTTTTGTAGGTTTTTACTTGAGGTGATCTTGGATGATTTAGAAAATAGACAAAATTTTATTTTCAACAAATTATGGGTCATGTCAAACAAAAATCATTTACCCATTCGAAATGAATTTCAAAACTGAAGCTTGAAGCTGTTGCTTTGGAAATCTACTTTGGACTAAAATGTATAACACTTTTTTCTAGCTTTTATAAAATACCATGTTTTTAACACTTAGAACCTAATTGTGGATCCTTTTAATAAAAGTTAAACATGTTTTTCCTAAGAGATATAACTTTTCTATTTTTATTTAATTATAAAGAAAATTTTATGATTTAATTATAGAAGCTTAGTTTTGATAAAACACATAAGTAACTTGGTTTTTATAATTTTATTTTAAATCATGACTATCTAGCCAAAACTTAGCTTTAATAAAATAAATTAATCATGGTAGTTAGGAACCTCTAAGTAATTCGGTTTTCATGATGCAAAACTAATTATATATTGAAACTAGATAAACTCTTTATTAAGTACCAAAGCCCATAATTAAATAAAGGATTTAATCATCAAGTCTAAATTGCTAAATAATTAGTATCTAATTTAGGGTTCCTTTAGTAAATTTAATTCTTAAATTAGGTACTTAAAGTAATTAAATTAAATAAAATTAGATAAATGAATTACGAATTTTCATTTTATCTTCTTGATTGTTTTAATGTATATCTAATTTTTGTAATCCCAATTTATTATACTGTGATAAGACTAGATCTCTACAATAAGAGGCAGAGATATTATGGAGAGACTATACTAGTGTTCAGGTGCATTGAGATAAGGGAAACCTCTATCCAAGTTATGTGTGACAGGCAAGGATAATGATTAGCAAATAAAGTAATGTGATGCGAGGGAGATGCAGTGGCATGATATCCTACATGGGAAGTCATAGTTGGTATGTTGAGGAATGAAAGGCAGGGACCCATTTACAAAGGTCTTGGGGGGAAGGTATCAAGCAGCGAAGGTCCTAATGACCAAGGTAGCACTCTTGAGTCGAGATTTTCGCCTGACCAAGCTTGATAACCCCGACAACTGCTCAGCATTCCAAGGTTGGTGTGAGAAGTATACCTGTGAATGGACTGTGAATGTTTAGGGCTATTACTCTGTTCCTCAATGATGACGAGGACTATACCATGCTTAAGATTTTGAGAGGTATATGTTTTCCCAACCACTTCCCAATTATGTGTGAAGTATGGATCCATACAATATCAAGAATAGTTATTATAACTTAAATTAACCCTAGGTTCTCTCTTTCTTTATTGTCAGCTATGTTTTATCTGTGAGTGACAGTAGGATACCCTACCATCTGTGTGAAAGTAATATTAACAACAAAATCGCCTCACTCCTTTATCTTTTCCATTTGCATGATTATTTATGATCGATGCTTGAAGATGGCAACACTACCTATCCTGTTCAACCTCGACATTGACTATAGGTAGCTGGGGGTTTGGTTCTAGATGAAGTGACTCAGTACCTGACATATAGAGGCTTCACATGGTCATCTTCCTATTCCCCATCCCTGTAGTGCTCATGCCTTCTATTTCATTGACTTTTCCAGCTTTTGTTGCTTCATCACCACCACCACATTTTGTGTATGTTCCTTTTGCACCATCATCACCACCAAAGGATCTTGCTATGCCGTATATGGCTTTTTACTTGGATTTTGCTCCACTTCTTGAGCAACTGCATTTGGATCTGCCCCTGTTATACAGCCCATCTTAGAGGACCCCGAGGTATCTCCGATGGAGGTCATCTTAGCCGAGTCACCTATGGATTCACCTATGGTTGAATACTAGGTTGGCAAGGCTAACGACTGAAACCCAATGGACATGTTCACCATTCAGCCTCTAATAACTCCAAGAAGACTTGGACAAACAAGAATTAGTAGTTCAAGGGTAGTATTTCTTTTTTGCATATAGAGACGAGGAGTAGATTTATAAACACTACTTTGACTAGGATTTTTTTTGGGATGTATATATGTGGGGTGGCTAGTATCTTTTGATGTACTTTTTTTATTTTCCTATATTTTATGACTTCAGATGTATTCCAGTTTAGTTCCAACTATATTCAGAATCCTTTATGTACGTGGTTCTACTACGATTATATACTATGCATCATTTCCTTTATCTTTTACTCCTATTTCCAAATTCTGTTTTACTTATCATTTATCTACTTTAAAAAGTTTGAAAGACGATCACATGTAAAATAAAACATGAAAAAAAAATTCTCGTATTTTTGTTAACTTAAAATTAAATATTTAAATAAGTAATTAAATAAATATGAGTTGTGTCTAATATGAACAAGTGTCACATCTCACGCCTCTCAAGCTTACAACACCACATAGGGCCTATTTGGATTAACTTTTCTATAAGCACTTATAGGAGAAAAAAATAAGAAGTTGAAATGAAATAAACTTCTCCATAAACTAAAATTAGCTTATGCATAAGTTAAAAATTAGGTTTTGAAAAAGCTACTATGAAAAAGCTTTTACAAATTAGCTTATGCATAAGCTAATTTTAGCTTATGGAGAAGCCAATTTCACTTTTGTTCTTATTTTTTTCTTCCAAAAGTACTTATAGAAAAGTTTTATCCAAACAGGCCCATAATCTATGCCAAAATTACTCAACATAGCCAAGTATTCTTTCTAACAAGCCTTTCACTACTACAAAATTTGTTTTCTAGAATAGGATTTTAACTCAATTTTTACTTAAAACGATTTAAAAGATGGATGCGGTGGAAATTTTGAAATTTTTTAGAATGAACCGATTTAAAAACATGGACCCTGGTGGTAGTTTTGAAATTGTTTACAACTTTTTTGACTCGATTCAAAATCAACCAATTTAAAATCATGTATGCAAGGTTTAGATTCAAATTTTTTAACCCATTTTTTAAATTGATTCTACTTGAACTGATTTAAAAATTTACTTTTTAAATCAGCTCTTTCTTGAACCTATTTAAAAAGTAGTTTTTAAATTTGTTCTACCCCCAACCGATTTAAAATCTATTGTTTTTAAATCCCCCTTCTTTTACTACAAGCTAGCAGAAAGCTCTTCGTCGAACTAGCCCCTTCTTCTACTTTGAACCTCTTACCTATATTCCCTATGCCATTTCCCTTAGCCCCTCATTATGCCATTTCCCTCCACAAAGCTCCATCTCTGTCCTTGAAGCTCCATCTCGCAGTTTGAAGCTCGAAGCTCCATCTCCCACAATTATTTCACCACTTCACTCAACTTTACCACACTGAACTCACCCACTTCGAAGCTCGTTTGCATTGCATAGGCTTGAGTTCCTCCCTGCTCCATTGTTTCTGTTTTTATTTATGTGCTTGCCATTATTGCAGTTTTTGTTTATATGTTGTCCTGCATAATTTCAGTTGCATATTTTGATAATTTTAAGTGTTTAAATGATGTATAAAAGCTTGCTAATGGTTACCACTAAGTAGTAGGAAGTGAAATGGAACAATTTGGGTGAATTTAGAGTCTGGAGGGCTTGATTTTATTAGATATAATGCAGTTGTCACATATTAATTTTAATAGCTTTTAATGAACTAAAGTAAAGTATTAGTTAGGGTAGAATGAGAGGAAAAGTATGAAGAGATATTAGACAAGTAAATTTAAGGCAAATAGATGACAATGTCCTAAATTAGAGGTGAACTTAAGTGATTAGGATAGCTAAGGCTTAAGAAGTTTATATCTAATTTTCATTATCTCATAACTAAAGTTCGATATTAAGTAGAGTGTGTAATACATGTTTCTTCTTAATCTATGAATAAGTGTTTGAATAATTTAAAACTAAAAAATTTAATTTAATTTTCCATGAAAAGAATTAATTAAAACTTATGTTTTTCTTTTGTGTAAATTTTTGTAGAAGAATTTTGTGGGAATTTAATTTTGTACAGCTATCAGATAAGTAGAGAAATATCTATAGAGATTTGATGAATAGTGCAAGGCTATGGAATGTAACTATAATTAATTAAATTTAATTATGATTGAATTTTGTACAAGTTGTTAGTTTTCCTTACTACTAAGTGGATTCTATTCCTGATGAATTTGTCTGTTAGAATATCTGTCTAGAATCCTGTCAGATAAAGTAAATTTGACTGCCTGACTTGGGGGGGGGGAGACAGTTCAACCTTATCCAAAGAAATTCTAAAGAGTCATAAACTCATTTAGATTCTAATGTCAGTTAAATTGTTTTAATTGATTCAAGTGCTAGAAACCTTAAACCTAATTTCATCAATTTCAGTATTTGATAGAGTTTTCTTTGTCCGTGTATGAAATTTAAAATTTCTACTGCCTAGACCTAAGGCCTACACATCCAAGCCCAATCCAAATAAGCTAACCATTTATTTTTCCTAAGCTAACCAATTGGTTAAATCCTAACTAGATATCTTTTCCCTAATTCCTACACAATATCCCATCAAATGTACCTAAATTACTTAAGAGTACCAAAACCACCAAACCACCCATGGTTTGGGTGGGGTTGCCTTTTACATATCCCTTGTTGGAGAAGCTGGATTTTTTTTTCATTTGTCCATAAAATGTGTCCATTTTGTGAGTTACCATCCTACCCTTTCATTAAGTGGTTTTATAAGTGACACAAAGCAAAGTTCCCCTCCTTATTTCTCCTAGCCGCAAGCTTTAGAGAGAGCTCCCTCTCTTGTTCAAAATTTCTTAAGTGTTAGAACATGATTTGAGAGTTTCAAGTGCCCAAGAGGTTGTCTAGGTAAGTTCCATCGTTTTCATCCTCTTCTATTTTCATTCTTCCATTTTCTATCAAGACCTAAATGGTCTAGACTCTTCTATATATTTCTATGGTTCTAAAACTTTGTGCTTTTCTTGTGTTCATCTTCTATTTTGGCCATTCATGGTGATGGGTGGTGGTTGATCTTGCCAAAGATTGAAAGAGACACTCACCTTTTTGCCATACTTTCTTCCACAACTTAAGAAGGATCTTGTTAGAGAGTAAGGAAAGCTAACCTTTTTCTATGTGTTTTGGCGTGGTGGTTCTGTTTTTGATGTGTTTGATGCCTTATAAATGTTTTTGGTATTTTTAAAATTTGCAAACTTGATGAAAGAAACCATTTTCATATATGTATGCCAAGTGTTCCTAATGCCGTTTTCATTTTCTATCTAAACACTGCCCACTATTTTTGTTATATATTGAGTTGTGGTTAATATTTTTAAGTGCTTTTCATGTTGTTGTAAACTAGACAAAATTTCCCCCAAAATAGACTCAAGAAACACATTAAAAGGTTAAGAAGTTAAAAAGTTATACCTTTTGAAAGTTATGCTTGTTTTCTGAAAATGCTGAATTGATAGTGTGCATTAAAATGTGATTCTGGAATGTTTTGTAGGTGGTTTGTTGAAACTCTACGGTTTACCTATATTTAGTACCATTTTCTATTTTTAATAATTTTTAGAAACTGAAGATTGTACTTGCTTTCTGACTAGAAGTGGTTTTGAGAATTGTGAATTTTCAAAAATTATAGAAAATCGTGTAGAACTTGGTTTTTAATGATTTTGGTCATTTTGGAAAGGTTTTTAAGTTTACTTTTAGAAAATAAATGGTTTGGACTCTAGAAAATTTCGATTGGATGTGAAAACAACAAAATAAACTCATTGGTCCTCCAACAGGTTGTCCTAACCTTATTGTCTTGTTATTTTTGTATCTTTTTTGTAGATTTTTTAATGATTTAGAAAATAGAAAATATTTCCTTTTTTAAAAGCTATAGATCATGTTAACCAAAAATCATTTACTTATTCAAAATGAATTTCAAAACCAAGGCCAGAAACTGGCTGCCACTGGAATCTATTTTGATAAAAGCTTCATAACCTTTTTACTAGTTTTATATAATAGGATATTTTTACACTTAAAATTTAACTATGGATCTTTTTAAATAAAAGTTAAGTATGATTTCCAAGGAAATTTACTTTTCTGTTTATTTAAATTTTTGAATAATATTTTAAATAATTTCGTTGTAAAGAATAACTCTATAAGTTATAAAGTCAAGTTTTTATACAAACCTAATTTCTAAGTAAAGTTGATTTATTTTGACTTTTGGTAATTGTAAGAAATTCTTCATATTTCAAAATCTTATTTTAATTATTTTATGATGACTCATGTAAATAATATAATTAAAGTTGAGTAACTTGTATTTTCCTTAAATAACTTCTACGATTGATTCAAAATCACTCTAAGTATGGTTTCAACTTGTTATTGGCAAAGCTACTTTATATGCAAACTTTGTGATGGTGAAGATTCTCTATGTTGAACCTCTGCTTATCCTAAACTAGGAATCACTCTAGATAGGATTCTCTTGTGGCAGAGGCAACGATGGTTTGGGCTCTATATTGTGACATATGGTGATGGGCTAACAATGGATAGTGTAACACCCTCAACCCTCATTTTAGTACCATATTTAATTTCTTAATATCTGTGAAATTGTCTCTGATAAATCAAGGAATTAAGAAGCTAGCAGTTATTCTCAATTCCTCTATATTAAGGGCTGACATGAGAAAAAGGTCTAAATGATTGTGAATTGTCATTTTGTGCTTAGAAACATGTCATATACATTAAAATATAATTTTAAAAATTTTCTAGGAATTTTCTGAGATTTCTGTGGAAAATGATCACTACCCTCCATTATATGCTAAAATTATAGATATTATAAGCTTAACATATAGGAGAGACGAAATGGACATTCACAGTTTGTTTTTCGGTTAGATATTTAATTTTATAATTTTCATAAAAAGTTTGGAATGTTCTAAGTTAAACTGAAATTTCTATAAATTTTTAACTTGAAAATACCAAATAAATACTTAAAAATTTGAAACAAATTATTAAAAATTAATTTAAATTTTGGAAATTATTTTCAATCAATAATTAAGGTACTCATAAAGTTTCAAAGAAAAATTAATTCATTTACTATAAAAACTAAAATACTAAAGTTTAAGTCATTTTTATCGGAATTGATCAATTTGTCTATAGAGAAAACGAAACGCAAAGACTTGAAGGAGCAAAGACATGGCATGTCTAACATTGCTGTGCAGACCCAATCCCTCTAATTTTTCACATGTCATAAAAAGAAAATCCAAAAAAAAGAGAAAAAAATAAAAAAGTAGGCTTACTTTTTTGCCCCTTTTTTAGACAACCTACCTTGTCTATAAAAGGCTAGCATTTGGGTCAGCTTCTTCACCTTTCTCTTTTCCCCAATCTAGTCAAACCCTTCCTCCCTCTCCCTAAGCTACATTTCAAATTTTCTTCAAACACTTGAAACTACCATTTCTCTCCTCCTTCAACCTCCTTCAAGGCAACCACCACATTCCACCAACAAGGAAGTTTCAAGCACTCATTTTTCCTCCTGTTCTCCAAGTTAATGTGAGTTATGGGGGGAGTGAGATTGTTCTTCCATTATTTACTTCATGTAGATGGATTTTGGGGTGGGTTTTGTAATACACTCATTTTTGCTTATCATTTTTCTATTTATTTAATAATTATTTTAAGCATTTGGGTAGGAATTCAAAAATTTTGAGCACGTAGTTGTGTTCAGAATAACAAATATACTTTAATTTATATTTTAATAATTTTTTTGGATCGCAGCTTGGAAAGTTATAAAATGTTCGTTAATTTTAGAAAATTTCTAGAAATTAATTGAATTTGTTTGTAGAAATGACCAAAATATCCTTGATGACTACAAAAGGCCAATCAGAGACTTTTAGCTCAGAAAAATTTTTAAAAAAAATTATAATATGCCGATTCTAATTAGCATTTTTTTTTTTTAAAGGTAAAAGTCTTAAAATTTTTGAAAATGGAAATTATTTGGTATAAAAATGATTTATTAAACAATTATTTAGCATTTTTACATAAAATAATTATAAATAATCATATAATAAATTAAATTAATAAAAAAAATTATAAATTTGATTTATTAGATGGGTTGGACGTGCTATTCAAGACCAAGCTCAATATCACTTTTAAAAGCCCAAAATAAAATTACTTTAATTAATATATAATTACATAATTATCCATATAATATATATAAAAAAATTGAAAAATACTAGATAAATACAAGCTGATATTTTCCGTCCAGATCAGTGAAACTTGGCAGCCAAGGAAGCTATTGGATAATTACAAATAATTTATTTTTATTTTAATTAACATATTGTAATATTTTTACTATAAATATTTACCTATTTGCCTAAAACAATTAGACCCCAAAACACATCATTTTTCCCATTCTTTTCTTTGTTGCGCAAACTAGTAGTAGTCCCTGTCTCTCTCTCCTTTTCATTTTTATTTCACTTCAACACCCAAAATCAATTAGTTTGGCGATGTTGGGAGCAAGAAAGTGGTCTTTGGTGTTGATTTGAGTTCCTCTTCTTCAAATCTTCTTCTCTCGCTCAATCAAGCTTCTCACTAAGGTAAGGGGGGAGTGGGGATTAACCACTTTGTTATCATTTGATCAAAACTTTGTGGGATTGAGGTTGTTCTCCAAATCTTTTAGATTTATTATATCTTCTATTCAATTTATTTACTTGCTTTGTGTTAATATGTAATTATTATGGATTTATATGTTGCTTGTTGGTGTTATTGGTTGATGTTTGAATTATTATTGATTATTATGTTAATCCAATCAGTTGAAATTGTTGATTTGTAATTTTAATTAGTTAAAAGCTTGGTTTATACGGTTAAAACTTGTTATTCGGGTTGTGACACCCTTTACCCCCAAAGTTAATTATTAAATAAATATTATAAAAATATAATATACTTTTTATTTGCAAAATAAAAACGATAATTTAGAATCTTTCTCTTCACACAGTAAAAGACATCACTTGCACAACTCACACTTACTAAAACTCCACAAGATACTTTACTAATTAATCAAAAGATGGTGGCCCACAGTTGGCCATACAAGTCTTTAGAAAATAAACCAATTTAAGAAGTAAAAGTCTAAAGTTCAAAAGCTAAAATAATAAATAACCAAGACCCCGATGTCACATTACTATCAGAGCTGACAAAACCCAAAAGATGATGTAAAATAAACTGCAATGAGGCCAATGCCCCTACTCTAAGACTCTTCCTCAAGGTCTTGCTAGGCGTCATCTGTGTATCACAGACATAGACAGAAAACACCAGAAACCAAAGGAGTGAGTAACATCTCACTTCATGCTCAAAGTATGACAATGGAGACAAGTAAAATACACATCACATATATAATCAAATAACATCAATTTGTAAGAATCAAAACGTATAAACATATGTAATGCAATACCTAGCTTCTACTTCTCATGCACATGTGGTACCAACTTAAACTTGTCGGAAAGTAGACTAGGAGTAAATGCACAACCATAAGAAGCGTCATCGATACCAATTCCTTCGACTTTCATACTCTCAACTAGTATGATATCTCCCGACGACTAGTCAAGGTTACCCAGTTTTGCCAATATGCTCCGGCTCCATAGGATCAACATGGACCATTGGAGTTTTTCCAACCAAATAACCCTTAAAGCTATAGAGTTAGACAACCCATCACGACCTCCACCAGCCAGATTCCTACATACTTTCCTCATCACATAACTCAAATGGTGGATGCACGGTCACATACAATGCTTACAGCTTTTCATAGGCTTATATCATGAAACATTGGCACAATTTTATATTACACTCAGTTTTCTCAAGGTGAATAACAATCACACAATATAAACTCAATAAGGTATAAAAAAAAGAAGCAACAGTGAGTTAACAACTACAAAAAGCAGTTCACAAGCACAAAAACAGAATAGTCAAGGTCATATCTGCTGAGTAGGTTGTGCACCCCGCCCGGCGGATCCACACTAGGACCCAACCCACTCGACAGATTGTGCACCCTGCTCGGCGGATCTGCACCAGGACCCAACCCACCCAACGGATTGTGCATCCCGCCTGACGGATCCGTGCGCCCAGCAGACAACACAATTGCCCGGCACTAGCGCGGAGTCTAGTTTCTGAGAAAAGGTCGCCTAGTGGCTATCTAACCCCGCCAGGCGGATTCAAGATACAAATTTTAGAAAGGCAATGCATGATAATCCATATAAATTAAACATAAAATTTTCATAAAGCATATCAATGATTTGGGGAAAATCGCATTCCCCTTTGCACACATACAATCATATAATTCACAAACAATTAGGGTCTAGGGCCAACCCCTCTACCCACGACCAAAGCCATACTTATGAGTGAGATAACTCACTTCCCCCTTACCTTGAAAGAGGCAATCTCCAGCAAGAGGATGCGAACGGTGCAGCAACGTCTTCTTAAGGTTCCTCACTTCTTGACTGCAAAGGCTTTGACAGCATGGTATCTCCAAGGAGGCACAAGAGAGAGAATGAGGAAAAGGATTAGGTTTTCAAGAAACTTAAGGGATACTTAAAGCTAACTTTGGGCTCATAAAACTAAGCCCAACACAAGGTTTTAAAACATTCTAATTATAAAACCCCATTTTAAAAGCCCAATATTTCTTTTTCCCAAAATACTATTTTATTAAAAACAAGGCAAACAAATAATAATAATAATAAGAAGAAGAAGAAGAAAAAGAATAATAATAATAATAATTAAAGAAAAACATTGGGGTGTTACAACTCCCCCTTCTTAAAAGAAATTTCGTCCTCGAAATTTACCTGAAGCAAACAACACTAGATAAGACTTCTTCATCTGGTTCTCTAACTCCCAAGTTGCACTATCTTCTATGGCTCCTCCCTAAACAACCTTCACCAAGGGATTTTCCTTTCCTCTTAGCTGTTTTACCCTTCGGTCCTCAATTCGCAATGGCAATGCCTCAAAAGTCAGGTTCTCCTTCACTTGGATATTGTCCAACTCAATTACATATGATTGATCATGGACATATTTTCTGAGTTGGGAAACATGAAATACACTATGAAGGTTTGAAAGAGACAAGGGTAAAGCAATTTGATAGGCGACTTCGCTGACTTTCTTTAGTATCTAAAAGGGACCAATGAGATGCAGAGTAAGTTTACGGGACTTCAATGCCCGACCAATCCTAGTCCACGGAATGACTTTCAAGAACATATGATCACCCTCTTGAAATTCAAGAACCTTCCTTCTCTGTTCATAGTAACTCTTTTGCCTACTCTACGCTGCCTTTATTTTATCTTGGATCATCCAAACTTTTTCAGTAGTCTGCGGCACTATCTCAAGTCCTAAAACAAAGTTCTCACCTGGTTCTAACCAACATAAAGGTGTCCTACATCTCCTCCCATACAAGGCTCCATAAGGTGTCATCCCAATGCTAGAATGGTAACTGTTGTTATAGGTGAACTCTATAAGAGGTAAGAAACTATCCCAACTACCACTCTGCTCTAACACACAAGCCCTCAAAAGGTCTTCTAGGGATTGGATGGTTCGCTTAGTCTGACCGTCCATCTGTGGATGGTACGTTGAACTCAATCTAAGCTTAGTCTCTAGGACCCTATGCAAACTCTCCCAAAATCTAGAGGTGAACCTAGGGTCTCTATCAGAAGCTATGCTTGAAGGCACACCATGCAGCCTCACAATCTCACTAATGTACACAGTAGTCAACTTCTCTGAGGGGTATCTAATGTTAATTGGAATAAAGTGAGCATATTTGGTTAACCTATCCACTATTACCCAAATCGCATCCAACCCTTTTGGGGGTTCTAGGCAAACCCACGACAAAGTCTATGGATATACTATCCCACTTCCATTTAGGAATGTCCAAGGGATGCAACATACCTGACAACTTTTGGTGCTCAACCTTAGCTTTTTGACACACTAGACAAGCATACACAAACTCAACTACCTCTCTCTTCACACCTAGCCACCAAAACATCTTTTTAAGGTCCTGATACATCTTTGTGCTTCCTAGGTGGATACTCAAACCACTCATATGGCCTTCCTCTAAGATCATCTTTCTAAGCTCTAACACTCTAGGTACACAAATCCTATCTTGAAATCTAATGACTCCATCCGTTCCTAGTTTAAAGCTACTTTCCTTACCTTGGGTTATGGACTCTAATTGGGCTAGCAAAAACGGATCGAATTTCTGACCTTCCCTAATCTCCTCTATCAATCCACTAGCCACTCTTAACATACCCAGCCTTACACTCATAAGGGTAAGCTCACATACTAGGCTCATGTCTCTTAACTGCTTTATGAGGTCCAACTCTCTAACCATCAACGCGAACATGTGTAAGGACTTCTTACTCAAGGCATTAGCCACTACATTCGCTTTACCTAAGTGGTAATTAAGCTCAAAATCATAGTCCTTAAGAAACTCTAACCACCTCCTTTGTCTCATGTTCAATTCTTTTTGGTCAAATAAGTACTTAAGGCTCTTATGATCACTAAAGAATTCAAACCTAGAACCATACAGGTAATGCCTCCACAACTTAAGCACAAATACTACCGCTGCCAACTCTAAATCATGGTTAGGGTAATTCCTCTCATAGGTCATAAGCTGCCTAGATGCATAAGCTACCACCTACTACTTCTACATAAGCACACCACCTAAGCCCATCTTAGATGCATCACAATACATTACAAAAGGCTAGCTCAGTTTGGGCAAAACTAAAACAGATGCGGATGTCAACTTCCTCTTAAGCTCTTGGAAACTATCCTCACACTAGGTATCCTACACAAAGGCTTGACCCTTACATGTCAACTGAGTCAAAGGCATGGCTATCTTAGAAAATCCCTCTATAAACCTCCTATAGTATCTTGCTAAGCCCAAGAAACTCCTAATCTCAAAAACTGACTTAGGGGCTTCCCACCTCAACACAGCTTCTACCTTAGATGGGTCTACAGCTATCCTCCTCTACATATGACATGTCCTAAGAAGCTAATCTCATCTAACCAGAACTCACACCTGGACAACTTAGCATACAATTGTTTGTCCTTAAGGGTTTATAGCACAACCTTCAAATGCTCAGCATGTTCCTTTCTAGACTTAAAGTACACTAGGATATCATCTACGAAGACCACTACAAATATATCTAGATAGGGGTGGAAAATCATATTCATGTAGTCCATGAACACACTAGGCGCATTGGTCACGCCAAAGGGCATAACCAAGTACTCATAGTGACCATACCATGTCTTGACGGCGGTCTTCGAGATGTCCTTAGACTTCACATAGAGTTGATGGTAACCTGATCTCAAATCTATCTTGCTAAACACGCATGCTGCTACCAACTGGTCCATAAGGTCATTTATCCTAGGAAGAGGATACCTATTATTAATCGTCACCTTATTCAGCTGATGATAGTCCATACACAACCTCATACTCCCTTCCTTCTTCTTTACTAACAAAACTGGCGCTCCCCAGGGTGACACACTAGGCCTTACAAACTATTTCTCTAACAAGTCATCTAATTGTTTCTTAAGCTCAGCTAACTCTAAAGGAGACATCCTATAAAGTGCTATAGATATAGGCCCAATTCCAAGCACTAAATCTATGGAAAACTCAACCTCACGCTTAGGGGGTAGATTAGAAACATCTTTTGGGAATACCTCAAGGAAATCTCTCACTACAGGCATATCTCTAATCACAACCTTGCTCTCGAGTTTCAGGGTGGCTAACATCACATACACTTGGGCATTCTCCTTCAAAGACGCCTTTACCTAATTGGCAGTAAGGAATCCCGCATCCTTACTTTTAACTGGCTTACCAAACACAATAGATTTATCAAAGTAGTTTAAAAGGACATGATTGGAAGATAACCAGTCCATGCTAAGAATAACATCTAGTTAATTAAGAGGCAAACAAATCAAGTCAACCAGAAACTCTCTATCAGAAATCAACATAGGATAATTTAAACAAACATTAGAGGTAATGACAGAACCACTAGTAGGGGTATCAACAATTAAGTCAAATTTCAAAAAAGACATAGGTAATTTCAATTTTTCAACACAAGTATAGGATATAAAAGAATGAGTTGCACCAGAACCAAAGAGTCCAACTAAAGGAGTTCCGCTTATGAGACATGTACCTTGAATTAAGTCATCGGACTTCGAGGCTTCAGCAACACTAAAAGCAAAGACTCTTCCCATGGCCTTCGGTCGACTAGCTTGCGAACTCAGACTTCCACTACACAGCTCCTTCTTAGGATTAGGACAATCCCTTCCAATGTGCCCTTTCTATCCACAATTGAAACATGTCACCTCCTTGTCCTTGCACTCGAATGTCGCATGAACAGGTTGTCCACACTTCCTGCATCTTTGTGGGGTAAAAAGGACTGATTCTCCACTAACACCATTAGTAGGCTGACTCACTATTGGCTTCTGATTATTGAAACGGTTAATAAGTGGAATCGAGTACGGCTTCGCGCAATTTTGGTTGCCAAACTTCTTCTCATGAAAAGGACCCACACTTTTGTAATGTGTCGTTCTCGCCCTGCTGTCTTCATCGTAGATTTTGCATCTATTCACCAATACAAGAAATTAGTGAATCTCCTGGTAGTTGATAACTTGCTTAATCTCGGATCATAGGCCATTCACAAACTTCACGCACTTAGAACACTCCCCAACTTCGTTATGGTTATGAGGAAATTACCTCGACAACTCCTCGAATTTAGCTGTGTACTCAGCCACATTCATGTTGCCCTGCTTGAGCTCTAAGAACTCCATCTCCTTGCGGTTACAGACATCCTCAGGAAAGTACTTCTCCAAGAACACCTCTTTGAAGACTTCCCAAGTGATGACTCTATCTCTAGCTTCCAAGCATTGACGGGTATTCTCCCACCAATACTCGACCTCTTTAGCTAGCATGAAGGTGCCAAAAGTCACCTTCTGAGCATTTGTGCACACCATGGCGTATAATATCTTTTCGATTTCCCGTAACCAATTTTGTGCACCATCAAGGTTGTATCCCCCCTTGAACGTCGATGGATTATTCCTTTGGAACCTATCCAACCCATAAAACTCAGCAGCTCCATCCTCTCTATTCTAATTCCTCCCCACAGCTTGAGCTAAGGCATGAAGAGCATCAGCAATGGCACGGTCATTCCTACCAGTAGCCATTACTTCCTGTACAAGTCAAAAGTAATCAACCACAACACACAAATTCAACAAATAAACCATAGAGTACACGTGGAAACACAATGGATACATCACACACATAGCCGAATGAATCGACCTGCTCTTAGACTCGATTTTTACTCATCGTATTTTCCCACCTACATTGTACAAAGTATTAAGGTGGCCAATCTCAATATTTCATGACAAGGAAGTTAGGATTTAGGGCATAGCAAACAACTAAAAACAATTAGTGTAACTTAAACAACGTCTAACAATTTCTCAGAGTGCACATAGGAAATATAGAAGACACATAACACAAAGGTCGAAAAGATTGACCTACTCTGATACCATTAAATGTGACACCCTTTACCCAAAAGCTAATTATTAAATAAATATTATGAAAATATAATATACTTTTTATTTGCAAAATAAAACTTTAGAATCTTTCTCTTCACACGGTAAAAGACATCACATGCACAACTCACATTTACTAAAACTCTATAAGATACTTTACTAATTAACCAAAAGATGATGGCCCACAGTTAGCCATACAAGTCTTTAGAAAACAAACCAATTTAAGAAGTAAAAATCTAAAGTTCAAAAGCTAAAATAATAGATAACTAAGACCCCGATGTCACATTATTATCAGAGCTGACAAAACCAAAAAGATGCTGTAAAATAAACTGCAATGAGGCTAATTCCCCTATTCTAACACTCTTCCTTAAGGTCTTGGTAGGCGTCACCTGTGTATCATAGACACAGACAAAAAACAAAGGAGTGAGATACATCTCACTTCATGCTCAAAGTATAACAATGGAGACAGGTAGAATACACATCATATATATAATCAAATAACATCAATTTGTAAGAATCAAAACGTATAAACATATGTAATGCAATACCTAGCTTCTACTTCTCATGCACATGTGGTACCAACTTAAACTTGTCAAAAAGTAGACTAGGAGTAAATGCACAGCCATAAGAAGCGTCATCGATATCGATTCCTTCGGTTTTTGCACTTTCAACTAGTATGATATCCCCCGACGACTAGTCAGGGTTACCCAGTTTTGCCAATATGCCCCAGCTCCATGGGATCAGCATGGACCATTGGAGTTTTTCCAACCAAATAACCCCCAAGGCTAGAGTTAGACAACCCATCACGGCCTCCACCAACCAGATTCCTACATACTTTCCTCATCACATAACTCAAATGGTAGATGCACGGTCACATACAATGCTTACAGCTTTTCATAGGCTTTTATTATGAAACATTGGCACAATTTTATATCACACTCAGTTTTCTCAAGGTGAATAACAATTACACAATATAAACTCAATAAGGTATAAAAAAAGAAGCAACAATGAGTTAAGAACTACAAAAAGCAGTTCACAGGCGCAAAAACAGAATAGTCAAGGTCGTATCCGCCGAGCAGGTTGTGCACCCTGCCCGGCGGATCCGTACCAGGACCCAACCTACCTGACAGATTGTGCATCCCACCCAGCGGATCCAAGATACAAATTTTAAAAAGACAATCCATGATAATCCATATAAATTAAACATAAAATTTTCATAAAGCATATCAATGATTTGGGAAAAATCGCATTCCCCTTTGCACATACACAATCATATAATTCACAAACAATTGGGGTCTAGGGCTAACCCTTCTACCCACGACCAAAGCCATACACATGAGCGAGATAACTCACTCCCCCTTTACCTTGAAAGAGGCGATCTCCGGCAAGAGGATGCGAACGGTGCAACAACGTCTTCCCAAGGTTCCTCACTTCTTGACTGCAAAGGCTCTGATAGCATGGTATCTCCAAGGAGGCACAAGAGAGAGAATGAGGAAAATGATTAGGTTTTCAAGAAACCTAAGGGATACTTAAAGCCAACTTTGGGCTCATAAAACTAAGCCTAACACAAGGGTTTTGAAACTTTTAAAAACATTTTAATTATAAAACTCCATTTTAAAAGCCCAATATTTCTTTTTCCCAAAATACCATTTTATTAAAAACAAGACAAACAAATAATAATAATAATAATAATAATAACAATAATAATAATAATAATTAAAGGAAAACGTTGGGGTATTACACGGGTAAAACTATGATTTTTTTTATATCTAAATCATTTCTACTGTTGTTGTCCATAATATATATTTTGAAATTTTTATTTTTATTAATATTAACTGAAAACTGATTTGACTCAATTATTATTAAAAACTAGTTTATTTTGTTGATATGGCTCACGACCAGATTTAGTAAAATAGAAAAAAAAAATATTTTTTCTGTATTATTAATTATAAAAATGATTTTAAGATAAATTTAAAGTAAATAGAAAAATGAAAAAGATTAAAACTGTTGTTATAGAATACTAATTATAGTATTCGGATATTATTATGCTAGTAATATTACTTGTTGAAAAATATATAGTTATTATTATACTAGTAAATCTATGATTTTTTTAACGTGAAGAAAGGATAAAAAATAAATTAATAAATAAAATTAAATAAGGAAGAAATTATCTTTATAAAGGTATTTAAAAGATTACAATCTAAATTTGATAAAAAGAAATTATTTGCTGCAACTTATGCTAGTAATATTAAGATAAATTTTAAAAATTTGATTGTTATAATGTACAGGTTTTTTTTATTCAGAAAAAGAAAAGGGTATGATAATCGGTTCCAAAATATAAAAAAAATTATTTTTCTAACTAAAAATATTTTTATAAATCAAATTATAAAAATTAAGAATATATATATAAATTTCAGTTTTCTTAAATAAAGGAATAAAATTAGTTTTGAAAATAAATTTAAGTACTAAATTATTAATTAAGTAAGAAAAGAATTGGTATCAATTAATTTATATATTTCCTTTTTGAAGAAAAATATATTTTAATTGAGTATTAATATTTATTTATCAACGATAAAACTTAAAAGTTTTAAGTAAGTAATTATAGAAAATAAAATTTAAAAGAAAAATAATATAGTCTTATTAACAAATAATTATTTTATAGATTACTATAGTTAAATAATTGTTTTGAATATTATAATATTATTTGGTGCAGAGATAAGTGTTACTCTATAAATTGATTAACTGTCACTGACAGCTAAAATTCTCCCGGATGATTTGGAGAATAAGTACTCTAACTTAGTATCCATCATGCATTGATGTTATGAATTGAGTTAATGAATAAGGACCATGCAATGATGGCACGTGTGCTTATGATGAGTCTGTTAAATTGAGGACCATGTTGTGAAAACAGTGAAAACATGCCTTAAAACAATCTATATCTATACACACAAGCATTTAAGTAAGGACAAGGAGTTTGGAAATAACTCCTCATCCTTCGCACAATAAGAAAAAGGAACATATTGTCCTTAGGGCATGCAAACAACCAAAAAGTCTATCAATTGGAACACATACCTAGGATAAGCTCGTCATCCTTGTTGGTTTCTCTAACACTTGAAGTGAAGGCCCACTATAGCTAGGGGTGTAGGGTTGATTGTTTCTTCCTTCTAAGAGCTAAGACGTTCCCTAACACTAGCAGGACACTTAGGTTAAGCAAACACACGCACTCATGGTTTTACGACACTTGGGACATTCTTTTGTTCTAGGACTCTTTTACATCTGATGTCTCTCATTTTTCTTGTGTTCCTCGGGTTGGTGAGGTCCTAAACATTTCCTCTTCCTATTGTCACGCTTTCGCTGCGCACTCCTAACTTCCTTTTATGATTTCGTTCTTCCTAAAAGGTGTCTCTCTGAAAATACTATCTTAAATTCTCTTACTTTAAAGGTATCCCCGAAAAGGTAATCTTATCTATCACACCTCTCCACTAGCTTTCCCCTTAGTGGGGTTATAGTCCCTAAGGAATGGTAGTTGACTCATTCAAGTTTCAACAAATCTTGAATTCTAAGGTCTTTATAATTAGTTTTCTTTGGCTACTCTCTATCCCTTCTAACATTCCTTACTTAGAGTTAAGTTGGCTAAATGAAGCTTCTACTAAGGGATTCTAGGGTAACTACCCTTAGACTCGATTTTTACTCGCCATTCGTCCCACCTACATTGCACGAAGTATTAAGGTGGCCAGTCTCAATATTCCATGACAAGGCAATTAGGATTTATGGCATAGCAAATAATCAAAAACACTCAATGTAACTAAAACAATGTCAAACAATTTCTCAGAGTACACATAGGAAACATAGAAGACACATAACACACAGGTCGAAAAGATCAACCAAGCTCTGATACCATAATATAACACCCTAAAGGGGCATTACCGTAACTAGGTCTAGATTTCAAAAAAAACAAACTTAAAAAGGTAGAAACAACATACAAATGCTACTCATAAATATAATTAAATATTATATACGAACAATATAAAAAAAAAAACATACATGCCAAATATAACTTATCTATCACCCAAAGGTATCGTACAAAATATAAAGAAGAATACAAAAACATAATATAAACTAGACTATGTTTTCTTGCACGTGACTCCAAGCTCCAACTACGCATGTCTTCACCTGTATCCTGAAAAAGGAGAAACTTAAAGGAATGAGACATAATGTCTCAGTGAGTGCTCTAAGGACTCTATGCCTAGGTTACACTCTTCTATTCGGACAACCCTCATCATTTATCTTTTATGGCTTTAAACTCACTAGGTCTCTCATAATTCGCCATACCTACAGTCTAATCTACACCTTTTAATCCTCAATACTTTATGTGTTAACTACTCTCTCATTCTTCTGACTGTTATATTAGTTTACTATCTCATTCTCAACCTAAAAACTCTTTCTTACCCAAAATGCTCTCTAGTATTTAAACCCTTCATGTTTAGATTTTACTTTTTTTTCTTTTAATATTTAAGGTTGGTCTCTATGGGTCAAGTCTAAGGTCACAAACATTCTAAAATACTTTTGACCATCCCTTAACACTCACCTTAATACCGTCATTTTGTTCTCTCTTATTTGTCTTATACCTTTCTATTACGCTGTGTGGGGATTCACTCTTTCTCTACCTCATTCACAACTATTATTATCCAACTAGGACCCTCACAACATTATCCTAGGGCCTAGCCTCTTACTTATCCTTGAGGTAGCAAACACAATTTTAATTACAAGCATACATTTATTTCACATCTTTTGCCTAGTAACTAGACATACACATTGTTTTGTTTCAGCAAGTAAGCATGACATACATGCATAACATGAGCATATATACATAATCTTGACAATTCATCACAATACACAATCACATTTTCACACGTGTACACATTACGTCATTCGCATATGAACAAGGTCACATAGAATTCACACAATTACAACGTAGCACAGTTCAACATACCACACTACAACAAGATACATATACGTGTGATGTTCCTAAACCACTACTCATGCACATGTAGTACCAACCTAAACTTTTCGAAAAGTAGACTAGGAGTAAATGCAGGCCATAAGAAGCGTCATCGGTACCGATGCCTTCGGCTTTTGTACCCTCAACTAGCATGATATCTCCTGGTGACTAGTCAGGGCTACCCAGTTTTGCCAGTACACCCTGACTCCATGGGATCAGCATGGACCATTGGAGTTTTCCCTACCAGATAACCCCCAAGGCTAAAGTTAAACAACCCATCACGACGTCCACCAGCCAGATTCCTACATACTTTCCTCATCACATAACTCAAATGTTATGATGCATGGTCACATACAATGCTTACAGCTTTCATAGACTTTTATCATGAATCATAGGCACAATTTCATATCATACTCATTTTTTTCAAAGTAAATAACAACCATACAATATAAACTCAACAAGACATAAAAAAACAAATAACAATGAGTTAAACACTGCTAAAAGGAGTTCACAAACACAAGGAATGTAATAGCAAAAGTCGTATCCGCCCAGCAGTCCAGCAAACCCGCCCAGCGGTTCTGCGCCGGAACCCAATCCGCCCAGCGGGTATTGCACCCGCCCAGCAGATTCGCGTCAGGATCCAACCCACCCAACGGATGTTTCATCCCGCCCAGTGGGTCCGCGCGCCTGGTGCAAACACGGAATCCAGTTTTTGAAGAAAAGTCGCTCAGCGGCTATCTAATCCCGCCAGGCAGATCCGAGGTACTAATTTCAATTTATTTTTCCTATTGCCTTTGGTTTCTAAATGCTCCCAAATAAATAACTTGATTCTTAATCCCTCTTCTACATTGATAATTGTTTAATCTAATCTATAAATTCCTTACTCCCTCACAATCTCCTCAAAACCCATCAAATCCCTAAATTTAGGTATAAGGAAGGAAAATATAAATAGAGGAACAAGAACAAGGAAGGACACGGGGGAGAGCACTCACCTTTATGGACATACAAAGCTGAGTTCTAAGGCTTGAATTCTCTGGTTTCTATTCCTCCTCTTTCTTTTCCTCTTCTTCTTCTTTCTTTTCTCCTCATTCTCTCTACCTTCTTTCTTCTTCTATTTGTGACGGCTAAACCTAATTCTCCTTCTTTATTCCCTTCTTATAACATGTGGGTGGGTATGTGGCTTAGTGGGCTTTAATCCTCTATTGGGCCCTAGATGCTCTTTTGGGTTGTATGATAATATTTCTACTAATTTATAATACTAAGGTATTAATAAGAATAATAATAACAACAACAATAATAATAATAACAATAAATATAATAACAACAACACAACACAATAATAATAATAATAATAATAATAATAATAATAATAATAATAATAATAATAATAGGAAATATAATAACAATAACTCTTAAGACATCTTTTGTCTAATAACATATGAGAAGGGTTCTACTAAGTGCTACCTTGTGGTTTATTTCTAGTACTTGAAATTTGGGGTGTTACATCCGTGACATATTGTAAAGATGGAGGATGCTGATGTTGAGGGTGCTGAAACTAGGAAGAATTCAAAAGAAGGTGATGCCATAAAAGAATTATCGTAACTATAGTATAAATTTTATGTTTTGTTCTAAAAGATAAGGGTAGGATTGTGTATAGTCACTGCTCTGACTTTGGTCCTTTCTGAAGGGTAATTATTTATTTCTCTAGTCATGTATTTATTCTATAACGAGGTTTAAAGTAATCATATTGATAACAGTGATGTATGCTTATCATTGGAATGTATGATATTTACATCTCCCTTGAACATATGTTGTTTTATAATTCCAGAATTACTTCGAAAAATATTTTTTTGTCATAATTTAAAAAAAAAACTCTCACAATTTAACTGAAATAAATCCAATAAATTGTAGAAATAAGTGTCAATGTGATTAGGTGTCATAGGTTTGGCCCCCCAAACCCTTAGCTTTTCTTGCTTCCCTACTAACTCTTGCTTCTAGTTTTCCTTGTTGTTCTTGTTCTCACTTGTTTATGTTGTTCTTTTTTTTAAATCAGTTGCCCCATTTCATTTTATGGTTTTAAATGCTTCTTTAATGATGTTATTAACATGAAATTGTTGGTTGCGTTGGTAACTCATCAAAAAATGTTAAAGGCTTGATTTCAAAACCCTAAAATCCATGCTTCAGGTTTAAGCTTGTAACCTTTTCTTAATCTAACACGAAGCTAAAAAGAAGGACCTTTGAGCCTTAGACCCTCTTGAACCCATGGCCAAGTCCTTCCAAAGGGGACTTAAAAGATAGTCACTTTCTTAAGACAAGCTTGAAGCTTTACTCATCAACAAAGGACCCTAGAACAATAAGAACTTGAAAGTACTCTTAAAACTGAACCTCAGCTCAACTGACACCAAGTGTTGGTATTTTTTCTCCCTAATAAATCACGATTTTAGTGAAGGGTGATGATGATTATTTTAGCTTTTGATGTACATAAGAACCCCTAAATTTTGTTTTGGTCATTTAAAATTAAATTCATAACTTGATAAAAAGAGTGATTTTTATGAAGAGGTACTTGAATTCCAGTAATCTATTTTCGTTTCTTGCTTGAGCACTACTCACTATTTTTCTAATATCTTGAGCTAAACTCAATATTTTTTGAGTGCTTTCTTTTTTATACAAACTAGACGAAATTCTATTCGAAATGGGCATAAAAAGAGTTTGAAAATGTTGAAAAATGATGAAGTTACACTTTTTAGAAGTTGGAGTTACTTTTTTGAAAATGGTAACTAGTAGTATGCACAAAAGAGCAATTTCTGAAAGTTCTATTGTGTGTTAACCAAGACTCCTAGAATGACTAGAAAGTAGATTCAATAAGCTTTCCAAAGATATATAATTTTCCTATGTTCACCTTATTTACTATTTTTAATAAATTTTAGAATCTAGAAGTGACGCACTTTTCTGATTAGTAACACCTTTTGACAACTGTAAATTTTAAAAATCAATATAAATCATATAGACCTTGGTTTTGGAGTTCTTGGAGTCATTGGAAAAATTGTTCAATTTACTTTCTAAAAATAAATGGCTTGGTTGCTTAAAGTTTGAGATAAGACGCAAAAATAACAAAAGAGAGCTACTGGTCCCCTAGTAAGGCCTTCTAACCTCTAACCTCTAACCTCTAACCTCTCTGTTTTGTTATTTTCATATCTATTTTTGTAGATTTTTGCTTGAGATGATCTTTGATGATTTAGAAACTAGAAAGAAACACCTTTTCAACATGAGTCATGTCAAACAAAAATCATTTACCTATCCAAATTGAAATTAAAAACCAAGGTACAAACCTGCTATCTCTGTAGTTTGTTTTTGAGTAAAAATAAATGACACTTTTCTAGTTTGCAAAATCCCACTTTCTTTAGTGCTTAAAACTTAATGGTGAACCCTTTTAGTAAAAGTTAAACATATTTTTCTTAAAGAAATATGATATTATGTTTTTATCCAATTAAAAAGAGTCCTCATAAATTATTTTTAAAAGGGCTTATTTTTTTAATTCAAGTTGCAAATAACTTAGTCTAACTAAATTCTTTTTGAATCATGACTAACTACCAAAGTTAATTTAATAAAATGAATTAATGATGACATTTAGGACCATAGGCAATTCAATCCCTAAAATGTAAGGGTAATTACACACCAAATCTTAATTAACAAGTTGAATTCCTTATTAAATACCTAAGTCTTTACTTAAGTTAAAGATTTAAATAATCAAGTCTAAAATTATTAGTGGCTAATTTAGGATTTTCTTGAGTAAGTTTAACTCTTAAAATTAGGTACTTAAGGCAATTAAAACAAATCAAAGTTTGATTGCTAACTTCCTTTTTGTTCTCTGGATTCCTTAAATGTATACTTAGCTTTTTTATAATCCCTATAAATTATACTATGATTAAACTCGACCTCTGCATTAAGAGATAGAGATATTGAATAGAGACTGTACTGGTGCTCAGATGCACTAAGACTAGGGAATATTTGTGACTTAATGGCATATTGACTATGTTGTGAAACTGTTGATAAATGGCTTATCTGGGTGTGAACGATAAGCGGTTGTTGATATATGTTGCCATCAATGTCTGTTTATGATGAGATATTTGTCATGCACGCATGTATTGTTGTATGAGCATGTTGTACCAAAGGTGTCGGTATTCACAGATTGTGGTGCTAGCAGGGTGTGAAAGCTTGAGGACTACGAATGGTGTGATTCCATAGGAGACCGAGGCCTTGCAAACCTTGGGTCGTGGTGGCGATTCCCCTATACGGAAATCCTGACAAAGCGCACTGGTTCCCATGATCAATGGCTGGTATGCTGCTTTAAGAACCCTAGTTAGGGTATTTATGTTTATTATACCATGATTAGGGAATATCGAGGCTGGTTGCTTAACTTTTAGATTTCTATGGAGAGTCTAGGATCATGGTTTGAATTTGTATGCTTGGTCATTATTTGATTAAGAATGATGGATGAGATGGAAACTCTATGTTATGCCTACATGTTGTAATTAAATATTTATTTGTCTTTATACTTACTATGATTACATGATCATTTTGTTATGTCTGCTCTTTTGGGTAGCTTATCCTTGCTTATGTGTTTTATGTGTGTGTGACTGTGATGATCGCGATGATTCGTTGTTGCGAGAGTAGATGGATGGTGATCTTTATAGACCTCGAGTACTCTTTCACTTTTTGGGAGTGCATATTTGCATCGAAGGACGACACCTCCTAGATCTCATTACAGTTAATGGATGACGAGAAGTGTAACATCCTAAGGGGCATTACCGTAACTAGGTCTAGATTTAAAAAAAAAAAAAACAAACTTAAAAAGGTAGAGACAACATACAAATGCTACTCATAAATATAATTAAATATTATATACTAACAATACAATAAAAAAAACCTACATGTCAAATATAACTTATCTATCACCCGAAGGTATCGTACAAAATATAAAAAGAATATGAAAACATAATATAAACTAGACTACGTTTTCTTGCACGTGACTCCAAGCTCCATCTGCGCATGTCTTCACCTGTATCCTGAAAAACGGGAAACTTAAAGGAATGAGACATAATGTCTCAGTGAGTGCTCTGAGCACTCTACGGCTAGGTTACACTCTTATATTCGGACAACCCTCATCATTTATCTTTTATGGCTTTAAACTCTCTGTCATAATTCGCCATACCTACCGTCTAATCTACACCTTTCAATCTTCAATACTTTCTGTGTTAACTACTCTCTCATTCTCCTGACTGTTATATTAGTTTACTATCTCATTCTCAACCTAAGAACTCTTTCTTACCCAAAATGTTCTCTAGTATTTAAACCCTTCATGTTTAGATTTTACTTTTCTTTCTTTCAATATTTAAGGTTGTTCTCCATGGGTCAAGTCTAAGGTCACAGACATTCTAAAATACTTTTGACCCTCCCTTAACACTCACCTTAATGCCGTCATTTTGTTCTCTCTTATTTGTCTTATACCTTTCTATTACGCTATGTGGGGATTCACTCTTTCTCTACCTCATTCACAACTATTATTATCTAACTAGGACCCTCACAACACTATCCTAGGGCCTAGCCTCTCACTTATCCTTGAGGTAGCAAACACAATTAATTACAAGTATACATTTATTTCACATCTTTTGTCTAGTAACTAGCTATACACATTGTTTTGTTTCATCAAGCAAGCATGACATACATGCATAACATGAGCACATATACATAATCTTGACAATTTATCACAATACACAATCACATTTCACACGTGTACACATTACATCATTCGCTTATGAACAAGGTCATATAGAATTTACATAATTACAACGTAGCATACTTCAACATATCACCCTACAACAAGATACATATGCGTGCTATGTTCCTAAACTACTACTCATGCATATGTGGTACCAACCTAAGCTTTTCGAAAAGTAAACTAGGAGTAAATGCAGGGCATAAGAAGCGTCATCGATACCAATGTCTTCGGCTTTCGCACCCTCAACTAGCATGATATCCCCCGGTGACTAGTCAGGGTTACCCAGTTTTGCCAGTACGCCCCGGCTCCATGGGATCAGCATGGACCATTGGAGTTTTCCCAACCGGATAACCCCCAAGGCTAAGGTTAAACAACCCATCACGACGTCCACCAGCCAGATTTCTACATACTTTCCCCATCACATAACTCAAATGTTATGATGCATGGTACATATAATGCTTACAACTTTCATAGACTTTTATCATGAATCATAGGCACAATTTCATATCACACTCATATTTTCAAAGTAAATAACAACCATACAATATAAACTCAACAAGACATAGAAAAAACAAATAACAATGAGTTAAACACTACCAAAAGGAGTTCACAAACATAAGGAATGTAATAGCAAAAGTCATATTCGCCCAACGGTCCAGCAAACCCGCCCGGCGGGTCTGCGCTAGAACCCAACCCGCCGAGCGGGTTCCTGTCAGGATCCAACCCGCCCAGCGGATGTTTCATCCCGCCCAGCGGGTCCGCGTGCCTAGTGCAAACACGAAATCCAGTTTTTGAAGAAAAGTCGTCCAGCAGCTATCTGATCCTGCTGGGCAGATCCAAGGTACTAATTTCAATTTGCTTTTCCTATTGCCTTTGGTTTCTAAATGCTCCCAAATAAATAACTTGATTCTTAATCCCTCTTCTACATTGATAATTGTTTAATCTAATCTATAAATTCCTTACTCCCTCACAATCTCCTCAAAACCCATCAAATCCCTAAATTTAGGTATAAGGAAGGAAAATATAAATAGAGGAACAAGAACAAGGAAGGACACAGGAGAGAGCACTCACCTTTAGGAGCACGCAAAACTGAGTTTTAGGGTTTGGGTTCGCCGGTTTCTATTCCTCCTCTTTCTTTTCCTCTTCTTCTTCTTTCTTTTCTCCTCATTCTCTCTACCTTCTTTCTTCTTCTATTTGTGACGGCTAAACCTAATTCTCCTTCTCTATTCCCTTCTTATAACATGTGGGTGGGTATGTGGCTTAGTGGGCTTTAATCCTCTATTGGGCCCTAGATGCTCTTTTGGGTTGTATGATAATATTTCTACTAATTTATAATACTAAGGTATTAATAGGAATAATAAGAATAAGAATAATAATAACAACAACAATAATAATAATAACAATAAATATAATAACAACAACACAACATAATAATAATAATAATAATAATAATAATAATAATAATAATAGGAAATATAATAACAATAATTCTTAAGACATCTTTTGTCTAATAACATATGAGAAGGGTTCTACTAAGAGCTGCCTCGTAGTTTATTTCTAGTACTTGAAATTTGGGGTGTTACAAGAAGGAGGAATCATCTTTGTATACATGTCAGATCTCGACACCTCTACGGAGCTTAGAGGAGTTACTTTTTGATCCTTTTGGTGACCTTTAGCTTCTTCGGTTTGGCACCGTCAGATGCCCCTAGAGGCAAAAGGCCTACATACATGGAGGTGGTAGAGGCAACTTGAACTATACCACTAGCCATTTATCTAGAGATTTAGTTTTTGGAGAGGAGATCTGTATCAAGTCATTCTTGTTATGTTACATGAGTCAGTTATTATGACCAGCTTAGATTAGGGAGTGTTCACATGTATAATCCCCCTCCCCTTATCGAGCTGCATTCGTAGGTTGGTCACCTACATTGGCACACACTTCACCTTAGAGTAGTTTGATTTCTTGTATTCATGTAGTGTTGATGTTTTCATGATTATGAGAACTCTTTATTTCATGCTCATTGATGTATATTCTAATTTCTATTCTAAGTTGGCATTAGTATTAGAGAGGCATATTTTGAAGTCGTGACAGAAAAAATTCCCACCCCTTTTCATAATAAATTAACAAGAGAGCTTCCATAATGGAAGTTGTGTTAATCGAGTTTTCTTGTGATGAAATTGGGTCATTACAGTTTTGATATCAGAGCTAGTCGTGTCAATTGGGAATGAACATATGGGGAATAGGTCCGTTGTGTCCTCGTTGTGCTGTTGCTTGATTGTGTTCTTCGGAGTTATATTCACAAGAGAATGACTGATTGTTTTCTAAGATTGAATGACTTTTGTATAGCTATTTCCGTAAAGGAATTGCTATGGTTGTTTCTGTTGAGTGTTGTATGGCTATTTCCGTAAGGAAGTCATCATTACTTGCCTGTTTGTGATCTTGCTTATTTCTTTTATGAGTTTAATTATCTTGTGATCAATAGGGACTCATAGCTAGAGGTGATGCCCAATGTGAGAAGGGAATATTGTCAAGTGTAGAACAAGTTCTGCATGGACTGACTATAATTATAGCTTGGCATGTAGTTGCTAGCAATCAGACGATTGTGATTCCTCCTCAACAAACACCCTCCTCGAACAAAGTTCCACTATCTAGTATAGGAAAGAGTAGATATCCATTGAGGCCTCATACCTCGATAAGGAAAAGTTGTCCGCAATGACGTTCACGTGAAATTCGATGCTTCAAATGTCAAAAGTTGCAATTGGCCTCAGAGTGTTCTCACAAGGGGAGGATTTACTTCAAATGCAGGAAGAGTAGACTCCTCACCAAGTATGGTGATGACTTGCTATAGAAGACCTCCCAGATCAATAGTGTACAGATTGTACTACCTGAGACGGATGCAAAAGCCACAGAGAAGAATGGAGAGAATGACCTTTTAAATGAGGAACACCATAGTAGACCACAAGATCAATAGAAGTATAAATCCCAGCCGCAGCAAGGACAAAGCATACCAGTGACTAAGGGCAACTAGACTGTTTCTAAGGCAAAAGAATGAGATGTTCTTTGCTTTAAATGTGGGAAACCACATTATGCCAGAGAATGCACAATGAAGGGTTACGTGTGCTTTAAGTGTGGGAAGCCTGGACACATGGCGAGAGATTTTTCTACCTAATTGAAAACTAAGCCCATAGTCAACATGACGGGAATAGAAAAGTTGAGTATGACCGACAAAGATTTGCCTTATGGGGGAACTGAAGTCTTTCATCCAAGAACCTTATCTAGATGGGATAAGTCAAGACTAGTGGCTCGTGAGTTGTATTGGTGTTATAAGTTAGATTGTCCTTTCTTTTGTATTTGTTAATGTGTAACAAGATAATTTCTTAGTCGTCTTTTGTTTAAGAACTACAACCTCTTTTAGTCTTTCCCTTTTGTAATGGTACTTCTTTTGCTTTGTACTAGACTATTTTCCTCCTAAGGTACTTCCTTAAGGCCTTCTAGTTTAACTTACTCTTGTAAACTATCACATTCGTTTTATTCTTTGAATTTGCCTTATTTCATTGTCATATTTCATAGGTCAGAGACCTGTTTTTGAACTCTTCTTCTATCCTTGTGATTCTTCTCCTTGAAAGCGATTATATGTACCTTGTTCGAACATACTGGTAAAGGTATGGATCATTTGAGATCATATATCCTTTTCACCATTTGGCTTAATTATACCTGCCTTCGGTTTCAGTCTAACTTACTGCCTTCTAAAGTGAATACATTGATATGTTGATCATGTATTAACAATAACCTCTCAGTTTATTGGTGTTAGACCAATTACTTTATTTTCTTGATTTTCGAAACTTATCAATGTTTAAGTATACCCATTGCTTTCTTGAAGTACCGTTTTGTTCCCTTTGAACTTAAGTGTTCGACATTTTAACCCTCCAAGTCAATTGAATAAGTTATGAATCTAAATGTTGACCTTGGCTTTGCATTTTCTTCCTTAGACCTTTTGGTTTCCTTCATTAAGAAATCATTTTAAAAACCCACTCTTGAGATTTCGTAATTGGTGTCTTGTCAAATGGGATCATTCTGATTTCCATCCTTGAGTTTAATTCGAGACCTTCTAATGAATTTTTTTTTCATTTTCACCCCTAGCCTTTCTTTTATTATCGTCTCGCATGTGATGTCAAGAATAGATTTTTAAGTTGTTTAAACCATTCTGTGTTTAGTCTTTTATGTGTTGATACCCTTAGCATTATCTGAGATTTGTCTTTGTTAATAATCTTTGGAGTTTATAATGCTTTACCAACCTCTTTACTTTGGCCAGAGTTTCATCCCAAATTGATATACTGATTTCGTGTTATGAGATTTTAAGCTTTAACCTTTGATTTCTGGATTTCACTACCTAGTCGATGTAATAAAAGAAGTGGATGTTCAAGCCTTCTGTGAAGAAGTTCTTCATGTTGTGGCTCCAAGCTTTTAGTAGTGCTTAGATATAGCATAGATCCCTTAAGGAAAACTAGAACCTATTTTGCTAAGGAACATGGTATCTAGGAGAAAATTCTTTAAATTTACTCTACCTAAGTGTTTCATGAGAGCCCCATTATCATCCTTGGACAAGATGAAGGAACGAGTATCATCGCAAAGACGTGCACATACCAAATGAAGACTCATGAAGATTTTCTACTTATGGTAGAAAGGTATTAGTAGATATGATATTTTTGGAAGAGAAAGGTGACCAATAATGCAACTAAAGGAACAAAGGATTTTGCCAAAACTACAAGTGCCATAACCTGATCACATACCAGTAAGAAGATTGAAGAACCCTATTGAACTCAGGGTTATGTCCTTGTGTCTCTCAACATCTCTTACATGATTGAATGTTTTGGAACCCGACAAAGACGACGCGACATGAATTCTCTCAAGGCTGGAGCATCGATAAAGAGAAAACGATCCAAAGTCAAGGTTATGCGATCTAAAGAGTCGTAATTGTAGTAGTGTGACAAAGTTATGCAATTCGAAAATATATCTTCTTTGAATATCCCTATCCTTTGTAATCCCATTCCACTTTGTAAAGAATGCTTTCTGAAAGATTCGATGATTTGTTATCCTTCTTTGAACCTCATTGTACTTTTCTATCTTGTAATCCTATAGGGACATGTCCTCCTTTCACCTGTATCTAGGTTCCTCTCCCGATTCAAATTCCAAAATTTTGCATTTCATGTATATGATCTTTTCTCTAGTTATTATTTACCCCAGAAAAACAACTGTTGAAAAACCTTGTTTATGTTGAAAGTTTGATATAGTACATGATGGGAGCAAGGCTAGTTAGTGACATTAACCCAAACAATACCGAAGTCGAAGAACAAGTCAACACAAAAAATGCGAACAATTCGCAGGACATCAGTAAGGAACAAGATTTTGCATCTAACTTGATGAAGTATAAGGATGAGTTAGTTACGATAGTTCTCCCTACACAAGCGGAATTTCGTGGACGAAATTGTTGGGCAGGATTGTAAGACGTGTCTTTTATAATTTGTGCATAAGTGGTTGATAATCTAAAAAGAGAAATTAAATTTAAATTCAGTATAAGTGAATAATTAATAATATTTGCTGTGTAAATTTCAGGAGAGTTTTCTACAAAAATTGAGCCTGCTTGGATTCCAACAGTGCAAAGATACACTGTAAAGACTGACAGTGTAAGATTTGTAGTATGTTGATCCCTAATTAAGTGATCGAGTAACTAACCAAAGGAATTAAATTTAATTTTTAATGAAAAATAGATAATAAAAATTACATGTTGTTTTTCTTTGAGTTTCTACAAAGATTTCTACAAGAATCTAGTTTGTGATGATATTTGTTGGGCCGATATTTATCTATATAGCTAATGAGCAGTACAAGACCATGGAATTTAATTATAATTAACTTTAAATTAATTATGATTGGATTCTATTTAGTTTGATAGCTTTCCTTACTCAAAGGGTTTGAAACATTAGGTTTTTCTCTGTTGCCATTCAGGATCGCTTATCAAGAAACCTGTCAGATAAAGAGAACTGGCTATCTGACTGCTATAAAGGCAGATCAAATATGCCCTAGGATATCTTAGTGAGTCATAAACTCATTGATATTTTGATTTCAATTAAATTACCTTAATTAGTTTGAATGTCTCAAACCCTAAATCTAATTCGCTAAATTCTAGTATTTGACCGCATTTTCTCTATTAGTGTGAGAATTTAAAAATTTTGCTGTCTAGACCCACTACCACTCATCCCCCAAGCCCAACCCAACTAATCTAACTATTAGTTCCTAAGCAAACTAGATAGGTTGCAAACTAACTATAAACTTTTTCCCAAATTCCTACAACTAGTCTTGTCATGGTTTCCTTAATGTACCTAAAACCACTAATCCTCCCATGGTTTTCCCTAAATGGCTGTCCCCCTCCCTTCTTGAAGAAGGTGAGTTTTTGTTTTCAATTTTATTCAACCTTGCCTCCTATTTTGCTAGTTACAAAGTACCCCTCTTGAGTTGTCTTAAAAATAAGCTTCAAAGACAAAAACTCTCTTCATTCTTCCCCTCTAAAAACCGTGAGCTTAAGGGGAAGAGAGAGCCTTATTCCAAAAAACTCTAAGTGTTGGAAGAGAAGTTGGGAGCTAGAGTGTCCAAAGAAATGGTGCTAGGTAAAGCTCCATCCTTTTCATCTTCTTCTTTTGTTATCTTTTCTTTTTTGTCAAGACCTAAGTGGTCTAAGTTTTTCGTTTACCTTCTTGGTTCTAAACTTTGTTCTTTCTTGTGTTTATGTCCTATATCAACCATTCTTGGTGTTGGTTGATGGCTCACTGTGCCAAAGATTGAAGGAAATACTCCCTTTTGTCCCAAAACCCTCTTACAAGCTTGTAGGATTTTGTCAAAAAGTAAGGAAAACCCTTTTCTTTGTGTTTGGACTGTGATTTTTCTGTTTTTGGATGTGGTTGTTGCTTAAAAATGTTGTTGGCATTTTTATAATTACAAACTTGATGAAAGGAAACATTTTCGTGCTTGAGTATAATATGTTCCTGATGCTGTTTCGTTTTTCTGTTTGAGCATGGTTCACTGTTTTTACAATATCTAGAGCTGTGGTTAATAGTTTTGAGTGCTTGTGATTTTGTTTCAAACTAGACAAAATTTTCTCCAAAAATGAGTCAAGAAATGTGTTAAAAGGTTAAGAAAAGAAAAAGTTAATCCTTTCAAAGTTGTGCATGCTCTCTGAAAACGCTGACCCGACAGTGTGTAATGAAACATGATTTTGGAAGATTCAATTGTGTACTTGAAGAAATTCTTTGAATGACCAAAAATAGACAAAAACCTATCCAATCATTTATGGTTTGCCGATATTTGATTCTTATTTTAATATTTTTGGAAATTGAAGGTTGTACTTGTTTTCTGACTGAAAGTGGTTTTGAGAACTGTGAAATTTCAAAAATCATATAAAATCATGTGGACCTTTGTTTTTGGTGTTATTAGTCATTTGAAAATGTTTTCAAGTGTACTTTCAGAAAATAAAAGGTTTGGACTCTTTAAAGTTTCGTTTGGATATGAAAAATGGCAAGACATGTTTGCTAGTCCTTTAGCAGGTCACCCTAACCTTACTGTCTTTTTATTTTTGTATCTTTGTTTGCTTGTGGTGATCTTTGTTGTTTTAAAAAAAATAGACAAAATTTCCTTTCCAAACATATATGGATCATGTTAAACAAAAATTGTTTATTGTCCCAAAATGATTTTCAAAACAGAGGTTGAAATCTAGAAGCTGCTGGAATTTGTTTTAGGAATAAGTTTTAATAACTTTTGAATAACTTTATAAAAACCCTATCTTTTGTGCTAAAAATTTAATGGTGGATCTTTGAAAATAAAAGTTAAATATGAATTTCAATAAAATATAGTCTTTACCGTTTTACATATTTTAATTTATTTTTGGCGATTTAATTTAAAAGAAATTTATAGTAAGATTTATAAAACTATGTTTATGTTAAGACCTAAGCTTTAACTTGATAATTTCATAAATGTATTTTATTATTTAATTCTCATACTTTGATATTTTAAATAAAGAATTTATATTAATATATATAAGACTTGATAAATGGTGGGTCAAAAGAGTTTCTTGGTGAAAGTTACAAAAGGCATGACTTAGTGAATATTTATGACTTAATGGCATGTTGACTATGTTGTGAAACTATTGATAAATGGCTTATCCGGGTGTGAACGATAAGCGGTTGTTGGTATATGTTGCCATTAATGTCTGTTTATGATGAGATATTTGCCATGCCCGCATGCATTGTTGTATGAGCATGTGGTACTGAAGGTGTCGGTATTCACGGGATCGTGGTGCTAGCAGGGTGTGAAAGCTTGAGGACTACGAATGGCGTGATTCCACAGGAGACCAGGGCCTTGCAAACCATGGGTTGTGGTGGCGATTCCCCTATACAAATATCATGACAAAGTGCATTGGTTCCCATGATTAGTGTCTAGTATTCCCCAAATGGTTTAGGCACATGCCACTTTAAGAACCTTGGTTAGGGTATTTATGTTTATTATACCATGATTAGGGAATATCTAAGCTGATTGCTTAGTTTTTAGATCACATACACTTATCCTCACAGATCACATAATCTTATTCGTAGATTAGAGTTTGGCAATCCCTGAATGGTGAGAGGCATGTGAGAAGGTGCTGTTGAAGCCATGTTAGGGGATGAGACCTGGTTGATCGCTCGAATTGTCATAAATCTCCTAAGAGTAGTGTCTTCATGCATTGGCATGGTAGTTAGTGAAGTCGTCATATCATGTGGTTTGACATCATGGGATTATTTGTCGAACTGTATATATGTATGTATGCAAGTGATGATGTGGATTCTTGGTGATTGATATGGAAGTTTTCTATTTGGTAGACAAGTACGATACCATTGTTGGTTATTCCTTTGACGATATGTTATGTTATTTTAAGTAAGCTTACCCTTGCTTTGCTATTGTTTGTTGTTGTTGCTGTTGTCGTTGTTGCTTTTGTTTGACTATAATGATCACGTCTTTGGGCGTGAGAACAAACAGTGAGGCTTCAAAGGATCTGGCTACTTAGAGTTGAAGACGGAGCTATTAGTTAGAGGTAGTGTGACACAATGAGTCACATCCACGCTTTTGATGTTCTTTGAAAATTGTTTTATCTTTTGTTATGATGTATAGCTTGAATAGCCTTAAGGAGTGTGTTTTGTATCCCTTTCCCTTACTGATGTATATCTTGGCCTTTGGTGTTATCTCATGTGTTCCATTTGTTCTTTGTGATTTGTAAAGATTATATGGTGGCATTGATTAAGACAAATGGGTCTCCTTTTGATGTTTATACATATAGTTGTATATGCCTATGCATGATGTTGGTTTCTTTTTTTGTGGGATGGTGATCAGTGTGTTTTCCTTTGAAATTGAAAAAAAAAAAAAAAACAAACCCATGCTTTTAAAAGTCTGAATTGCAAGATGTTTTATAAAAGTAAACCCCTTCAGAAATCATTAGAGCTGTAGTGTTGTTATGTAATGGCGGTGGGTCGTTATAGAAAGTTTCGGTTACCGATTTGGGTGCGATTGGGCGGAAGAAGTGCATTATCACTATATGACTAAGATTGGATATATGTAACAGATGAGTAACTAGCTAGGTTCGCATGTTTGACCCATGCAAAGTTGATTTCTTCTTCGTCCTCGTTTACGTGTCTTGCAACTTCAACATTGTTAACGACTTCTCGACGATTGGCCACACGCGTGCTCTTATATCCTCCACCGTGAACCTCCTCTCCACCGAGTACCGATCTAGAACCGCAACATAGGATCTAACCACGTCTTCATCGCTTCTCAGGTCCTTTATTGTTAACTAGTGACGCATTGTCATGGAAGTGAAGTGGGGAAGATGGAAGAAGGGGGGAGGGGGGGGGGGTACCAAAGAAAGATAAAAGGCAAAAAAATATTTTGTCTTTATCTTTAAACTATTAACAATGTTAATTCTAAACTGACAAAATGACCAATTTGAGTATTTTTTTTAAAACTTAAAGGACTAAAATAAACTTTTTAAAAGATAAAGGACCAAAATAAAATTTCTTAAAAAGATAAAGGACCAAAATAGTAATTTCATCTTTTTTTAACAACTCTTAGTCTTGTACTTTTACTTATTTGCATTTATTGTCTTTTCAATTATCCTTTCTAAATTGTTCAATGGATTTTAAAAATAAAAAGGACAAGATTGTCTTTATTTTTAAATTGTAAATTTTGATCATCAAAGCATCCATGATATTAAAGAAAATAAATATATTTTTAGATTTTATAAAATTATATGTATCCTACATATTTTTTAATTTATATACAATAATTGCATGAAATCTTATTGTTACCGATGATATTATTTTAATTATTTTTAATTAGATACAAAATCTTTCTTAGTTATTTTTAGAATTAGTTTATTTAATGTTTTGAAAATGCAACCCGTGTGATCCACGGGTTTACATCTAGTTTGACCAAAATTTTATGTCACTCCATGGACGACAACACATGCTACTACACTTTACTTAATTTGCTAATTGGCCGTTTACTCATCACACTTTGATGGCATCCTGAAATCACGCTGTGTATAAGATGTTGACTGACAGTAAACTTTATCTTTAGGACCTTTCGACCCCACGAACATAAGAAGCGACAGGAGATTTTTATAATTATTTCTATAACTAAGAGAAAAGTTTTAAAAATGTGATAAGGGGAGCGATATAATGTGAGAATTAAGAAAAATGAATTATAAAGGGGTGCTGGTAAAAAAGTGTTTGGAAACGTAATATAACTAAGAGTTTTTATTAACATATATCTCACTCTCTTACAACTTATTTTCACTTTAATTTTTCTTTCTATCTCTTTTTATATTTTTTATCACATCACATATTACCTCTCTCATTTTTTCTATTTACTTTTCCTTTTCTTTTCTCTATCCCCCTCCTCCCTCCACTAGGATATAGACCCTCTCCAGTGTGATTTTGTCTCCAACTCTCTCCAGCCAAAATATCAACCATCAGATTAATTTAAAGGCTTAGATTTAAAAGGAAAAAAAGACGTAAATGAACAAGAAAATTATTTGAATGTTTAATTAAGATTGTTTGGACGTTCACTAATTTGAATATTAATATAATTTTTGAAAATTCATCCAAACTAAATTTTATATATATATATATATATATATATATATATATATATATAAAATTTATTTCTATATTATAAATTAAAATACATAAATTAAGAGTTATATCACTTTCTCTATTCTCTTAATTAAATATTTTCAATATTTTTCTCTCTCTTTTAAACATGCATTTCACACGTTATTTACACAATGTGCAAGAAAAATTCTTTCTAACTATCTCAAACTATTATAATTCAAAGATATTTATTTATTATTAATTTTAATTATAATATAGTTTTTTTTTATTGTGAATTTTAAGTATATAAAAATATTTATCATGTCCAATATACAAGCTAAGATAAGTGGTTAATTTTTTTTTTGCAAAAAATCAATGTTTTTAAAGTCAAACCGGTCATTGGAACAATTAAGGTATTAATTCAAAGTTCAGTAGTTTAACTGTAGTTGAATTGTAGTCAAATCGATATTAATAAAATAATAATAATTAAAATAATACATAAAACAAGTAGAAAAAGAGTGAGATGCCAAGTCCTACTAATTTTAAGGGAAATTTTGAAAAAAAGTAATACAAATTGTTAACATATTTAATGTTACTAACTAAATTAACTAACTTTCTTAATGTTCGGAATAGAGGTAGTATTTATCTTAAAAGTGTTTTAGATTAAATTTAAAAATAAAATTAAAATTTTGTAAAATACTGGTTCAAACAACTTTTTTGCACTGATTTTTTTATCGATTTTGGACCAATTTGACCGGTTTTTGACTTATTCTCACTGGTTCTAAGATGGTTTAATTTTTTAGAGTTAATAGACTTGTCACGAGGTTGGTTACCGGACAGACCAGTCAAACTGACTGGTCTAATCCGGTTTTAAAAACTATGTTAAGAACACTTTTGTAAAAATAAAACTCTTAAAAACACTCCTGTTAAATAGTGACTGCTAAAAATGTTTTCGTTTAATATAATTATTTTAATTTATATATTAAAAAAATATATATATGCACAATTTAGGTTAAATTAATTTTCAAAATTATATTTAAAATTCAAATTATTAAAAGTTTAAAATTTCAGTTATTTTTTTCTCAATTTTTTAACTCTTCGATGTTTTTTTAATCCGACGTCCCAGGAGTCTTAATTAAGCTTTCGTATATGTCCTGTCTTTTTTTCCTTTTAAATCTGACCCTTTAAATTAATCTGATAGTTGATATTTTGACCGGCAGGAGCGGGAGACAAAACTATGCTAGAGAGGATCCGGATTCACCTCCACTCCAATTCCCCCCAAAATGGGGTGAATGTTTATCATTTGTCTAACTCTAAATTTATTGATCTCAGAGGTCCCCCGAGATTTTTCATATCAGGATTCAGGACTAAGCACTTGGTGGGATAGATGATAAGTGGTACAGGAAAAATTATATTTATGTTTATTTTATTTTCACAAATATTTACAATCTGCCATCCTATAGTAATGTGAGAATGTGGAGAAAGATTTGAACAAGAGGGAACTAACTCATAATTCGTCACCCACCATTGTCCAAAGAGTAATGCCCCACTTTTTGCTTCAAAATTGTCTCGTTGGTATTATCTGTAATACCCCGTGACTCCGTGAGTGGTTGTTGGTTAGTCAACTACGGCAAAAATTTCAAATTGGTGGAACCGAAGAATCTCATGGTTCTATTTTAATATGAAAATTTTGTACGAGACAGTGACCGTCAAGTTGTTCACACCTATCGCGCTGGCTATTGGCTCACACTCTTTAATCTACAAACAACTCAAAAGGGAAAGTCGTCATCACGACCGGGAAAAAGAGAGCATAACCGGATTTTCATATATTTGTTTGGTTTTAAAAAAGATCATACATAGTTTACAACTTTACGTCAGTTTTTTTAACGTGTCACGAGAAAAAATAAAATAAAACAATTATACTAAGCAGGGACGGAAGCAGAATTTGATGGTAAGGAGAGCTAACTAAAAAATTAAAGTTATCCAATAAATATATACACATCAAATTTTATATAAAATATTTATAATTATATATTAAAAAATAATAATTACATGAATAATCTATCAAAAGTTTATAAAAAATATATTTACAGAAAAGATAAGTTAAACATATTTTTAAAGATACAAGCTTATAAATGTCAATTATATTTCATATATTTATTACAAAAATTAGTATCTATATTAACCATAAATTTTTCACCGTAAAGATTATAAAAAGAAAATAAAATATTTATCTGAAAAATAAAAAAAACCATCATCTTCACAATAAATATTTTAAAATGGGAATAAAATAATTTATCAAAAAATAAAAAAGAGATAAATGACACTTAAAACTCACAAAATAGAAATAATTACCCTAATATTAAGATATTATATATATATATATATATATATATATATATATATATATATATATATATATATTTGCTAACATACATACATTTGTTTTTTAATTGAAGTATATTAGCAAATTACACCATTGGTGTATTTTAAGATATATTGTAGTTATAGCTTGCTAATGTATTCCTACTAAAAAACAAGTGTGTGTACGTTAGTAAACTCCATAAGCATTTGTTAACATATACACACTTATTTTGTAGTTGGAATACGCTAGCAAGTTATACCATAGTGTATTTTAAGATACATTATAGTTATAACATACTAACGTACTTTAACTAAAAAATAAGTGTGTGTACGTTAGCAAATTCCATATATATATATATATATATAATAAAAAAGTTTTGGGGGCCACGCCCCCCACTACTTAACCTATGTCCATCTCTGATACTAAGACTCATTATTATTTGTAAAGTTTCATTAATTTTATGTTTCTGTTTTTATCTTTGATATGCTCGAAGTATAATTGTTGACTTTGACCAAATTTTGGATCGCACTACCAAGGTATACTTCAAGTGAAGTGAGGTTTGAGGCGGTTTTGCTCTTCAATGTGGCTAAGGCACCATGGACAAAGGGTGCATATATGCAAAACAAATTCTAACGCTCGTATCATTAGTGATTTTATTAGAGTGATAGTATGTAATAAATCTTTATTTAATATAGTGATGTTAGTAACATTTATAGGGGCATGAATTGAGTTAGATTCCTTGACACGAGACCTAAGACATCTCAAAAGTAATATTACTTGGTATAGCAATATAATAACTTTACTCATGATTTTACTATGGCACATTTTAAGAATTTCACACTTGACACGATTTGGACTGATCGAACACTTTGGGCCAAGATAACCCATTACAAAGATTGAGTCTTAATCCCAGTTTGAAACAATATCTTGATAAGATATAATATTGTATGATACTTTCTAACAAAAAGATCCAATTCAAGAAAAAATATATATCAATCTCACAACAAACACATCCCAAAATACACAATTTTTCTAAATAAATAATTCAAGGATCAGTTTTCCCCTTTTCATAGTTTATTTAAATTTATTTAAATTCCACTTTTAACATTTCCAATATTCAATGAGCGCATGATTATCCCATTGGTAACACGCAAAAAAAAAAAAAAAAAACGAACTTAATAATTTGTTTTACAAAAACAACAGTAATACAAGCACCAAATGAACTCTGAATCAGCAAGATAACAATCAAGCTCCAAGACTCAAGACATTGGGGTCACCGTCAAAATTTGTTTGCAGAGCCATGGACCCAATATGCACGTTAACGCATACTATAGTACTATAATAATCATATAGGCCCTGACTATATTCCTTGCTTTGCGTTCAACCTTCACCCCATCACTGGGTTAGTACGGACAGAAAGAAGCCACACACACAACCATCCTCAAACCAACACCTTCTCAGATCTTACCATGCTGTCTCATTCATGTGTTATGATTGCAACATTAATATTATTTGTTATAGCACAAAGTGTTGTGGGAGTGAATTCACTTTCAGAAGTAGATAAGATAAGCACTTTGCCAGGACAGCCACCAGTCAAATTCCAGCAATATGCTGGTTACATTACAGTGGATGAGAAGCACAAAAGAGCGTTGTTTTACTACTTTGTTGAAGCTGAAGTAGAACCAGCTTCAAAGCCGCTGGTTCTATGGTTAAATGGAGGTATATGCTGTTATGTATATGGCAAAACTTTTTTTGTTTTTTGATTTTGGAATCTGAATGAACCTTTTAGATTCAGTGGAAGAAGCAATTAAGATGCTTTGTGGGTTTTGAAGGGCCTGGTTGTTCTTCTGTTGGAGCTGGAGCTTTTGTTGAGCATGGCCCTTTCAAACCAAGTGAAAATGGTCTTTTGAAAAATGAATATAGTTGGAACATAGGTAATCCAACAACTCAGCAAATCTTTATATTTTTAGTCGAAGTAAGCTAACTGAGTAACTGACATTTGAGGCTTAACCAAAATTGCTTACTGATTTGTTTTCCTTCTTGTTGAAGAGGCAAATATGCTGTACTTGGAATCACCAGCTGGTGTTGGTTTCTCCTACTCTGCCAATAAATCTTTCTATGACTTTGTGAACGATGAAATAACAGGTTCTTCTCTTCTTCCATTTCATTTTGTGTAAAATAGCATGTAAATAGTACCAAATGAGTCATAGTTCAGCTATGAATAAGCTGAATTGAATTGCTTAACAATTAACCATCTTTATAGTTTAGTTTGGGTTCAAATTGTGATGTCACGTTTCTCAAAATCTGATGTGTGGTTCCACGCTATACAGCAAGGGACAATCTTGTTTTCCTACAGCGTTGGTTCACTAAATTCCCAGAGTTCAAAAACAATGATTTCTTTATCACAGGGGAGAGCTATGCAGGTAGTAACATGTATCTTTGTGACAAATGAATAATATTTCATTTTGGAACTGCTGTAGGATAATGCATACTAGTTTTCAGGTCACTATGTACCCCAACTTGCACAACTCATTGTTCAAACCAAGACCAAGTTCAATCTCAAGGGGATAGCAGTAAGTACACGAATGAGAGATTTTTAATAATTGATACATAAGAAACATTATGGTTAATTTGAACAGCACAACTTGTTTCATACGTTGATATTTGCAGATAGGGAATCCTCTTTTGGAATTTAACATGGATTTCAACTCCAGAGCTGAATTTTTCTGGTCACATGGACTGATATCAGATTCAACTTATGAAATCTTCACTGAAGTATGCAACTATTCCCAAATTAGGAGACAACATGAAAGTGGGACACTTACCCCCATTTGTGCAGGAGTAAATAGGCTAGTGTCAACGGAAGTTAGTAGATATATTGATACATTTGATGTTACTCTTGATGTGTGTCTTTCATCAGCAGATCAACAGGCTTATGTGCTGAATCAACTGACTCAACTGGTCTATGCTTCATCCATTCTCTGTCCATCTTAATTGCCATTTGCTTATGTTGTTTTCCTACTTGTTTTATTTTGCTTGCTTTCATCTCTTGTACAGCAAGAGGGAGGGAAGATAGATGTTTGTGTGGAAGATAAAACTATCACATACTTGAATAGGAAAGATGTGCAGGAAGCTCTCCATGCTAAGCTGGTAGGAATCACCACATGGTCAACTTGCAGCGAGTAAGTTTCGTTTCCCAATAGATGGCATAGCACTAATCACATCCGAAAAGTCACTCTGGGAGTGTTTGGTTAGGATAGGACCAAATAGAACATATGGATTCTATTTTTAAGGGAAAAGAGAAAAAGGTAAGAGTAGTAGAAATGAGAATGTCAAGATGGATGTATGTCCAAATAAGAAAGGACAAGATACCAAATGATTATATAAAAGGAGATATTGATGTAACATTCATTGAGGAAAAATGACAGAAAATCAGTTAAGGTGCTTTAGACACGTGCAAACAAGAAGTCACTGAAAGCACTGATGTGTATACAGGATACCAAATGATTGTATACAGGAAAATACTGCTATGGCACCGATTGAGGAAAAAATGATAGAAAATCAGTTAAGGTGGTTTGCATACATGCAAAGAAGGTCATTGAAAGCACCGGTGAGGGGAGTAAATTGTTTGGTTTTTAGCTCTATGAAAAGGGCATGGGGAGACCAAGAAGACATTAGAGGAGATTGTTAAGAGGAACCTTGTGGTGAATAATATCTTTAAGAATTTAATCTTTAACCAAGTCTAATGACATCATGCAATCCATGTAGCCAACTTCATCTAATAGGATAAGGCTTTGTTATTGTTGTTGTAGTTGATACATTTCATAAATGAAACAGAACATAACATGAAATTAAAAATTGGTGTATTCTAATTTTACTAAAAAGGTGGAATGAAAGAGTGAGGGACAAAACAGTAGTTCCATTCCATTTTATCCACGCCCCATACTTAGATCAGGATGCTTGTTAATACAATAAATGTTTTCCTTTTCTCTGAGGCTTGTATTGGGTAGCTACTAATACCTTCCCTCCTGTCACAGTGTTCTCAAATATGACATGCAGAATCTAGAGATCCCAACCATTTCTATTCTGGGTGCACTTGCAAAGTCAGGTATCAGGGTTCTGGCATATAGGTAAGTGAGTTTCTTTGCATTTTTTTTCTATCACCAACATCTTAATTACGTCTTTGCATTGCATTCCCATCACTGGTTCATCAAGACAAAACATTTTTAAGCAAGCAAAGCAATTTCTCTTTCTGCAGTGGAGATCAAGATTCAGTCATCCCATTACTTGGGACAAGATCCCTGGTAAATGGATTAGCCAAGGACTTTGGACTCAACACAACAGTGCCCTATAGAGCCTGGTTTGAGGGAAGACAGGTTAAGACTAGTAATGCATTAAGATCCTGAAAAGTTTCACTACATTTTAATGTCCTGTAATTCAGCTCAACCTTTTCTGATATTTTTCAGGTGGCTGGTTGGACACAAGTATATGGAGACATCTTATCATTTGCCACCATAAGAGGAGCAGCCCATGAAGCTCCATTTTCCCAACCAGAAAGGTCACTGGTGCTGCTAAAAGCATTTTTGGAAGGAAAGCCACTTCCAGAACCATTCTTTTAAGTATGAATATAAATAGATCACGGAGGTGTTCCTAGCACAATAAGAAGAAACTCATTCAAACTCCTCACAATAACTGCTTATTCCTAATGGACCACCTTTCAATTGATATCAACATTCCTTCTATCTGTCTGCATTTTTTTTCTTTCCGCACAGAGTGAATGTTACATGTACTGGCATTGGCAATATATAGTTGACCAAAACAAAATGATCTATCAAATGTACCTACTAATGAATTGGCGCTGTGCTCTAAACATTAATCGTGATTTGAATCTGTCAACCTTGTTAAACATGGATTTATTGTCTACTAATTTCATGCATGTTATGTCCTAATAGGTAAAGAAAAAATAGAAAAGCCACATACACACACCAAAAAAAAACATTTATCAACGTTTTTACAAGATGGAGAATTGTTAGAAATACATTTTCTAATATACTCTTTTGAATATATTATTTATTATTAGCTAAAATTCATTGAAAATCACCATTTTTTCACACTTCGTTTTTTTTTTTTTTTTTTTTAGAAATAATTCAAGCATAAAAGACTATCTTTGAGGACAAGGGTCTCAAGCAGTGTTTTAAAACCTGGTTCAACCCGGCCGGTTGAACCGGGAATTGGGCTCATGATCGAGTTGGTTGTATTATTTGATCGGTTATGTTATTAACCCGGAATTTCAGTCATCAAACCGGTATTGAACCGAATTAAACCAGCAAAACCGTTTGGATCGAACTGTGTTAACTGCTCACTTTTTCTCATACTGTCAAATTTCGAATTCCAACTTCCAAGACTAATTGCTCTATGGACTATCAAAAGAAACTTTTGCCATTTTTCCAAAGCCTATAATCTATAAACATGTGACAAACAAAATATATATACTACATGTTATTTAACATTTATAAATTTAATATATACCGGTTCATGCGGTTCAACCAGGAACTCACCGGTTCAACCAGTAATCCATCAACCCAGTACCCTGACTGAGTCGATGATCGGTCCGGTTTTTAAAACACTGGTCTCAAGGATCAAGTTAGGCTTAAACCAAACTAAAAGAGGTTGATCTTTACGCACTTCACAAGAAGCCAAGTGATGCACAACAAAATTGGCTTTACATTTTCTATTTGATGAGTCTCATTCTTGGTTTTGTAATTTCTAATAAATTTTGATCAATAATAAAGAGTGTTAGTAAAGGTGTATTAAAAAATATGTTGTTAACACTTTTCTTACAAAAGAATAATTGGCATTCACGGCATGCAATACCAAAGAAGATAAACAGTATAACATTCAAGGGATGGGAAAGCATTTAACTGGGCATACAAGAAAACCATGCAATGTCAGCTTGTTTAATTTCTTCCAACAACCAAAAAAAACAAAAGCTTTACAATAACTTTTTAGTATAAACACAACTATATTTTCCAAGTAGAAAAATACTAATAACACATTCTCTATTATTAGTTAAAATTTATTAAAAATCACAATTGTAAGTCTCACTATTGTAAGTCTCACTTTTTATTTAACAATTTTTAGTAAATTTTAACTAATAAAAGAGACTGTATTAGAAGGAATGTGTTAATGCATATTACTAATACTCTTCTTCAAAATATTTTGTTAGTGCCTATGTGACGATAACGCAAACCAATTTCTGTTAATGTTACATACATTACAATATAAAATCCATAATCAAAATTAACTTAAATAAACATCTCAATTACATTCAACAACACATAATTAATTCTTTTAAAATCAATTTTACCGAATCTCAATTATACTAAATGATACAAAATCAATTTTATCTAACTCTAAAACAAGTAGTCAATCTCATACTAGAATTAATTTTAGTCAACAGAACTATTTTTTTTTGCTTTCTCACAATCAATTTTATCCCTCACAACTCCACTTTTAGTCGTCGTTAATTAAGTAAACCGATATTCAGTACTGCTGAAATTGATTTTACTGTTTTACACAAGTCGGGAAAAGAAAAAAGGATGATACGCTTCTGATATATATATATATATATTGGGAAGCATGATTATTTTTTTGTTACTGTTCCGTACTAAAAGATCGAATCTAAACATTGCCTAAAACGTAATTTCTAGGCAAACAATAGCTTCCTCTAGTCTCACGGAAAAGAAATGCTATTCTTCATTGAGCCAAAAAGTGAAAATAAAAGTCGTTGCACATATGTATCAAAATTACAACATCATGGAACTGCTTGAAGGTAGCATAACGAGTAATATGTACATTACGAAGGCCCTAGTTAAAGATTGACAAGTACATCAATCATGCAGTGTCCCCAGTATATCTTCATCTCGGAATAGATGATACCTACAAGAAGAAAATTGAAGATATAAGTTACCAACCAGATTCTCATAACTTGATATTTCCATTTCCGCAGGATCATGGACCATGGTCGCTTGTCCTCAACTTACATATTAAAAAAAAAAAAAAAAAAGTGGACTATGATATTTTATATTAGAATTTAATTAGAATGTGCTGACAGTATATTTTATACTACCACCTAATTATTTATTTACATGTAAGGTAAAATTATTAACTTTTATAATAATTACTTTAAAAGTTATATATAAGGTGATTTCTAATTAATTGACATTACTGACAGTGTATAAAAATTAAACTCTTAATATTAAAACTATAAAACCAAAAGCAAAACAAAAGTAAAAAATTGTGGCTTTGCACCATGACTTGTTTTTTGTTGGTTGAATTTATACCTTCAGGGTAAATAGTCCTAAAAGTTACACCAAAGAGAGAATTGTTCCCACTTACATCTGTTTAGTACAAAAGCCCACCACTTTGCAGTATTTCAACAACAACGATGAATCAACAAAGGAAACTGATAGAAAGTTGGAGTGTTGGACCAGAAAACACTGTATTATAGGTATGTGTGTGTTCGTGGATATCAGAGTCATATCAGCATCCGAGACAGAACTACAGAAAAATGAAGCAAACTGCACAAGGAAATATACAAAGATAATCCAAACTTTCGTTAACTCTGGTTCTCTCCCACCAATTTCTTCATTCACTAATTTCCTAGTTCCTACCTTTATTCTGTTTTTCCTCCTTCCCTCTTATATACAAATACTTCGCTTGCTTCCCACAACACCCTGCAGCCATGTTTGCAGCAGGTTGTTCCATGAAGTCATGCCACCTTACCTATATGCGACTCTAATCCCCTACTGCACCCCTCTTTACCTAAAATACACCGCCATCATCATAGGGCACCCACAGCAAAAGCTGTCGAAGTTCAAGTGCTGTTGTAAAAATAGAAACAATTTCTACACTGTCAGTCCTCAACAATAATATTACTCCAATCAAAATTTCAGGTCAGATTACACTTTAGGACCATTAACTAACAATCTCTGCTTAAATTATTCCTCTTACAAAAAACATTTGACATTTTTATTAAACAAAATGCAGTACAAATAAGAAACATTTTTGTATTTTAAAAAGGGCATATTGATCACATCAGACACAGTGTAAAGCCACACAGAATGATGAAAATAAAAGTATTGTAAAGGTGTCCAAAGAAGTTATAAACGAAAGAGTATAAATAAGAAACATATATTTACTCTTTGTCATTAAGCTTCACCTCAGTCCCTCCATATTCAGGTAAAAGGACAGCGTCACTTTTCTTTATAGCCACAGGAATTAGCTTCCCTTCCTCGTCATGAACTCCAGGACCAACAGCAATAACTTTTCCAGAATTCAACTAAAGAAACAGATGTAAACAAATACCAGCTCATCACATGTACATCAAGAAAGCAAGAATGTAACACAATTTTTTGTTTCAACAATAAATTCCATGGGTAAGAAAATGTAACACTAATTGTGGCAAGAAATTTGAACCAGGAAATCATGTTCTTATTATTTTTGGAACAGAAAACTGAAACGAGAAAGCTCTGACAAGGATACAAAGTTCAAAACATCATTTCCCAAAGCTTGAAGGTCAAAGAAAACAATTGAAAAAGCTATGCAAGCGTTTGACCCCAAACCAAAATATACATTAATTTTCTGCCTCAAAGTGGGATGCGAAATCTTAACTTTCTTTTCCCATAGTAGCGATTTACCTATTCCCAAAAGTTATACAGCGATACAATTACATAATCAATCACCATAACAATACAATCCAAAATCAATCTTAATAAACAGTTAGCATACGTCTCATAGTTTCATTTCATCATAGGCAACATATTACAGGAATCCATTTCCAATATCATGGTCAACAGGAACACTATGCTAAACTTCAACACATATCTGATGGGACCCAAAGAGACTACAGAGCACAAAACCATTCTTCAATAAGTCCCTTTAACGTTGTTAAACAAAGGGTCCATTAATCACAAATGTAGTTGCTAATCTGGTTCAAATCAAATTAAGAATTCATATAACTTCCTTCAACAAATTGTAGTGAAAAATATACCATAACATAAAAACAATCAAAAGCATAAAACTCAAGGAATCTTGAAAATCCATATAACCTAGTAAAAAGTAACATTTTAACTGAAACCATGAGATGAAGCAAACACCCAGAAGCAGGAAGTGAAATGCGTGGGAATCAATTAGGAGATTGAGCACCTTGGCGGACGTTTCTGGCAACAGAATCCCAGTGTTGGTTTTTGATGGACGGATGATTTTCTCAACCAAAACACGGTTGAACAGAGGAACCAAGCGCATCACCATTTGGAACACACAACGTTGCAGGGAACTTCGAGGTTTATTTATTGGCTTTGCCTTTTCACTTGGTAGGGTTTTAGAAGCAGAAGGGGTTTCAATTAATTGTTTGAGGAGCTTCTAGAATCTTCAAGGTACACCGTGAAACTAAATTCTTCATGTCCGAAATCTTGCCCTCACGTGGCAAAATAATAAAAATAAAAAGAAAATAATAACAAATTTAATTAAAATGCATTGTAAAAGTTTTTTCTATCTGACACCCAATCATATATTATTATATAAATTATCATGTACAATAAATTTATTAATTTTAAAATAATCATTTTAAAAATTATATTTAAATTTGTTAACAATTTGCAAAAATTTACATTAACAATTTATAAAAATGAAACTAAAATATAATTCACTTCCCTAAAAGAATTTTTTCAAAAATTGTGAATATTATATTATTTCGTTAAAATATACTTGTCAAATATTGTTTAAAACTACAAAACCTTTATGTTTTATTTAATAATAATAATAAGTGAAATAAATATTTTTCAGTCTATTAATTTTATTTATTTTCTATGTATAGTAGTCCTATACATACAAATATATATATATATATATATATATAGAGGAAAAAATGAATTGTATACACGAAAAAGCCGTATGCATCAATATGCAAAAAAGGCTTGTACGGTTATTGAATATTATTTTTGCTCATTTTTTATTATTTGTATTTATCCGTTATCCCTTTTTCCTTTATTTGGGGAATAAAGAAAATATTTACCAATATCAAAATCTTTATCAAGATAAGGGAAACACTTATTAAGTTATATAATCAGGTAAGGATACTGAATAACTCATGATATATATATTAAATTTCAATAATTCAATCATTAAATTAAAAGATTATATCGAGTAGATCAAGTCTACGATTTTGTATAAAGTTTAAAAACTATTTAATACTTCATTAAATAGATTCAAATTGACATAGGATATACTTTTATAAATTACAAGAAAATGTTGCCTATAAGATTAATTAGCTATAAATGTCTGATTTAACTAAAATTTGGTGTGCATGATCGTTGACATAATATCAAAATATTCAACGGTTGAATCGTGTAAATTCAACATATATCAAGAGTTATTGAATAGAGCAACTCTATCAATAATTACTCTTAGAATAACTTGGTCCCCCCCTCATATATGTGTGTACGTGACTTTATATATTTTTATCATGACCATTCATGACAAGATTTAATGATCAATATCCATCCCTCTCAAATAAAAAAGATCCTCTCACTAGATACGTTCTCTACACACACACACACACACACATATATAAAACTTACACTCACTTGTTTTTTAGTTGAAGTATGTTAGCAAGGTACACCATTGGTGTATTTTAATATAATCCTTAGTTATAACTTGTTAACGTACTTTAACTAAAAAGTAAGTTTGTGTACATTAGCATACCTCACAAGCATTTGCTAATGTACACTCACTTATTTTTTAGTGAGAATACGTTAGCAAGTTACACCGTTAGTATATTTTAAAATAATCTTTAGTTATAACTTACTAACGTACTTCAAGTAAAAAATCAAGTGGGGGTACATTAGCAAATCTCTCTCTCTCTCTCTCTCACACACACACACATATATATATACACACACACACACACGTGTATATATAAGGGGTGTATCAAGTGAGAAGAACATTTTTATATGAGTAAGAGGATTAAATCTAGGTCATCCAGCTATACATGGATGGTTAAAATTTAATGTCATATGATCACTTAAAAAGTCATTTGACTTTATATGTTTTAATTATGACCATTCATGACAAGATTTAATGATCAATATTCATTCATCTCAAATAAAAAAGACCATCTCATTAAATATGCTCCATATATATATATATATATATATATAGAGAGAGAGAGAGAGAGAGAGAGACAAGTGTGTACATATATGTGTTTATGCGTATGTGTACATATGTGTGTATATAATTCAAGTAAGATTACCTCTTTAGAGAACATCTGAAGTTTGTTATTAAAAAAATAATTCAAATGTAAAGAATATATCTTTGGATTTAATAAAAATGCTAATGGGCTTTAGCTAATCTCTAATACATAGGCTTATGTTATTCTCATCTCCATTTTTTATTTTTCCACTCCTAAGTTTTTTTTTTCTTTTTGAATTTCTTATTTTACCTCTTTCTTCACACAGCTTTTCCCTCTATTTTAACCTTTTTTTCTCTTCCCTCCCAACCCCCCTCTCTTCTTCTTCATGAGACACCTCCTTCCTCTGCGTCTTCTCTTCTACCCTATTGTGCCTTCTTTTCTTTTTTTTTCGCTTCTCACCGATTCGACAAAAACCAATTTTTGTTTTGTGTACAAAAAATAACACAGCAAAAACTTGTTTCCATTGTGTTAATTTTTTAAAAAAAGAATAACAAAACAGAAACTCTGTTTTATTAAATTTTTCACAAAAAATTAACAAAATAGAAACTTGTTTATGTCAGATATTTTTGTATAAAAAAAATATAAAAAGGGTGAGAAGTGGGAAGAGAAAAAAATAGTATAAGAATAACCTTGGCCCAAATATATTCCACACGCTAAAATCTTTGTCATATGCATGCCATTTTCTTTAATCCTTGCATTAACCTTTATAATCTGCAAATGAGAGAAGTGTTAAGACGGGATTTAAGTGACAATAAATCAAACTCTTCCCAATACAGTTAGTCTACTATAATTAGATTTGACCTGTAGTGCTAACCGGGCAAATTCTCATAATTAAACAAAAACAAATCTTTTACATAAACATGAAAATAAAAAAAAATAAAAAAATGGTGAACAAATTCATAAAGCCCTGTACCTATGAATGATGGGGGATTTAAATTTCATTTCATCATCTCATTATAGAAATTTCCCTTCATTAAAATCATTTCAAAATCAAATATTCTTTATTTTATTCTTGAAGTTAGAATTTTAATTACCACCAACGAGACGTTAATCCTTTCTCTGAATAACCAAACCATTTTTGTATTTAATTGCGTCATTGCATTTTAAATGGAACAAAATATTGGTAATAAATACATTCACCTGACAAAAAAATTTGTGGTTTCAAACAATCATATGACATATTACTGTTTGATCATTTGTACAGTGACAACATAACGTAGTTATGTACATATCATTAAAACTCCATATCATGACCACATAATTTGCGCAGTAATATAAAGGCGGTAGCCACTCCACATAGTTCTCCATATATATAGACTTCAGAACTCCATATCATATAATTTGAAGATATGCAATAGAATAGTTTATTAGTATTTCTTTTGGTTAGTGCACAACGTACACATAATTCATAGAGAAGAAAAAATTGGCACACCTGGTAAGGTGGCTCCACAATCGACAATAAAATTGTTGCCCGTGACATACTTTGAAGAATCATGAATTAGATAACGAGCTAGAGATGTTAATGCTGGATCCGAAGTACCTAATCTTCCCAAAGGTGTTATTTTCTTGACCACATCATTCAGCCATTCTTTTTGCATTAAATTTTCAGTGATTTCAGATTTGAAAATTCCAGGGGATACGGAATTCACTCTAATTGTGTGCACCCCCAATTCCATAGCCATGACCTGTCAAATACCATTACACAAGTTAATGATATCAATATGCTGTTTAGTCAACATGAACATAATTAGTAAAATCTTAACCAGTTTCGAATTTGTGCATGATTCAATCTAAATAACATATTGAACATTTTGTTGAGTATAACAAATTTAGAGCACAATGCCATATGTAACTAAATATAGTATTGTGAGAATACAATAAGGGCAACAATAAGGAAGCTTGCTTTCAGTACCTTATATTGGAAAAGGAGCAATTCTATTTAGTACGAAAGTTTTAAGTACGAATGGATACGAATTTACGGTTTTGGATTTTAATTGGTTGAAACAATAATTAAATAAGAATAAAAAAATTTAAAAATTAAAACAAAAACAAAACCGTCGTTCGTGCAGAGCATATTCGTGCGAGATTACTTCGTACCATTCAGCTTTTTCCTTGGAAAAGATTCCGTAGTTATGCCTAGCTCCTTACCTTTAATGCATATGAATAATCCTCCATGCAGGTAGATGAAAAGCTAACTGAAATTTAGCAACTTTCCTAATGCGAATTCTTATAGTAATATTTCAGAGATGCAATTCTTTTCTACTTTTATCTAAAAAGTAGCACGTGAATTTCTCAAGTCTAAGCAGTGTTATTAAAAGAACGAGGACCCATAAAATTAATTTACACATAGCACTTAACTCCTCCGGCTCTCATGGTATGCATAGTGTATCGACACCACTGTGAAATACAAAATTTCAAATGAGAACAAACTCACAAGTCAATTATGCCGTAGACATAACTGCAGCATCCACAAGCTTTCAAAAACATATCTCAAGTACAAGTAATGATTAAACATTAAGTCGGTGAAATAAGAGCAAGGCATTATCACTAAAGTTGTACAAATGAATATTTACTGGTGTTGTAGACCGTAATCCAGAAAGATCCCAAAAAATCTTAATTGAATGGATTTATCCATAATTAAGAGATAAGATCACAAAGATCTCACTTTCTCACTTTCCTTATCACGTCAAAAAAGATAGCTTTGCTTATTATAAAGATCCTAACTTCCTTGTGCTACAAGGGTCTCACTCTATATATTGAGAGGCACCCTCCCCCTTGGTATTAAAAAAACACTAACCCCTCTCTCACACCTGCAATCCCCTCTGCTAACTATGGGCATCCACACTGCTGTAAGGGAGCAAGCTCATCAAAAGGAGTCAAGATTTGTGCCCAAGCCTCTACCAAGATTCAGGTAACAAGTGGTATAAAGTTGCTGAGGCAAGTGACAATATTGAAGTTGTGGTGATGAAATGCTCATGAACGTAACAAATATCTAGAAGGACAGAAATTATTCAAGAGCTATAAATGTGGAGCAGTGGCAGTTATCAAGTAGTGGCTATCATCAGCATGACAGAGGCTAGTAGTTAGTACTTTGATTTCCTTACATTTACATTTCAGTTTTTTCTTTTACATTTATACTTAGTACTTTGATTGAAGTTTATTTGGATTGAATACGTTCATCAATGTTTTATTGTCTACAATGCATGCACCTTAACTCACTTGAACACTTGTTTTCTGACATATTGACACAATATAAAAGAAAGTGGAGAATACCACATTGAGCAACATGTCCTTTCTCTGCTCAATTGAAATCCAACTGTAATCACACTTATTTATCTAAAGACTAAAATGGCCATAGGCCATATAGATTGAGTTTATGAGGCCAAACTAGCCCTGTCTTCTTGAACATATGCCACGTGCTGAAATATATGGCTTTAGCTGTAGGCTAGCCATGGGTTGGTCATGAATCATGATTATAGGATTGGCCATATATTCTTTGACTTTGTTGAATGTCCACCAGTGTTCCTGCCTTCAGACTGACTTATCTTTGTTCTTCAGTCTCAATAGTGAGGAGTAGATCTTTGATCTTCAGTAGATTATACAATAACAGTCAAAGGATATTAATTTTCCCTAGTAAAGACAGCATTTTAATTTCATGGTGCTGAAAACACGATGATTGGCTTATCATTACTTTTGTCAACCTGAATCCTATTTTTTTCGCATTAGAAAGCAAAGGAAATTACCACTGGATCATTGACGAAGGCTGGAAGTAGTATTAGTTAATGCACTTAGGAAATTGTCTTATCATGTATCACATGATAAAATGCATTTAGTACTTATGGGTATTAGTGTCTAGGAAGTTGTGTTCAACTAATTTTATCCTAGGATATAGTCTCCACTAAGTCTATTAAAAGACTAATTATATGAATGATATGTAGAATCTTTGTAGTACTACGTTCTACAGAATGAAAGAAAGCTTTTTATTCTCTAAGTTTCCTCTAAATTCAACTTGGTACCAAAGCAGTACCATCCACGTCCACTGTGACCGGTCCTGCCACAATTCCATTGCCAAGTTCCCTTTAAATTTGGGACTCATTTATTTTCATGAATTTTCTCTCTGCTGCTATTTCTTCACCCTGTTCTCAAACAATCTAAAACTCAAATTCCAACCATTCTCTCTCTCTCCCAACTTTTTTCTTTGTTAGCACCTTTCTAGTGACTTTACCCCACCTTCCAGCAAACTTCCAGCAATCTACAACTGCCGTCAACTTTTCAGTGACTTGAAGCAGTTGTCGACTTTCCTATGAACTCTAGCAATTTCAAGTTGTGTCAATTGTCAACCTCCAGCTGCGTTTTCAATTTCCAGCTGCTTCCATTTCCAGTTGTGTCAATTTCCAGCTGCGTCCATTTTATGCTATGTCAATGTCCAGTTGCGTCAATCTCCAGTTGCTGTTAATAGTTGGTCTAATCATGCCCTATATTGCCTTTTCAACTGTGTTTAGTGAATACAATATTATTAAAAAAGGGGGAACATTTATTTGTAATAGGACAAAACATAGATACAATACCTTAGGTATTATTAGTGTTGTTCTCCAGTCGGACTTGGAGATTCACTTCGCTAATCTAGGAAATTCTTTAATACATTCTTTTATTATACAAATTACCGAGGTGAATCTCTAATTCTAATTGGAAAACAGCACCAACAGTACCTAAGGTACTGTATCTAAGTTTTATCCTTTGTAATAAGCTTAAATCTTTGTAAGCTTTTGCTTGCGGGGGAGTGTTGAAAATATTAGTTAATGCGCTTAGGAATAGTATTCTCATAATCTCATGTATCACATGATAAAATGCATTTAGTACTCATGAGTAGCAGTGTCTTAGTCTCCACTAAGTCTATAAAAAGACTATTTATATGAATAGAATGTAGAACCTTTGTATTCTACTAAATAAAAATAAAAAAAAAACCCTTTTTAGGGCTTGCTTGATTTCCTTCTTACTTTTTTGTTTTAAAAACTGTTTTCTAAATAAATTTCATGCTATTCTACAATCAAATTTTTTTATCCAAATTTATTAACTTTTGAAAACTGTTTTCAAAACAAGTGTTTCATAAACCAAAAAACAGAAATAACTGGGGGATGTTTTCTCATCCTCTTCTGTTTTGTGGTCCTAGTTTAAGGGTGTCAGTCATATGAGTGGTGCTACATGTTGTGAGGCATGAGCTTGGTGTGAGTGTCTGTTTCCTTTTTTTTTTTAACTAAAAAAATTTTTGAAAATAAAAATCAACACACCCTTAGTCTCCAAGTTCTCTCTCTCTCTATATTCTCCCCCTCTAAATCCAATGATGAAGACTTCCACAAATTTGCCTATCATTTCTTGATGGTATTCATTGTTGTTTTGTGTGTTACTCCTTCATTTTTCAACCTAAAGGGCATTGCTACGTATTCAAAAAGTCCTAGTGGCACATGGATATCAGAATATTGTTTTCACAACATCTTCTATGCTATATACTTTTGATTGCAACTAGAATGTCTATTCATACATATCAACATTTGATAACATAAAGCAGTATTGACTAAAATACTGGAGACAAGAATTTGACATTCATCTTTTGGTGTTGTTGTATTCAAATTCCTAACTAAAATCAATGCAATCTCAAGGTTGGCCAATCTTCTACAAGTACAATGTTCAACATCTAGTTTACATATCTTAGTTCATATAAGCATTACTTTTAAAACCTGTATATTTCTCCTTTAACTTTGAGAACCACTTCTAGTACAAACCATCAAGCTGGCTGTTTAGTTGGTCCATATCTAGCATTCAGAGGGTGTCTACACAGTACACTAGACTAACTCAGGACATGGACTAGGCATTTTTCACAATAAACCCAAGCAAAACAATATCTCAATTCCTTCATAAGGTCACCCAACTTCTAACTGAATTTTGATGTGATCAATTTGTTAATAAATTGCGTAGATATTCATATTCTTTCCCTAGGTTTACTTCTTCAGTAGGATATTCTACCTATCTTCCCCATGAGTATAGTCAAGGATTTTCTGTCTAGTTCCTTAATCATTCTATCAAGAATATAAGTTGACACTTTCATCATTTGTTCTTCAATAAACATCCCCATGACAAATGAAAACCTCCCTTTTCCAATACATAAATTTTGACAAATTGAAGGTTGAAATGTGCTACTTCTAGGTCAATATGTTGATAGCTTTACCATTTATGTTTGGGAAGCATTCTATCTAGGGTACAATAGCCCATTGACATTTTTCATCAGCATATTCCTTTGTGTTTTCAGGATTATTGTTAGCTGGTATCATTATAGATTCATCAACGTGTTAGACATAACCTTAACCTAATCATTCATTTGTTGTAAGAATTTCACATTGTCATACAATAAATTTTGACAACATCAATATTGTCAACCCTTTTCCATAGTTCCCCCTCTTCAATGGTAGTATCCCTAAAGTCTACCTTAATCATATTGATATCCATAGGGGCTTGCTACCTATTACCTAGCTCCAAAAAAAAATAAAAAAAATCTATCTTCTCCAAATATCGTATTGATGTCCATAGCGTGGGGGTTTGGCATTACTCCCGAACACCTTTCTCCTTTGCTTTAGTGTTGTCCCCACCATTGATTGAATGAGTTGAATATTAAGTGAGAGAAATGCTTGAGTGCTTTTCACTCAGCAGAATACTATATTTATATATTCAAAAGTCTGACTACACAGAGAGAGAGAAGAACGAAAAAGGTACAAAGTAGGACAACTACTCCTACTTAGACTAGGCTTTTCAGATACAACAAAAAACAGCTTTACAATTTTTCCTAACAACGGATAGAAACATCTATTCTTAACAGAATGTCAGGTCGAGCCATTCTCCACTTGCCTGATCACTTAAGCATTTTCAATAAGTATCAATTAAATGCCAGCATTTGAGTCCTAACAACTCCAATATTGTCACTAAGAATCACTTAAATGTCTGTTTTTCAGTCCTTCTCCACTTATTTCGACTACTTCAATTTGAATATTGAAACCATTTCAGTAGTGCTTATTTTATTGAAACCAACAAATGCAACTGTCACCAGATTACAATTTTTCTGGTAACGCTCAGCTAAACTCAGGGCCTTGATTTCGGTAGTGTGCACAGACTACTTCCAACGCTTGATTGGATAGTCAGCTTATTCTAAACAAAAAAAAAAAAAAAAGACTACATCATATGCTATCTGCTGAGATAGAACATATGATGGACCCAAGCCAACTTTTACTTCACCTTTCATCTGAATATTGGCAATTTTTTATTTCCACATAGCCCTGATAAATCAGATAAATTAAATTCTGTAATAGTATACTACAACACTTGGCAAACAAGTTTCATAATCTTGATTCGTTTAATTTTTGCTATAAGGCAATGATCAAGATAAATTATTAAGAAATCCAAGGGGGAATTAAAACAGGTGATTTGGTTTTAAGAAAAATCATATGTCAAACAGTATTACCTTAGTCAGAAAAATCATATGTCAAATAATATTACCTTAGTCAGCATGTTTACTCCTGCCTTCGAAGATGCATAGGCAGCAGCTCCAGGCAATTGCCCCCGATTTAAACCAGTAACTGAAGAAATATTAATAATAGATCCCTTAATCTGGGCATCACACATGCGTTTGCATACATATTTTGACACCAACCAACAACCAGTTAGGTTTGTCCTGAAAACATGATCCCATTCCTCCTCAGACAATTTCAAGGGTGATTTAACACTTCCTACACAAAACAAAAGATAGGAAACAATACTATAACTTCTAGGAAGCAATCAAAAGTTTCAATGAGTTCAAAAACCCTTCAGTTAAGCAAATATATTATGCCCTCAATGTTAGAAATAAACAAGGGATTTAACTGACAGCTGATGCGAAATAAAGCATACTTAACACTTTTTGTTCTTTATTTGTTACTATTTGGGCACTTTCCTTTTTGTTCTAGAACAGAAGAGTACTCTTCCGACTAAAACAATAAATCTAGAGTACTGCTCAAGACAGAGAGTACCCCTTTCTCCTTTGATTACAATAATAAAAGTTAAATATGTTTATTATTCTGCCTCAATAGTTCATACTAAATACCAACTCTGATTTCATAAGTTATTAGGAAAAATGCTTTAGTGGTTTTAATTCTTTAACACCCAACAACACATAAGGCTAATATGACTATGACAATTCAAGAGGAGACTTTTCTTTTCCCAAAACAAGAGTTACTTTTAAAAGAGAATTTTCAAGTTCAGAAAGCCAAGAGCAAATCCGAAATCGTCACTTTAAGAATTTTACCTACCACTCTCCCTATCATAGATTAGTTTCATAGTAATGCCTACTTGCCAAATTTCTAAGAGCTAAAAATTTAACTCAATTCGAACAGCCAAAAATTAGAATGCCTGTGTCTCTTACTTCTTATTACATTTTTAAATCTATTCATATATTATAAATTAGGAGACGTTTGGCATACATAATCTTTCTTCATTTCTAGAAATCATGTTTTCTAGGAATATCATAAATATATTTGATATGTCTAAAATATTTCCAATAATGAAAGACATAATTATAAAAAACACTTTCTCCCTTCATGCAAATCTTGGATTCCCACCCCCTCTCATAGGAAAGTTTTAATAGGGAACTTAATTAAAAAACGATTATGGGAAATGTTAGATTCCCAAGAATAATTTTTAAAATTCTCATACCAAATATAAGAATTTAACATCCCCAATCTAAGATTCCTGGGAAACATAAAATTATTTCCCTACCAAACACCCCCTAGGATTAAAATACAAAATTTAAAGAATGAGAACTTCATTCTCCTCACTCTCTTAATTACACATTCTCAATATTTTCTCGCTTCTTTCTTTTGAAGGTGCATTTTACACACTACCCTAACTAGCAAAAAGTTTCTCTTAACCATCTCAAACTACAAGAAATTATTAGATAGTCACACACCACCACATATCCATCATCCCAACCAATCTTTACGTGACATGTAGTTAAATTTTTCAATTTAGGAGAAAGAATACCCTAACTAGCAAAAAGTTTTTCTTAACCATCTCAAACTACAAGAAATTATTAGATAGTCACACACCACCACATATCCATCATCCCAACCAATCTTTACATGACATGTAGTTAAATTTTTCAATTTAGGAGAAAGAATTAATACATAATTAACAAGAAATAACACTCAACTGTGTGTCGTATAAAATTAGTTAGAACCGTGGAAATTTCGGACAATATAATAATTTCTCTTCAAACTACACTTCTTATATCTTTATTTATATATTTAATCTTCTCAACAAACTATCTCTTTTGATTCATTCTCTTTTATCCTTGTCTCTAAATTGAATTTCAATAATTTTTTGTAAAAGAAATTGTATATAATTAAAAATAACCTTACATGACAATTTAAATGGTTCATTGTAACTCCAAAATATAACTTATATATTTAAAGATATTTATTTATTACAAATTTTAATTATAATATAATTTATATATTAAAAAAATATTTATTATAGATTTTAATTATATAAAAAAATATTTTTCCTTCGAGCTAAAATACTAGAAAAGATAGTAATAATAAAAGTTAAAAATTTCTGAGCTGAATTACCTCTGACACCAGCGTTGTTAATCAAGGAATCAATATGGCCAAAGGCGTCCCAGGCCTTCCGCACAGCCTTGTCGATGGTGGGGCCATTGGCCGCAACGTCGAGCTGCACCGCCACCGCGCGGCGGTGTCCGGCAGCCGATGGCCACAGGTGGTTGATTTCGTGGCAGAGGGAACTGAGGCGATCGAGGCGGCGAGCAGCTGCGACGACATAGCAGCCAGCTTTGGCGAGATCGATGCAAAAGTCTCGTCCGAGCCCCGAGGAAGCACCCGTCACCAAAACAACTTTGTCATCTAGCTTGTGCCATGGCTCCAGCACTTGTTCTGCTGCCCTGCTATTCATTTATTTATAGCTTCAATTTAGTGTTTCTGAGTCACAGGGTTTTCAGAGACCACAAAACGTAAAACAATCAGGTCAGGTAGGTTAACTCACTAACATCATTTAAGATAAGAGTTGTGCTCAACGAAGATACTAGATGAGGCATCAAAATTTAAATTTTAATTAAATTCTTTTTTATTTATTAAATGAAAAGAATTAAACATATTTTATGCTTTTAAGTTATTAAATATATGAGTTTATTTTTCATGTATTGTATGTGTAAAGAAAGGTTTTTTATATTGAGAACTAATTAAAAATTATTTAAAATATGAATTTTAAGATAGATATAATGAAAATAAATAAATTTATTATTTAATTTAATTAATTTCTGAAATGTATATAGAAAATTTTAAAAATTATTTAATTAAATTTTATAATTTTAAATTATATTTTCACTTATAATTATCATTGTTGTAATCATTATTTGTTAAGAAAAAACATTGAAAAAACTTAAAAAGAAAAGGATTTTTACCAAAATAATATAAAAAAATTAATTCCCTAAATACTACACTTCCAAAATTATTTACCAATATACCTCAAATCACTATTCACCAAAAAATCTCCCTCTTGAAAACCAGACTTCCCTCTTTGTTTTATTATTTTTATTTTTTTGCCCAAGAGAATTCGGGTCCCCAAGACCCGACTTCTTAGGAGGCCCTTTTTTTTTTGCCTTTAAATTTTGTGATATATATTTAATTTAATTTTAATTTAACTATTATTTTAATTATAGGTTAATTTTAATGCAAAAATATTAAAATTATGGTTAAATAATACATTTAGTGGTTAATTGAAATAAGTACAATTAAGGAAAAATATTAAATAAGAAGATTTCTAATAATTAAAGTTATTTAATCGTATTAAATTAATTACTATGTTTATTATGTTTGTTAGTTTGGGTAAATTAAGACAAAAATAATATTGACAAATGTAATTAAAATAATTGCTTGGAAATAAATTAAATAAATATTACAAAAGAGGATAGGACTTAATCTTCGTAATGGTGTCTAGTTTTACACAATGGAGGTCGCATTCTATGTGGAGCATTTCAACGAATTCGTCTATGTTGTCGTGCTTGATTTTCCTCATCATCAACAATTTGCTTATCTTGATGCATAGCGTCGTCTAAATTAGGATTTAAATTTGTCAGAGGCAATGACTGATAATTTGCATAATGGTCGACGTGTGGTCTGAAGAACTTCTAGTAAGCTGATGCTAAAATGATAGAGCGGCAATACTCTACATATAAGTGTGAGCCGACTTTGGAGTTCGAATGTCTACACCAAACAAATTGCTCATAAAGTCTTATGCACTAGATGCGAATTAGTGTTGACGATACTCAAGATTTTCAACAGCCTCTTGTTGTGATAGAGTGAATGCAAATGAGTGACGAGGCGGTCCCAAGTCTTCATCTTACATGGTTTGAACAACTAGGGGGATAGGTTGGGGAAGTGTTCTTTGACGTCGTGCACGTTTTCCTATTGGCATTTGTTGTGTTGCATGAGTTGTGTCACGCAACATCCATGTGTGCATTTAACCCGTGGGTCTTGCAATTGTTGTGGCACAAATAGGAAAGGTATTGAATTTGCATGATGCCATTGCATATAGTCACGAGTTTGCAGCAGAGGTCCCTAAATACATTTCCCCACTAAGACGTTGTTCTGTTGTTCCTTCCAAATCCCGAGCTAGTCAGCATGCTCTTCTGCCTGGTTTGTGTAGTTTTTTCCTTGCATGTCTATTTGGTGGAGGTGAGCTAAATTATTAGGTGATTATGGCACATCTTGCCATAGTCCAAATTGGAGTTTTACCTTATCCATTTGTTGTCATTCTATAACAGAAAAACAAATTAAAACAGTATAGGCACTCCACATTTTGTAATCCTTGAATGCATGTGGTGGCACAAATGTCTCACACCTTCTGTATGACATCCATACGAACTGTAAACATAATCATGGTTAGTAAATTAATAATACATATATGATAAAGAATAATTTAGTATATATAATAACCTATTCAAATTGCATGTGATCGATTCTTGATCTGTATCCTGTAACATCAGCATGAGGAGTTCCTGTAAACTGTAGTCCCTTGCCACTCTATCTAGTAGAAGACATTTAACGTTAGTAGAATTAGTGGATAGGTAGGTACACTTTAGTTTGGATTTTTTATTTACCTGACAATAAGTGGATATGTTGGCTGATGATTAACTTGGGGTGCAATGAATGACATGCGATACCATGCCCAAGATTGCAACAATGATGCACACCCACCCATAGTTTTGGAATTCGGGTAAATAGCCCTACACATTTCTCTGTACAAAGTTACTAAACAAGATGAACCCGTTAACGTCTAGCATGGTCAAGATCTACCAATAAAGGTAGATACATTAGATGAACTTTGTTGCCAGATTTGTCGAACATTAATACCCCCCAATCAAGCCTAAAATGTAGGCTCTACAATGGGCTTATAACTGGCCATGTGTTGGTTCTGCAGGTAGAGGCATTATATTTTCTCACAACCATTTAAGTTTGATTGCTAATCCTTTTAGTGCTACCCCTTTTGGAGGAACCACACCCAGATATGTCTAGCACATTTCTTCCTAATCGAAATACATTGGGCCAGTAACTGATTTTCCATCGACCCTTAGTCCTAGTTGGAGTGCCACATCTTCCAAAGTTATTGTGCATTCACCAACTAGAAGATGGAAGGTGTGTGATTTAGGTATCCAGCTTTCTACTATAGCAGTTATCAAAGAATGATCAACCTTGAAATGTCTCGTCTTTGCGATTTGGGAAAACCTATCTCGCTCCAACAACAGTTCTATTAATGGATGTGGAAGGGGCATTGAATAACAATATGATTCAATTAGATCTTGTTTCATGCCCTACACATGGCAAAAATATAGTTATTAATACATCATGATTAAAGAAGTGTAAAGAACATTAATGTAATTAACATTGACCAGAAAGCAGATCAAGGTAGATGAACCAATACCAGATGCTTCAAGTCGTTTAGGGATTGACAATGGAATTGGTCATTCTCTTCCCTTCCTATGTAGAACTAGGATGACTAAATCCCAACGTCGAAAAAAGATTGACTTTCAAAAAAAGAAAGGAGAGTGGATAGTTGTGATGTGAAAGAAAGGTTAGACAGTTAGGTTGCTCGAGATAGGGTTCTATGTCTAGTATCAAGCGAGAGAGAACAGCAAAATACCGATCCGCTACATATGAAGCAAAGCCAGCCTTGCCTGTTAAACTTCTCTCATCCTGGGATTGAGATAGGCAGAGTTCTCAAACCATTGAGTGCTATCATTATGCCTCTAGTAATAAAAACAATTAGTCCGATCTAGCTGGAAAAGTCGTTCTTTCAAGTATATATGCAGATCTGTGAAGGTGTTGTTTCCAAAGCAAGGGTGCAGGTTCCATGGTCAAAGTTATTTGTAACTTATGAAATGAAGATGTTTTAGAAGGATGACTATGAACTAGTTAAATTGAGTGTGTTTATCTGGGATCATCAAAGCCTTTCTATTATGTGTAATCTGGAGTGTTGATTTCGTCGATGTGATCTCGATCTTATATATTTACTGACGCAAAAGACAAGCCACTGAAGGATTTCCTGTCGGGTGAACAGTGAACGCATTTGAATCAAGGTGATTTGGAGTGTTGATTTTGTCGGTGCGATCATGACCATTACTTTTTCTAACGAAAGGGACAAGGCATTGAAAGATTCCCTGCCGAGTGAATAATGAATGCATTTGAATCGGGGCGATCTGGATTGTTGATTTGGTCGGTGCAATCATGACTGTTGCTTTTTCTAATGAAAGGGACAAGGCATTGAAAGATTCCCTGTCGAGTGAACAATGAAGGCATTTGAATTGGGGTGATCTAGAGCGTTAATTTTATCGGTGTGATCATGATCGTTGCTTTTTTTGATGAAAGAGACAAGACACTGAAAGGTTCCCTAATAGGTGAACAGTAAACACATTTGAATCGGGGCTATCTAGATCATTGATTTTGTTGATGTGATCATGACCGTTGCCTTTTAACAACACAAGCATAAATGTTTGAATCGAGTGAACAGTGTATAAATGTAACGGGTGTGGATATTAATTTCGACAACACAAGCATTGTTGCAACCATCACCCTAAGTCTAAACCTTAAGTCGTATCCTAACCATGACTTCCACAATTGCTTTTGCTTTTGTATATTATAATGGGGAGATGAGGGAAACTAAGCATGGGTCAACATTTGTGAGCAATGACCCAAAGATACTCCAAGTTAACACAAGCATGACACTTGATGTCTTGAAGCAAGCCATTCAAAATAAGATTAGATCGGGGGATGGCTAATTGGTGACGCACCTCCATTTTCGCTGTCCAATATCCTTTCTTGGTGATTGTTTTCAATATAGGGTGTGCAAACTTGAAGAAGATGAGGATGTAAACACAATGTTTGCTATATTCGCTCAAGTGCCTAACCTCACTTTCATTGAGTTATACGCGACTATCGAGGATACTCAAACACAGGCATCTAACCAACCACAGTGCCACCCTTTAACCTCATGGTTATGGAACGGTCTGTTAGAATATCTTGATGAAACCATGAACCTTGGATCACATTATGTAGAAGATAAGAAGCTATGATAAGACCACTTGTAAACATGAATCGTATGTATCGAAGTGTTATAATTTAATGAAATGTTATATTTAGTTGTGTTCTTTGTTAGTATTGGATCTAGTATTGTTTATCAAATTTATTTATCACAATTTAAGACATAAACAAAAATAAGAGGATAACAATAACATTGATGAACTAAATAGAACAGCTTCTACATTGATGCAATGAATTGAAAACATTAGACAAAGGACAACAATAACATTGATCATGGTTCAGACAAGTTGGTAGTGGCCTCCTCATCATAGTTGGTTGATGTCTATGGTTGCCTTAAGCACGCCATGATCTCGTCCACAGATCTAGGTTGCCTTAAGCGGGTCATGATCTCATGCACATATCTCGTCAGTGTTACATAAAACTCAATAGGCCCAACATGTCTATGTTGGAAGAAAATAGATAACATGTTTGCTAAATCGACATTGTTTCAAAGTTTCATGGCATTGCATACAACACAGTGATCCCCTATACACGTAGGGCATCGGTAATAAATTTCAACGACCCTTTTAGTTCCACCAGGCGCAATCGTGTCTATAATTTTTTGTTTGAGACCAACAAATGTGATGCCATGAGGTATCCTAAATGACTTAGGATTAGGACACTAAAAGTAGATGCCATGAGAAGTTGTTGTGATATGATCATTGAAATGTGCAAACGCAAGTTCTGAATCCATGTTTTCTGAAGGAAAAATAGTAAAATAAGTGAAGGAAGAAAGGTTTTTTCAAGGAGTAACTTTGAACTCGATCAAGTGAGTGTGTGTATATAGGAGATAGAGACAATATGTATTTATAAAAGTGTAAATGCGATATTAGCCGCTAATTTCGTTGGTGTGATCTCAACTGCTGTTTTTTCTGACAAAGGTAAATTCTTGTTTTTTCGGTTATGAATTATTTTTTTGTAAAAAAAATGCAATGATGGGATTGATAACAAACATATATTTAGAAGGATTACATATTTTTGGAAATTAAAGATAGAAATAAATTACATATAGCCAAACCAAATGAAACTCTGGCATACACCTTATTTAGAGTTTGGCTAGGAGAGAGATTTAGCCCTCTCTATTTCTCAGAATTGACACTTCCATACAAAATGCAATGCTAGAGAGTTATTGCATAATATCTCTCCTTATCCTCCATAATCTCTCTCATGATTTCTGCATTTGGATCATCAACATTAGATGGTTTAGCATCAACATTTGATGTTTATGGTTGGGTGGTAGATAACTGTGAAACAATATCCTCTAGAGTGGCACATATCTCTACACATGCGAGATTGAGGTTTGTAGCAAACATAGAGAGCATTGTATTCACATCCTCTTTATCATCAAGTTTGCATGCCCTGTAATGAATATGATCGCTAATAATAGATATAAGACACTAATAATGAAGGTCTGCAACCCTTTTTGTTGACCATTTCTGATTTTATTCTGGATTGCTTACTTTAATGCATCAAGGGTGATCTCTTTATTAATACATATTGACTTCGTGTTATCACTTATAAAGGTTGCCCCTTGATCAGTAGTGGTGATCACTTTACCGTTGTAATATACAAACACAAATACCTCTTAGGAATTCATGCTAATGGTCAATGGTAGCAGTACTGTTTACGAGCGTTTAGAATAATTGAGTGGAGTGAGTTGTTTGGTTAGCTAAAAAATATGCATGCTACCTATATTTATAGCCAGTAGAATCCTAACTTTACATCCGGGAATCCTTACTTTTTGTGTTGGCAAAGGAGTTCTTTGTTACGAGACAATGAAACTTTCTAAAGATGAGGACGTACAAAGTATGTTCACAATTTTTGCCCAATACAAGACTCTTAGATGCATAGAGCTATATGTGACGTTGGAGGACACACCTTCTACAACATATCCTCAACCTAACAATGCTTTCTATCCCACATCATCATATGCAATAACATTTGATCTTAACCGAGAGTATACCAACCAAAATGAATGGGAGACAGCCCCTTCTTCTACCCAACTCCCACCATATACCCATTCATTTGATTTAAACAACACTCAGTTTAATTTAAATGAATTTGTGCCAACCACATCCTCATACACCCAACTACTATCCACACTTCCATTTACTCAGCTCTTAACCACAAGTCCATATATCGAACAACTACCCTTCTAAATCAACGAGCCAAAACAACGTGATGATGCAAGGACTGGTCTACTATGACGAATACATTGGTCCCTTTAGTGATAATGAAGAAGACATTTTGAAACACCATGTCAACGACAACGATGATGAAGATGACAACAACCAATGAGACATAGGCTGTAACACCCATTCTTATTAACCATAATTCGTATTAATTAAGTTATTTAATTATTACAAGTAAAATTTCTTTCGATTCCTACAATAAAAAAGTTCTAAAATTAAACAGAATTTGGAAATAGTAGTAAAAGATGAAAGAGAAAGACTATATATACATATATGTCGTAAAACTGTATAACATGGTTTGATAATACATGACAGACATAAAATATAGAAAGACTAAAAATACATCAAAAGATAGACATTACCTAACCCAATATATACATCAAAAAGATTCTATACAGAGCAGTGTTTATCTACCCTATCCCTTATACAAAAAGAAAATACTATAAACTAAGTCTATAAATTCATACTTTCCATTAATGGGTAATAATTCTCAACAGAACCTAGGAAGTGACTGGGAGTACATATACCCCATGAACATCATTACATGGTACAGTCCTTATCATCATTGAGGAATAAAATAGCAGTCAAGATATTCATTTATAGAGGTATACTCTCAAACCAAACTTGGAATGCTAAGTAGTTGTTAGGGTTATCGAGCTTGGTCAGGCAAATATCCCATCTCGTGGGTGCTACCCTGGCCATTGGGACCTTCATCACTCAATGCCTACCCCCAAGACCATCGCAAGTAAGTCATTGCCTTTCATTCCTCAGCATACCAAACTGTAGCTTCCCTAGTAGGGTACCATGCCACTACATGTCATTTGCTTTACATTACTTACTAAATTATCAATTCCTAACTTCTCAAACAGATGTGTCATTGGTCTCATTTAATTTGAGCACCAGTACAATCAATATTTTTGCCTTATATTGCAAAAGTGGCACAATACCAAAAATTTGATAAAATAACAATTTAGTAATCATATAAAATTTTAGCAGAGTAATAACTTAGTAATTACTAAAATTTTACTAGAATAACGACATAGTAATTATAATTTAATTACTAAAATTTTGGTAGAATAAGAACTAAATACATACATTTTAATTTTCTAAATTTGAGTGGAGTAGCAATTTAGCAAGTATAATTTAATAATTAAATTTGAGCAAGGTAACAACTTAACATGTATAATTTAATAATTTAAATTTGAGTATATTAAATTTGAGTAGAGTAACAACTTATCAAAAATTAAAGTTTAACATTAAACAATATAACAACAACAATAATAATAAAACTTAAGTCTAAACGGGTTTAGGAGAAAACCCTTTCTAACAACATGCAAAGTGACTATAATTTAGAACTAACCCCACTTTCCCCACTACCTCTAAGGTGGTTGATGAAGAGGATGGAATTGCTGATGCAAAACTCCTAGGAATAGAACTTTACTACTTGTTAGAAAGCTAGTAAAATTTAAGCATAAAAAAAAGTAAAAGAAAATTTTTTCTAGAGAAAGAAACTTTCTAAGAACTTGGCTAGCTTGAGAGAGTGGAATATGTATGAAGAATGTCAAAATACATGGGTATTTATAAGAGAAAAAGGGAGCATAGGTGTCCCCTAAGTGACATAAGCCATTATGTCATAAATAAGGTTTTTGATTTATTTTTAATTCAATTAAGGGACAAATATGCAAAACTAGGGACACATCAATTTTAGATGGTGAATCACCCCCTTGTTGGTTGAAAATGTACTGGGTGAGCTGTCCCAAAGCTCCCTAATATAAATTTTAACAATAATTGATTAGCCGGTATTGATTAAATTGCCTAAACTTTAAAAAATTATCTTTTAATAATAAATTTTAATTTTTATTAATTTATTTCGAATTATATGTATTTATTTTGTATTTTTAAGCTAGAAAATTCATAAAAAATATATTTTAATTCAATAAATACCAAAAATTTTATGAAAAATTCTAAAATTAAATATTTTACCCATAAATAAACTAAAATTACTATTTTTACCTTTTTGGGATGTCAATCAATACTGAGTAGGCTTAATAGACACCTAGGGACATTTTAGTCATTTTACACAGAAATTCCAAAAAAATTTCAAAAAATTCGCAAAATTATATTTTAATATACATGTCATGATTCCAAGCTTAAATTGACATTTTAATGTCAATTGAATCTTTTTTTCATGTCAATCCTTAATGTTAAGGAATAGGGACAAATCGTCATTTTCAAATTTCTCCTGGCTATGGCTCAAAACAATTATTAAAAATCCCGATTAAATAACTCTTGAAATTTTGAGCATAGTGGTTGAGATTAGAATTTTGAAATCCTTCTCGATTTTTCAAAATTACATTATCAAATATTAGCAAAACAGTTGAAAAAATTGAAATAGGGTTGTTATATTTTTTTACTATTTTTCTTTCAAAATAAAATTTTTATAATGAAATATACTAAATATAAATTTTTCAAAACATTTTGAGGTCAAAAAGTCTTTGGTTGGTTTACACAATTAACTAGGGGTATTTTTGTTATTTTACAAAAATTATCTCAATAAATTCTCAAAAAAATTCAAAAATTATTATTAATTATTCTAAGTACATTGATGACTTGAAATAAACACTTCTAACTATTTTTGTTTATTAATTCTATTATCTGTCTTTTTAGGGATGAAACGACTATTTTACAAATTTTTGAATTCCGTTCCCCAAAAATAATTAAAAAAAAAATTAAACTCAATACTCTTTATTAATATAAACGTAACCATGGTGATCAAATTTTTGAGATTCTTATTCGATTCTACAGAATAATTAAGAAAACAGTTTAAAAAGGCAAAAGTAGGGTTGTTACATTACTACCCTCCTTTTAGGAATTTCATCCCTGACATTTACTTACTAGTAAAGAGATAAGGATATTGTTCTTACATCTTGCTTACTACTTTCCAAGTTGCATCTCCATCATCAATTTGACTCCACACAACCTTTACCAGAGGTATTTCTTTACCTCAAAGCTGCTTTATCCTGCGATCCTCTATTCTAATTGGGGATATGTTATAAGTAAGATTTTCTATTATTTGTACTACATTAGGCTCATTGATATGTGAAAGGTCATGGATAGAAGGACAAAGCAGTTAAGAGGCAAGGATATCTAGTTAGTGAGAGTGGTATGGAATGATGTAACTGGAGAATCTACATGGGAATTGGAGGAGAAAATGAAAGAGCAGTACCCGAATCTCTTCCTAGGTAAGAGAATTTTCGAGGACGAAAATTTTTCTTGATGGGGAGGATTGTAACATCTTGTTTTCCTAATGCATGATTAAGTGTTTTAATAACTAAAAAGTGGAAATTTGATATGTTATCTAGGTGTTTAAAAGAAATAAATGAATTGTTGTTATGTATAGTACGTGATATGTGGTGATAGTTGTGTATTGTATGTTTGAAATTTTGGTTTGAATTTAAGAAACTTAAGATATGTGTTTGAGCCAATTTGGTTGTGTTGAGAGTTTGATTTTGGGTTGTTGAGGAAAAACAGTTAAGTTAAACCAGTTTTGAGATAAGGGGAGTGACTTGGTGAGATTTGGGCCTTAGTTGGCCAAAAGTTTGTGTAAGAGCTCTGGGAAGTCAAGTATATAAGAGGGGGAGGGAGGAGTTTTCTCTCATTTTTCCCATTCTCTTTCTCTTTCTTCACTTCATCTCTCTATCTCTCTCTAGAATCTCTCAAGTTAGTAAGTGTATTAAAGGATTTCAAGTTCAATTCCGTGATTTGGGTGAGAGGAGGAGCAATCTGTGGAAGGTTTTGGCTCAAGACACAAGTTTCTCAAAGAACCTAAATTCAAATTCAGAGACTTTTAGAGGTAAGGGAAGCTTACACTTGGTTGAGTTTGTGTTTGTGGAGGTTAATATGTCAATTTAATGCTTTGGAATCGGTTGATTTCTGTGAATATTTGTGTGTATGTGGTTCTAAAAAAAGGGGTTTGGAAAGGGGTTTTGAGATTTGTTGATGATTTGTGGATAAATTTGTTATGTAATCAGTTAGAAAGATATTAGAAGTATTAAAATTGTTTTGTGATGCTTGGTGTTGATTGATCTTGTCAAAAATGGTTGTTGGTCATTGATTTGCGAAGAAAAGGATCACAATCATGCCCAGCGATGGATTCTGTCGCTTAGCGACGAAAATGCTCGCTTAGCGACAGATTTTGCAGTTGCTGGAAGTCTGTCACTCGCTTAGTGACGAAAATGCTCCTTTAGCGACGGATGCTGATGACTCTCTGTAAGTCATTCACTTAGCAACGGAATTCATGCTCAGTAAGAGAAAAACAAGATTTTCTTTGCTTTATTATTATAATTGTTGTTTGTTGATGACTTTATTAACTCCTATGGATATCAAATGTATATTTTTAGATAATTGGATGTTCAAATGGTTTTCTAAACTAGCTTTTGGTTTTTCTTTATTATTATTGTGGATTTATTTGAGAAATGGTTGAAAAGTGGTAGTTAGGTGGAAAATTGCTTAAATAGAACTTCCATTAGTTATGTTGTGGTGAAACTTCTCATAGGGGATGTAGGTCCTAGTGCTGTGTGAGAATTTTCAAAAGGTATGTCTTGCTTGGATAGTGCCTTATTTGTTGACTATGCAAAAGGCTGGATTGGACCTACATGGGGTTGATAGTGACTGTTGGACCACAGGTGGTGCTGAGTAGGCCATGTGGTGTGATGATGTGATATATATATATCTATGGATATTGATGAATGATTGTGGTTGAGTTGTTGTTGTTGTTGTGGCTTATACATACATGCATATGTCGTTGGCTGAAGTTGTATAGGTCTTATGCTGTATGCGGGTAGGCATGGAAGTTGGGGGTGAATGGAGCTACGACTCAGACGGGCCTCCAGCCTAGTGCCTGGATGAAAAGTGGGATCTAAAAGATGGGCCTAGAGAATGAGTGGGTGGGTAATCTCGTAAGGGACCAAGGCAGTGCAGGCTTTATGTCGTGGTATACCACCACCCACATTCACTTATCCTAACAACCATAAGCTTATCCATTGATAAGAGTTTTGGCAATGCCTATATGGCTTAGAAGGTCATGGTAGGGGGTAAGACCTGGCTGATCACCTAAAATGTAGAAAATCTCTCGAGAGTCATGTCATTCATACATTGACATGTAGGGGTTGAAAGCATGGTATGTTGTGTTGTGATGTATGTAAACCTATTTCTTGATGCATGGGATTCCAAATGAGTATGTTAATGGTTTGATGATATGAGTCGTATATTATATGTTGGTGTTTAATTTGTAAGCTTATCCTTGCCTCGCTGTTTGTTTTGCTATGGTTGCTGTTGTTGTTGGTTGTGGTTATGTGTGTTGCTGTGACTGTGTTGATCACGTCATTTTGGCATGGGAGCAGAAGGAGAGACTCCAGCAGATCCTGCATCTCACAATTGATACTGGATGTCCTAGCAAGAGAGGTTGAAGGCCCTTCTTAGGTGGAGCTTCTCTGGCAGCTCATTTCTCTTTTGGTCTTGATGTATGTATTGTATAAATGACTAGTTGTAGGGAGTTTTGTTTTTGTATATCCCGTGGTTTTGTATTGTTGGGCCTATATATCATATTATTTTATATCTTATACATATATTTTATATAGCATGTAGATTTTCTTATTATTGGATATCTTAATAATGTATGGGATTGTATGGAATATTGTAGCAACAAAGGGTCGTTACAATGGATATATTTACGAAGTTAGGAAACATGAAAGATATTATGAAGATTGGAAAGATTGGGTGGTAAGGCTATTTGATATGCAACAGGACCAATCTTTCTAAGGATTTGGTAAGGACCAATATATTTACGGAAAAGTTTTCAAAACTTAAGGGCTCTACCAAACCTAGTTATAGTTGTAACTTTCAAAAATACATGATCTCCTTGTTGAAACTTAAGGGGTTTTCTCCTTTTATCAAAATAACTTTTCTGCTTATCTTGTGATACTTTCATCTTTTCCCGAGTTAATCTAACTTTCTCCATGGTTTTTTGTAATATCTCAAGTTCGACAATTAGAAATTCCCCAATCTTATACCAACAAAGTGGAGTCTTACATTTTCTTCCATATAAAGCTTCATAGGGAACCATTCCAATGCTGGAATGAAAGCTATTGTTATAGGTAAACTCGATCAGTGGTAAGAACTGATCCCAGCTACCTTTCCATTCTAAGATGCAAGCTCTAAGCAAATCTTCTAAGGATTGGATAGTCCTTTCAAACTGCCCATTAATTTAAGGATAGTATGCTGAGCTAAGTCTTAGCTTAGTCCCTAGAGCTTGTCGCAAAATTTCCCAAAACTTAGAAGTGAAACGAGGATCCCTATTAGAGATTATACTAGAGGGCACTCCATGTAATCTAATGATTTCTTTGATATACAACTAGGTCAACTTCTCTAGAGAACACCCAATGTTAATTGGTAAGAAATGAGCAGACTTAGTTAGTTTATCCACAATCACCCATTTAGCACCATAGCCAGAGGTTGTTTTAGGAAAATTTGTTACAAAATCCATTGCGATACTGTCCCATTTCCATTCGGGAATGTCTAAGGGTTGTAATTCTTCAAGAGTTTCTTATGCTCTATCTTAGCCTTTTGACAAACTAAACAAGATGCAACAAACTCTACTATAGCCTTCTTCATTCCAAGCCACCAGAACAACTTTTTCAAATCTTGGTACATCTTGTTAGAACCTAGATGAATACTTAGTTTGCTTTTGTGAGCTTTTTCCAAAATCATTTTTCTTAATTCTCCACTTTCTAGTATATAGATTCTTCCTTGGAATCGAATGATTCCATTTGAATCCTGATCAAACTCTATAACGTCGTGTTTTCTTAATGTATGATTTAGTGCTTTAATAACTAAAAGTGGAAATTTAATGTGCAATCTTGGTGATTAAAACGAATAAATAAGTTGTTATGTAGTTTTGGTTTCGTGTTGTTTATCTTGGAATTCTTGTCTAAATTTAGGAAACTTGTGGAAAATGTCCTTGAGCCAAAGTAAGAGTGTTGGTTGTGGTTATTTGGGTTATTGAGGGAAATAGCCACGTTGAGCCAGTTGTGGGTCGTGGGAAGTGTTTAGATGGATCGTGGACTTTAGTGGGCCCTAAGCCTTTCGTGAGGCCCAAGGAGGTTTAAGACCCCTAAAACCCTTTTCCTTTCATTCCATCATTCTCCTATCTCTCCTTCTTCCAAACTCTCATTCTGTCAATCTCTCTCTTAAACCACCAAGAATGTAGCAAGATTTCAAGCCTTAATCCTGTGTTCTTATGCTGAGGAAGGCAGATTCCTTGAAGGTTTGGCTCAAGAGCTTGTGTTCTCATATTCTCCCCTTTCCCCAATTTCGGATTTGGAAGCTCCAAAAGGTAAGGAAAGCTTGCATTCATTGAGTAATTATTGTATGAGTGTGGTAGTATGTATATGTTGTTGTGGATTGAACTATAGAATGTGAATAGGCTAAGTTATGTTGGTATTTTGTTGAAAATGAGTTTGCATATTTTGTGGCTGATATCTGTTGGAATGTTATATGGATTGTTAAATGCATTGAGTATGCTGTTATGAATCGTGGTGTGGTTGTATTCGACCTCTGTGAAGTTGGTTTGGGGTGTGAGTGAGTAGAAAGTTTGGATTTTTGGGTTTTTCGACGAGAGTTGTCGACTCTGTCATCTGAAAGTCGCTGAGCGACTAGAGGCCTCGTTGAGTGAGAATGCCCCTAGGAGTGAAATGAGGCTGTTAGGTTGATGGTTCGCTGAGTGACCCATAGAGTCGCTAAGCGAGTGCTCTTGAATCACGGTGATGGTTGTAGTGCAGGAGGGATTCGCTAAGCGAGTGTTCATGGAAATCTGGAAATTTTTTAGAAGAGTGTTCACTGAGCGAGTATGTGGCTTGCTGAGCGAGTGTGGGCATTCTTGAATGCCTGAGAGTAATTCGCTAAGCGAAGACTGAGCTTGTTGAGCGAATTGGGGCCTTGGAGAGTTGTTGCTCTCTATTGCAAGAGTGTCGCTAGGTGAATGCTGTGTTCGCTACGTGAGAAGTGTATATGTAGAATCTGGTTGCTATTTGGAGTGACTATTCACTGAGCGAGTAGATGACTCGCTAAGCAAATTATTGTCGATAGAGATTTGGGGAAAATCCCTGAAACGAATTCGCTGAGCGACCTTAGTTGTCACTGATGAGAGACTCTGGAGATAGAACGTTCACTCAGCAAGACTTAGCGAGAGCCTTCATGGGGAAAATAGGTCCTTTGTAAAGGAAACCCTCGTTGAGCGAGCTTATGGACCGCTGAGTGAGCAGTATAGTCCGATGTTGTTGAAATTCATTTTCCTAGTTGTGTGAAACATGGTTGAGAATGAATCCTAGTGTGAGTCTAATGTGAGAATTGTTGAGAATGTAGGAAGAATGGCAGGTTGCTTGGATAGGACCTCATTATGTAAATGTTATTGCTTGGGTTTTACTTATAGGATGTGGGTTGCTCAGATAGGGCCCTAGAGTGATAGGTTGCTTGGATAGGACCTTCACTTGTTGTGAATAAAGTTGTGGTCTGAGAATCCTCACGAGGTATCGGTTCCTTGATAGGGCCTTACCTGTTGACCATGCTTGGGGTTGGTTTGGGCTTGCATGGAGTTGATTTTAGTTGTTGGACCACAGGTGGTGTTGAGTAAGCCATGTGGTGTGTGCTGCCTTATGTGTGTATATGTTGACTTGTAGATGTTGAGTTGATGTTGTATTGTGATACATGCATTTCATACATATGTTGTTGGCTGAGGTTGTGTAGGCCTCAACCCGTGGTGCGAGTAAGCATGTAAGTTGACTGGTTGACAGGAATTACAGCACAGATAGGCCTTCAACCTAGTGCCTGAATAAGACGTAGGGTCTTAAAGATGGACCTTTGGGGTTGAGTGGATGAGCAATTCCTCATAAGGCCAAGGTAATGTAAATCTTGAGTCACAGTGAGCCACCACCCACATACACTTATCTCAACACACCACTAAGCCTATCCATGGATCAGAGTTTGGCAATCCTTGAATGGCAGAGAGTGGGCCATGTTAGAGGGTAAGACCTGGCTGATCGCTCGAATTGTTATAAATCTCTCGAGAGTTGTGTCATCATGCATTGGCATAGTTATGGTGGATTTGTTGTAATGTGGGGCTCGAAGTTGAGAACTCTTTGCTATATGATTGCATGCTTTATATTTGTGAATGAATGTTTGGAATTATGGATGACTTTATTTACATATATATATGATATGTCATTGTTTTAGTAAGTTTACCCTTGCCCTGTTGTTTTGTTGTGGTTGTTCTGTTGCTATTGTGTTAATGTGACTGTGATGATCACATCCTATGGTGTAGGAGTAGATGGTGACGCTTCAATGGACCCAGCTTCTCAGAGCTGAAGATAGAGCTACAAGTTGGAGAAGTGTGGCTTGAGGAGCCGAGCTTTTGTCTTCTTTTGTGGTGTATTTCATTTTATTCTTTTGATGGGGATGTATAATGTGACTAGCCATAGGGAGTGTGTTTTGTATCCCTCTCCCCTATTGATGTATATTGGTTTTGTTATATGGCTTTAGTGTTATCTGCTTGTTCTTTGGTTCCTTGATAAGTGGTAAAAACAAGTATGTTCACTATAGGAGAGATGGATAGATCTCTCAGGATGATTGTATTTCATTTATATACATGTTTTGATTTCATTTATGCTTATATAAGAAAGTAGAGGATAGTAGTGTTGCTGAGTAGCAACGATTAGGTCGTTACAAACTCTAATTCTTTTCCTTCAATCCTTGCTTTTAACCTTTCTTGGAGATATTGATTAGTATTTTGGGCTTCCTGTATTTGTTCCAGAAACTCACTACTTATTTGAAGCATTCCAAAACTAATACTTCTTGGTTTAATCTCTATAGCCAAACCTAAATCTTTGAACTTCTCTATCATTTCCATCTCCTTAATCATCATCATTGAGACATGTAGGGATTTTCAAGTTAGAGCGTCTGCTACAATATTTGCTTTACCAAGGTGGTAATGCAATTCAAAGTCGTAATCCTTCAGAAATTCCATCCATCTATGTTACCTCATATTCAACTCCTTTTGGTCAAACAAATATTTCAAACTTTTGTGGTCACTGTACACTTGAAACTTGGCATTATAAAGATAGTGCCTCCAAATCTTCAAGGCAAAAACTACTACATCCAGTTCTAAATCATGAGTTGGATAATTAACTTCATGTGGTCTTAATTGTCTTGAAGCATAAGCTATCACTCTCCCTTTTTGTGTCAATACACACCCTAATGATTGCCCAGGTGCATCACAATATACTTCAAACTTTTCGGTAGGATTGGGCAAAATCAATACAGGTGCAATGGTTAACCTATTTTTCAACTCTTGAAAACTAGTCTCACAATCCTCTATCCAAACAAAAGGTTGTCCTTTAGGGGTTAACTTAGTTAGATGCAAACCTAGCTTTGAAAATCCTTCAATGAATTTTCGATAATATCCTTCCAATCCTAGAAAACTCTGTATTTTTGTTATTGTGGTAGGTTGTTCCCAATGAAACACTGCTTCCACCTTGGTAAGATCTATTGAAATTCATTCTTTTGAAATTACATGTCCTAGAAAACTTACTTGTTCCAACTAGAATTCACACTTGGAGAATTTGGCATACAACTACCTTTTCCGCAATATTTGTAGTACTATCCTTAGGTGTTCCTCATGCTCTTGATGATTTCTAGAATAAATCGGAATATCACCTATAAAGACTACCATGAATTTATCTAAATATTCATGGAATATTCGGTTCATGTAGTCCATAAAGATTGTAAGAGCATTAGTTACACCGAAAGGCATCACCAACACCCGTAATGTCCATACCTTGTTCTAAAGGCTGTCTTTGGTATATCCTCAGTCTTGACTTTGCCATGATGATAACCAGATTTCAAGTCAATATTTGAAAACATCACCGCTCCTCTCAATTGGTCCATAAGATCATCTATCCTAAGTAATGGGTATTTATTCTTAATAGTGATTTTGTTAAGTTAGTGATAATCAACACACAATCTCATGCTCCCATCTTTCTTCTTGACCAATAATATTAGAGCACCGCAAGGAGAAACACTAGGTCTAATGAATTGTTTTTCTAAGAGTTCCTTTATTTGCTTCTTCAATTCTACTCGCTTTAGAGGGGACATTCTATAAGGTGGTATGGATACGAGTCTTGATCTTGGTACCAAGTCTATGGTGAATTCTATTTCTCTTTCAAGAGGTTAACTAGGAATATCTTCAGGAAAGACGTCAGGAAAATCACAAATGATAGGTATATTGTTAACTTTTAAATCTCTCTTAGTTTTTAAAGAAGATATGATCACGTACACTTGAGCTTCCTTATTTTTAGGAGCAACTATATGGTTGGCAGTTACAATCTTAAATCCCACAGAAGTCTCAGATTTTGATTCGAAAACTAGGGCTTTTCATGATAGTTAAGAAGAATATGGTTGGAAGATAGGCAATCCATTCCTAACACCAGATCTAATCTAGTTAAAGGTAAACAGATCAAATTTACGGAAAAAAGTTCTACCTTCTATAGTAACTGGATAGTTTAAACATGCATAAGAAGTAACAATAGGGATATTGGTAAGGGTAGAAACAATAAGGTCATAAGGTAAAAGTGAAACAGGCAAATTCAAATGCTTCACACAAACATTGAAAATAAATGAATGAGTTGCGCTTGAGTCATATAGTACATTTAAGAGGTTATCGTTTATGACTCACTTACCCTGAATGAGGTCATTAGATATGGCCACTTTAGTTCCGCTCATGGTAAAGACTCTACCATTGGTTTGAGGTATACCAGTTGGAGCCTTCCTATTGCTCCCATTGCCCTGCTCCTTCTTGGGTTTTGTGCACATGTTACTATAATGGCCTTTCTCTCTATAATTGAAGCAAAGTGATCATAAACTTGTCATTGTCCCATTGATAGTGAGGTCCTCCATAGTGGTAGCATTGAATAGAAGTATTAGAACTCCTAGCAGCAATAGTCTTTTGGTCAGATGATCTGCCATTTGATCCAGGTGGAGCACTATAAGGCTTTATTCTCTCTAGAAATTTTGTCTCTTGTTTCTTAGAGGTCCTCTACTCTTCCACTGAGCTTGCCTAACTTTCATGTCATCTTTATAAATTCAGCAGCGATTCACCAAGGTGGGAAACTAGGTTATTTCAAGATAACCCACAGCTTGCTTGATGTCAGGTCTCAGTCCACTTTTAAATTTGGAGCATCGTGACCTTTCATCAACTCCACTTTGGAAATAGGGACAATACTTTGATAGTTCATCAAATTTTGCAGCATACTCCCTAACAGACATATTTTCTTGCTTTAACTCAAGAAATTTTATTTTCTTCCTTCGTCTTAAATCTTCTAAAAAATACTTCCCCAAAAACTTTTGGCAAAATATTTCCCAGGTGATTATTCTTCCTTTAGCTTCTTCCTGTTGTCTTGCATACCTCCACTAATGCTCAACTTTTCCAGATAGCATAAGTTACCTTGTGTGCATTAATGCATTCCATAGCTATGAAGATTTTTTCAATTTCTACAATCCAGCTCTGAGCGCCATCAGGGTCAAATCCACCTTTGAACATTGGAGGATTGTTCTTATGGAAAGCTACAAGACCTCGATATTCTGCTGGTTTAGTATTTCGTCCATTGTTCATGTTCTCAAGGATAGCAGCCATTTTTTCGAGTAATTGTTGGGTCGCATCTTGTCGTGGCGTTCCAGCCATTGTTTAAAAAAGAAATTCAATGTTTAGTTCATTTCTTTGAATAAAACCATATGTTAGATGAGTAAAAGTTATCTGTGAAATAGTATACCAGATAGATTCCCAAAAATGAGAGGTGGGTCACAATGGACACTTTTAAGAACTAACTCTGTTCTAGCCAGAATCTACCTAGATATGCGCTAATCACTTCTACTAATGCAACAACTAATATTAGGTTTATTCTTAGCAACGTCTTCAATTGAGTGCGCAGACCACTTTTTGTAACAAGGTTGGACATCCACAATAGAGAACAAAAGAACAAACAATTTATCTTTCATTCTTGTTTGATCAACATTAAATGAAAGAACACACAGCACAAAGAATGGTCAAGGCCATACCCTAGGCTTTGACAGGAAAGAGCTACTCTGATACCACTAAATGTAACACCCATTCTTATTAATCATAATTCGTATTAATTTAGTAATTTAATTATCACAAGTAATTTTTTTTTATTCTTACAATAGAAAAGTTCTAAAATTAAACAGAATTTGGAAATAGTAATAAAAGATGAAAGAAAAAGATTGTATATACATATATGTAGTAAAACTGTACATCATGGTTTGATTATACATGACAGACATAAAATATAAAAAGAATAAAAACACATTACAAGATAGACACTACCTAACCCAATATATACATCAAAAAGATCCTATATAGAGTGGTATTTATCTACCTTATCCTTTATTCAAAAAGAAAATACTATAAACTATGTCTACAAATCCTTGTCCATAGGGTGTCATCTGACTTGTCCTCAGCATCACTAGGCATTTTTGTCTTCAATAATTGCGATTAGAGATACGTTGAAAAAAAATAATGGAGTGAGGTGATTTGTTCTAAAATCACTTCACATGTATGGTAGGAATTCTACTGTAAAATATAGATAAAACATAGTTGATAATAGAAGGGATCCTAGGGTTCATTCTAAGTTGTATTAGACTACCCCAAACTAGGTATGGATCCATACTTCCCATTAGTGGGTAATAGTTCTCAATAGAACCTGAGAAGTGACTGAGAGTACACATACTTCATCAACATCATTACGTGGTATAGTCCTCATCATCATTGAGGAACAAAATAAGAGTTAGGATATCTATTTATAGAGGTATACTTTCAAACCAATCTTGGAATGCTGAGCAATTGTCGAGGTTATTGAGCTCGATCAGGTGAATATCTTGGCTCAAGGGCACTACCCTGGCCGTTGGGACCTTCATCACTCGATGCCTACCCTTAAGACCTCTGCAAATGGGTCCCTGCCTTTCATTCCTCAACATACCAAACTGTAGCATCCCTAGCAGGGTGCCATGCCACTACATGTCACTTGCTTTACATTACTCACTAAACTATCAATTCCCAACATCCCAAACAAAGGTTTCATTGGTATCATTTGATTTGAGCACTAGTGCAATCAATATTTCTACTTTATATTACAAAAAATTCACAATACCAAAAATTTGACAAAATAACAATTTAGTAATCATATAACATTTTAGTAGAATAATAACTTAGTAATTACAAAAAATTTAGCATAATAAAGATGTAATAATTATAATTTAATCACTAAAATTTTAGCAAAATAACAACTAAATACAGACCTTTTAATTTTCTAGATTTGAGCAGAATAACAGTTTAGCAAATATAATTTAATAATTTAAATGTGAATAGAGTAACAATTTAGCATGTATAATTTAATAATTTAAATTTGAGCAGATTAATAACTTAGTAAAAATTAAAGTTTAACATCAAACAATATAACAATAATAATAATAATAAAACTTAAGCCTAAACGGGTTTAGGGGAAAACCCTTCCTACCAACATGCAAAGTGACTATAATTTAGAACAACCCCACTCCCCCCACTATCTCTAAGGTGGTTGATGAAGAGGATGAAATTGTTGATGCAAAACTCCTAGGAAGAGAACTTTACTAGTTGTAAGAAAACTACTAAAATTTTAGCATAAAATAAAGTAAAAGAAATTTTTTTCTAGAGAGAGAAGCTCTCTAAGAATTTGGCTAGCTTGAGAGAGTGGAAGATGTGTGAAGAGTGTCCAAAATACAAGGGTATTTATAGGAGAAGAAGGGGGCATAGATGTCCCCTAAGTGACATAAGCCATTATGTCATGAATAAGGTTTTTGATTAATTTTTAATTCAATTAAGAGACAAATATGCAAAACTAGAGACACATATCAATTTAAGGTAGTGAATCACCCACTTGTACATTGAAAACGTGCTGGGTGAGTTGTCCCAAAGCTCCCCAGTATAAATTTTGACTGTAATTAATTAGCCGATAACGATAAAATCATCTAAACTTTAAAAAATAGCTTTTAATATCAAAATAATGCATTTTAATGCAAAACTTAACAAATAAACTATTTTTCATCAAAAATAAAATTTTAATAATAAATTTTAATTTTTATTAATTTATTTCGAATTATATGTGTTTATTTTATATTTTTAAGCTAAAAAATTCATAAAAAAATCCATTTTAATTCAATAAATACCAAAAATTTTATGAAAATTATAAAATTAAATATTTTATCCATAAATAAACTAAAATTTCCATTTTCACTCTTTCTAAATGTCAAATCAATACTAACTAGGATTAATAGACACTTATATGCATTTTGGTCATTTTACACAATAATTCCAAAACACTTCTAAAACTATATTTGAATATATATGTCATGATTACAAGCTCAAATTGACATTTTAATGTCAATTGAATCTTTTTCTCATGTCAGCCTTTAATGTTGAGGAATAGGACAAAATTGTCATTTCCAAGTTTCTCCGGGCTCTGGCTCTGAAAAATTATTAAAAATATGATTAATAGCTATTAAAATTCTGAGCATAATGGTGGGGATTAGAATTTTGAAATTTCTTCTCAATTTTTCAAAATTACATTGTCAAATATTAGAAAAACAGTTGAAAAAATTGAAATAGGGTTGTTATATTTTTTTACTATTTTTCTTTCAAAATAAAATTTTTATAATGAAATATAATTTATATAAATTTTTTAAAATATTTCGAGGTCAAAAAGTCTCTAATTGGTTCCCGTAGTCAACCAGGGGTATTTTTGTCATTTTACAAAAATTATCTCAATAAATTCTTGAAAAATTTCTAAAATTATTATTAATTATTTTAAGTACATTGATGACTTAAAAATAATTTGTAATCACTTCTAACTATTTTTGTTTATTAATTGTGTTATTTGACTTTTAGGGATGAAACAGTCACTTTACAAATTTTTGAACTCCGTTCCCCAAAAATTATTAAAAAAAATCTAAACTCAGTATTATTTATTAATATGAACGTTACCGTAGGGATCAAATTTTTGAGATTATTATCCAATTCTATAGAATAATTAAGAAAATAGTTTAAAAAGGTAAAAGTAGGGGTGTTAGCCCCCACACATGCATGCTGTTGACCTCGACACAACAGAAGAGGATGTAGAGTTTATGCATGTGTTGGATCATGAAGACATTTCATGTCCAACACCTAGAACCCTTTACACTGGGATGCGATTCCATGACAAAGAATCACGTCTGTCTACTATAAGGGAGCACCACATTAGGAACCATGTAGACTTCATAGTTGTAAATTCTGACCAGCAACTATTTGTTGCAAAATGTAGCATTGAAGGATGCGCTTGGAGGTGTAGAGCAGCATTTGGCAAGAGTTGTAGACAATGGGGGATCAAAAAACTTCAAGAACCTTATACTTGTGTGTCACCAATATTATCTCAAGATCATCGTCAACTTGCATCAACAATGATCAGTAAAGAGATCGAGGCAACAGATGCTTGATTCTTTTTTCTCAAGTACTTAAGAAGGTATGTCACACCCCAACATGGTCTATGCCTAATATGAGATAGACATGAATCAATAAAGAGTGCTTACGCATGATGGGGAAGTGGGTGGACAGAACAAGATTCAGTGCATATGTTCTGCATTCGACACATTGCACAAAATTTCATGAGGCACTTCAAGAATGCTAATCAGAAAGAACAAGTTGTCAATATGGGTAAGTATTGCATACATGTTATTTTTTTTTTTATATTCTAATTGTAACAATATTGACAATCCTTCATTCCAACTCCTCAGCATATGCCATGATAGAGAGAAACTTCTACTACTGCTACTACTACAACAATCTTCGTCATGTACGCCAAAAGGCACACAATAGCTCAATGAAATCCCAAGGCCAAAATAGACTCTTGCTTTGGGATGGAAGGCGACGTTGGGGACACATGACCACCAATCTCGTAGACGCAATCAATTTAGTACTTAAAAAAACAAGAAATCTACCGATCTCAACATTGGTCAAAGCAACCTACTTCAGGTGTAATGAATTGTTTGTTAGGAGGGGGAGGGAAGCAACGACAATGATAAACTCTGGCCAACAATATACAGAGATTCTTAACAAGGCCAAACAAGACGCAACAACAACGGCGAACACTCATTACATTAAGGACTTTGATTAAGACAATTTGACATTCTAGATGCACGAGTTGATTAACCCACTAAAGGGGCAACCTATAAGGCATTTTGGTGTCAGATTGGAACAACAACAGTGTGAATGTGGAAAGTTCCAGAAATTGTACATCCCATGTGCACATTTCATTACTGCTTGTAACCAAATTCACCATGACTACATGCAATATGTTAGTCTAGTGTACATGTTGGAATATGTATCCAACGTTTATAATTGAAGGTTCCACATGTTCCCCAATGAAGAGTCATGGCCAACATATCACGAGCCGGAATTGTTCCACAATCTAGCTATGTGTAGAAATATCAATGGACACCCAAAATCAACTCGCATACCTACTAAAATGGACCTCAGAGAAAGGGGTCAACCAAAAAGATGTTTGGCAGTCGTACACTAGGACATACTAAAAATAAATGTCCTAACCATGCTGAAACGTCAAGGTAGCCCTAATGATTTTTATTCCTATGTAATTTTTATTAATTTAATCCTTTATTGTATCTTTTTTAAAATTAACCACTTATTTAACCACAATTTCAATTTTTTTTTATAAAATTACCATATTATTAAAATTAAACATAGTAATTATTTTAATTACATTTGTCAATATTATTTTTGTCTTAATTTATCCAAACTAACAAACATAATAAACATAATAATTAATTTAATATGATTAAATAACCTTAATTATTAGAAATCTTCTTATTTAATATTTTTTCTTAATTGTACTTATTTTAATTAACCACTAAATGTATTATTTAACCATAGTTTTAATTTTTTTGCATTAAAATTAACCCATAATTAAATTAAATATATATCACAAAATTTAAAGGCAAAAAAAAGGGCCCTTTAGAAGTCAGGTCTTGGGACCCGAATTCTATTAGGCAGAAAAAAAAAAAAAAAACAAAGAGGGAAGTCAGGTTTTCAGGGGGGGGGGGGGGGTTTGGTGAATAGTGATTTGAGGTATATTGGTAAATAATATTGGAAGTGTAGTATTTAGGGAATTAATTTTTTTATATTATTTTGGTAAAGAAACCAAAAAGAAAACGATCTTCAAAAGCTAAATTTGAATTCGAAAGTCGATTAAGCAAGAAGATATTAACACCCTATAATGTCTGTTAAAAAAATGGTTAATTAATAAGCATTTTTTTTGCGAAGGGTAGAGGGAGTAATTGATGTGGTTTTTAAAGGGAAAAATTAATTTTTTTTGGAATTAAATTTTGTACCATAATTCATTATAATATGATTTTGAGTGCACTCCCATGTGACGCAAAAACTGGCATGAATCTAAAGCTAGGAGGAGCAGAAAAATAAAATTTTTATTTTAGATAATTATTAGATAATAAAAAAATTAAATATTAATTTATTGTAGGAAAACTAGATTGGGTTTCTGGGTTAGTTTTGGACAAATCCAACTATACCAAGTCCTTACCTATATTTTTGTGAGTCTTATAATTTTTTTTTTAGAATTTTCCTATTTATATATTATTTATAGTAATTATTTTACTAAAAAATTTAATATTTATTTAATAAATCAAGTTTTTACTAAATAAATTCCATTTTCAGGTTTTTCACTATTTTTTCCTCAAAATAAAATTTCTATAATTAAAATATGATTGGTATAAAATTTTCAAAATATTTTGAGGTCAAAAAGCTTTCGATTGGCTCTTGTAGTCAACTTAGGGTATTTTGGTCACTTCGCAAAAACTGTCTCAATAAATTCTCAAAAAATTTTTAAAAATATTGTTAATTATTATAAACATATAGATGACTTGAAAATGAATTTTAAACATTCCTAACTTATTTCTATTATTTTATCCTATTATTTGGCTTTTTAGAAACGAAATGGTCATTTTACCATTTTGCAAGCTCCAATTTGAAAAAATTATTAGAAATTTAAATTAAATATTACTCACTAAAATGAACATTACCATAGTGATCAGAATTTTGAGATTATCATCTGGTTCTCGAGAAATAAATACAAAATAATTAAAAAATAATTCAATTAAGTAAAAGTAAGGGTGTTACATCACTTCCTTCTTTTTAGGAATTTCGTTCCCAAAATTCACTAACCTATAAAGAGATAAGGGTATAATTCTTGCATGTTGCTTTCTAGTTCCCACGTGGTGTCTCCGTCTCCTTGTTGACTCCACAAAACCTTTACTAACGGTATTTCCTTTCCCCAAAGTCGCTTAACCCTACAATCTCCAATCCTTGTGGGAAATACATCATAAGTAAGGTTCTATTTTATTTGTACTATATCAGCTTCTATCACATGAGAGGGATCAAGAATGTACTTTCGGAGTTGAGAAATGTGAAACACGTTGTGGAGATTAGAAAGGTGAGGAGGTAAGGCAATCTAATAAGTACCAGAACCAATTCACTTAAGGATTTGATAAGGACTAATGAATTTGGGAGAAAGTTTTCAAGATTTAAGGGTCTTGCCAACCCTAATTATTGGTGTAATTTTAAAGAAAATATGGTCCCCTTCTTGGAACTCAAGGGGTTTCCTCTATTTGTCATAGTAACTATTCTATCTATTGATGCATCTGAATCACGCTTAAAGGCAAGCGTACCCTATCGCAGTAGTAACAATGGACTTGAGTCCATATATCGTACCCAAGGGACTGATTGGGGTACCTTTTAGAGAAATTCCTATGTACGTTGTCTAGGTTATTCAAGTTTTATGGGTCGAGTTCAAAGAATTAAAATGTAAGGGGTTGCAAAAAAAATAATTAAAATTAAATTGGATTTCATTGAGTTAAGAACCTAGGATTATGGGTTCACTTATGCCTTCAATTTCCTTCCCCCAAGTTAAAATGTAATTTTATTTTCAAGTTCAATTGCCAATATCCTTCTATCGAGTTCTTTCACTGTAACGACCCTCTATCGCCACAGTACTACAACCAAACCCCTATATATATATATATATATATTTATAAAGATACTTAATAATAATCAATCCACACGTTACTCTAATATATACCAAATATGAGATAATACTGTATACAGGCCCATTTACATATACAACACCAAGGGAGAAACAAAAAAAAAAAAAAACAACAACAAAAGCAAAACCAAACTCCCTATTGCTGGTTAGCTATACAACATATACATCAAATCCAAAAAAAAAACAAAAAAAGCTTCTAGAAAAGCTCCACCCAAAAAGGGCCTCCAAAAGTCTCCATTTGAGACCACCTCTATCAACTTTGAGAAGCTGGATCTGCGGACGCCTCTCCCTCTGCTCCCATGCCAAACGACATGATCATCATAGACATAGCATCATACAACAACCACAGCAACCATACCAAAACAAAACAACAAGACAAGAGTAAGCTTACATAATAAAACCAACGTATAATGTTTAATCCAACATAATCAAAATCATCAATCACACTAATATAGAAACCAAATTTGTCTAGAAATAGGTTTACGTACATTACAGTATAACACATACAACATCACACACCATGCTGTCAACCCCACATGTCAATGTATGAATGACACGACTCTCGAGAGATTTTCTACATTTCAGGCGATCAGCCAGGTCTTATCCCATACCTTGGCCATCTAGCACCATTCAGGGTTTGCCAAAACTCTGATCAGTTGGATAAGCTTATAGTTGTCAGGATAAGTGTATGTGGGTGGTGGTATACCGCAACATAAGGCCTGCACTACCTTGGCCCCCTGTGGGGTTTACCTATCCACTTATCCCTAAGGTCCAACTTTAAAACCCCACTTCTTATCCAGGCACTGGGTCGGAGGCCTATCTAAGTACCAACTCTAGTCACCATCCACCTTACATGCCTGCCTGCACACGGCTTAAGGCCTACACAACCTCAGCCAACAACATATGCATGCTAATGCATGTATCCCCACAATAATCAACTCAACCAAACAATCATCATATATATATATATATATATATATATATATATGTATATGTATATATATATCACCATGTGGCCTACTCAGCATCACCTGTGGTCCAACAATCACCATCAACCCCATGCACGCCTAATTCGGGCTTTTGCATGGTCAACAGGTAAAAATTTACTCAATCAACACATGTCTCAAGAAATATTGTACACATCTTAGGTGAGGTCCTATTTAAGCAACCAACACCATTTGTAAGATATGTTGTCATCACAACACACCACAACTAGTGGAGGTTCTACCTGAGCAACCTTCCACTCAACTACTAATTCCTCGCAAATTTTCACACAACATATAGCAATACATGCTCGTTTAGCGACCCATACGCTCACTCAGCGAGTACCTTCTATACATAGAGCACACTTCCCTCTCGAAGGCTTTCGCTTAGCGAACTCAACTCCAGAGCTACTCCCCTTCTCTGTTCCCAATTTTTCACTCAGCGACAACAACGGTCACTCAACAACAACAAACGGTCGCTCAGCAATCCAACTCTCCTCTTCACCCCTCGCTCAGTGAACATGAGTATCGCTTAGCGAATCCAACTACAAAGAACCACTCAATCTCTGTCAACATCCTCACTTAGCGACCCATAAGTATCGCTAGCGAACAACCACTCTAGAGAGCAGCCAAGCCCCTGGCACTATTATTGCTTAGCGAGCATAAGTGTTGTTTAGCGAGACACTTACAACAGAGAGCCACAACCTCCAAGGCTTTAACTTGCTTGGGGAACCACTTTAGCACTCTCGGTAACACTCATCCCTCGCCCAACGAGTGTTTGACTCGCTCAGTGAACCACATTCTGGAAAATTTCCAGAATTCACATAATCACTCGCATAGTGAAGTGATTTTTGCTCAACGAGTCTCCTCATTTCTTCACTCATTCATCCCACCTCAAGAACACTCGCTCAGCAACATTGGTGGTCGCTCAGCGAACCTTCAACCCAATAACTTTTCTCCAACTCCAAGGTACTCTTGCTTAACGAGGCCCTTAGTCGCTTAATGACTCCCATCGAGCAAAACCCCAAAATCCCATCTTTTCTCTCTTTCTTACTCTAATCCAGCAAAAACAAAGTCCAACAAGTCCACAGTACATCTATAATCAATATATTAAGCACAGATTTTCAAACCAAACAATCCACACCAACAAATCATTCAATTTCAACATAAAACCCATTTCAACACCAAAATCCACATAAATCTATTTCAACTAGTTTTTAACTCAAGTCAATATAAGAATCACATTCAGCAACAATCAATTAGCCAAGTTACAACCAAAGTAAGCTTCCCTTACCTTTAAAAGTTCCCTGATTTGAATTTAGGTTCTTGAGAAATTCGGTGTCTTGAGCCAAAACCTTCCATAGATTAATCTTCCCCTCACCACAACACTGAACTGAGCTTGGAAATTCTCCTTAGCACTTAAGAGATTTTAGAGAGATGTTGAGAGAAAATGAAGAGAGGAGAGAGAAAGAGAAAGGGAGAAAATGAGAAAAAAAGCCCTCCTCCCTCTCTTATATACTCAACCTCCCCGGAGCTCTCACATGGACTTTGGGCTATCTGAGGATCATATCTCATCAAACTACTCCCCATAACTCCTAACTGGTCTAACTCAACTGTTTTCCTTCAAAAGCCCAAAATCACACTCACAACATACCCACATTGGCTCAAGCACATATCTCAAACTTTCTAAATTCAAACTGGTATTTCAAACAAACAACACACCACTGTCACTACATACTACATACCATACATAACAACAATTCATTTATTTCTTTTAATCACCTATATTACATATCAAATTTTCACTTTTTAGTTATTAAAACACTTAATTATACATTAGGAAAAACAAGGTGTTACATTCATAACCTTTAGTCATGGGTTGTAGAAACTCTTTCCTGTACTAAACCCCTGGTTGGTCATGCAATGGTTTAATCCAGGAAATGATTAGGAACAAAGAGGGCGAACAAATTCGATTGAGAGCTTAGTTTGCAGTTTGATTATGCAACGTCCTAAACCCAATTACCTTAAAGGTCTACTAATTAATTATGGTACGGTCACCAATTAATTAACTAATTAAAGATATGCAAGAAGTGATCAATTCCAAACAATATAATGAAGAACACTAAGGCAATTCAATTGAAAGAAAAAAGGACAATAAAATTAACAATCAAAATGGGGTTTCAGTTATCTCAAGCATGGTTACACCACAATCCTAGCCTAGGGATTAGTTCTCCATAACAACAGAGAAGCAACTCATGACAATATATATCATTAGAAACTAAAGGTAAACCTTAACAAAAATACTGGTTTTCAGCCTCTATCCACTGAGATACAAGGAGAATCCTCTAAAGCTCTAGAGGAGTCCTTTCTCCGTCTAAATCCTAGAAAGAGTAGAATAGAGATGAGATAAGCCCTCCCCTCAGTTTGCTCTTTGCTATTTGTAATGTATCTCTAGAATTTCAGAGAAGAAAACTTGAGTCGGTCTATCTTGCACAACCCAGGCCCATTGAGACTTAAAATAGAATTAGAATTTGGACCTCAGACCCACCTGGTGTGGTTAGAAACCCATTGGGTGATTTTTTGGAAAAGCTGGGAATGCTGACCAACCGGGTGGGCTACACCACCCGTTGGGCAGGTGCCACTAAAGCAAGGTTCAGCGGGTAGCCTACCAAGCCTCGCCTGCTAGGCAGATATGACTTTGTGCACTCCGTTTTGCGCTTTTAATCTCCTTTTTCTTTCGTTCTTATGCTTGTGGGTCTCTTTTGCGATCCTGACTTTGGTTCTTGCTTTTTTTTTTAAGTCCTCTTTGACTAGTACAATACTCCTTTATGCCTTATGCGTGTGAACTATATTTCTTTCTCTGCATATCTAACTTCCCTTCACAAAAGCCAACAAAATTAAAATAATTCATGCAATTTTAAATAGAAAGCTGATGAGGGCACGACTAGTGGCAAGGACAACAAGGCAATTGGAGGACTTGGGGGACCTATGACAAGAGGAAGAGCTAGGAAGGCTCAAGAGGCTCTTAAGCAACTAATTGCTAACTTTCATGAAGACATTCCAAGACAACTAATGGATGTGGGACATAAGGACAATGCTTTAATCCTATGTCTAAAGGCCCAAATGGAGGAGGATTCCCATACTTGCATATGATAACATGGGTCTTAGTTTTGAGACATATTTGCTTAGGTTTTGGGTTTTGTAATTCTTAAGTTTTTCTTATAGTTTTTGGCTTAGTAAGCGAGTTTAAAAAATATTAATAAATATAAATTGCTCTTGCTCGGACTAGAACTTAGGACCAAGTGGTGTTTCTCACAATATTTTACCACTTGGACAGCTTTGTGGGTTATGCTCTTTATTTCTAAGTTTTTATCTTTATTAAGAGTTAGTCTCTTTATAAACTCATGATGTATAAAACCAATTCTAAATTGGGGATTAAACAATAATAGAATTATTCAGCTGTGAGGATTTCTCTCCTAGGGTTCTTGCTTGAACCATTTGATCTTATCAAGAATTCACCTATTCTTGTGGCGATCTCATAGGCTTATCAAACTTCCTTGTTTGTGGCGCCTCCAACCAATTTTCTTCCTCCTCTTTCTAATTTGGGATTTATCATTTGGTATCAGAGCAATCTGAAATTTCTAGCTTCAGATACAGTGATTTGTTTTTACGAGTTCAGACTGGTGTAACCCTGCAAATTTATTTTTGAGTCCTTGTTTGATTCATTTTTTTTTTGTTTAAGTTTCCATTTCTGTCTTTGTTTGATGCTACAATTGGATTAGTGGAAAAAAAAAGGTGCAGAATGTTCATCATGTGTTCTTGATGTTCTTGAGAATTGTTTCATTTTAATCCTTCTAGGCTTTGTTAGTTTCTTGTTGAGCTGTTAAAAAAAGTACTTGTTTGAGGTGTTTCCAGTTGGTCTATTCATCTATAATCATCAAAAACAGATTAAAAAAAAAATCAGAACAGTGACTTGTTTATTTTGTCCTTTAAAACCTTTAGTTTGTTCTTGTCTTGTTTGGTCTTTGATTTGAGTGTGCTTATCCTTGTTTAGCTTTTCTTGCTTGTCTCTTTTGAATCTTAAACTGTCTTAGAGTTTTTCTTTCTTTGACCTCTTGTTGTTTTGTGATTTAATATTGGAGTTATTGGATTCTGTTTGAAAAACCTGTGATTCCATTTAAGAGCCTACAAGAGCACTTGAGTGGTAAAAGACAAGAGAGAACCTTACACAAAAGCCTAATTGAGAGCAACAAACACGAGTGATACATCTCTAAGAGTGCAAACACGTGAGAAGTGTGGTGAGGTCCTATTCCTTTCAATTTTATTTTATTTTACTTGAATTATGGCAGGAATAGGTGGTGATGAAGGAAATAACAGATTGTTACTTGAGGCTATTACAGCTCAAATGCAAAGAATGATGAGGGAGCATACAGAGGAGTTATATGAGAGAATTGAGCGGTTAGAAAATCAAGAACATCGTGATGATGATGGAGGTAGAAGGAGGATTGTTGGAAGGAGGAGAAGAGATAATGAAGGTGATGCTAGAGAAGACATAATTGAGGGAGTGAAGCTTAACATTCCACCTTTCAAAGGTAAGAGTGATCCAGAGGCTTATCTTGAGTGGGAGATGAAGATTGAGTAGTTGTTCTCATGCCACAATTACAATGAAGAAAAGAAAGTAAAGGTGGCAGCCATGGAGTTCACGGACTATGCTCTTATTTGGTGGAACCAATTGCAAAAGGAGCGACTTAGATATGAAAAACCTTTGGTGGATACATGGATTGAAATGAAGAGGTTGATGAGAAGGAGATTTGTTCCTTCCTATTATCATAGAGACCTTCATAACAAGCTTCAAAGACTCACGCAAGGTAGTAGGAATGTTGATGAATATTACAAGGAGGTGGAGGTGTCTTTGATTAGAGCCAATGTGAATGAAGATAGGGAGGCTACTATGGCATGTTTTCTGAATGGGCTGAATAATGACATTAGAGATGTGGTTGAGCTACAAAATTATGTGGAGTTGGAAGACTTGGTACATCAAGCTACCAAAGTGGAGCAACAACTTAAGAGAAAATGTGCCATAAGAAGGAGTTCCTCTAATTTCAATTCTTCAGATTGGAATGAAAGAAATAAGAAGGAGGGAGGTACTTTTTCAAACAGTACCAAGGCTGCACCTCAAAGGTCTCAATTCAAGTCCAATGAGGCTCCTAAAAAGACAAGGAGTAGTGAGATAAAATGCTTCAAGTGTTTGGGGAGAGGTCACATAGCTTCAGCATGTCCAACCAAGAAGACTATGTTACTTAAGGAGAATGGAGAAATTACTAGTGAGTCTTCAGCTAGTGAAGCCGAGGAAGAGGAAGAGGTAGATGAGGAGATCATTGTGGAGGCCAAAGAAGGAGATTTATTGATGATTAGAAGGTTGCTTGGAACTCAGATGCAAGCTCTTGATGATTCCCAAAGAGAGAACATTTTTCACTCTAAGTGTTCAATCAATGGGAAACTATGTTCTTTGATTGTGGATGGAGGGAGTTGCACCAATGTGGCCAGCTCTAGATTAGTGTCCAAATTAAATTTGGAGGCCAAGCCATATCCTAGGCCATACAAACTCCAATGGTTTAGTGAAGATGGAGAGATGATTGTGAGCAAGCAAGTGGAGCTGCACATTTCCATGGGACAATACAATGACAAAGTGATATGTGATGTGGTTCCAATGGAGGCAAGCCATATTCTCTTAGGGAGGCCATGGCAATATGACACCAAAGCTGTTCATGATGGGTTCACAAACAAGATTTCTTTCATGCATAATGGGAGGAAAATTGTACTCAAACCTTTATCTCCTAGAGAGGTGTGTGAGGATCAAATAAAATTGAGAGAAAAGAGAGTGCAAGAGAGAAAAGAGATGAGTGACACACAAAAGAGTGAAACACTTGATAAAAAGAAGAGTGGAAAGAAAAAGAGTGAAACACTTGATAAAAAGAAGAGTGGAAAGGAAAAGAGTGAAACACTTGTGGGATTGAGTGAAACACTGGAGAGCAAACAGAGTTGTTTAGTAAAAGAAAGTGAGGTGAAGAAGCTACTGCTTGCCAACAAGCCACTTTATTTACTTTATTGCAAGAAAAATGTTTTAACTACTGATAACTCTAATAAAAATGTTGCCCCTGCTAGTATTGAGTCTCTTTTGCAGGAATATAAGGACGTGTTTCCAAAGGAGGGTCCAAGTGGATTGCCACCTTTAAGAGGGATTGAGCATCATATTGATCTTATCCCTGGTGCATCTTTACCCAATTGGCCAGCTTATAGGAGCAATCCTCAAGAGACCAAAGAAATACAAAAGCAAGTTGAGGAGTTAATGAAAAAAGGTTGGGTGCAAGAAAGTTTGAGTCCGTGTGCTGTTCCAGTGATTCTGGTGCCTAAAAAGGATGGGACTTGGAGGATGTGCAGTGACTGTAGAGCAATCAACAACATCACAGTCAAGTACCGACACCCTATTCCCAGGTTAGATGACCTTCTTGATGAACTGTATGGTGCCTGTTATTTTTCTAAAATTGATTTAAAAAGTGGGTATCATCAGATTAGGATAAGGGAAGGGGATGAATGGAAAACTGCCTTTAAGACTAAGTATGGTTTGTATGAGTGGCTGGTTATGCCTTTCGGGTTAACTAATGCCCCAAGCACTTTTATGAGGTTAATGAACCATGTCTTAAGAGATTTTATTGGCAAGTTTGTTGTTGTTTACTTTGATGACATTCTGATTTATAGCACTAGTTTTGACTTGCATATTGAACATTTAAGGGTTGTTATGGTTGTGCTTAGAATAGAAAAATTGTATGCTAATCTTGAGAAATGCACTTTTTGCACTGATCATGTAGTGTTCTTAGGCTTTGTTGTGAGTGCAAAAGGAGTGCAAGTTGATGAGGAAAAGGTTAAGGCCATTCAAGAGTGGCCTACGCCTAAGAATGTGAGTGAAGTGAGAAGTTTCCATGGTTTAGCTAGTTTCTATTGGAGGTTTGTTAGGGACTTTAGCACCTTGGCTGCACCTCTTAATGAAATAGTTAAAAAGCATGTGGGTTTCAAATGGGGAGAGAAACAAGAGCAAGCCTTTACTGCCCTTAAGCATAGGCTAACTAATGCACCCATTCTTGCTTTGCCCAATTTTGCTAAATCTTTTGAACTTGAATGTGATGCATCAAATGTGGGCATTGGGGCTGTTTTGATGCAAGAAGGACATCCGATTGCTTATTTTAGTGAGAAGTTAAATGGGGCTACCCTAAACTATACCACCTATGATAAGGAATTGTATGCCTTAGTGCGTGCTTTGAAAACTTGGCAGCATTATTTGTTCCCCAAAGAATTTGTAATTCATAGTGATCATGAGTCCCTAAAATACTTAAAAGGACAAGGGAAGCCGAATAAAAGGCATGCCAAATGGGTTGAGTTTTTGGAACAATATCCATATGTCATTAAGCATAAAAAGGGGAAGGGGAACATAGTGGCTGATGCTTTATCTAGGAGGCATGCATTACTTTCTACTCTTGAAACTAAAATTTTTGGACTTGAAACTTTGAGAGAAATGTATTTGCATGATGCTGAATTTTCTGAGATATATGCTGCTTGTGAAAATGCGTCTCAAAATGGTTACTATAGGTACAATAGATATTTGTTTAAAGAAAAAAGATTGTGTGTGCCTAAGTGTTCCATAAGAAATTTGCTTGTGAAAGAGGCACATGAGGGAGGATTAATGGGACATTTTGGGGTGCATAAAACTTTGGACATATTGCACGAGCATTTTTATTGGCTCCATATGAAACATGATGTACATAAATATTGTAAGCATTGCATTGTTTGTAAAAAGGCAAAATCAAAAGTGATGCCACATGGTTTATATACTCCTCTGCCTGTTCCTGATTTTCCTTGGATTAATCTATCTATGGACTTTGTTTTGGGGCTGCCAAGAACAAAGAATGGCAAGGATTCTATTTTTGTGGTTGTGGACAGGTTTTCAAAAATGGCACATTTTATACCTTGCAAAAAGGTTGATGATGCTTGCCATGTAGCTGACTTATTTTTTAGGGAAGTGGTGAGGCTCCATGGGCTGCCTAAGAGCATTGTAAGTGATAGGGACACTAAGTTTCTAAGTCACTTTTGGAGAACATTGTGGGGTAAGCTTGGTACTAAATTACTTTTCTCTACTACTTGTCACCCACAAACTGATGGGCAAACTGAGGTAGTGAATAAGACTTTAAGCACTTTACTTAGGATTGTTTTAAAGAAGAATCTTAAGTCTTGGGAAGAATATTTGCCTCATGTAGAATTTGCTTATAATAGGGCTGTCCATAGCACAACTAATTATTCACCATTTGAAATTGTGTATGGATTTAATCCTATGACACCACTTGATTTGTTGCCTATGCCTAATATTATTGTTTTTAAGCATAAGGATGCACAAGCTAAGGCTGACTATGTGAGAAAACTGCATGAGCGTGTGAAAGCTCAGATTGAGAAGAAAATTGAAAGCTATGCCAAGCAAGCTAACAAGGGAAGAAAGAAAGTTGTATTTGAACCTGGAGATTGGGTTTGGGTGCACATAAGGAAAGAGAGGTTCCCTGAACAAAGGAAGTCCAAACTCCAACTTAGAGGAGATGGTCCTTTCCAAGTGTTGGAGAGGATTAATGACAATGCCTACAAAATTGATTTACCAGGTGAGTATAATATCAGTGCCACCTTTAATGTTGCTGATTTGTCTCTTTTTGATGCAGGTGATGAGGTTTTGGATTTGAGGCCAAATCCTCTACAAGAGGGAGGGGATGATGAGGGCACGGCTAGTGGCAAGGACAATAAGGCAATTGGAGGACTTAGGGGACCTATGACAAAAGGAAGAGCTAGGAAGGCTCAAGAGGCTCTTAAGCAACTAATTGCTAACTTTCATGAAGACATTCCAAGACAACTAATGGATGTGGGACATAAGGACAATGCTTTAATCCTATGTCTAAAGGCCCAAATGGAGGAGGATTCCCATACTTGCATATGATAACATGGGTCTTAGTTTTGAGACATATTTGCTTAGGTTTTGGGTTTTGTAATTCTTAAGTTTTTCTTATAGTTTTTGGCTTAGTAAGTGAGTTTAAAAAATATTAATAAATATAAATTGCTCTTGCTCGGACTAGAACTTAGGACCAAGTGGTGTTTCTCACAATATTTTACCACTTGGACAGCTTTGTGGGTTATGCTCTTTATTTCTAAGTTTTTATCTTTATTAAGAGTTAGTCTCTTTATAAACTCATGATGTATAAAACCAATTCTAAATTGGGGATTAAACAATAATAAAATTATTCAGTTGTGAGGATTTCTCTCCTAGGGTTCTTGCTTGAACCATTTGATCTTATCAAGAATTCACCCATTCTTGTGGCGATCTCATAGGCCTATCAAACTTCCTTATTTGTGGCGCCTCCAACCAATTTTCTTCCTCTTTCTAATTCGGGATTTATCAAAAGCTTAGAAACGTACATCATATGAAATACTTCGTTAATGGTATATTTTCTCATAAATTTCTTATGAGCTAATGCAAAAATCATGTGAACTTGTTTTATTTATGACAACCCCAAACTTAAGATTTTGCTTGTCCTCAAGTAAGAAAGAATTTGCACAAAAGAGGTTGAAGTATATCCCTTAGCCTTAACTCAAATACATTTCCAATCAATCATAATTAACAGTTTCCCTTTCTTTCAAAATAGTCTTACACATATATTTAGCTAACTCAGTCTTAAGAGTCACAATCCCCTCTAAGAGCAAAACAGGTTAACACAAGATAGTAAATTCTCTACCTGCACTCTTTACATGCTTTACTCTCCTCAGGATTAAATGTTTTCTCTTAACTCACCAAATTTTGGGTTCTATTTACACTCAACATCATCACATGTTATTCCTACCATATGCTTGACAAGAGTCTAAAATTAGTATTACAAAACAAGTGCACATACTCAAGAGGTCTTTTCAGGTTGTAATGGGGCTAAAAGTCACCGCTAGGTAAGAATGATTGGTATTAGGCTAAGTTATTGAAATTAAGGGATTACCATAAGCATAATCTCAGTCATTTCATCACTATTGTTCATGCCTTGGCATTAATATTTTTGCTTGCCAACTTTTCATCCGCATTTATTTACAGTAATTGAAAACATAAATGTAAAGAAAAATTATATTTCTTCTTGTTTTTTTTCCTTTTTCTTTTTTGTTTTAACTTTTCCCTCTTTTTTTTTCATATACATATATATGGATAGGAAAAGTTTAATGTTACTGTACCCTCACCCCAAACTTAAGTCGTTGCTTGTCCTTAAGCAATCCCAAACTTAGAATTTAGCCACAAATAGCATGTGAAAGCATATCCCTTAATTGCAATTAAGAGGGACAAAATTGTTTTTTACTTTTAGGCTTGTAAAGATGTAATTTAAAGAATGAATAGAATAAGACTCAAAGGGGCTAGCAAAGGGTAATTATGCAGGGCGGTTAATATTTGGCCCTGGCTTAAAGAAAAGAAATGTGCCTCTATCATATGTGTGTAAACAAATAAAGCAACAAATATAAGAATCAAGTCAAGTACTAAAGCAAATAACATGCAAAGAAGAAAACACACTAAATAAAAGTATTTGTTTAAGCTCAATTCTCACACGGGGATGAGAGTAAAGAAACCACAAAGCACAGGCAGATTCAAGACTAGCAGATGTTAACAGGCAATCCTCTAAAGGGTCATATGCATCAAATTGTGAGTGACATATAGAGTGGAGTGACAAGTCAAAGTTTCAAAACACACAGTAATATGCAATAGTTAATAGTGATAATACACTAAGAGATGAAGCAAAGGCATCACATTGTCATCACATCAGCACACAAAGAATGGTTCAATACAATAGACCAACATAGAAAGTAAAAAGAGAAGGAGGGACTTATCTAGAGTACAACCCAATCCTTACAACTAAAGGCAGTCATCAGTAATTGCCTCAGTAACTGCCATTAGTATAATCTCCAATAAGAAGGAAGTCTAAAGTGTTGTTGCGGCTGCTGCGAATCTCTAGAACATGCCCTAGAAGTACTTAAATAACCAAATCAAGTGAGAAAGCACCAATAAAAAAGAAAATAAAAAAAACTGAATAGAAAACAAAATGGAGGAAAAGAAAAGAAAAGAAAATAACTGACATAGGTTGCCTCCTAGAAGTGCTTGTTTAACGTCCCGAGCTTGACAGAACCTCACTAGGGTTCAATTTTCAAGGAGGCTGATATATTTAGCTTGTAGCAAGCCTTGAACATTTTGAAGCCTTTGCCATATCTTCAACCTGTACAAAATTGCAGGAAGCAAAAGAAGAAGGTTTCTTCAAGGAGTCTAAGACTCTAAAAACCACCTCCTCATCACCAAGTCTAAAGGTCAACTTCCCTTGTCAGACTTCTATCAAGGCATCTCCTCTATTGAGGAAAGGCCACCCTAAAATGATCGAGACGTCCTCATCCTCTTCCATATCCAGCACCACAAAGTCAACAGGGAAGATAAATTCGCTATAGACCTGTCAGCCAACCTGAAGAGATATGTTAGTAGGTTGGGGTTCTCGCATCCCCAACTTCTTAAAAATAAAAAAGGTATTAAATTAATACTAGCCCCTAAATCACATAAAGCCTTTTTGAATTAAAAGTCGCCGATGGTGCAAGGAATTGTGAAACTCCCTAGGTCCCTAAGCTTAGGGGGCAACTTCTTAAGTATCACAGTAGAGTATGTTGGAACCAAAGACGAATGAAGCGTCTAGTCCCTCAAATTTTGAAGATAACAAACTTATTAAGTTTTAAGTCTCTAGTAAATATGTTTTTTTTACAGCGTCCAAAACATATTCTATGTTGTGGTGTCCAATTGACTCGTTATGACGACCGTCTAGAAGTAAGTATCTCTTTTAACAGCTAAGTGTTTAAAGCTGAGACTTATATACAAAGTTCACCCAAGAGAAAGTCTATTTCTAAATGACTAAATATTCAAAGCTTGCCTATGCGTTTCTCATATGTGTATCTTAAGACTAATGCTTTATTTATTTTAAGAGATCTAACGTTCATATGTCCAAGCATTAAACAAAAGACAGATACATTCTAGTGCATAAGCGCAGTGTTGTAGAAAAAGGAAAGTCAACTTATCAAGCTGCCAAGTCAAATAAAGAATAATCAAAAAAGCAAACCTTCAACGCAGTCCTGCATTTTCCATTTTAGTGCAAGAACTAAAAGTTACTTTTCTGACTCCTCTGAAAGCTCGATACACACACACTTTATCCCTGAGCCAAGACTGAAGCTGAATCCTCAACATTTACTTCTAAAAGTCTGCATAAACAGCTCGAGAAAAGTAATCTCAGAACATTGCGAAGCAAATACGTCATAGAACTCTTACATTCACTGGACGACTTTGAAATCTTGTTGAAAAGAAATTTCCTTTGTACTTAAAGCTTTTATATCCTCACACTGAGTTGATTTCCTTGTATACAACTATTTTCTCTTGTGAAAGCTTAGAGAGGCTTAGTGAGAAAGAAAACTTAGGTAGTTAAGCAATCTGGGTTGATTACTTTGTAAAGTCTGAAGAGACTGTGAAGAATACTTGTGTAACCTAAGGTTGGTTAGTGAATACCTTCTAGTTGAAGGGACTAGATGTAGCTCAAGTTTGAGTGAACCAGTATAAAATCTTTGTATTCTTGTTCCTCCCTTATCTTTTCATTTAAACTGTTTTTTGAACTAGTTTTGTTTCAGTAACAAGTTTTTAAAACACACAATTTAACCGCCCTTCTTATGCGATTTTTGGCCTTTCAATTGGTATCAGAGCTCGGCCTCTTAGGGTTGAGCATCTAGCAGTGCAGGGGTTAAAAGATCCTGAGAAATATGGATAACGAAGGACAAGCTGTCAATAGACCACCTCTCTTCAAGGGTCAAAATTATGACTACTGAAAATAGAGAATGATAGCCTTTTTCGATGCTTGCCACATCGACATATGGAATGTTGTGGAAATAGGAGACTATCAACCTTTGGACCAAAACAAAAACAACTTCCCAGAGGTCAGTGGACAAAAGCAAATAAACAAAGGTATCTACTTAACTCTGAAGCTCAAAATGCTATTATGTGTGCTCTATTTGAATCTGAATATGAGAAAGTGCACAGCTTAAAAAGTGCTAAAAAGATGTGGGATAGCCTAGCTCTTGCTTATGAAGGTACCTCACAAGTAAAGAGATCTAAACTAAGCTTGCTTGTAAGACAATATGAATTATTTACTATGGAAGAAAATGAAACTATTGAACTCATGTTTGGTAGATTTCAAACCATAATAAATAACCTAAGATCCCTAGGTAAAACTTATGATAATTATGATCATATTGACAAAACCTTAAGGAGTTTGCCTAGACAGTGGAGACCACAGGTTACGGCTTTGAGAGCATCCAAAGATTTAACAGCACTTTCCACAGAAGAGTTACTTGGAACTCTCAAGGTTCACAAGTTGGAGCTGAAGCAGGACGAAAGACAAAGAAGAGGAAAGTCCATTGCCTTAAGCATCCAGCGTCCAATAAAGGGATCATCATCTAAAGCCCTGAATGTGGAAGAATCTTCTAAGGAAGCGTTTGAGGAAGATGACTCTGATGAGGACAAGATATCTTTCATATTAAGAAAGATACAAGCCATGTGGAGAAAGAAAGGAGGATCCAGAGCTAGAAACTTTATAAAGAAGTTTAGCAAGGAACCCAAGGAGAAGAGTCCACTAGTCTGTTTCGAATGTAAGAAGCTTGGACACTTTAAAGCTGAGTGTCCAAGTCTACAAAGGGAGAAAAAGAAAACCTTTTTCAAAAAGAAGAAGAAAGGACTCATGGCTACTTGGGAAGATATGGACATATCCTCGTCGGAAAAAGAAGGAGAAGAAGAAGCAAACATTTGTCTCATGGCTGATACCAGTTCAGAAAGCTCAGAAAATGAGCAAGACGAAGAGGTAAATTTTAATGACATATTTTCTCTTCAAGAAGCATATAATGAATTGCTCTCTAATTCTTCAACTCTCTTGGTTGGTTCTAAAGATTTAAAAAGGAAGTTTTCCAAAATGTCAAAATAATTTGCTTTACTTAAAGAAAATTTTGAAAACATTTTCAGAGAGAATGAAGAATTAAAGGAAAAAGATGTTCTAGAAGTGACACTTTCCTATGAAGCATTAGAAATTCAAAAGGAAGTAACTCACCTAAAGAAAGTCTATCCAAATTTGTAAATGGAACTGAAAACTTAAATAAAATCTTATCTTATAGACTAAGTCCACATGACAAATCTGGACTTGGCTTTGTTAAGAAAGAAGCCTCTAGAACAACTAAAAATATTATCTTCTGTAAATTGTGTGGCAAGAGTGGTCATGAATCATGACGATGTACTCATCGTCCAATTGCGAAGGCGACCAATGCCTTCAGAACTAGCTTGTGTCTTTCATTTCTCTAAAACATTAGGCGCCTTTGTTCGTCTAGCAGATGAGCGCCCCCCTCATTAGATCAGAAACCTCCATTCTTTATGCCATCATTGCCGCCATCACAAGCCCCAAAACCTTCAAACTGTCTTACCCTTGGAACACCCCTCGTTCATATCAACTCACCTTTCCAACATTTAAATTTTTGGAAGCACCACCACCACCCTTAGAAATCCAACCACCAACTCCACCTCAACCACCCTCCCCAACACCTCCACCACCTTCAACTCCCAGTCCCTAAGCCTCTGCAAGCCTTCCCACTACCACTATTGCCCCTCCTAACCTTCCACCTGTAGACCCCGCCGTTCAACAATACGTCGCCACCTAACTCCAACCCATCATGACCTTTCTCAAACAAATTCTCCAAAACCAACAAGAACTACTCCGACCTCGCAACCATCTCCATTTCCACCTCCACCTCCCTTTGCACCTAAGTGATGATGATGTTTTTTTTCCTCTGTGTGCTTGTTTTTTATAATGCCAAAAGGGGGAAAAATAACAGAAATAAAGTTTTTTTTGCTTTGATAAAGTATAAGTTTGCTTTGTTCTTAAGTTTTTTTTTCCTCTGATGCCTTCTGTCTATTAAATATTTTTGCATTACATACATTCATGCATAAACTGAGTATTGCCTAGATGATTATCTAAACTGATATTTTATATGTCTCAAAAACAGGTAAACTTAATGATATATCAGATTAAGGGGAGCATTATAGTAAGTCTATCGAATTCTATCTATGCGATGCGTTTTTATATTTATATATACTCGCAAAACTTAAAAACTAATAAGGTTTGTCATCATTAAAAAAGGGGAGATTGTTGGAACCAAAGACAAATGAAGCATCTAGTCCCTCAAATTTTGAAGTTAACAAACTTATTAAGTTTTAAGTCTCTAATAAATTTTTTTTTTTACAGTGTCCAAAAAGTATTCTATATCGTGGCATCCAATGCACCAATTTTGACAAGTGTCCAATTGACTTGTTATGACGACCGTCCAGAAGTAAGTCTTTCTCTTAACAGCCAAGTGTTTAAAGTTGAGACTCATATACAAAGTTCGTCTGAGAGTAAGTTTATTTCTAAACGACTAAATATTCAAAGCTTGCCTATGCGTTTCTCACATGTGTATCTCGAGACTAATGCTTTATTTATTTTAAGAGATCTAACGTTCATATGTCTAAGCATTAAATAAAAGACAGATACATTCTAGTGCATAAGCACAGTGTTGTAGAAAAAGGAAAGTCAACTTATCAAGCTGTCAAGCTGAATAAAGAATGATCAGAAAAGCAAACCTTCAACGCAGTCCTGCATTTTCCATTTTAGTGCAAGAACTAAAAACTACTTTTCTAACTCCTCTAAAAGCTCGATACACGCGCACTTAATCCCTGAGCCAAGACTGAAGCTGAATCCTCAACAATTACTTCTAAAAGTCTATATAAACCAGCTCAAGAAAAGTAATCTTAGACGCAGTGCAAAGCAAATATGACATAGAACTCTTACATTCACTAGACGACTTCGAAATCTTGTTGAAAATAAATTTCCTTTGTACTTAAAACTTTTATATCCTCACACTATGAGTTGATTTCCTTGTATACCACTATTTTCTGTTGTGAAAGCCTAGAGAGGCTTAGTGAGAAAGAATACTTAGGTAGTTAAGCAATCTGGGTTGATTGCTTTGTTACGTCTAAAGAGGCTATGAAGAATACTTGTGTAACCTAAGGTTGGTTAGTGAATACTTTTTGGGTGAAAGGAATGGACGTAGCTCAAGTTTGAGTGAACTAGTATAAAATCTTTGAGTTCTTGTTCCTCCCTTATCTTTTCATTTAAACTATTTTTTGAACTAGTTTTGTTTTAGTAACAAGTTTTAAAAACGCACAATTCAACTGCCTTTCTTGTGCAATTTTTGGTCTTTCAGAGCACTCTTCACTGAGGCTAACCAACTCAAATTCCCCAAGTTTCTTTTTGCTAGAAACAATTTCCTTTTATTTTTTTTTTGCATATTTGGGCATTTAAGCCAAAGCCTCTGCAAAGGGGATGTTAATGTGTAGTTTATTAAAAATCTCAACAAACCTCTAAAACTACCTATCTTTCTCTTCATCCGTCACCCTTTGAGGAAAGGGGATGCTTACTTGAAGGGTTATAGTTACCTCCTTTCCTTGCTCCATTTCCCCAAGCTGACTCTCATTAGTAAAAGCCTCATGCTGTGGTAAAGGGTTTTCTTCTTCCCTCTTCTAAACTGTTCCCTCTAGTGTTTTGCCACTCCTAAGAATGACGGCCTTGACATCTTCCTTTAGGTTAGGTTTTGTTTGAGTAAGGAGGGAACCTGAAGCTCTTTGAGACATCAAATTATCCAAATTGGCTATTTGAGTCTCCAAGGCTTTCATTTTGTCGTCGTTCTTGGCCATGTACTACATCATGGTCTCCTACAGGCTAGGCCTCCTCTCCACCTATCTCTAATTTTGGTTTTACATGTGAGGGGGCCTATAGACATTCTGATTCTAGCTCTTCTACTATCCACACCTATAGAAGTTAGGATGATTTCTCCAGGCCAAGTTGTAAGTAGAAGAATATGAGTCACCTTGAACCCGACTAGAGTTGCCCACAAAATTTGCCCTTTCAGCAAGAGGGTTGAAGAAATTGCTCATTTGGAAATCCCTCCCTGAATGGCCCACCTGGCCACACTGATCATAAGGGGGAGGGGTTGCCTGAGCATATTGGGCTTGAGCCCTTATTAAGGTTTCCCGCTGCTTGGTGGTGGTTTCCAATTTCTACTCCATGGCCACATTGGCCTCTACCTAGTGTACCCCAACTGGCCTTTTCAGGATGTGTCTGTCACTAAAGGAGTAGTGATAGTTGTTTGAGGCTAGGTCTTCTGTGATGGCAAATGCCTTATTAGGGGACTTTTTAAGAATTGTGCCCCCGCAAGCAACATCAATGGAGTGTCTTTTTTGGGCTGAAATCCTGTTGTAGAAGATCTGAATTAGTTGTCCACACGAGGTATCCATAACGAGGGCATTTTCTGATTAAATCTTGGAAGCGCTTTCAAGCCTCAAATAGTGACTCTTGCTCATATTGAACAAAATTCACCATGTCCTTTTTCAGTTGGCTTGACCTTGCCAGAGGAAAATATTTTGTGAGGAACTTCTAGGTGCACTGGTCCCAGGTAGAGATAGATCCTCCTAGCAAAGAAGAAAGCCAGTTCACTGCCTTTCCCATTAAAGAGAAAGGGAATAAGCCAAGCTTGATAGCATCGGCTGAGACACTGTTGTATTTTACAGTGTCCGTAATCCTCAGGAACTTCTTCAAATGGCCTAAGGGGTCTTCAGACGGTAGGCCTCGTAATTGCCCTGAGTTTTACACCATGTAGATCAATGCAGGTTTCAGCTTAAAGTTGTTCACCTCCACAGTGGGGCGACGAATACTGTCAGTTACCCCTATCTAAGGGGCAAAGTAATCTTGGAAGGTATCCTTGGGTTATTCTCTAGCCATTAGTCTCTGTTCTCTTCTTAACTTGTGATAATGTTTTTTGATCTCATGAGTAAACTGTAGCTCAGGCTCGTGAGAACAGGTTATCATAAACCAGTAGAAGAAAGGGATGTAAAAAGAAAAAAAAAACTAGACTCTAAATAATAAAATACAATAAAATAAGATAAAATAAGAACAAATAAGATAAGATAATAAATAAATAAATAAAGTAAAATAATTCAAGATAAAATAAAACAAAAACATAAAATAAGATGAGATAAAATAAGACAAACTAAAATAAAATAAAATATTGCCTAATCCAATTATAATTTCTCTTTCTTAATATCACACAATTAGTCCCCGGCAACGGTGCTAGAAACTTGATGTGTCTGGAACACGCTTAAGGACAAGCATACTTTATCACAGTTATAGCAATGGACTTGAGTCCAGATATCGTACCCAAAGGACTGATATGGGGGACCTTTCAGAGAAATTCCTATGTACGTTGTCTAGGTTATTTAAGTTTTATGGGTTGAGTTCAAAGAATTAAAATGCAAGGGGTTGCAAAAAGAATAATTAAAATTAAATTGGATTTCAATGAGTTAAGAACCTAGGATTATGGGTTCACTTATGCCTTCAATTTCCTTCCCCCAAGTTAAAATGTAATTTTATTTTCAAGTTCAATTACCAATATCCCTCTACCGAGTTCTTTTACAACCTTGGGTCATGGGCTACAGAAACTTTTTCCTGTACTAAACCCCTAGTTGGTCATGCAATGGTTTAATCTAGGAAATGATTAGGAACAAAAAGGGCGAATGAATTTGATTGAAAGCTTAGTTCATAGTTTGATTATGCAACGTCCTAAACCCAATTACCTTAAAGGTCTACTAATTAATTATGGTATGGTCACCAATTAATTTAACTAATTAAAGATATGTAAGAAGTGATCAATTCCAAAAAAAATAATGAAGAACACTAAGGCAATTCAATTGAAAGAAAAATGGACAATAAAATTAACAATCAAAATGGGGTTTCAATTATCTCAAGCATGGCTACATCACAATCCTAGCCTAGGGAATAGTTCTCCATAGCAACAGAGAAGCAACTCATTACAATATATATCATTAGAAACTAAAGGTAAACCTTAACAAAAAGACTGGCCTCCAGCCTCTGTCCACTGGGATGCAAGGAGAATCCTCTGAAGCTCTGGGGGAGTCCTTCCTCCGTCTAAATCTAAAAGAGAGCAGAATAAAGATGAGATAAGCCCTCCCCTCTATTGCTATTTGTAATGTATCTCTAGAATTTCATAGAAGGAGGCTTAACCTGGTCTATCTCGTGCAACCTAGGCCCATTGAGAATTAAAATAAAAATAGAATTTAGACCTCAGACCCACTTAACTTGGTTAGAAACCCGCTAGGCAGTTTTTTGGAAAAAATCTGCTCCATCTTGGTGCCAGGAATGCTGATCCGCCGAGTGGGTGCCACTAAAACAAGGTCCGTCAAGCGGCCTACCTAGCCCGTCAGGCGAATATGACTTCGTGCACTCTGTTTTGCACTTCTAATATCCTTTTTGGTTCGTTCTTGTGCTTGTAGGCCTCTGTTGCGATCCTCACTTTGGTTCTTGCTTCTTTCTTTAAGTCCTCTTTGACTAGTACAATACTCCTTTATGCCTTATGCTTGTGGACTATATTTCTTTCTCTGCACATCTAACTTCCTTTCACAAAATCCAACAAAGTTAAGGTAATTCATGCAATTTTAAATAGAAAACTTAGAAACGTACATTACATGAAATCCTTCATTAATGGTCTATTTTCTCACAAATTTCCTATGAGCTAATGCAAAAATCATGTGAACTTGCTTTATAAATCTACATAAAATGTAGATTTATCATCTTTCCTGTGATACTTTTATCCTTTTCCTAATCATCTTAATCTTATCTGAAGCTTGTTGGATTATCTCAGGACCTAAGATCAAAGGTTCTCCAATCTCATACCAACAAAATGAGATTCTGCATTTCCTTCCATATAGAGTCTCATATAGAGTCATCCCTGTACTGGAGTGAAAACTATTATTATAAGTAAACTCTATCAAGGGTAAGAACTGATCCTAGTTTCTTGTCTGCTCTAAGACACTAGCTCTCAATAAACCTTCTAGAGATTGGACAATCCTTTTAGACTATCCATCTGTCTAGGGGTGATAAACTAAGCTAAATCTAAGCCTACTTCCTAAGGCTCTCTACAAACTTTCCTAGAACCTAGAGGTGAAGCAAGGGTCCTTATCAAAGATTATACTAGAAGGTATACTATGCAACCTAATAATCTCTTTTTATATACAACTGACCTAACTTCTGTAAAGAAAACTTGATATTAATAGGTAGAAAATGGCATATTTTGTCAATCTGTCCACAATTACCAATAAGCATCATGACTGGACGAAGTCCTAGGAAAACCTGTCACAAAATCCATTGATATGCTTTTTCATTTCCATTCTGGGATGTGCAAGGATTGTAGTTCACCAGAAGGTTGCTAATGTTCTACCTTTGCCTTTTGATAAACTAGGCAACAAGCCACAAACTCTGTTACAGCCTTCTTCATCCCAAGCCACCAGAACATATTTTTCAAGTCATGATACATCTTAATGGCATCTAGATTACTCTTATGGGCTTCTTCCAAAATTAGTTTTCTCAAACTTTCCTTTAATGGTATACAAATCCTTTCTCCAAACTTAAATATTCCACTATAATCCTTATGAAATTTGGTTCCTTCCCTTCTTCTCTTACACTCAATTTTTCTTGCAACAATGGGTCCCTTTCCTGTGGTTCCTTAATATGTTCCAAAAATTCACTAGTGATCTTGAGCATCCCCAAGTAAAGACTTTTAGGTCTTACTTCTACTGCCAAGTCCAAATCTCTGAACAACTATATCAATTCCAACTCTTTCACCATCATCTTTGACACATGTAAGGATTTATGACTTAAAGCATCTGCCACTACATTCGCCTTGCTACTTGCTAGGATGATATTGCAGCTCAAAGTCACAATCCTTTAGGAATTCCATCCACCTACGTTACCTCATATTCAATTCCTTTTTATCAAAGAGATACCTTAAACGCTTATGATCACTGAACACTTCAAACCTTGCACTATACAAGTGTCTCTAAATTTTCACAATAAACACTACTACAGCCAACTCCAAATCATGTGTAGGGTAATAAACTTCATGCTACCACAGTTGCCTCGAAGCATAAGTTATCATTCTTCCTTCTTGCATCATAATGCATCCTAACCCTTGCCTTGAGGCTTCACAGTACACTTTAAACTTCTTAGCAGGGTCAAGAAAATCACACCAATGTGGAGGTTAGTCTTCTCTTCAACTCTTGAAAGCTAACTTCACACGCGTCATTCCACACAAATGGTTGGCCTTTATGTGTTAACTTAGTGAAAGGCAACGCTAATTTAGAAAATCTTTCAATGAATTTCCTACAATAGCCCACCAATCCTAAGAAACTACGTATTTTCGTGATCGAATCGTTGGTTGTTTCAAATGCAATACGGCTTCAACCTTTATGGGGTCGATAATAATCCCTCTTTGTGATATCACGTATCCCAAAAACTAAACTTGTTCTAACCAAAACTCACATTTTGAGAGTTTTTTGTACAGTTGTCTTTCTCTCAATATTTGCAGCACAATCCTCAAATGTCTTTCATGTTCTTCATGACTTTTGGAGTATATTAAAATATCATCGATGAAGACTACGACAAAATTGTTCAAAAACTAATGAAAAAATACGATTCATATAATCCATCAATATCGAAGGAGCATTGGTCACACCAAAGGCATTACCAAGTACTCGTAATGGCCATATCTTGTCCTAAAAGTAGTTGTCAGAATGTCTTCCACCTTAACTCGAATTTGATGATAATTAGATTTCAAGTCAATCTTGGAAAACACTATAGCACCCCTTAACTAATCCATCAGATCATCTATCCTATGGAGAGGATACCTATTTTTAATGATGATCTTATTGAGCTAACGATAATCCACTCACAACCTCATACTTCTGTCCTTCTTCTTGACTAATAAAGCAGGAGCACCCCAAGGATAAACGCTAGGCCTAATAAACTATTTATCTAAGAGTTCCTCTATTTGCTTTTTCAGTTCTGCTAACTTTAAGGGTGACATCCTATAGGGAGCTATGGATATAGGTCCTGATCCTAGTATCAAGTCTATGGTGAATTCTATTTCTCTTTCTGGAGTTAATCTAGGCACATACTTGGGGAAAACATTAAGGTATTCACAGTCTACAGGAAACTTACTAACATCCGAGTTATCCTTTACTTCCATAGAAGTCAAGATCATGTAAACATAGACTCTTTTCGAAGCCTCAGTGTGGTTGGCAATAACTTCTCTTAAATCTCTTGAGGTAATCCAAGTCTATAGTGAATTCTATCTCTCTTTCTAGAGGTAATCCAAACACATCCTTGAGGAAAACATTAAGGTATTCACAGACTACAAGAAACTTACTAACATCTGGGTTTACCTTTACTTCCATAGAAGTCAGGATCATGTAAACTTACTCTTTTCGAAGCCTCAGTGTGGTTGGCTATAACTTCTCTTATTCTCTTGAGCCAGAAGTGTTAAACAAAATGGTTGGATCCAAGAAGGGGGGTGAATTGGATCTTTCAAGAATTTCAAGAATCCCCAATTTCTTTTTAATAATGAATAACTAGATTTTTCAAAAACTTTGAATCTTATTGATTTGGTTATACAAATGAAATAGAATTGGATCAAGTTATCTTGAACTTTTCTATGCAAAGAGCCTTATGAATTTAAATGTAAGTGATCAAGATTCAATATGCTAGCAAGAGGATAGAGGAAAGAAAAAGAGGAAACAAGATTTATACTAGTTCGATCACCATCATTGTGATCTACATCCAGTTTTCAATCAAACCGATTGGTGTTAACACTAAGTAATTCAAATGTTTACAAACATTATGCACAAACACAAGAATTACAATCAAACAAACTATACACTCAAGTTTCTTGAACCCTATCAAGAAAAACTTGAAACCTTTCTTGTGGAACCCTACCACAAGGAAGATATGAGAGACACCCTCTCAAGAACAAAATTCAAGTTTAAAAGAAGGTTAGATATCACCTTGGTTTGTGATAGATGGAAAACAATGAAGAACCAATCAACTTTACTCAAGAAAAGACTTTTCTTTGTCCTCAAGATTCATCCATGATGAGCTCTTTGACTTTGATCCAAAACTTGTAATGATGAAGAAGAATGATATGAATTTTCTCTAGAAAAGCTCTCTCTCAAATTTAGAAAAGTGAAGTTGCATTTAAGTTATGTTAAGTGATGTTGAAAGACTCACTAAGGTTCACTTTATATAGAGAGTTCACTAGAATAACTAGTTATTTAAACCTGTAATCAGTTATTTTGTTATTTGAAATCTAGAAAATGAACTTTGAATGGGTTTAACTAGTTATTTTATGTGTAACTAGTTAAAACAGTGGCCTATTCGAATTTGTCTTACTGGAATAACTAGTTACATAACTTTGTAACAAGTTATTTTCGCATAAGGCAAAAACAGTGTTATATTATGTAATTGGTTACATAATTATGTAATTAGTTACAGCAGAAATAACTAATTACATAATGTTGTAACTAGTTTAAAACAGAAAACATATAACTGATTACATATCAATTTAACTAGTTAAAACAGTGTAGATATTCACTGTTTATGCAAATTTAAACGGATTTAATCGATTACAAGGCTAACTTAACCAATTAAATGGTTCTTAAACATAAGATTGAATTATTCTAAAGCCTTAATATGTAGCTTTCACTTCTTATCAATTTAAAACTTAGTTTTATCCAATTATTCCTCTTTAAACTTAATTTTAGACTTATAGAAAACATATTTCCACTTTGTTAAACCTTTAAGTCTTAAACTTTGAGCTCATTACCATCAAACCATTAAGGATAAAGATAAATCATGCAAGACTCAACCACACACACATGCATAAACACACATTACAACTTTGCACTCATCAAGAGGCTAATCATCAAAACTATATTAAATCTCCTTAGGGGCAAGAGTAATTCTCTTCTTGCTTCTTCAAGAAGTTTTGTCAAGGATAGGCTTAAAAATTAAGGTCTTATCATGATAGTTTAGGAGAACATGGTTGAAAGATAATCAATCCTTTCCTAACACAATGTCTAAGTGGGATAGAGGTAGACATATTAAATTTATAGAAAAAATTCTACTCTTTATAGAGTGCAACAATTTAAGCATACAAGAGAAGTAATAATAGGGACATTTGTGGGAATGGAAACAGTCAAATCATAACGTAGCAAGGAAATAAGCAATTCCAAATATTTCACGCAATCATGTGATATGAATGAATGAGTAGCACCTGAATCATATAGTACATTTAAGAGATGGCCATTTATGATACACTTACCTTGGATGAGATCGTCAGATTGAACGGCTTCAATCCCACTCATTGTGAAAACTCTACTTGTTGCCTTGGGTTCACACTTAAGCCTTTCCATTATTGCTTCCACTTCTGTTACCATGCTCCTTCCTTGGCTCCTTATAATTGTTGCTATAGTGGCAAAGCTTGCCACAGTTATAGCAGGTTACTTTCTTGATCATATAGTTTCTTGCCAAGTGAGCTCCTCCGCATTGAAAGCATAGAACAGGGTTGTTCATACCAGGAACTTAAAGGTAGAATTGAAATTCTTTTGTCCTGAAGAACTTTTAAAGAATTGGGTGGACGCTGGTAGGGCTTCTTGTTATTGAAAAATTCCTTTTTCTTATTCATTTGTGGTCCTCTAGATTTCCACTGTGTCTATCTTGCCTTGGTGTCATCTTCGTAAATCCTATAGCGATTTATGAGAGTGGGGAATGGAGTGATCTCCATGGAGCAAATAGCCTACTTGATGATAGGCCTTAAACCATTCTCGAACTTTGACCATCGAGAACAGTCATCAACACCTTCATAGAAATAAGGACAAAATTTCAATAGTTAGTCAAATTTTGTCGCATATTGTAACATCGTAAAAGGTATTACTGTAACTACGCCTAGATTTCTATGAACGTGAAAACTTTAAAATATAAAAACATTGTGCGGAAGCTACTCATAAACATGAACTAATTTTTATACATGAGGAATAAAGAAAATGCATACATGCCTAATACAATTTAGCCATCGTCCAAGGGCATCGTACAAACATAAGAAGAAGAATAAAATACAAAACTTAAACTAAAATTAACTACGTTCTTCTTACACATGACTCCAAGGTCCATCAGCACACGTCTTTATCTGATTCCTAAAATAAAAGGAAACTTAAAGGAATGAGACAAAAGTCTTAGTGAGTGCTCTAAAGACTCTATGACTGGGTTAGACTCTTCTATCATGGCTTCACTTTCTCTAGTCTCTAACGACTCTCCATACTTATGGTCAGATCTATAACTTTCAATTGTCAATACCTCCTATTAACTCCCAATTTATTCTCACAACTATTACACTGATTTATTCTCATCATTATCCTAGTATTTCATCTCTACTAACACCTTTTATTTACAACTTACTCTAGTTAAGTAAGTATTCTTGTTTAGAGTCTACCCTTCTTTGCTTGATACTTAGAGTTGTCCACTATGGTCAAACCTAAGGCTAATAATACTTTAAGATACACTCAACATTCACCTTCACCTACACAAATATATCCCTCTTGCTAAAATCACACTTTCCTAATACATCGGGTGGGAACTTACCCTTCCTCTTTCTTATTCATAATTTATCAGAACCCTCATAACACTATTCTAAAGTATAACCTCTAACATACCCTTAAGATAGCAAAAGAATTCCCAATTAAAAACATATATTCTTACTTAAGATACAAACATAATTTATATTTTATGCCTAGTAGTTGGGCACACATCTTATTCTCTATTAGACAGGGACAACATACATGTGTAACACGATCACTTACTCATAATCCTAACACTTTATCCATTCATATCACAAAACACTATTACAGTTTTAACATATATACAGTATAACAATCAGTCATGAATAAAGGCACACAAACTTCACATAATCACAATATAGCACGATTTAACATATCACACTACAATAAGATGCATATGCATGCCATGTTCCTCAATCTTTACTTCATGCACATGTGGTACCAATTTTAGCTCAGGAAAGTAGTCTAGAAGGACATGCTAGCCATAAGGAAGTGCCATTAGCGTGCTGATGCCTTCGACTTAGCATTCTACACTAGATTGATATTCTCTGGTAACTAATCAGGGTTACACAGCTTTCGAAGTACACCACGACTCTATGGGATCAGTGTGAGTTATTAAGGTTTCAAGACTAGGTATAATCACCCCCAAGGTCGAGTTAAACAACCCCTCAATGCCTCCACCATCCAAAATCATACATATTTTTTGCTAGCATAATCATCTTAAATGTTATGATGCATGTCTCATACATACAACGCACACAAGTGTCCCTTTGGACCTTTTATCTACAAATAAGTGAGTCTCATCCTCACCTCTCACAGGCTAGGTCCCTTACAGACGAGGTATCATACAAGCCCATTCCCGCCTCTCACAAGCTAGGTCATTCATCACAATGATATCAAGTCATATCATACATTTTATAGCATAATGTCACAAGTCACAGTCACTATACAAGTAAACCAATTCTAAATGCTTATTATGGCTTAATATTTGGATTAATTAAATGTTTATAGGACTTAATATTGGTGTCCTAGCTGAGTTTTGCATGTTTGGATTCAATTGACTTTAATAAAAATCTTAATTAATTTTTGGATTCTTATGGGTTTTGACCTTTTGTCCTTATTTGGGTAAAAACATGAGATACAAAGATGTGTTTGAGGTGATCTTGGTGTCTATGAAAAGATAAAAGAAAAATCTACAATTTCATCAAGAAGTCATGAGCTGATTTGGCCTAAATCATGGATGAAAATTGACTTAAGGCTAGACACGCTGTTTCCCACTGACAGCCAGACATAGGTGCAATATTTTGAGTATATCTTGAGTTCTAGACATTATTTTTGAGTCATTCTAATGCCATTAGTTAGCTAACATCTAGTGCTACAATTTTATGTAGACCACAAAGCCTAATTCAATTGTTTTCCTATTAGTTTTTGACCATTAAGTTGACACATGCTGTTAGGAGGTAAGCACGAATGTGTTCATCACTCGGCAAATTGCAAAATCATAATTTGCAAGCAAGGAGGCATCCTAAGGCCTCCCTAAACTACCAAAACTTCATATGGTTGTGTTCCTACTATCTTAATGTCCACTTTACTCCAAAATAGGGATTTAAGCCTAATCCTTTAATTCCTTATCCAAAATAAGGGAAACCCTCAAGTTAAACTAAACCCTCATGGTAATCTCATTCTACCCTCAAACAATCATAGGTTTAATCAATTCACATCAAATTCATCTCAAGGAAAACAAATATAAACCCTAACCTTAACAATATAATTAGGATGGGCAAGAAGAGGGAAAACAATAAAAATAATGGAGATAAAGGCTTAGGGACGGTAGGGGGAAGCACTTAACTAGGAAGATTGCGAAGATAAGCTTTAGGGCTTGGGTCTCTGATATCCTTCTCTTCCTTCCTCCTTCTCTCTTCTCTTTTCTTCTCCCATCTATTTTTTGAGTGCTAACCCTAATCTCTCTCTATCTTTCCTTCTTATAAAACCTAGGTGAGTTTGTGGCTTGTTGGTCTTAGTTCCATGTTAGGCCCTTGATACTCTCTTTGGGTTCTATTATTTCATTATTTCATTCCTACTAATTCCTAGCATTAAGATATTAATAATAATAATAATCCTAATAATGATAGTAGTAGTAGTAGTAGTAGTAGTAGTAGTAGTAGTAGTAATAACTAAGGTATCCTTTATCAAATGACATAATATCAAAGTCTTAAACAAGGTCTCCTTATAGTTTATTTCTAATACTTAATTTAGGCTGTTACATTCACCTCCCTTAAAAGATTTTTGTCCTAAAAAATCAAGGCCTAAGAACATATTCACCATTGTTCACTTATTCATCCTTCCTAATCTCCTAAAATTTATCCTACTAATGGTTTTTTTGAATAAATTCTAAATCTAAAGGTTTTATAATCCTTCCTTAACTTTTTCCTAGGAAAATTCCTACGCTCTTGGTCAAAGGTTTTCCATAAGATTTCATTATGTACCTAAACTAGTCTTTGGTAACGATCACAGCAACAAGTTCTATTTAGGTGGGTACCTTTTGTCATTCCTCCTCTTTGTCTAGGCCTAATTCCTAAACACATCCTCTAAGATCTGGTGATTCTCAGAATAGGCATCTGTCTCAAGAAGCATATGGTGTTTGGAAATTCTTCCCTACAAATTTCTCCTATAGGTAACTCTATGTCTAATAGGTATAGGATACTGGGGAATCTATTCTTATAAGTCTATACTAGGTGTAACTCACTAAGTCTTCCTCTACATGGTAGTTCTAATCTATGGTCACTCAAGTTACTCCTGGCATGGTGTTACTAAATGTCTCTATCATTCTTATCCTAGAGGTACTCATGAGGTTTCCTATTCATAGGATTAGCTGATACATCAATTCATCTAGGAAGGCATTCTTCTCATAGGCTTTAGGCTACTTGAAATCCATGTTACTATCCCTTCACCCCAAGACAATAATACTTTATCCTTCATTCTTAGGACACAAAAAAAATAGTCAACTCTTCCTTTATGCTTTTGAAAACTAGAAAACATACAGCAAAACCAACTAATGAAACTTCCTAGCATATCATAACATAACTCAAATGGTTTAGAAGCAAACCATACCAAGTGCAACGTTCCCACTTAAGGGCTATAACATCAATCAAAGAAAGCATCCACTGAAACAATCTATATCTATACATACAAGCATTCAAGTAAAGATAAAGAGTTTGGAAACAACACCCCATCTGCCATAGAGATGCGTGTGAGGTGATCTTGGTGTTTATGGAAAGATAAAAGAAAAATCTACAACTTTCATGAAGAAGTCGTGAGCTGATTTGGCCTAAATCATTGCTGAAAATTGACTTAAGGTTAGACACGCTATTTCCCACTGAAAGCCAGACATAGATGTGGTATTTTTGGTATATCTTGAGTTATAGACATTATTTTTGAGTGATTCTAATGCCATTAGTTAGCTAACATCTAGGGCTACAATTCTTATGTAGACCATAAAGCCTAATTAGATTTTTTCCTACTTGTTTTTGACCATTAAGTTGACACATGTTGTCAGGGAGGTAAGCATGGATGTGCTCATCACTCGGCAAATTGCAAAATTATAATTTGCGAGTATAGAGGCTTCTTAAGGCCTCCCTAAACTACCAAAACTCCATATGGTTGTGTTAATGTCCACTTTACTCCAAAATAGGGATTTCCTATCACTCTAAATTGTTCTCATTTAAGCCTAATCCTTTAATTCCTTATCCAAAATAGGGAAACCCTCAAGTTAAACTAAAGCCTCACAGTAATCTCATTCTACCCTTAAACAATCATAGGTTTAATCAATTCACATCAAATTCATCTCAAGGAAAACCAATATAAACCATAACCTTAACAATATAATTAGGATGGGCAAGGAGAGGGAAAACAACAAAAATAATGGAGGTAAAGGCTTGGGGAGGGCAGGGGGAAGCACTCAATTGGGAAGATTGCAAAGATAAGCTCTAGGGCTTGGGTCTCTAATCTCCTTCTCTTCCTTCCTCCTTCTCTCTTCTCTTTTCTTCTCCCTTCTATTTTCTGACTGCTAACCCTAATCTCTCTCTATCTTTTCTTCTTATAAAACCTGGGTGAGTTGTGGATTGTTGGGCTTAGTCCCTTATTGGGCCCTTGATACTCTCTTTGGGTTCTATTATTTCATTCCTACTAATTCCTAGCATTAGGATATTAATAATAATAATAATAATCCTAATAATAGTAGTAGTAGTAGTAGTAGTAGTAGTAGTAGTAGTAATAGTAGTAGTAGTAATAACTAAGGTATCCTTTATCAAATGACATAATATCAAAGTCTTAAACAGGGTCTCCTTATAGTTTATTTCTAATACTTAAAATTTAGGTTGTTACACATATTTCCCAACTGTCATACTTCATGCTGAGGTAGCCAGCTCTCGTAGCTTTTCCTTAGGAATTAAGCATGTCATTTTGTAATCCACATTGATGTAATTTCTATTGTAGTGTACTCAACTTTAATACTTAATGAAATTCCTTTTACACATTTTTCTGCTATTTCTCTATTACATCTTGTCGTGACTTCATTTTCATTTTAACTTCACTGCACCACTACACTAACGGGCTCATCGCTTGTCTTCGAGCTTAGTGAGTTGGCTCGGGAAAATTTCAATAGGTCAAGATAGTTACATCCTCGAGATCAGTGGGTTGGCTTGGAACGGTTTCAGTAGGTTAAAATCATTAGGTCCTCGAACTTGGTGGGTCAACCCAGAATAGTTTCGGTGGGTCAAAACCATAAAGTCCTCGAGCTCATTGGGTCAGCTTGAAATGCGAAAAAGAAGAGACATTTAGCAACTAAATATTTTATTAATGTCTTCTCAACATGCCTCATTAAAACCTCCCTAGCCAAAACCTATATTCTTTTTCTTTATTAGGATAAAAGACCGAGGTAGGAAAAAGAGTACACCATCGTTACAAGTATTAACTGAAATATAACTTCAAATGGGAAGCATTCTACGTCCTCGGGATTCCCTCACTAGACAACTGCTCCAATCGATATGCTCCATTGTCAAGCTGTTCAACCACCCTAAATGGTCCTCCCTAGTTGGCTACTAGCATTCCTTTTACGACCTCTTTCCGAGCTTCTCTTAACATCTTCCACACTAAGTCTCCAGGCTTAAAGTTCCTTGGCTTCACCTTCAAGTTATGTTTTTGACTGGTTCTTTGCTTGCAAGCTTCCTATTGTATTCATGTCGTCTCTCGTACCTCCTCTGCTAGATCCATTTCTATCTTCAGTGCTTCATTTTTCTTCGGATCGAACACTGTCTGAAAGAGGGATGGTTCCCCCATCTTGACTGGGATCATGGCATCAGAACCAAACACTAGCCAAAATGGTGTTTCTTAAATAGTTGGCTAGGGCGTGCAACGATACGCCCATAGGACACCTAGCAACTCTTGTGCCCAACTTCTTTTGGCTTTTCCTAACCTCTTCTACAATTCTCCCAAGATCACTTTGTTGGTCGCTTCGGCCTGTCCATTGGTCTATGGGTGTTCCACCGATGTCACTTGGTGTTGAATCCCTACTTCTTCATAAAATCCTTTCAACAACCGATCCACAAACTACTTCCCATTATCGATCACCATTGAGTAGGGTATTCTATAGTGGCAAATAATGTTCTTCTGCACAAATTTTTGCACATTCGATGCTATTATCCGAGCAAGGGGTTAGGCCTTAATCTATTTGGTGAAGTATTTAACCCTTACCAGTAAAAACTTCACTTGGCCTTTTGCCATGGGGAAAGGCCCAAGTATGTCCATCCCCTAAGTGGCGAAAGGCCACGGTGAGATTATTATGTGTATCTCTTCAAACAATGTATAGGCTAAGCTCCTATATCTCTGGAATTCTTCACACTTCTTAGCATACTCAGTACAATTAGCTCGGATTGTGGGCCAATAGTATCTGACACAGATTACTTTGGCGGCCATCGATTATCCTTCGGTGTGCATACCACAGATCCCAGTATGTACTTCGTCCATAGCATAAACGGCTTGTTCTAGGCTGAGGCACTAAAGCAAGGGGATGTAGAATCCCCACTTATACAATTCTCCTTCTTTAATCATGTAGTAGCTTGTGTTTCTTCATACTATTCTCACTTCATTCTTCTTGTTCGGTAGTTCATCTATGGTAATATACCTCTAGATAGGGGGCCATCCATCTTTCCTTCTTGATTCCCACGCTCATGACTTCTTCTTTAATACTTGGCTTCGCTATTGTCTCTTGTATGACCGTCCGGTGCTACCCTGGCTGCTTGCTACTTGCCAAGTTAGACAAGAGATATACCCTCTTCTTCTCTTCTCTAAGAATATGCTCAATCTTAAATTCTTGAAATTCTTCTCTTAGTTAGGTGACCTGGTGATAATATCTTAGCAAGTGAGCATCCTTAGTTTGGAATGTGCCGGATAGTTGCCCGACCACAAGAGGAGAATCACTTTGGCATCTTACTCATTCGACTCTGACCTCCTTTGCCAACCTAAGCTTGGCGATAAGTGCCTCATACTTTGTTTGATTATTAAATGCTAAGAAGTCGAATCTCAGGGACTACTCTAACACCACCTGACTAAGCCCTTCCAAAATAATTGTAGCTCTACTCCCCTTTTGATTCAATGAGCTATCTACATACAATAATTACAACTCCACTTCCTTTTGTTCGGCCAGTGACGTGAGTTTGACCAAAGAAGCAGCCAAACACTAGGCTTTGATAGGTCCTCCAATGTAACATCCCAATGTTTTCCTTTAATTATTATTATTATTATTATTATTTGTTTGCCTTGTTTTTAATAAAATGGTATTTTGGGAAAAAGAAATATTGGGCTTTTAAAATAGGGTTTTATAATTAGAATGTTTTTAAAAGTTTTAAAACCCTTATGTTGGGCTTAGTTTTATGAGCCCAAAGTTAGCTTTGAGTATTCCTTAGGTTTCTTGGAAACCTAATCCTTTTCCTCATTCTCTCTCTTGTGTCTTCTTGGAGATATCGTGCCGTCAGAGTCTTTGTAGTCAAGAAATGAGGAACCTTAAGAAGACACTGCTGCACCGTTCGCATCCTCTTGCCAAAGATCACCTCTTTCAAGGTAAGGGGGAGTGAGTTATCTCACTCATGGGTATGGCTTTGGTCGTGGGTAGAAGGTTGGCCCTAGACCCTAATTATTTGTGAATTATATGATTGTGTATGTGCAAAGGGGAATGCAATTTTTCCCAAATCATTGATATGCTTTATGAAAGTTTTATGTTTAATTTATATGGATTATCATGGATTGCCTTTTTAAAATTTGTATCTCGGATCCGCTCAGCAAGGTTTGTAACAACCCCCTGCCACTACAGTACTCCATACTTCCCCATACATTATATCAATATTCAAAAATAAATAATCAACATGCTATTTTGAACTCATACATAATATAATATGTATATATCAACAAGATATGAAATAATATAATATATAAGTCAAGTTATATAAAACCAAAGGAGAGATACAAAATTTAAACTCCCTATAGTTGGTCATCTATACAACAAATACATCAACCAAAAAAAAAAAAGAGCTTCTAGAAGAGCTCCACCCATAAAGGGCCTTCTACCATCTCCAGCTGAGGCCTTCATGCATCAACTGTGGGAAATCGAATCTGCTAAAGCTTCACCCTCTGCTTCCACACTAAAAGACGTGATCATCACAATCACAGCAACACACGACAACAACCGGCAACAAGGCAACCATAACAAAACAAGCAGCAAGGCAAAGGTAAGCTTACGAAACAAAACAAGCATATAATATTCAATCCATATCATCAATTCATCAACATACTGATTTGGAATCCAATATATGCAATCTGTATCATCAAATCATCAACATACTGATTTGGAATCCAATATATGCAATTTGTATCATCAAATCATCAACATACTAGTTTGGAATCCATTTCATCAAAGAATGAGTTTACATACATTACAGGACAACACATCATGCTTTCAACCCCAAAATGTCAATGCATGAATGACACAACTCTTAAGGGATTTACTACATTCCAGAGGCATTAGGTTGGAGGCCCATCTAAGCCACAGCTCCTATCAACCAGCCAACCCATAGTTAGAGGCCCATCTAAGCTGAAGCTCCTGTCAACCATGCAACTTATGTGTCTGCCCGCACCACGGCATGAGGTCCATCATCAAATACCTCAGCTGCCAACATATGCATGAATGCATGCCTTACAACACAGCCACAACGGGTCAACATATAAGTATACCTATATATATATATATATATATATATATATATATATATATATGACAATGCAACACCACGACATGAGGTCCATCGTCAACTGCCTCACGTGGCCCAACAACAACTACCAACTCCATGTAAGTCCAATCCAGCCCTATGCATGGTCAACAAGTAAGGCTCTATCCAAGCCATATATACCTCATGAGAATTCTCATACAGCACTGAGACCTACATCCCCTGTGAGAAGTCTCACCACAACAACACAACATAACCAATGAAAGTTCTATCTAAGCAACCTTCCACCCAACTACCACTTTTTAACAATTTATCAAACAAATCCATAATAATAATGAAAACCAAAAAAACTAGTTTAGAAAACCATTTGAACATCCAATTATCTTAAAATATACATTTTACATCCATAGGATTCAATAAAATCATCAACAACCAACAAAAATAATAAGAAAGTAAAGAAAATTCTATTTTTCTCTCGCTGAGTGAGAATTCCATCGCTAAGCGAGATTTCTGTTGCTAAGCAAATGACTTACAAAGAGCCATCAGCATCCATTGCTAAGCAAGATTTCCGTTGCTAAGCGACCATCGCTAAGCGAATTTTTCGTCGCTAAGCGAGTGATAGACTTCCAGCAACCTCAAGATCCGTCGCAAAGCTACAATTTTCGTCACTAAGCAAGCTATCCATCGCTGGGTGCGATTTTCAATTGTTTTCTTCACAAATCAATCACCAACACCCATGTTTGACCAAATCAATCAATTCCAAGCATCCCAAAATAATTTTAACTACTTCTAACACCTTTCTAACCGATTAAATAACAATTTTATCCATAAATCATTAACAAATCTCATAACCCCCTTTTCCAAACCCATTTTTCCAAGAACCACATACACACAATTATTCACATAAATCAGCCGATTCCAAAGCAGTAAATCAACATATCAACATCCACAACCACAAAATCAACCAAGAGTAAGCTTCCCTTATCTCTAAAAGTCTCTGAATTCGAATTTAGGTTCCTTGGGAATCTAATGTCTTGAGCCAAATCTTTCAAATACCGCCCCGTTTCTCGCCTCAAACCCTGAACTAAGCTTGAAACTCTTTTACAACTTCAAAAACTTGAGAAATTCTAGAGAGAGAATGAGAATGGGAGAATGAGGGAAACTCCTCCCCCTCTCCTCCTTTTATACTCGACCTCCTGAAGCTCTCACACAGACTTTTGCCCAACTGAGGCCCAAATCTCACCAAATCACTCCCCTTATCTCAAAACTAGGTTTAACTCAACTATTTTCTCTCAAGAACCTAAAATCACACCAACAACACACCCAAATTGGTTCAAGTACATATCTCAAGTTTCTTAAATTCAAACCCGAATTTCAAACATACAATACACAACTATCACCACATACCACGTACCATTCATAACAATAATTCATTTATTTCTTTTAATCACCTAGATTACGTATCAAATTTCTACTTTTTAGTTATTAAAACACTTAATCATGCATTAGGAAAAACAAGATGTTACAAGGTTAGATAGTCGCTAGGCGACCCTTTTTCGGAAACTAGACTCCGCACTAGTGCTAGCGACTGTGTTGTCCGCCGGGCAGGTTGGTTCTGGCGTAGATCTGTCAAGCAGGATATACAGCCCGCCGAGCATATTCGCTGTTGGCTTGACCACTGAGCAGACCTTCTGTCCAGCTGAGCGAATACAACCTTGGCTATTTCATTCTTTGTGCCTATAAACTCCTTTTTTTTTGCAATTTTTAACTCATTGTTGTTTCTTTTTTTATTCCTTGTTGAGTTTATATTGTGTGATTGTTATTTACCTTGAGAAAATTGAGTGTGATATGAAATCGTGCCAATGTTTTATGATAAAAGCCTATGAAAAGCGGTAAGCATTGTATGTGACCATGCATTATAACATTTGAGTTATGTGATGAGGAAAGTATGTAAGAATCTGGCTAGTGGAGGCCGTGATGGGTTGTCTAACTCTAGTCTTAGGGGTTATCCGGTTGAGAAAACTCCAATGGTCCATGCTGATCCAATGGAACCGGGGCATACTGGCAAAACTGGATAACCCTAACTAGTCGCCGGGGGATATCATACTAGTTGAGGGTATGAAAGCCAAAGGCATCGGTACCGATGACACTTCTTATGGCTGTGCATTTACTTCTAGTCTACTTTCTGACAAGTTTAAGATGGTACCACATGTGCATAAGAAATAGAAGTTAGGTATTGCATTACATATGTTTGTGCGTTTTGATTTTTGTAAATTAATATTATTTGATTATATATGTGATGTGTATTCTACCTGTCTCCATTGTCATGCTTTGAGCATGATGTGAGATGTATCTCACTCCCTTGTTTTCTAGTGTTTTTTGTCTGTGTTTGTGATACACAGATGACATACAACAGGACCTTGAGGAGGAGTGTTAAAGTAGAGGCATTGGCCTTATTGCAGTTCATTTTAAAGCATCTTTGGGTTTTGTTAACTCTGATAGTAATGTGACATCAGGGTCTTAGTTATTTATTGTTTTAGCTTTTGAACTTAAGACAATAGTTTTACTTTTTAAATTGGTTTATTTTGCAAATACTTGTATAGTCAACTGTGGGTCACCATCTTTGGTTAATTAGTAAAGTATCTTACAGAGTTTTAGTAAATGTGAGTTGTGCATGTGATGTCCTTTACTATGTGAAGAAAGAGATTATAAATTATCATTTTATTTCACAAATGAAAAGCATGTTATATTTTCATAATATTTATTTAATAATTAGCTTTGGGGTAAGGGGTGTCACATTTAGTGGTATTAGAGTAGGTCAATCTTTCCGACCTTTGTGTTATGTGTCTTCAATATTTCCTATGTGTACTCTAAGAAATTGTTAGACGTTGTTTAAGTTACATTAATTGTTTTTGGTTGTTTGCTATGCCCTAAATCTTAACTGCCTTGTCATGAAATATTGAGACTGGCCACCTCAATACTTCATGCAATGTAGGTGGGAAATACGGCGAGTAAAAATCAAGTCTAAGAGCAGGTCGATTCATTTGGCTATGTGCGTTATGTATCCATTATGTTTCCATGTGTACCCTGTGCTTTATTTGTTGAATTTATGTGTTGTGGTTGATTACTTTTGGCTTGTGGAAGAAGTAATGGCTGTTGGTAGGAATGACTGTGCTATTGTTGATGCTCTTCATGCTTTAGCTCAGGCTGTGGGGAGTAATCAGAATAGAGAGGATGGAGTTGCTAAGTTTCATGGATTAGATAGGTTCCAAAGGAATAATCCAACGATGTTCAAGGGGGATACAACCCTGATGGTACACAAAATTGGTTGCGGGAAATCGAAAAGATATCCAGGCCATGGCATGCACAATCGCTCAGAAGGTGACTTTTGGCACCTTCATGCTAGCTAAGTAGGCCGGGTATTGGTGGGAGAATACCCGTCAACACTTGGAAGCTAGAGATAAAGCCATCACTTGGGAAGTCTTCAAAGAGGTGTCCTTGGAGAAGTACTTTCCTGAGGATGTCCGTAACCACGAGGAGATGGAGTTCTTGCAGCTCAAGCAGGGCAACATGACCGTGGTTGAGTACGTAGCCAAATTCAAGGAGCTGTCAAGTTACTTTCCTCATTACCATAACGAAGCTGGGGAGCGTTCTAAGTGCGTAAAGTTCATGAATAGTCTACAACCCAAGATTAAGCAAGCTATCAACTACTAGGAGATTCGCCAATTTCCTGTATTGGTGAATAGATGCAGAATCTATGATGAAGACAACAGGGCAAGAGCGGCACATTACAAAAGTGTCGGTCCCTTTCGTGAGAAGAAATTTGACAACCAGAATCGTAGGAAGCCGTACTCGATTCCACCTGGTAACCATTTCAGTAATCAGAAGCCTATAGCGAGTCAGCCTACTAGTGGTGCTAGTGGAGGATCAGTCCTTTTTACCCCACAGAGATGTAGGAAGTGTGGACAACCTAACCATGCGACATTCGAGTGCAAGGACAAGGAGGTGACATGTTTCAATTGTGGATAGAAAGGGCACATTGGAAGGGATTGTCCTAATCCTAAGAAGGAGCTGCGTAGTGGAAGTCAGAGTTCGCAAGCCAGTTACCCGAAGGCCATAGGAAAAGTCTTTGCTCTTAGTGGTGTTGAAGCCTCAGAGTCTGATGACTTAACTCAAGGTACATGTCTCATAAGCAAAACTCCTTTAGTTGTACTCTTTGATTCTGGTGCAACTCATTCTTTTATATCTTATATTTGTGTTGAAAAATTGAAATTGCCTATGTCTTCTTTGGAGTTTGAATAAATTGTTGACACCCCTACTAGTGGTTCTGTCATTACGTCTAATGTTTGTTTAAATTGTCCTGTGTTGATTCCTGATAGAGAGTTTCTAATTGACTTGATTTATTTGCCTCTTAATCAATTAGATGTTATTTTTGGTATAGACTAGTTATCTTCCAATCATGTCCTCTTAAACTGCTTTGATAAATCTATTGTGTTTGGTGAGTCAGTTGAAAGTAAGGATGCGGGATTCCTCACTGCCAACCAAGTAAAGGCGTCTTTGAAAGAGAACACCCAAGTGTACGTGATGTTAGCCACCCTGAAACTCGAGAGCAAGGTTATGATTAGAGATGTGTCTATAGTGAGAGATTTCCTTGAGATATTCCCAGAAGATGTTTCTAGTTTACCCCCTAAGCGTGAGGTTGAGTTTCCATAGATTTAGTACTTGGAACTGGGCCTATATCTATAGCACCCTATAGGATGTCCCCTTTAGAGTTAGCTAAGCTTAAGAAACAGTTAGAGGATTTGTTAGAGAAACAGTTTATAAGGCCTAGTGTGTCACCCTGACGAAGGTCAGAAATCTGATCCATTTTTGCTAGCCCAATTAGAGTCTATAGCCCAAGGTAAGGAGAGTAGCTTTAAAGTAGGAACGGATGGAGTCATTAGACTTCAAGATAGGATCTGTGTACCTAGAATGTCAAAGCTTAGAAAGATGATCTTAGATGAAGGCCATAGGAGTGGTTTAAGTATCCACCCAGGAGCCACAAAGATGTATTAGGACCTTAAAAAGATGTTTTGGTGGTCGGGTATAAAGAGAGATGTAACGCTGTGATTTTCTTAATGCGTGATTAAGTGGTTTAATAACTAAAAAGTGAAAATTAATATGTGATTATGGTGTTTAAAAGAAATGAATGAATTGTTGCTATGTACAGTATGTTGTATGTGATAATGGTTGTGAGTTGTTGGTTTGAAATTTGGGTTCAAATTTAGGAAACTGGAGATAGATGCTTAAGCCAATGTGGGCATACTATGAGTGTGATGTTGGGTTTTAAGAGAAACAGTTAAGTTAGACTAGTTTTAAGATAAGGGAAGTGGCTTTGGTGAGGTTTAGGCCTTAGTTGGCCAAAAGTCCGTGTGAGAGTTCTTGGGAGTCGAGTATATAAAGAAGGAAGGAGGGTTTCTCCTTCATTCTTCCATTCTCTCCTTCTCTCTAAACTTTCTCTCTCTTCAATTCTCTCTCAACTTCTCTCTACAAATCTGAAGTTGATTAGTGAGTTAGAGGACTTCCAAGCCCGACTTAGTGATTGTGGCGAAGGAAGGAACAAATCTACAGAAGGTTTTGGCTCAAGGCACCTATTTATCAAAGAATCCAAAATTGATTCAGAGACTTTTAGAGGTAAGGGAAGCTTACAAATTGATTGTTTTTGGTTGATAACCATTGGTATGCTTATTTATTGCCTTATGATCGGTTGAATCTTTATGGATGTTGATATTTTGTTGGCTTTGGATGAAATTAGGGTTTGAAGGAGAAAATTTGAGATTTGGATGAGAACTTTATGATTTTGTGATGAAATGTTGAATTTATTGTGTAATTTGATGTGTATGAACTTGGTTGAGGTGGATTGAGGTTGTTGGAACACTATTAATTTGAAAATTTGTGGTATTGGATTGAAAATTTTGAGTTTTTCCTTGGAAAAATTACGTTTTTTCTCAAAAAACTTCGTAGATAATCGATTATAGCATCTGATAATCGATTATTTGATGTTTCAAAAAAGCTGTCCTGTAAACACTACGAAAATAATCGATTATCAGCCTCCAACAATCGATTATGCACTGTTCCAGAGAACTATTTTCGTAACCCGGTTTTGGAAATAATCAATTATCTAGTGGGACAATCGATTATCTACTGTTCACAAAAAAAAAAGATTTTAAAATTTTCATCTCAAAATGTGAAATTTTATGAATTTCAAGATTTGCTAATCTTCCAAATGGTTTTCAAAAAGGTTTGGTTTTCAAACTTTAATTGATTTTTGGATTTGGTTGTAAAGTGGAAGGTTGCTTAGATAGGATCTTCACTTATGGTGTATGATATTATTGTTTGAGGTTTCTCATGAGGCGTGCTGCTTAGATAGGGCCTTACCTGTTGACCATGCAAGAGGCCGGTTTAGGCATGCATGGGGTTGATTTGTGGTTGATGGTGAATGTTGGACCACAGGTGGTGCTGAGTAGGCCACGTGGTAATATGTTGATACATATATATATGATATGATGACTGTTATGGTTGAGTTAATGGTTGTGTTGATATGTTGCTGCATTTATGCATGGATATTAATGAATGATTTTGGTTGAATTGATTGTTGTGGTGATACATGCATTGGCATGCATATGTTATGGGCTGAGGTTGTATGGGCCTCAAGTCGTGTGTGAGCAGGCATGTAAGGTGGATGGTGACTAGAGTTGGTACTTAGATAGGCCTTCAACCTAGTGCCTGGATGAGAAATGTGGTTTTAAAGCTAGACCTTGGGGATAAGTGGATGAGTAATCCTGCAAGGGGCCAAGGCAATGCAGGTCTTGTGTTGCAATAATACTACTACCTACATACACTTATCCTGACAACCATAAGCTTATCCAACAGATAAGAGTTTTGGCAATTCCTAAATGGTGCTAGATGGCCATGGTAGGGGATAAGACCTGGCTGATCGCCCGAAATGTAGAAAATCTCTCGAGAGTCGTGTCATTATGCATTGACATAGTTGTGACGGATTGGTGGTGATATGGAGTTCTGGATTGAGAACTCTTTGCCATGTAAATGAATGCTTTATACATGTACATCTGTATGTAGATGTTGAGATTTCTGGATGGATGATGGTGTGCCAACACTTGTGATGGAATATTGTGAATTGTTTATGATTTCCATAATCATATGTGATGTTATGCATGATATACTGTAATGTATATAGACCCATTTATTTGATAATTATGTTGGAATTAAATATTATATGTTGATCCTTGTTTCGTAAGCTTACCGTTGCCTTGTATTGTTGTTGGTTGGATGCCTTGTTGCTGTTGTTATGTTGCTGTGACTGTGATGATCACGTCATCTTAGCGTGGGAGCAGAGGGAGGGACATCTACAGATCCAGCGTCTCAAAGCTGATGGAGGAGGTCTCAGGTGGAGACTTTTGGTTGTCCTTTTTGGATGGAGCTTTCTAAAAGCTCTTTTTGTTTCTTCTTGGATGTGTTGTTTTGTATTATATTCTATTGATGAGATTGTATAGAGTGACCAGCTATAGGAAGTGAGTTTTGTATCCCTCTTCCCTGGATATATATATTTTTTGATATTGTTTGTATGGGCGAGTATTATCCCATATGTATGTATGTATGATGATTTGAGTTGAACAGATATACAGTATATTAGGAAAGATAGGTGGATCTCTCAGTTGATATGTTATGATCTGATTTAATTTACCATATATGTGGATAAGGTGTATTTTAGCAAGATTGTTTGTAGTACTGTGGCGACAGAGGGTTGTTACAAGAGAGGTAGTTGAGTTTGTGTATGCTTGTCTAGTGTGTTAGAAAGCTAAGGTTGAGCACCAAAAGCCATCAGGTATGTTGCAGCCCTTGGACATTCCTGAATGGAAGTAGAATAGTATATCCATGGATTTTGTGATGGGTTTGCTTAGAACCCCAAAAGGGTTGGATGCAATTTGGATAATAGTGGACAGGTTATTCCAATTAACATTAGATACCCTTTAGAGTAGTTGACTACCTTATACATTAGTGAGATTGTGAGGTTGCATGGTGTGCCTTCAAGCATAGTTTCTGATAGAGACCCTAGGTTCACCTCTAGATTTTGGGAGAGTTTGCATAGGGCCCTAGGGACTAAGCTTAGATTGAGTTCAGCTTACCATCCACAAACGGACAGTCAGACTGAGCAAACCATCCCATCCCTAGAAGACCTTTTGAGGGCATGTATGTTAGAGCAGAGTGGTAGTTGGGATAGTTTCTTACCTCTCATACAGTTCACCTATAACAAAAGTTACCATTCTAGCATTGGGATGGCACCTTATGAAGCCTTGTATGGGAGGAGATGTAGGACATATTTATGTTGGTTAGAACCAGGTGAGAAACTTGTTTTAAGACCTGAGGTAGTGCAATAGACTACTGAAAAAGTTAGGATGATCCAAGATAAGATGAGGGCAACTCAGAGTAGGCAGAAGAGTTAGCATGATAAGAGAAGGAAGGCTCTCGAATTTTAGGAGGATGATCATGTGTTCTTTGTAACGACCCAACTGTCGCTACTAAACAACCCTACCAAACATGCACCTCATCCACCGATAGGGTGAATAAAATCAATTCAACATCATGTCTATATATAGGTTATACACATCAACTGAGAGATCCACCTATCCTTCTTGGTACCATACATGCATATTTGTATATCTGTCATCATCATGTCATACACAACAATGGGATATCACCAACCCATATCAAACATATCAATATATACATCATCAGGGAAGAGGAATACAAAACTCACACCCTATAGCTGGTTAATCTATACAATCCCATCAATAGAATATAATGAAACTAAATCATAACTAAAACAACAAAACTTGGCTTTCCTAAGCCAAACACCTCCAGCTCTCGGCTCCATCCTCAGCTCTGAGTCGTCGGACCCATCGAAGTCTCGCCATCTGCTCCCACGCCATAGGACGTGATCGTCACAGGCACATCAACACAACAACAATAATAAGACAACCAACAACAACAAAACACAGCAAGGGTAAGCTTACTAAAACTGCAGCAAAACATACGATGTTGGAAATCATCAATAATCACAATATTCAACAACAAGTATATGGCACACCATCATATATCCAAAGTTCTCAACATCTACATACAGATTACATATATAAAGCAGTCATTTACATGACAAAGAGTTCTCAATCCAAAACTCCATATCACAACCAATCCGTCACAACTATGTCAATGCATGATAACACGACTCTCGAGAAATTTATAACATATCGGGTGATTAGCCAGGTCTCACCCCCTACTGTGGCCTATCTAAGTACCATTCAGGGATTGCCAAACTCTAATTTGTGGATAAGCTTAGTGGTTTGTCAGGATAAGTGTATATGGGTGGTGGCTTACCACGACACAAGGCCTACATCGCCTTGGCCACTTGCAGAGTTGCCCATCCACTCATCCCTAAAGGCCCATCGTCAACTGCCCCATGTCTTATCCAACACTAGGTTGGAGGCCTATCTGAGTACCAACTCTAGTTACCATCCAACTTACGTGCCTAACCGTACCACGACATGAGGTCCATCGTCAGCTACCTCAGCCGCCAACTATGCATGAATGCATATACTACACACCATCAACCACTCAACCACAACCAATAAACATACAACATATATATGTATATCAATACAACCAGTGGCAAAGAGTTCCATCGTCAGCTACCTCCCATGACCACTCCCACCATCAACACCATACTACAACCAATAAACATACAACATATATATGTATATCAACACAACCATCAACTCAACCACAACAGTCATCATATCATATATATGTATCAACATAACACCACGTGGCCTACTCAGCACCACCTGTGGTCCAACAGTCACCATCAACCCATGCACACCTAATTCGGCCTCTTGCATGGTCAACAAGTAAGGCCCTATCCAAGCAGCCCCACCTCATGAGAAATCTCATACACTAATATCATACACATCAAGTGGAGGTCCTATCTAAGCAACCTTCCACTTCACAACCAAATCCAACAATCAACTACAATTACAAAATCAAAACCTTCTTTGAAAACCGTTTGGAGGATTAACAACCTTGAAATTCATAAAATTTCACAATTTGAGATGAAAACTTTAAAATCTGTAATAATACATTCAGTTCTGGAATAATAGATTATGTACTATAGCAACAGATTTCATTTTATTTTTTTTAACAGTAAATAATCGATTATCCAACTGCATAATCGATTATTTCCGAAGCAAATCACGAAAACAGTTTCTGAAACTCCAGATAATCGATTATTTCACTCTTATAATCGATTATCTTCGATGATTTTCGGAAAAAAAAAAACGCGATTTTCTACAGAGAAATTCAAACTTTTCAACCAAATAACATATATTTTCAAATCAATGGTGTTCCAACAACCTTAATCCACCTTAACCAAGTTGATACAAATCAAATCATACAATCAATTCAACATTTCATCACCAAATCATCAATTTCTCATCCAAATCTCAAAATTTCTCCCCCAAAACCCATTTTCACCCAAATCAAACAAAATAGCAACATCCACAGAGATTAAATCGATCATAAGGCAAGAAATCAACATACCAACAGTTATTAACACAAAACAACCAATTTGTAAGCTTCCCTTACCTCTAAAAGTTCCTGAATCTGAATTTAGGTTCCTTGAGAATCCAGTGTTCTTGAGCCAAAATCTTCCACAGATTGATTCTTCCTCTCACCACAATCACTAAGCTAAGTCCAAAATCCTCTAATACCCTTGCTAACTTGAGAGATTCTAGAGAGATAGATAGAAAGCTGAAGAGAGGAGAGAGAAGGGAAATGAGAGAAATCTCTCTCTCCACCTCTTTTTATACTTAGACCCTCTGGAGCTCTCTCACAGACTTTTGGCTAACTAAGGCCCAAACCTCACCAAGCCACTTTCTTTATCTCAAAACTGATCTAACTTAACTGTTTTCTCTCAAAAACCCAACATCATTCTCATAACATATCCAAATTGGCTCAAGTACATATCTCAAATTTCCTAAATTCAAATCCGAATTTCAAACAAACAAAATTAAATCATCACTACATACAACATACCATGCATAACAACAATTCATTTATTTCTTTTAATTACCTACATTACATATCAAATTTCCACTTTTTAGTTATTAAACCACTTAATCATGCATTAAGAAAAACAGGCATTACATTCTTGAAAGTCACTCCGTGTACTGGGGTTGGTCGGGCATTAAAGTTCCGTAAACTTACTCCGCGTTTCATTGGTCCCTTCCAGATCCTAAAGAGAGTCAACGAAGTCGCCTATCAAATTGCTTTACCCCTCATTTCTTTCAAACCTTCATAGTGTCTTTCATGTTTCCTAACTCAGAAAATATGTCCATGATCCATCACATGTAATTCAGTTGGACAATATCCAAGTGAAGGAGAACTTGACTTTTGAGGCATTGCCATTGCAAATTGAGGACCGAATGATGAAACAGCTAAGAGCAAAAGAAATTCCCTTGGTCAAGGTTGTTTGGGGAAGAGCCACAGAATGTAGCGCAACTTTGGAGTTAAAGAGCCAGATGAAGAAGTCTTATCCGGCATTATTTACTACAGGTAAATTTCAAGGATGAAATTTCTTTTAAGGAGGGGGGAATTGTAACACCCCAATGTTTTCCTTTAATTATTATTATTATTATTTATTTGCCTTGTTTTTAATAAAATGATATTTTGAGAAAAAGAAATATTGGGCTATTAAAATGAGGTTTTATAATTAGAATGTTTTTAAAAGTTTTAAAACCCTTGTGTTGGGCTTAGTTTTATGAGCCTAAAGTTAGCTTTAAATATCCCTTAGGTTTCTTGAAAACTTAATCCTTTTTCTCATTCTCTCTCTTGTGTCTCCTTGGAGATATCATGCCGTTAGAGCCTTTGCAATCAAGAAGTGAAGAACCTTAGGAAGACGCTGCTGCACTGTTCACATCCTCTTGCCGGAGATCGTCTCTTTCAAGGTAAGGTGGGAGTGAGTTATCTCGCTCATGGGTATGGCTTTGGTCATGGGTAGATGGGTTGGCCTTAGACCCTAATTATTTGTAAATTATATGATTGTGTGTGTGTAAAGGGAAATGCGATTTTCCCCAAATCATTGATATGCTTTATAAAAGTTTTATGTTTAATTTATATGGATTATCATGGATCACTCGCTTGGCGGGATTAGATAGCCGATGGGCTACCCTTTTTCAAAAAATGGACTCTGCGTTGGTGTTGGGCAACTGCGTTGTCCGCCAGCCATGCGGATCCACTGGGCCGATTGGGTCTTGACGCGGACCCGTTGAGCGGGTTGGTTCTGGCGCAGACCCGTCGGGCGGGATATACAGCCTGCTGGGCGGATTCGCTGTTGGCGTGACCGCCGAGCGAACCTTGTAACGACCCTCTATCACCACAGTACTACACACAATCCTACTAAAATACACTTTATCCATATATGTGGTGAATTAAAATCAGATCATAACATATCAACTGAGAGATCCACCTATCTCTCCTAGTATCATACATGTATATCTGTTCAACTCAAGTCATCATATATACATAACAACAAAAGGGATAACACCAGCCCATAATAACAATATCAAAATATACATCACCGAGGAAGAGGGATACAAAACTCACTCCCTATGCTGGTCACTCTATACAATCCCATCAACAGAATATAATACAAAACAACACATCCAAAAGAAAACAAAAGAGCTTATAGAAAGCTCCACTCAAGAAGGACAACCAAAAGTCTCCACCTAAGACCTCCTCCATCAGCTTTGAGACGCTGGATCTATAGACGTCCCTCCCTCTGCTCCCACGCCAAGATGACATGATCATCACAGTCACAGCAACACAACAACAGCAACCAGACATCCAACCAACAACAATACAAGGCAAGGGTAAGCTTACGAAACAAATGTCAAAATATAATATTCAATCCAGCATAATCAAAATTATTATTCACATCAATATGAAAACCAAATCATCAAATAACTGGGTCTACATACATTACAGTATATCACGCACAACATCACATACTATACTGTCAACCCCACATGTCAATGTATGAATGACATGACTCTCAAGAGATTTCTACATTTCGGATGATTAGCTAGGTCTTATCCCCTACCATGGCCATCTAACACCATTCAGGGATTGCCAAAACTCTTATCTGTTGGATAAGCTTATGGTTGTCAGGATAAGTGTATGTGGGTAGTACTATTACCGCAACACAAGGCCTGCATTGCCTTGGCCCCCTACGGGATTACTCATCCAGTTATCCCCAAGGTCTAGCTTTAAAACCATATTTCTCATCCAGGCATTAGGTTGGAGGCTTATCTGAGTACCAACTCTAATCACCATCCACCTAACATGCCTACTCGCACACGGCTTGAGGCCCATACAACCTCAGCCCACAACATATGCATGTCAATGCATGTATCACCACAACAATCAATTCAACCAAAATCATTCATTAATATCCATACATATATGTAGCAACATATCAACACAACCATAACAGTCATCATATCCTATATACATGTATCAACATATTACCACGTGGCCTACTCGGCACCACCTATGGTCCAACATTCACCATCAACCACAAATCAACCCCATGCATGCCTAAACCGGCTTCTTGCATGGTCAACAGGTAAGGCCCTATCTAAGCAGCCCACCTCATGAGAAACCTCATACAATAATATCATACACCATAAGTGAAGGTCCTTTCTAAGCAACCTTCCACTTTACAATCAAATCCAAAAATCAATTAAAGTTTGAAAACCAAACCTTCTTTGAAAACCATTTGGAAGATTAGTAAATCTTAAAATTCATAAAATTTCACATTTTGAGATGAAAACTTTAAAATCTTTTTTTCTTTTTGTGAACAGTAGATAATCGATTATCCTACTAGATAATCGATTATTTCCGAAACCAAGTCATGAAAATAGTTTTCTGGAACAATGCATAATCGTTTGTCGGAGGCTGATAATCGATTATTTCCAAAACCATTTACAAGAGAGCTTTTTGAAATTCTAGATAATCAATTATCTGCAAAGATTTTTGAGAAAAACCGCGATTTTCCAAAGAAAAACTCAAAATTTTCAATCCAATACCACAAGTTTTCAAATTAATAGTGTTCCAACAACCTTAATCCACCTCAACCAAGTTCATACGCATCAAATCATACCATCAATCCAACATTTCAACATATATTCATCAATTTCTCATTCAATCTCAACATTTTCTCCCCCAAAACCCAATTTCATCCAAAACCAACAAAATAGTAACATCCACAAAGATTCAACCGATCATAAGGCAAGAAATAAGCATACCAACAATTATTAACACAAAACAATCAATTTGTAAGCTTCCCTTACCTCTAAAAGTTCCTAAATCTGAATTTAGGTTCTTTAAGAATCTGATGTTCTTGAGCCAAAATCTAGCTAGGATCGTTCCTTTTCTTACCACAACTGCTAAATCAAGCTCCAACCTCGTTTATACTCCCACAAACTCAACAATTTCTAGTGAGAGATTGAGAGAGAATTGAAGAGAGAGAAAGTTTAGAGAGAGAAAGAAATGAGAGGATGAAGGGGATTCCCTCTTTCCTTCCTTATATACCCAACATCCTCGAAGCTCTCACACGAACTTTTGGCCAATTGAGGCCCAAACCTCACTAAGCCACTTTCCTTATCTCAAAATTGGTCTAACTTAATTGTTTTCTCTCAAAAGCCCAACATCACACTCACAGCATACTCACATTGGCTCAAGCACATATCTCAAGTTTCCTAAATTCAAACCATAATTTCAAACCAACAACTCACAACCATCATCACATACAACATACTGTATATAGCAACAATTCATTTATTTCTTTTAAACACCATAATCACATATTAATTTTCACTTTTAGTTATTAAAGCACTTAATCACACATTAAGAAAATCACAGTGTTACAACCTCCTGTCCAGCCAAGTGGAAAACGGATGGATCGGATAAATTCTTAGTCGGATTATAATGGATTAGATAAAAATAATCCATTTTGATCCATTAAAAATTCATTTAAAAAATCCAATCCATCCATGATCCATCTAATAAAATTCAATCCAATCCATCCTTTAACAATTTTTTGATGGATGGATATCCAATCCATCTACAAAAATAATATATTTTAAAAATTAAATAATTTTTTATTTTTAAGATATCCTCTTCCCCTCTCTCTCCTCTCTCCCACTCTTTCTGCTCCCTCTCTCTCTAATTCTGTCGTGTTAAAATAATATTCTTTCAAGTTACCACAGAAGTTATGTTCAAGGAAAATGGAAAACAATAGCCAAGGAATCTTCAAAATGTAGAAACTTGGAATTTTTTTACCATAATTCGAAATAAAAACATATTTCAATAACTCTAGTTTTGTGTAGGGAGAATTGACAAAATTTAAATGTAATTTCTAAGCAATTAATAATAATTAGGATAGATGGAATAGATAGGGCCAAAAAAGTTTTAGCAGATTTGAACCACCAACTAGCTATATCATAAACATTTAAGTTTAAGAAATTATTTTTTAAACCTGATTAGAAATTTTTTATTTTTTTAATGGCTACTCTATTTTTTTAATGGAAATCTAATTATAAGCCCAAAAAACAAATTATTTTGAAAAAAAAGTGATTAGACATGTCTTTTATTTTTTTTATCCAATGGATTTTATATTTTATTTAATGTAATCCAATGGATTTTGAAAAAATAGTGGATGAATCACTAACCATCCATAAAATTAAATGGATGGATTGGATCCAATCCATTATTATTTTTTGTGTAATGGATGGATTGGATGGATTTACTTATGGATGAATTGGATGGATGATGGATAAATGGATTGTTTGCCACCCCTAAGCCAAGCAGATACGACCTTTCCTATTTCGTTCTTTGTGCCTATGAACTCCTTTTTTTTGAAGTTTTTAACTCATTGTTGTTTCTTTTTTTATGTCTTGTTAAGTTTATATTGTGTGATTGTTATTTACCTTAAAAAAACTGAGTGTGATATGAAATTGTGTCAATGTTTCATGATAAAAAAGCCTATGAAAAGCTATAAGCATTGTATGTAACCATGTATCATAACATTTGAGTTATGTGATGAGGAAAGTATGTAGGAATCTGGATGGTGGAGGCAACGGGTTGTCTAACTCTAGCCTTGGGGGTTATCCGGTTGAGAAAACTCCAATGGTTCATGCTGATCCTATGGAGCTAGGGCGTACTGGCAAAACTGGGTAACCCTGACTAGTCGCCGGGGAATATCATATTAGTTGAGGGTGCAAAAGCCAAAGACATTGGTACCGATGACGCTTCTTATGGCTGTGCATTTACTCCTAGTCTACTTTTCGACAAGTTTAAAATGGTACCACATATGCATAAGAAATAGAAGCTAGGTATTGCATTACATATGTTTGTGCATTTTTATTTTTGCAAATTAATGTTATTTGATTATGTATATGATGTGTATTCTACCTATCTCCATTGTCATACTTTGAGCATGACGTGAGATGTATCTCACTCCCTTGTTTTCTAGTGTTTTCTGTTTATGTTTGTGATATACAGGTGACATACAACAAGACCTTGAGGAGGAGTGTTAGAGAAGAGGCATTGGCCTCATTGCAGTTTATTTTAAAGCATCTTTGGATTTTGTCAGCTCTAATAGTACTGTGACGTCGGGGTCTTAGTTATTTATTGTTTTAGCTTTTGAACTTTAGACCAATAGTTTTACTTTTTAAATTGGTTTAATTTGCAAATACTTGTATAGCCAACTGTGGGTTATGCATGTGAGTTATGCATGTGATGTCCTTTACCGTGTGAAGAAAGAGATTATAAATTATTGTTTTATTTCACAAATGAAAAGTATGTTATATTTTCGTAATATTTATTTAATAATTAGCTTTGGGGTAAGGGGTGTCACATCTAGCCTCGTATCTCAATTTGAACTCAAACAACTTTACTGACCACACTATCATCTATTGTGCTAACTTGGGCTTTCTCAGTACCTACTGAAGCAAGTGATCAATCTTCACTACTACTTGGTGACTTTGAAAGTAAGGCTAAACTCTCTACGCTATCATCACCAAGGCCAGGTCTAGCTTCTCAATCACCTGGTACTTAGTTTTCGCCCCTTACAAAACACAACTAATGTAATACACCAGGACTTGTGAACCTTTAACCTCTTGCACAATGATCAAACTAATAGCGTGGTCTGAAATGGCCATGTATAGCACCAAATCTTGCTCAGGTAAGGGCTGAGTTAAGATCGAGGGCATGGCCATGAACACCTTGAATTCCCTAAAGGTAGCTTCACACTCCTTATCCAATTAGAAGGCCTTGAGTTTTTTCAAGAGGTCAAAGAATGGGCGCGTCTTCTCGGCTACTCTAAGAAGGAACTGGGAGAGGGAGGCGAGCTTTTCAATCAACCTTTGTACCTCCTTAACATATTGTGGACTTCTCATCTTGATGATGGCTTGGCACTTGTCAGGGTTGGCCTTGATCCCCTTACGAGTAAGCATGAACCCCAGAAACTTACCTCCTTGGACCCCGAATTCACACTTTTCAAGGTTTAATCTCATGTTATGTCATCTTACTTCATTGAACACTTCCACAAGTTCTTCACATGCCGACTAGGATCTTCGGATTTCACTACCATATCATTGACATAAACCTCCAAGTTCTTTCCAATCTGATTGGCAAACACCTTGTCCATCAACCTTTGGTATGTTCCAGCATTCTTCAGATCGAAGGGCATCACTGTGTAACAATAATTTGAACCCTCGGTCATGAAGGCAGTTTTCTCTTCGTCCAGGGGGAACATGGGTATCTGGTTATATCTCGAATAAGCATCTAAAAAGCTCAAAAGTTTGTACCACAAGGTGCCTTCGACTAACTGATCAATACTCGGTAACGAGTAGGTGTCCTTTAGGCTGGCCTTGTTAAGATTAGTGTAATCTGTACACATTCTCTATTTCCCATTTGCCTTCTTAACCAACACCACATTAGTGAGCCACGTAGGGTATTCTACTTCCCTCATGAAGCCAGCCTCCACCAACTTAGCAATCTCTTTCTCCACCACTTGTCTTCTTTCTTCTCCAATCTTCCACTTCTTCTAAGCCACTGACCTGGCTTTAGGGCAAATGACTAACTTGTGACAATGAAAGTCTAAGTCTATCCCGGGCATGTCAATCACCGTCCATGCCAAATATGTTCTCACTCAAATTGAGTTCAAGGTGAGTGCACTACTCAGGATACTTTCCCAACTAGAACTTCTACAAGTCTTCTGTGGGCTCAGCTCTATGTTCCTCAATTCACGGATTGAGCTCAACTAGTTCACTTTGATAGTAGAGATAGAGGGAGTACACCAACCGACCACTTAATTTCTTCTCTTTTCTTCCCACCTTTAAACTTTCTACATAGCATTCTCGGGCAATTTTCTAATTCACCCACACTGTTATGATTTGCCTAGCTGGGGAATGGAACTTAATTACCAGATGAAGGGTCAAAATCACTGCCCCAATTGATTCAGAGCAAGTCACCCTATCAGGATGTTGTATACGGTTTCTACATTGACCAAAAGGTATCTTATGGTGATAGTTCAAGAGGTCGTCTCATCACCGAAGGTGGTGAATAGATTTATATACCCTCGAGTGTCTACGCATGTACCCGCAAACCCTACTAACTATTTCGGGTAAGGTTGGATCAGATTCACCGAAATATCTAGCTTCCTAAACATGTCCATGTATAGGATATCTGCCGAACTCCCCTGATCAACTAGAGTCTTCTTAACGGCAAAGTTGGCCACTTCTACAATGATGATCACTGGATCGTCTTGATCGGGGTCCACTCCTTTAAAGTCGACGTCATTGAATGTTATAGGGGTTGCTTCTTGAAGGGTTTTCCCACAGCATTTACTGACCGAACTACCCTTAAGTGACACTTCCTGGCTAACCTAGTCGAGACACCCCTGCAAAGCCTTCTACTATGGTATTGATAACCCCCCTCACACGAGTATTGGCTCTTCCTGTGGGAGCCAGGTCCTGCCCTTCATCATTTCGTGGGGGCTATTCATCAATTCTGCCACCTCTCTGACCTTGTGATCAATTTCAACTCCATTTACGACCACCATTTGGCTCTCTAAACATAGCTCTGAAAATGTTTGGCCTGAATCAACTCCTGAATCTTGTCACAAAGGGCCCAACATTCCTCCATCGAGTGTCCGTAATTCCCATGATATTGATAGTGCTTACTTTGATTTGCCCCCTCCAATGAATGACTTTTTGATGGCAGAGGCAGGAGCTCTACACTGCACACCTCCTCCATGATCCAAGCCTGGCTAGTGTTGAATGGTGTATAATGGTTGTACCTAGGGATAGGGAGGCCTCGATCAACCTTGTGCTTCTTTTCTCAGCCAGCTTTAGGCCTATCCTAGTCTTCGGCTTTCTTCTGCATCCCGACAGGAACTCAATCCCAAAACTCTGCCATCTCTTCCATCTAACACACCTCACGATCCAAGCATGAAGCTCGTTTAAATCGGCCGGAGGCTTCTTACACAAGTTGTTAGAAAAAGGTCTGGGCTTAAAGGCCATAATCATTAAATATAAAGCCACCTCGGGGTTCAAGTCCCAGATTTTCACTGAGACCTCCGCGAATCGCTCCATGAAAGCCCTGAGCGACTCGTCGTCTTCTTGTCTTAGGTTCACCAAGGCGACCGAAGTAAGGTGGTGCGACCTACTGGCTGCATATTGTGCTCCAAACCTCACAACAAGTGTAGTAAAGGAATCAATAGAGTTCGACGGATGCCAAGTATACCAGTTCAAAACAGCCCCCTTGAGGAAAGTTGAAAATACTCGACACAGTATAGCATCGTCGTTAGTGAACAAGTTTACCTTGGTGGTGTAGGCATCAATGTGTTCAGTCGAATTGGTTGTCCCATCATACCAACCGGGTAGGAGTGGGGTTTCCATGATGTTGTCCACGAAAGGGTGCTTCCGGACCAAGCCGCCCAAAGTGAAGGGGCAGGACTCGGTCAAGGTCCTAGGTTGTGACTCCGTCAACATTCTTTCATGCGTTTCCGAGCAGTGGCTAGACGGCATGAGACAGTTGTGTCTCATGCTCTGACTCTTTCGTTGCCTCTTATACAGTCGAGGTTTGCTAGTTCTCCCTCTCGAATTGCTTGCATTACTCCTAAATTACCGCTTTCTCCTTACCGAGCTTGTCCATCTCCTTGTCACTTCTCTTCTACATAGCCGCTATCTCTTAGCGTAGGGCTTGGATTAAGGGATGGCCCTCCAATAACGACACAACACCATTGCCTTGATCCTCTGCCGTCACGCTCTTAGTTCTTACCATTGTGAAAAGTGGTGGTCGAGGGAAAGTTTACCTATGTCCCACGATGGGTGCCAAAATGTTCCTACCAAATTTGGTCTTCCTCCAAGCCTCCTCAAGAACAATCTTTCTCCCCTTTTTTTTGGGTTGCACTCATCTTTCCTTATTCTTGGATCGTGCTGGTAGGGGATACCTACAAAGACACTCCAACGCTCAAGTCAGAGATGGAGGTCTTGATAGTGATGTAGGGTTTAGTGATTAGAGATTAGGGTTAGAAAGTGTGCACTTGACCCGTGTATATGGGTGTGAGATTCTTGCCAAGTTATCTGATTTACCTGTCAAGAGTATCAAGACTTTGAGCCTAGTTTCCTATATTACATGCAAGTGTCCCTGTTTCCTTTTGTTGCATTAGGCCAATCCCTATCCGACATGGCACCTCGGTCAGATCCCGAAGTGGCTACTCGACCTAATCACAAGCTACCAAATCCAGGCAGCACAAATAGTTAAAAATAATTTTGTATCACAATATAAATTATTTATCATAAATTTAAAATATAATTTATATGTTTAAATTTTTTTATTTATTACAAATTTTAATTATAATATAATTTATATATTCAAAAGTTTTTAATTAATATAAATTTTATTAATATAAAATAGACATTTATTTTGTGAATTGCACAAGTTAAAATACTAATTAATCTATATATGATTACAACGCTGCACAAGCATAACTCTTTTGTCCTCCCAAATAAATTCTCTCATGTTAAATGTAAAAATGATAAGATCATATTAGTATTTTATATTTATAAATTTTTATATTAATCTTTTTTTATAGTGTTGGGGAATAAATGAATTTTTAGTAAGTGTTAAAGCTGTGACCAAGTAAAATGTTCAATGGTTCGAAGCTTACAATCGGGGGAAAAAAATCAACATGTTTTGAATGGAGCGCTGATCAAAGGAAATAGAAGATCAAGAAGATAAACAAAGAGTAACTAATAGTCTGATACTACCAAAGAGGAAAAGAGAATCCATAAAGTGCTATTAAGCCCTCAGAAAAGGTTTGAGAAAGGTTTGATTTCAAAGGGGAAAAAAAGGTAAACAGTTATATGACATAAAATAGAGACACATGTTATATGAATTTAATTGTGTTCTAAGTTTGGCGGGGAGAGAGGGAGGTGAGAGAGAATATTTTAAGAAATTATAAAAATGATTTAATTTTTAAAAATATTGGATTGTAGAGAATATTTTGAATTAACCATAAAAATTATTTAATTTTTAAAAATAATTTTATAAATAAATTAAATATCCATCTATAAAATAATTATTAATGTATGGATTGAGTCATTTTTATTAAATGGATCATGATTAAACTATATTTTATTAATAAATTTTTAATGCATCATAAATAAATTAATAAATTGTTTTTAATTCATTCATTATAATTCAAACAAAAATTTGTCTATTTCATCCATTTAACGGACCTACTTATCAATCGAGCCTGCCTCCACATTGCAAAATTCATCTTATTTTACATATTTCTCAATTAAACAGAGCTATTGGGAATTATCATGCTATCCAGGAGTTACCATTTGGTTTAGAGATGGAGGTTGCAACATCTGCACAGCCAGAACAGATTTATCCACTAGCCTGGTTCGAGAAATGGCATGCTGACAACACAGTGCCTAATTCAGTGGGGGTTCAAACCCATTGATGAAGCCACATACTATTCGCAATTAACTTCGTTTGAGGACAAGACTGAAGTTGTTGGGAGAGGCAATGTTAAGGCCACAAAAGCTAAGGACCTAATTGATTTGGGAAGGCATGTACAGATGCAGCCCATTCCCACTCATTTGCTTAAGATTTGGCAAGTATATTCTAGAATGGGTAGGAAGGGAATCTGTCGTAATTAGCTATGGGGATAGAAAACCTATCACGTGTAAGGATAATATAAGGAGGTAGTGGTAAGGGGGGAGGAGATTGAGCATTACGTTATTTCTCATTTTTAGACTTTATAATATATTTATTTTATTTTAGTCTTTTTAAATTTATTTTAAAATGGTTCTTATGGTATTCAATTTTTTTTGCATTAGAGGTAAGGGACGGGTTAAGACGGATTTATCTTTATGTTTATGCGACCTGAAATTTTATCAAGCCATTTATTTAAACTTGAACCCAATCCTATCAAGACCTGAAATATATGAAATAGACCAGTCAAGCCAGTTTTTTAATGTAATATATCAATTTTAACATTATGGATAGTTAAATCGTAAAACAAATGAAATATAAAACTTAAATTAAGATTTATTTAAAATATATATTTTAAAATAAATAATATCATTATAAATATAATATCATGCTATACAAAATATTATATATTAACTTAAAAAGGTGTATTATTAATATACAACTGTTTAAAAAAGCTTATACTTCTTAAGAGAATATAGGACACTAAATTGAGTTAAGACGATCCTAAATATAACCCGAATCCGTTTTCAAAATGAATTAGTCTAATTTCAAAATCCAAACCTATCAAAGTCAACATCAGACCAAGACAGATTAGTGGGATGGATTGGGTCTTGATCACCTATTTGCCGTTAGTCTCTATCATTACTTAGTTACCATTAATTGTTGTTTCAACTTGTCATGTGATGACACATCACTTTATATCATTTATTTTAGTCTTTGTAAATATGCCCCGTTTTTATTTTATTTCCTCTAATTTGCCTAGTTTTTTACTTTAGTCCCCGACTCTTTAATCGCTTCAACATTTAACAACTAAATAATGACAAATACTAATACTATTTAATCCGGATTATTTTAAAAAAATAATTTAAAACAAACAAAGCTAAAAATGAGTATATTACAATCCAAGAAAATGAAGAAAAGCATTATTCTAGATTATTAAAATTTATTCATTTTGACCTCAGATGTTTTCTTATTTCCTAGAATTGCTATAACAATCAACGCTGCCTTTGACTTGGGAGCTATATTGACATCCAAGATTAGGTACAACTCCTGTCCCATATATAGCATAAATTTAGATAATTCCAAGATCTACTAGATGGATACCCCTTGCATTGAGGTGCTTTTGAAAAGAATCATCCAAATCCAACGATAAATGAAGAAAACATTGCCCAAGTGATGTAAATGTTTGTGATAATATATATATGTAATATTAAACATTGGTTACACTGCCATATTTTACTTTAACTTATGATCTAAAAAAATTGTTTAAATCTATTCCAATCATCTTACTTTGGGCTAGGGCATAACTTGTCCTTTGTTTATAGGGAGGAATAAATAGGCACGCCTGGTAAGGTGGCTCCAGCGTCCACAATAAAATTGTTGCCGGACACATATTCAGAAGAATCATGAATTAAATAACGAGCTAGCGATGTTAATGCTGGATCAGAAGAACCAAATTTTCTCAAGGGTACCGTTTTCACGGCCACATTATTCAACCAATCTTTCCGCATTAATTTTTCAGTGATTTCAGATTTGAAAAGTCCAGGTGATATGGAATTCACTCTGATTTTGTGTACCCCCAATTCCAATGCCATGACCTGCCAAATAACATTACACAAAGTCACAAAATAAACAATATCAATATATATGCCTCTGTTTAATCATTGTGAACAATATCAGTGAACTCTGGCAGACATGTAATTTTGTGAATATCAGAAGAGCATATAAAATTAGAGCACAAGTTCTCATATCAATAGTTTTACAGGGGAGCTTGTTTTTGTTTTGGAATTACGAAGAGAAAAAACATAAAATTTGTTTACAAGCAGTCCATCAGTTCCATCTTAAGGCCCCTTCTAGGCAAATTTAGCAGAATAAGACTATAAATAGGATAAGAAATAGATTCTTCCCTACTGTTTTATGTCATTTTATCTTTCGAGTTTTTAAACTACTAAACCCTTATTTTCGTGGTTCACATAAACAAAGGTTATCATTTTGGTCTGTAAAATATTTTTAATTTTTAATTTTTTTTAATGTAATCTCTTAGTAATTTAAACTGTCATCACGTTAGTTTTTTTAAATGTTTATTTACATCAATTTAATTCCTCAATTCGGCAAAATGTCATCAAATTAATGACTAAATATGGATCACTTAATTTGATCATACTTTAGAGAGGCTACAGTGATGGCATAAGAAACACATTTAGCCTTAAACAATTAAAATCAAGCTTGTTTCTTAATTTTAATTGAATATCCCAGCGCAAGAAGTCAACGACAGCGTGTTTCTTAATTTGATGTGTTTTAACTGAATATCCCAATCCAACAAGTCAACAACTACAAGACCGTCAAAACTCAAAAAGTAAGTCAAGTTATTAAAAAGTCCAAAGTGGAAAAGAAGAAAACTCTACAAACATATAATTCAAAAAAGGTTGTCTGGTTTTTGTTGATTTGATTGCTTTAATTAAGAATTTAAGATAAATCACATGTCAAGTAACAATAGTTTACCTTTGTCAGCATATTAACGCCTGCTTTTGAAGATGAATATGCAACACCTCCAGGCAATTGACCGCGATTCAAACCAGCAATTGAAGCAATGTTGATGATTGATCCTTTCCTCTGTGCATCACGCATGCGTTTGCATACACATTTTGACACCAACCAGGTCCCAGTTAAGTTTGTTCTCAACGCTTGGTTCCATTCCTCCTCAGACAATTCCAAAGGTGATTTGACACTTCCTACACAGCACAGGATGCATGAAACATCACAACTTGTATGGCAATCAATTATCAATTTCAAAACCAATACTTTAAGAATTACCACATTTGTGTGGTATGGCGCATTTCAATTGTGCAACACAATTGTTACGAACTTCTCAAAACGAAAAAAGTTTGAAGTTACATGGAGCCATTAAGGTTGGACTCTTTCAACAATAACCCTTTTTTTGGGTTAAAGTTTAGAGACCTTTTATTAAAACTCCACCTTCAACAGCCTTATCCTACTGGGTGAAGTCTGCTATATTGATCACACAAGCTATTCAACTTAGTTAAAGACCAAATTAATTAAAGACCTTTTATTAAAAGTTCAGAACAAAATATCAGCCTTTCACAACGAAATTAAACTATAAATTACTCATTAACGAATTATTTTTCAAATTTAAATCCATGACAAATATCAAAATAATAAAAAAATTAGCACAATCTTAACAGAACACGAATGCAATTATTCACAAATGACATCAATTTCTCAAAGTCATTGTGCACAGCAATCAAGTTTACTCTTGTCGCATGTTGCGTCTATGGTCCTTTTAGTGGGGGACATTTCACGTGTCCAAGACAATTGTTACTTGTCCCTTTAAATAACGAAGTAAAGTAGTGTTACAGAGAGCCGGCAAAGTTCTCATCATCCATCTTTTAAAAGTTTAGACACTTTTTATTATGACTTCAAAACAAATTATCAACCTTTTTTAATGAAATTAAATTACAAATTACCTACAAATTAAAAATTCTCAAATTTAAGCTGAAAATATGCAATTATCATATCAGCTAATTACAAATCACAAATATTAACATAATAAATTCATATCAGCTAATTAACGTTCTGATATGTCTGCTGAAATTAAGCAAAAATTCAGTATTATCTTTTTTTTTTTGGTCTCCCATATATACAATCTTATGTGAGACCCGATGGAACAATAAACACCTCTCTTTAACGGGAATTCAAAGTTTAGTGTACCACATCATGAAGACTAACCCCTTCCCCTACACCCACCCCCTTTAGTTATGCAAAAATTCAGTACTATCTTCACAGAACACGAATGCAATTGTTCACAAACCACATCAATTTCTCAAATTTCAACGAACCCTAAAATATTCGTCCCAAGATTCAAACATTCCAATTACCTCTGACACCAGCGTTGTTGATCAGCGCATCAATGTGGCCAAACGCGTCCCACGCCTTCTGCACGTATTGGACGATGGCGGTGCCATCGGCGGCGACGTCGAGTTCCACGGCGACGGCGCGGCGGCTCCGGCCACCGTCGCCAGCCTCCACCGGCGGGGCCATCTGGTTAATTTCGTGGCAGAGGGACTCGAGACGGTCGACCCGGCGGGCCGCCGCGACGACCAGGCAGCCGGCGCGGCCGAGGTCGAGGCAGAAGTCGCGGCCGAGGCCGGAGGAAGCGCCAGTGACCATCACGACTTTTCCGGCGAGAGTGTGCCACGGTTCAAGGTGGTCGGAAACTTGCGCCGCCATTGCTTCGCTGGTTCTATTGAATCTGCGTATTAAGTAAAGGGCTTTTATAGAAAAAAGAAAGAAATGGAGAATGGAATAACGAGCGAGTGAGGGTTGGTGGCAACAAACATTAATGAGCATTACCTGGAAATTTAAAGGAAGAAGATATACAGAAAACATGCATTAACTAGTGAAAGCGTTATGTCTCACGAGAAGGTCGCTGCTAAGAAACCTCCTACTTTACGAAAAAATGGTTATTTGTCGTCCATAGAAACATGTTTGGAAATTAATGTAATAACTAATATTAACAATCTACTCTTATATTATTAACTAGTATGTTGACTCATAGGTTTGCACAGGTCGCAACTGTATTAATGCGTGTACCAAAATAGTTGGTAAATATAATACATGTTTTAATTATAATTTAATAAATTATTTAATTTTTCATTAATAACTTTTTATAAATATATAAATATGTATATAAATGTTTTAGAATGATAAAAATTTATTTATTATTTATTTTTTAACCAAAATAAATACTGATATAATATAATTATGCTTAAGTATTCAAAAAATGATTAATTTGTTTTTTATCAACATGATGTGTTAAATAGAATTGTATAAATTAATCTTATTCAAAAAAAAAATTGTATAAATTAACAATTATGAACGTTAACGTAAAACAATTTAAATTTTAAAAATAATATAATAATTAATTAATCATAAGTGGTAATACTTTCAAAAAATAGTTTTATATTTTTACAATCTTTAATTAATTGAATTAAGTTAAAGATTTGCATATAACATTACAATTACGACATTGGTTAAATCATTAGTTGAATCATAAATTGATATAAATTATAATAACATGAATAGATATATTAATATATACCATATATTTTATTCTTGTACTAAATGCAACAAAATATGACTGAAGCTTAATCGTAAGTAATATTTCACTTCCATAGAGATTTAAGGTTTGAATCATGTTGTGTGTTATTTTGTATTTATATTCATGTTAGTTGGTTGAATTAGTGAGAAGATCTTTTTTTATATAAGAGTACGAGGAATGAATATTAATTATTAGATTTTGTCATGAATGGTTAAAATTAAAACATACAAAGTCATGTGAGTTTTTTAAAAAGTCACATGACTTTGTAAGTGGTTACATAACTTTAAATTATGACCATCCATGTATGGTTGTACGGTCCAGATTTGCTTCTCTCACTCTCATATAAAGATAACCCTATCATTTGATACGTCCCCTATATATATATATATATATATATATATGGACTTATGTGAAAATATTTACTTATGTGAGAACATGAGAACAACTAATAACAACTATTGGATCAAGATTAAAAAAATTAGACCACCAAGATTAAAACAAATTATAAACAACTCTAAACTCATTTAAAACTACAACCACCACCGTCGTTGCCACCAACATCAATGTTGTCGCCACCCCCACTACGACCATTACCATCGTTGTCACCACCACCAATGACGGTGGTTGTGGGGGTGACGGAGGTGGTTCTGGTTTTAAATGAGACCACCACTATTGTCGTCATTACCACTGTTGTCGCTGCCCCCCACCATTGCTGCAAAGAATAACTTTTGGTAGAGTTACTTAACTCAATAACTCTTGATATATATTAAATTTTAATGATCCAACCGTTGAATATTTTGATATTATTTCAACAACCGTGTAACCAAAATTTAGATAAATTGGACATTTATAGTTAGTTAATTTTATAGTCAACATTTACTTATTACAATTTAGAAAAGTATATTATACGTTAATTTAAATTTATTCAATGAAGTATCAAATAGTTTTTAAACTTCATAAAAATTTATAGACTTGATTTACTCAATAAAATCTTTCAATTTAACGGTTGGATTGTTGGAATTTAATATATACATTATTGAATGAAATAACTCTACCAATAATTATTCTTAGAGTAACTTAATCCTCAACATATATATACATACATACATACATACATACATATATATATATATATATATATATATATATATATATATATATATATATAGTGAAAGTTTCATTAGCTTTGTACAGGAGAGTTCATCGGATTGGATTTACCCAATGAACACAATAATCCAAACCAATTATAGTGAAAGTTTCATTAGCTTTGTGTAGGGGAGTTTATCGGATTGGATTTACCCGATGAACACAATAACCCAAATCAAACTAATTAAATTGGTTTGAATTGGTTTGGTTATAAATTCTTTTCACTTCCAATACCAAAAATAAATAAATCTTTTCACTTCAAATTCAAACCAAATTAATTATAATTAGTTTGGTTATCGAATTTATCTTTTTTCAACCCGAACCAATCCAATCAATTATCTTTTAACTTTTAGATTAATATATTTTAATCTTAGAGCTTAAATTTTGCTTCAACTTTTGTATTTTTTTCATTTATTTTAATTTTCTTATGATCTTATCTAATATTATCAAATGTCTTAATTTGGTCATATTTATTATATACATTTTATTATATTGTAGGTGAAATTATTGATATATGTAAAGTGATAACTGTAGAAAAATTAAACATTTCAAATAAAATAATCAATTAGTTATTAAAAATAAGAAATATTTTTACCTTGTACTAATATAAAAGTTAAATATTTATATAAAATAGACAATAAGTGTAAATAAAAAGTTGAAAAAATATAATAATTGATTTTTTATTATAACTTGATGATTCGAATCAAACCAATCCGATTTTAATTAGTTTGGTTCAATTCAGATTGATCGAATTTTTTTTCAAAATTTGAACCAAACCAATTCAATCAAATATAATTGGTTCAGATTAAATTTTATCCTAAACTCAAACCAATCCAATCCGTAAACATCCTAGGATATTTCATTTTTATACCTACCTTAGACTAAGGGTTAGAATCTTATGTGAATCAATTTACAGCAACCCAACTTCAAATATTAATTTGTAAAGTGCAAGTGTGCAACAGTATTCGTTTAGAGAGAGAGAAAAAAAAAAAAAAGGCAGGAAATTAAGCCACTAAAATCTAACATGTGGCAATAGAACTTTTTTTATTAAATAGTAAATACATAGATTTGAATCTTCATTTTTCAATAGAACGTGATCAAGAGCTATTCTTGAATGAGAGTATTTTTGGGAATTATTTCCTAAACAGAGTGGTTTTAAGATTTTTTATTTTTTTTTTAGCATTTGCTACATGTTTTATCCTAATAGTATGTATTGAACATTTAATTTTATTTGTTTAAGTTTTTTATTTCTTTCAAATATATTTCTTAATTTTAATTTTAAATTTAATTTGATTTAATAATTAGTCCGAAAAAATTTTCTCAACCATGTCAAAACTATTCTCTTTTTCATATTTATTTCTAAATTGAATTTCAATAATTTTTTAAAAGAAATTATCAATAATTAAAAATAATTTTGTCTTACAATATATAAATTGTTTATCATAAATTCAAAATATAATTTATATATTTAAAAATATCTATTTATTATAAATTTTAATTATAATATAAAAATATTTATTTATATTAAATTTTAATCTACCCTATGTATTAAATTAAAACCTCTATTTCTTATGAGAGCGTTTTTAGATGTCATTCTTTAACGAGAACATTTTTAGTTGTCATTCTTCAACGATAGTGTTTTTAGAAATTTTTTTAACCTCTCATATCTTTTAATCTATCATTTTTAATATCTTTAGTTCTAAATTAAATTTTAATACTTTTTAAAAGAAATTATCAATAATTAGAATGACATTGTGCCACAATATAAATTATATATTATAAATTTAAAAAATAATCTATATGTCCAAAAATATTTATTTATTACAAATATTAATTATAATATAATTTATATTATATGTTCAAAAGTATTTATTTATTATAAATTTATGTTATATGAAACAAATATCTGTTTTGTACAATATACAAGTTTAAATACTAATTATACTAAAAATCAATTAGAGTTAGCCAAACGGTGAAAAATAGTTTGTAGAAGGTCTTAAGTTCTAATCTTATTGTTGTCATTGTACACCTAAAAATACTAAAAGCAAGATGCTTTGTACACCAATGAACAAAAACTTAACTTCTCTATCATCAAAGTCAATATATTTTAAAAAAATTCTCCAATAAAATTTGAATTTAGTAAATACTTATACTACAAGAGTTATGAAATATAGTTTTTATATATTTAAAATAAATACAATAAATTAAAATTGTTGCTCAAGAAAAAAAAAATCTTACACTTTATATTAGAATTGATCAATAAAATTCAAAACTAAAATATTAGGATTAATTTTAAAAAACTGAATGATAGAAAAATTAAAGTTTATTGAGAAATTTATTAAATTATAAATTTTTATTGTTTTTAAAAATTATTCTAATGAACTAATTTTTATTAATCTTATGTGACAGAAAAAAGGGCTAAAATAAATTTAGCATAAAAGCATCATAGAAAGAGAGAAGAGGTACAAGTTAGTTTTTTGAGTGATGTATCCGAAAGCATGAAGCAGAATTGGCAAAGAGAGTGTGTCTAATTCAATTCTAGAAAGTTCAAGTAGTTAGGGGAAATCATTCAGGGGAACAAAACCCCCTCAAAATTTGTTACCCTCCAAACATGACTTTCCTCAGAATTTGCTTCATATGCATGATTTATATAAGTTGCTGCAATTTCTATTTGGCTGATTTTTTTTTCTGGTTTGCAATATTAGATATAGGATTGAGATCAAATTATCAAATAGTTTCTTTCCTTAAATCCTAACAACATTTCTTTTGGTTTGCTACCTTTTCATTTAAGATTCAGGTGATTTTCTTTTATTTATTACACCTATATTTCTCCTAATCAAATCTATAATTTTTTGTTTATCCTTAATTTTTTTAAAGATTTTATTATAAGTGTTACCTTGCTTTGTATTTCTAATAATTTTAGTTATGCAATGATGCATTATATGTTGAGTAGCTTAAAAGCTAGTGTTGAAGCTGAGAGTAAGCCAAAATAAAGAAGTATAGGCCTTATTGGTATTGGCCACTATAAAAATTGGCTAAAGGACACTCAATTTTTTCGTAAAGAAGGTGGAAGCTCAAATGGATCCATGATCATTAAAAAAAAACCCTTATTGTCTAAGATGGATATTATTATTAGTATGAAGTTCAATGTTTTCAATTGTCAAGTCTCTGCAAAAAATAGAGTGTAATTATAATCATTATTTGGTCCTTGAAATTACTATGCATATTGTACTTAATGAAAGATCAATTAGTGTTTGTGAAAATCAATGCTTCCCATGTAATCGCATAGGTATTATACTATTAGTTGTTGAAAATACAACACATTGTTTATGTAGCAAAGAGTTGTATGCTTTCTTTCAATTTTTTCTTATTTTATTTATGGATCAAGTTTTATGTTGTTACTTAGTATTTTGATTTTAATTTTTTAGTTACACCAAGGGTTGGATTTCCCACCAATGATGTCTTTTTTCAAAAAAATAAAAATAAAAAGACAAAAATAAAGTTAAAATTGAGTGTGTTAGGATATATTTTGTTATTTTTTTCTTTGAAAATGCATGTCAATTTTAAAATATGTATATGTGATTTTTCTTCTCTTAAAATTAACTGATAAACAATCAAGAATAAATATACATGATTAAAAAAGATAAAATAGAATGAGTAAAGATAAAAAAGTTAAACAAAAAATATTTTCTTACTTGTTTTTGTTTTCAAATTTCAAATTATTGTTTATTTGTTTTTACAAATGTTTTATATCTTTTACTAACAATTGTTTCATTTTAGATGCTTAATTTGTTCAATAAGATTGTTAAGTAAAATTATTATTTTACAATAAAAGGCTTGAGTGTAATTTTTATTCTATATCATATTATAAACCTTTTTACCATACATGATTTTTAATATGACTATTTTATTTATATTTTTAGCTTTTTTTAGAATTTATTTTAATTTCTTGCTTAATATAATATATATATTAAAATTATCTAATTTTAATTAATTTAATATTACTATTAAATCTTTTATGATAATTAATTATAATCATAAAATTTACATTATAGATTTGACAGTGCAATGCATAGATTAAAACGCTAGTTATATAAAATATAACATCTAAAATACTAGTTAATAAATAAATTTAGAGTAACGTTACCTGTGATAATCTAACTACACGTTAACACGTATAGAGAGTTACGCATCGAATAATAAGGAATTTTGAAATCAATCACACGCTGTTTGGTTGTAGTTAAAAGAATTGATTCCTCCTTCTTTATAAAGGAGTTTGTACTTAAGTTTGGGCTTACGGGTCTTCAGCAATGTTGTGGATAAATGCGTCCTCAAATTCATTGCGGAGGGGAAGTTGAAAAGGACATTTTCTTCTTTTCATTCTTTTCATGCCAACCTTGACTGGGTTAGGAAGCTGTACTTTTTTTGAGAAGGTAGGAAGCTATACTTAAAAGTTTGTTTCCTTAAATTACTTCATAAGTATTTATAAAAAAAAAATTATAAATTAAAACTAACTTATATATAAATTAAAAATTAATTTTTTAAAAATTAATATACAAGAACTTCTATAAATAAACTATGAGGAATGTTAACAACACATTCTTAAACACATTATTTTGATTATATTTTATTTTATTGGTTAAAACTTATTAAAAATTATAAAATTAGAAGAGAGAATTATTAAATAAGGTATGAGACCCACAAAATTTTATGATTTTTAATAAATTTTAACTAATAAAAAAGTATGTATTTAAAAGAGTATGTCCAAAAATATGTTGTTAGCATTTTTGATAAACCAATAGTCCTAGCCTTGTATCCAGACACTTAATACGGGACTTCCTTGAAGGTACGATTACGGTAGAAATATGTGGCCTAGGGACACACTTTAAACAAACACAAGTTTGTCCAGTTTTAATTTTTAAAATACATTGTGCCTGCCTTGAATATCCAGACACTTAATACGGGACTGCCTTGAAGGTACGATTACGGTAGAAATATGTGGCCTAGGGACACACTTTGAACAAACCCAACTTTGTCTAGTTTTAATTTTTAAAATACACGAGACGTAAGTTTGGTATAGTTGAGATGTCACTTTTAAATTCTAACGTGCTTTTTAAAAATCTAACAAGGTCTAAAAATTTAATTTGGTATAGTTGACATCTGTCATTTTTAAATTCTAATGCCCTTTTTAAAAATTGATTGTCTAACTTGTCTCAAGTAAAAATAGAATTGAACAACCCCATCAAAAATAATTGGTATGATTCCTTAAGTATTTAAAAATAGTTGGTACAACATATGGAATTGTTTAACTTCATTTTTATTTAGAGTAAGTTAGACAATCTCTTTTAAAAATATAATGTGATCCAAAATTTTTTTTTGGTATAATTGACATCTGTCACTTTTAAATTCTAATATGTCCGTTTTAAAAATCTAACAGCTAAAAATTTATTTAAAGCTTTTTTTTTTTTTACATTAAGAGTTTTGAATAGGTCAAAATGTCTACTACTAAATAAACTTATTATTACTACATCAATAAGCCAATCATTAAATAGGTCGATAATCCTATAATTAAATATGTCAATAATTTAATAAAAGACTTAAATATTTTTTTAGTTCCTATAATTTGGGCATTTTATTTTTTTAGTCCTCATAAAATATTTCAGTCATTTTAATTTCTAAAATATTTTTTTTATGTTTTTTTAGTCCTTGCCGTGAAAGAAGTTCCGTTAAATGATGTGGTAAATGGAGTGCCACATCACTACGCCACATGTCGTCCACATAGGCATATGTTTTGGAGACTAAAATGACAAAAATAATTTTATGGGGACTAAAAAAAAACAAAATACCAAATTATTGGGACTAGAATAACCAAAATAATTTTATGGAGACTAAAAAAAAAATAACATTATAGAGACTAATTAGATATTTAAACCAAATTCAAATAAGCAAAAAAAATAAAATTAAAAACCCTCACCACCACCATTGCAAACCCTCCATCTTTTCGTTTCACCATTTGTCTTCCCCTTCTACCATCCCAACCACAAAAGCCATCACACTGAGGAAGCCAACCTAGAACTTAAACTCACTTTAATCAAATCACAACTCAGAGCCATGAGTGCTTTTAGTAATGCGATTTACAGTTTTCACCAACTACGTAGTGTGTTGCATCAAAGAATGCAACGTGTCACATCAGAGAGCACAGAGTGTAGTCGAAGTTGTTACCAAAAGAACTCACGGTTTTGGGTTACGATTTGGCTCGAGTCAATTTAAGTTCTAGGTTGGCTTGCTCAATATGGTGGCTTCTATGGTTAAGATGGTGGAAGGAGAAAATAAAGGGTTTGCAAGTGGTGGTGAATAGAGGTTTTTAATTTAATTTTTTTTCTTATTAATTTTAATTTGGCTTAAATATTTTTTTAGTCCCTATAAAATTATTTTTGACATTTTAGTCCTTGAAACATATGCCTACATGGATGACATGTGCACAGTGATGTAGCACTCTGTTTGCCACATTATCATTTAATAGAACTTATTTAACAACATGGACTAAAAAAATACAAAAAAATATTTTAGGGATAAAAATGACCGAAATAATTTTATGGGGACTAAATAAACAAAATGCTCAAATTGTAGGAACTAAAAAGATATTTAAGCCTTTAATAAAATGATAGATTAGAATGAGGTTACAAATTTATTTTTTATTAAGTTGGAAATTGTGTGCATTCGGGAGAGTAAAAGTAATAACAATGGGCCCATCTAGTATAATTGGGTCTTGGTGGACAAAGAATGAAATGGCTGACACTACATGTTCTCACATGGTAATAGGGTTAACTGCATCCATGCTCCCTGTGTTCCAGTGAAATTAGCATGGATAATAGCCAAGAAAAGACTTGGGATAAAATGGGCATCCATGTATTTGTTATAATAAAAATTTTCAAACAACAAAAGAAACAAGTAGGAGTGAGGAACAAGATCATATATGACAATTAAAACAGAAATGTAACCATACAAACAAATAAATGATGCATGATAAAAATAATAAAATCTTAGAGCATGTGACTTCTAAATGAATGGAAATGTATGAGGCCCCTTAATGGAGAACTCAATATTTTTATTTTAGAGGAGCTATTGGAGAGTAACACTTGGTATCAACAGTTACCAAAATATATCAATATCAATAATTAAGAGTGTACATATAATTAATTGTATCCAAGTGCCTCAACAACCAATCATGAGGTGTGTACTGACTAATCGAGATAAATGAGGGTTGTCATGAGTAGTACGACGAGCCACCCATTTGATCACTTATACACCCCAAACCCATTTAACCCCAAGATTAAAAGATATCTCCACTTAAGCACTCTTGCCATCATTTAGTGAAATGTAGCTCAACTCTTTACTAAATAGTATACATTAATATGCTCATATATAAATTTTACAAAGATTATATAACATAATTTCAAGAATGATATCTTGTAACATGTCGGTTTTAGGGCCTAGGAGTACAAGCTTTAGTCAAGTGTTGTGTCCTCACTTAGGGATAGGTGCTTGCCTATCACTTAAGCTTGTACGCTTACAAACTCATGTAGGTGCTTTCATATTCATACCTATTTCTATCTATCTATCTATCTATCTATCTATATATATATATATATAGTGAAGCAAACTAATTCCAAGTATTATGTTTATTTCCAAGTGCTATATTTATTTCTAAAATTTTTGTTTCTGTTGAAGCTCTTTATACCTTTTTAAATTTAAGTTATTGCTTATAACAATAGTTTTCATGATTTGAGAAAATGTATTATATTAGGGCTTCATTAAGCTGTTATAAATTTTAATTATATGATACTAATATAGTATCCTTCTATAAATGGAAAAGAATAAAATACAAGTTATAGCTATATTCTCATATTAGCTTATATTAATTAAATTGAGCTTCCAAGTTAGAATATTTATATTATAAGTGTTTTATTAAATTAAATAATGTGTTTTAAGTCACTAACTATTATGATGACTTATTCTATATATGTTAGAATGTTGAAACTTATTAGATAAAAGTTTTATTAAAATAAAGCTTCCCTTAAGTATTTTAGAACTAAACTAAAGTTGCTATAAAAGTTTTAATCACCATGCATGCCTATGCAGATAGGTTAGATTGATTAGCTAATAGCTATGGTTAGTGATTTAAATCACTAAATACCCATAGGAAGAATTGGATGCTTCTAGAGCCTCCCCCAAACTTAAATAAACCTTTTAGTACCCTCCAAAAAATAAAATAGCTAAATAAGATTAATTGGTCAATCTCATAAAAGCCTTGAACCCAACCTTACTTCTAATTTCCCAACCACAGCCTAAAACCACATATAATAGTTGCGATAGACCAATTTGTAACTTTCTAAGTTACTACCTATATATTCTAAACTCTTAAACACTTTTCTTAATTCCTAATGTCCAACTCACTCAAATACTTACAACTACATTGACATAACCAATCCCCTCACTCACTTAAACTCCCTCAACACTCAAAACTCTCGTGCCACTCACCTCCAACAAACATATACCCACCTTACCTTTTCTCTTTTCTCATTCACACCCAAACCTAACATCTTACACTCTTCTTGTAACACCCAAATGATTTAAAAGATATTTTATTAATTTAGTTTATAAAAAATGTTAAGTAAAATTTTAAACATTTTTAAACTTTCATATTAAGTTGTCAAAATCATTTAATGCGTCGAAATACTTAAATAACGGTGTAAATAAAAGAACATGATCATAACATCAAACATATACGCGTCACATATATGCATCAAGTTTTGTGTACATCATAGTCATAATACAGTCATCCATATCAAAGTACATGACAAAAGTCAGCCCTAACTACTCACCTAAATTTATACAACAAAATAAAGGCTTATGTCAAAGCATGCTGAGGAGGTGGATGAGGAATGACATCCTCCATATGGTCATCAATTGGTGGAGGTGGCGGTGGTGGAACCTCTCTGATATATCTTGCTGGGGTGGTAGTAGATAAAGTCATCGATATTGTGAAATGAGATATGGAGGGCCAAACGTCAGATATTGGCGATATAAACGAGAAGGTAATGAGCCCACGATATGTACTGAAGCCCGTTGTTGCGTCGAACTCCCAATTGCCCTATGGGCTATACGAGATGTAGATGTTCCCCATCCTGTGAAAGATCTCCATCGTCTATTGGTACCACCACGATCACATATCAAAAAGAAAACACAAAAAATGAGTGAGGATTCTCATAGCCTCAGTCATCTTCTCAATAGGTTTATAGGCCCAACCTATAACCAAGAACACACAAGTTATCATCAAATAAATGTAAAGGAACCTAGAGTTTGACCTAAGTTATCATGAGTCAACTGCAGACCTTTACCACACGTATGGATTCATACCCATCTCTAATGATTCACTTTAACCATCAGGAATCCTAGAAATTGATTGGGAGCTCGTATATCCCCTTACAAGGTACAGACATCCATGTCGTAATCAATCATCCTCGATGAATGGGCTTGTAGCCCAACAGGGGTATACACTCCACCAATCTTGGTATGCTAAATAGGTGTCAGGGTTATCAAGTCGGTTTATGTGTTTTGTTCTGGCTCAAGGGTGCTATCATGACCATTGGATTATTCACAACTCGATATATTTACCCTCAAGACCTTTCCAATGGTCCTTGCCTTCATCTCGTAGTGTACCAAACTGTGACTTCCCAAACACGGGCTCTCTAACATAACTAAGATACTTATGACTTAAAATCCAAGTTTCATCATGTACTCTTTGAATATTCTAGCAAATTTTTTGATCATTGTCTTAGTGATCACAGAAATACATTTTATCTTTGTCTTAATTTAACATTCACAATAATAATGAAACTGGAATTAATCACAAGATTAATAATGACAATAAAAACAAAGATAAATAATAAACACAACCAAGCAAATAATATTTTAAAATTTTAATATATTAATTCTTAATTTGCTTAACTTATATTGGTAAAATTATATATCATACTAAATAACAACTTAAAATTTAATATACATAATTAAATATAAAACCGAATATATATATATATATAATCTTCTAATTTTATTTATTTGATTTGTCCTTCTCCTTTTCTTATAATTTTACCTTATATTATTAAATGTAAGATTTCCCTAAAATAACTACATTTTGGTACAAAATATCTTTTTATATTCTAATTCCTATTTTTCCTATTTTCTGTTTTTAAAACCACGTGTATGTAAATATATATATATATATATATATTTCCAAAAATTTCTACCACTTTTAACTAGGATTATTTATTTGCTAAAAATATTATTACTTTTGGTAAAAATAATTTTATTTTTCTTAATTTTTTCTAAAGGGCCGAGAGCCCATTTACAAAGAAAAACAATTCTTAAAATTTGTTCTTTCATTATTTTTACCAAGACTTAGTTATTTATATTAGATGTTGATAAATGAATTTCGTAGTAGAAAACTTTTACTTCTTAGCCCATTTACAAGCAAAAGGGCCGAAAGCCCAAATCAACAAAACAACATCATAATTTTTTTTTCTACACATTAATCCACCAACTAATTAACATGTAACTAATCATAAATTAAATTTAATAATCCAAACCATAACCAATCATCAATAATCATCATTAAACAAATAATAACATAAATCAAGCATAATAAAAATATTAAACCAACCAACATAAATTAATAAGATACTAAAAAGAATAAAAGAGATTATATACAAAATTTAGTTAACCTAAAGGGATTAGGGGTAATCCTACCCATAAACATATTGATAAATGAGATTAAAAGTTACATCCCCACTCCCTCCCTCCCATTTTGTTGATGTGGTTGTAAAGGCTTTACCACTAAAAACTCATAATTTTTTGGTCTTAAAATGTTAAATAATGGTGGCTTGAGGTGTAATAAGATGAAGAAAAATTTTAAGAGAGTGAGATAGGGAAGAAGAGCAGCTCAATAATCAACATGGAGAAGAGGGAAAAAATGAGAGTGAAAGGTAAATAGGAGAATGGTAGATAGAGTTTATTTATAATGGAAAAAAATAAGGTTTTAAATTTTTTTTTTTTACAAAGTAAATTAATAAACAATTGATAGAACATTCTAGGTCTCCCTATGTGCTTAAAAACCAACCTGGGAGTTAAGCAACACACTCCAAAATTTTAATTTTAATTTTAAATAAAATTTGGGTGGTAAAAATTAATTATTAAAAAATTATTGTAAGAAATTAAAATTGGGTTTTTAGAGTGGGTTTGGGCTTTTTCATGGGTATGATGTCCAAGCTCACATTATTACGAGTCTCTAGAAAAATTTTCATAATTTTCCCATTTATATACTATTTATAATAATTATTTTACTTAAAAATGCTAATTAATCACTTAATAAATCAAGTTTTTTCCAATTAATTAGAATTTTGGGAATTTTAAAAAAATTTCTTCAAAAAATGAAAAATTCTAATTAAAATAGGCTTACTATAAATTTTTCAAGGCATTTTAGGGCCAAAAAGTCTTTGGTTAGCCTATGTAGTCAATTAGGAGACATTTTGGTTATTTTTCAAAAATAATCCCAATTAATTCCCAAATTTTTAAAAAATTATAATTAATTATTCTAAGCATATTTCTAACTTAAAAATGAATTTTAAACGTCTCTATTTATTTTTACTAATTTATCTTATTCTTCTTATTTCTAGGGATGAAATGGTCATTTTACCATTTTTCGAGCCTCGATCTAGATAAATTATTAAAAATCTAAACTGAGTAGTACTCATACAGACATAGCCATAAGGATCAAATTTTTGATATTTTCGTCCAATTCTCTAGAATAAAATACAAAATAAATAGAAAAATAGTTCAAATAAACAAAAGTAGGGAGTGTTACACCTCCCCTCTCTTATTCCCTCCCACGGCTCCCCCTTCTCAACACAACATAACATCAACAACTCCCTCATCCTCTCAAACCCCTACGGCCACCCAACCACAACCACACTCTTCCATTTCCCCTTCCTAATTCTCTTCCCCTCTCGACCTCATCACAAACTGCCACACCTCCACACAACAAAACCCTCTCCTTCTACACGCCCTCCTCACCATTGCAAAAAACCATTTTCTTCTTCTTGGAAACTCATGCCGCCCACACTCCACACCCCATCACCAACACATTTTTCCTCTCCCTTGGCCACCTTTCCAAACTAAGACCACCATTGCCTCCGGGAATGTTTTTAGCTTGCCAATAGAGATCATATTAACCTTCTTATAGCTTAGGAACCAAGAGTAAATCAAATCGCACATCCTTTCCCTTTTCTCTCACATGGATGAACCATACAAGGCTTGCATGTGGAGTTTCGCTCATCAAAACTCGCATGCAAAACCATATTCATATAGTACTTATTGTGCTCTTTGATTTGATAGGTCCTGATCGTCGATTAGGCATATGAGGAGAAAGTTACACTGATTGCAAGTTTGGGAGCAAAATGAGCAAGGAGCATGAACGAAGCTCGAAGTGCATCCCGAGGAACACTCACTAACCCAAGGTAAGGGGGAGTGAGAAAGTCCTACGAACAATAGACATAGAGAGTCAGTTAAGAGCACCTTGCTCTTAATGACTTATAGCTTCGAGTATCAATGTTATGAATTTATCTTGTTTTGCATGTTATGTTTGAAATTGTGAATTGTGGTCCTTAATGTGTGCTTACTACCCTGTGTGGTTTGTTTGAAGCTTTGGGAATTTAAAATAAATTCCTAGAGCATTACAAAGCTATAAGGTAGAATAACTCATTAGGTTACTCTACAAGCCACAAATTGTATGTCAATTATCAGTGTTTGAATCTATGATAAAAGTTGTTTAAGTCTATGTGATTCAAGAGAATAAATTTGAATTTACTTGCTCTTAATTGTGAAATTATTGATTCTTGAGTTAGTATAATTGCTAATTTGAAGATGCATGGATTGCAAGTTTGATGCACCAATAGTTTGTTATGACTTTGCTATGAAATTGTGGTTAGTGTGAAGTGTTGTTGGTTGTTAGCCTTGTATAGGTGGTATTAATCATGTGCAATGCTTATCTTCATGATTAAATTGTGATGGTTGTTGGTTGCTTGGGTCAAGGAATGCTCCATTAAAGCCTTAATGCATTGGTTAAGTAATATGCTAATTGTTTGTTGAGTAGGATATAAGAAATTAAGTTAGATCATGAATCTATTTGTAAGAATTATTCATAAGGTGAATGGAGACTTAATATCATGTTTCACCACTGATTTAACATTCCTAGAATTTAATGTAAACACATCTTTGGAGTCCAAGTAATGGCACGAGAAATTGGTAATAAAAGGATGACTTGAACTATTGAAACTATCTTATTGAAATTTGGATAGCAAATACCTTGTTTTTGAAAGCTTGTGTGAAAAATCCCTTTTGAACCAGATCAAGCACTTTGGTGGAAATAAATTTTTAAATGTCCTTTTTCAAACCCAATTGACCTCATATTATTTAGAGTTTTCTATGAATTTTGGCGAATTTATTGGTAAGACATGTCATGGGAGTAAATGTGTAGGACAATTTTGATGTAATCATTTTTAGTGCCAACTTTTGAAGAGTAATGAATGAGCTATGAGCTACAATGTGATTCTCCCTTTTTAACCTCACTTAGGAATGTTTAAGTTTAGCCTAAAACAAGTGCCAACCCATGGCCAAGTGTGTAGAAAGTTAGATGTTTGAAATTGGAGTAAATAAGTATGTTGAATTCATTTATGTTGTGATGCCCTTTCTTGTAAACAAAACTGGTATTGATGTATTTAGAACTAGACAAAACCCTCTGGTGGTCTTGAAGCATTATATGTTATATTTCAAATGCAATTGTTCTCACTTCAATTAGATTTTCCTACAATTTTTAGTCAATTTTCTAGTAAAACTGGTTGGGTGGGTCAAAGTGCAAGGCAAGTTTCTATATTTCCTCTGTTTGTATGCAATTGTGACTTAAGGTGCATGAGTGATGAGTCCTAAGTTGTCTTCCCTATTTCAACATGACTTAGATATGTCTAAACCTCACTTAGAACAAGTGCAAAGCCATGCCTAAGTGTATGCAAGTCTAAATGATTGAGAATTGGTTCATATATGCTAACTGTTTGTATTCCTTGTTTTTGACCTATACTATTTGCATTGCTAGGAGCATTCTGTTGTGTGTATGCAAAAACCCTTTGGTGTGCTTGAAGTTCTCTATTTTATTTTGAATGCCATTGGTCCCATATCATGTTGATTTTTCCATGAAATATAGTGAATTGTTCATTACAACATGTCTGAGTTATTAGAATTTTGTACAGTAGTTCATGCTTGGTATAATTCCCCCTATTCTTGAGTGCTGTAATGTTTTCCTATATTTTTGGTTTGAAATAGACATCCTAAGCAATCAGTGAGAATTGGAATCATTCCAATTTCTTATGTAAATAATAAAATACAAATTATACGAGATGATGATGGAGATGGTAGTTCAATTCAAAATCTGTTTTTCTAGACTGGAAAGTGGATCAAGTTTAAGGTACCTAGAGTAGTTGCGAAATTTTTGAGAAAAATCTTGTGAATTCCTAGATGTTTTTAGAAAGCCCTTGTAAAATCTTGACCAAGGACTAGGTGTCCCCTATTTTTGAGATTTTCCTCACCAAGGTTGTTCGTTTGGGAAAATCATGAAACTTATGTTTTGAAAAGTAAGTTTTAATGAGGTTGAATGTATAGACTTATGCATGAAGCCCAGATGTCCCTCATGTACTCCTATATATATATGTATATATATTTTAAGGTTTTACTTCAATGAGGATTTCAAACTAAAGTACTTTCCATGGATCTTGCTTAATATTCATATAGCTTCTCTTGTTTCACAATCTATTACAAGTAAAAGTATTGATTTTTAGAAGTTTTATAAAGGTCTTGAGGGTGAGGAAAATGAAATTGGAAAGGAAATTTTAGCTTGAATAAGGGTATGGGTAACTGTCTCATCTTGATATCTAAATAAGGGAAAGACTTAACAAAACCACCATGCATCATGATAACCTAGAGCATAGTGCCTGCTCCATTGGCTTAGTGCCTCCCCATTGGCTTAGTGCTTGCTCCATTGGCTTAGTGCCTACCTTATGGCATCATATAAATGTGATTATGGGTATCTCATGCATCATGCATTAATTGAAAGTGTAGAGACTAACTGCATAGGTGATCATGCATTGCATGCATCCTAGATGACTAACCTATGGTTGACATTGACTGTGAATGTCTAATGGTATTTGTGATGCTCTGCTAAGGCTTAACCTTGTTGTGTATGTGCTAGCCATGATTGCCAATGTTTATGATTCATTGCCTTGATATAGTCATTGTGTTTAATATGCTATATACTATTATCATTTTACTTGTGATTAAGGCAAGATAGGGATATATTCATGACTTGGTAACTGTATGCCAAGGCTAGTGAGTGATGATTATACTAGCATGCTTATTGCCAATGTTAATATTTTTGGCTTGGGATTGCATGGCTTGAATGGTAAGAACTATCCAAGCACATGTAAATAATGTATAAATGTGTGAGAAGCCACAAAGGGTGAGTAACACCTCCTTGAGCTGGATTCTCAAGCTCTCTAGTTGGTGTATTCTTTTGTTAAATGTCTTTACCAGTTAAGTGCATCCATACTTTTTGCTTATATGTTCTTTGGCTATGAATCTCACCCTTTTTCTTTCTATTCTCAGTTGCGGCCCTACTTGTAATCAAGCAGAGGATGGACGAATGTCGACACTTCTGGATCACCCTGAGAGATCCTGGAGAGTGGACAGATCATGGGGAGCAGACAAATAAAGCAAACTATAGAAGTGTGTACTCTAGTGAAGTTACTTTTAGGCCTAGAGCCATAGGTAGTGATGACCCTAAGCTAACCACTACTATAAAGTATGACCTACATCTATCGATGTCGGTAGATCGTAGGACATATCAGTTTAGGACTCCTACCCCCTTTCTCTTCCATGGCCTCAATTGCATTAGGGCCTAGGGAGCCAACTGAGAGAGAGAGGATGAGAGTTGTAGTGATTTGACCAATTGTTGTTGTTACTATAGGGCCTGTGAGAAGCCATGCCCTTAATGGGGTGGCAGAATTAGGATGACTTCCAAGAAGGCAATGCTTCCCCACATGTTTGCTTTCTCTTAGACTGTTGGGGGTCTTCAAGAGCCCCTAAGGACACTGCTAAGTTTGTGGCTCAGATTGGAGCTGACCAGGATGTTAGTGATAATGATGGGGACTTCTTTAGTGATTCCTTTGATGGTAGTGACCCTAGTGAGTCTTACCAAGTAGGTATAGGTGGCACTCCTCCTATAATGACCCATCTTCGTTACAGGAATACTCAACCAACATAACCAAGATTCAGTTTTAATTCAATTATAAAACTCTTTAATTAATTTATATATGAAAATAGGTAAGAATTTTTTGCATTTCTAGATGCTTTTCTATCCACTAGTACTAACATCTAATGGAAATAAAGTTTATACGATTAAACATATGGGAAAGAGAAATCATATACTCATTAAAATATCTACAGAGGCTTGTACAAGCAAAACACAATTCCTTGTACACCAACTCGCACACAAAAGATTAGAATACTCCAATGTGAGGTGTGTATCAATACATGTGACTCAACTGCAGATACAACACAAAAGGGGAGGGGATGATACAAATATCACGCATTGCTTAAGCTGGTCATGAATACTAACTCACACAACTAAAGAGGAATGATCCATTGTGGAACTTTCCCCTAATCTAGGACTCAAGATACATAGTGAGAGGCATCGCGTGATCTACCTCAACTATCTTTGTCTAAGAAGATCTCCAGGCCTCTGGTACATTGGGTGATGCCCATCCAAAGACTATAAGCTCGTTTGAAGGTCTAACTCGTAATTCCTCCAAGCTCCTCTAGCGTATCCAAATTCGATGCATGTGCGAGGACTAAGGTACCAGACGGGGTTCTATCCATCTACTTCTGCGACAACGAATCATCAAGATCATCACAGTCACACACACAAAGACATACAAGTAAGGATAAGCTACCTAAAAGAGACCAATCATAGCAAAATAGAACAAGAAGCTGAAACTAATAGTATATTTTAAACATAAATTTGTTTAAAGCACACAAGCATACCATAACATGTCATCTTATTTTCCAATCAAGATGTTATAACCTCATTAATCATAGCAACCAATATGTAGATGTCGACATTTATAGACCTTCTCTGTGGAGAACAACAGTTGATCGACCAGCCAGAAGCATCCTTTAAACATGGTAAAGGTTAACACCCAAATATTGGTAAAAGTAGCACGTGCCAAAAACCATTAGGGGATACCGGTACTGATCTCAGAGTAACTATAGCTTTGTCGAGATATATGTATGTGGGCAGTTGCCACCACGACTCGAGGTGTGCAATAGCCCCAGCCTCCTATGGAATCGCGCATCCGCATATCCTCAAGGCGAATCAACGTGCCTCGACTAGCTTTCCTAACGCTTATCAAAGCGTCCCTCAAAAATCATGCATGTATGCATGTTAACAACAATGACAATATTCAACAAAACAACAATTTCACTATTTAGTTCTTTTACCTGAGTTAGACATATTTAATTATATGCCTGCCACCCACCGGGCATGGCCTCCGCAATAGGAACTAAGCAAAATCACCACTAGATTCCCCTTCTATGAATTAGACATACGCTTGATATGCTTGCCACCCATTGGGCTGGGCCTCTCCAAAAGGATATCTAGTTGAACAACAACTTAACTAGACAAGAATCACCACTTAAAACTTTCCAATATGCCATCAAGTCATATACATTAACCACATCTTGCCTTTTATAATAATGAAACTCTTATAATCCACCATTTAACAAACTTTTGTTAAATCTTATATAAAGTTATAAATTCTGTTCTAAAATATTACAATAAAAATTTAGATAAGAAGTTGAATTTTTTAAAATCATCCTTTTAAAACTTAGGCTATAGGTTTTCATCACAACTTAGTTGCATAAGTTATAATACTATACCTTTATAATTAAATCATTAAAAATACCGTTTTAAAATAAATAAAAATAGAAAGTATGTATTTCTTTGAAAATTATATTTAAATTTATTTAGAAAGATCCACAATTAAGTTTTCAGTGTAAAAACATGACACTTTATAAAACTAGTAAAAGAGTTATAAAACTTTTGTCAAAAACAGATTCCAATGATAGCCAGATTCAAGCATCGGTTTTGAATTTTGTTTTGAATAGGGAAATATTTTTGCTTAATATGATCTATAGCTTGTCAAAAAGGAAATTTTGTCTATTTTCTAAATCATCCAAGATCACCTCAAGCAAAAATCTACAAATAAACATACAAAAATAACAAAATAGTAAGGTCAGAACACCCTACTAGAAGACCAGCGAGACTATTTTGCTATTTTCACATCTAGATTAGAACATTTAGCAACAAAATGTTTTATTTTCCAAAATTACACTTAAAATAAATTTTCAAAATGACCAAGAACATTAAAAACAAAGGTCTAACGATTTTATATGATTTTTGAAAGTTCACAATTCTCAAAACCACTTTCAGTAAGAAAACAAGTACAACCTTCAGTTTCTAAAATTTATTAAAAATAGAAAACCATATTAAATATATACAAACTATATATGCATGGGAAGCTTATTGTGTCTAATTTTTTATTGTTCCAAGAGTTTCCCCAAAACGCCAACAGAACATTCCAAAATCATGTTTTAATTCACACTACCAGTTCAATGCTTTTAGAAAACAAGCATAACTTTCGAAAGGAATAGCATTTTTATTTCTTAACCTTTTAACGCATTTCTTGAGTCTATTTTGGATAAAATTTTGTTTAGTTTACAATAAAATAACAAGAACTCAAAAATATTAACCACAACTCCAAATATAACAAAAATAGTGAACCATGCTCAAGAGAAAGTGAAAATAGCATCATGAACACTTTACATACTCCCACAAAAATGGCTTATTTCATCAAATTTACAACTTTTAAAAAACACCAACAATATTTATAAGGCAACAAACACATCAAAAATATAACCACCACAACCAAGCACATAGAAAAAGGTTAGCTTTCCTTACCATCGAAAACAACCAAAGTTACAAACAAGCAAAAACTTGAGTTTTGAGTTCACTTCCTTCATAAAGCTTTGATCTTACACCATCCATCACCATGAATGAGGTTTGTTTCATGCAAAAAACCCAAGGTCAGCTCAAGAATAAAGGGATAGAGAGTTTAAAGAGAAGAAAGTGGAAGAAGAATGGTGGAAAAATGAAAGAAAATGGAAGAAGAAAGGCATAGAACCTTACCTAAGAAGGAGATAACACTACCACCACTCTTAGCAACTTAGGGAAGAAAAATGAAGTGAATGAGGGAGAGGGGAGAGGGCTACACAAATTTGAAGGCTGAATGGGAAGGGAAATTACAATTTTGCCCTTGGCTGGTAGAAAAAGTGGGGACAATTAGGTAATTAAATAATTAGGACAACTTAGTGATTAAGTTGTTGGAGAAAAATGAGATTGGCTTCTCCTAGAAGCTTAATGGGACAGCCCACTAAGAGAGAGAGAAAAAAAATCAAATTTGGTAAGTGGTGTGTACCTGTGTACATGAAAATCACCACTGGCCAATTTACTGGTACAATTGGTTTGTAGTAAATTTTCAAATTAGACCCGAAATAGGCTACTGATAGAAAATAACCTTTGAAGGTATTAAAATAAATATGACGCATATATCTTGGTCTCTATACTGATAAAGTTATGACTGATGCACTGACAGATAGCACACAAACACTGTATGGAAATTTTTGTCAGAATCTTACGAAATTTGCAAATTCTACAAAATCAAAATTGAACAAAATTTTAAATATTGGCAAGGGTTCATAAAATGAAAATTGGAATATTTTTAAATATCTCTGGTGACTTTGGTGGTCTCTGATGAAAAGTTTAAGCTTTTCAACTTCTTGCCTTGTATTTGGTGCCTCAACCATAGTCGAAAATTTGATAAAACTTCACTAACAACCATAGAACATACAGAATTCACAGAACATCCATTGAACCTAATTATAATTAAATTAAATTAACTATAATTAAATTCTCAGTTTATCTCATTGTCTGTCAGTTATTCCAGTGTATTTCTACACTGTTAAAATTTGAACAGACTCAATGTTTGCAGGAAACTCTATAGAAATTTACACAACAAGCAACCACTTATTCTTTAAATATTTACTTAAACTGAGTTTAAATTTTATTTTCTCCTTTCAAATTATCTAACCACTTATTCACAAATTAAAAAAAGATAGGTCTTACACCTCCTAGCCAAAAGGCTAGTGATGGAGGTGGCAGTCCTGGTAGGGGTTAGGTATGTCAATGATGTTGTTAGCCTTTCGTATCAGTTCGTTGGGATAAGACTTGTTGGTTCTATTTGGTATGACTATATTTATGTATCACAAGTACTTATTTCTTATTTTTGTAAACCTTGGATTATATTTACAGTCTTGAATCATGTATGAGACTTTAATTCTATTATTCGTATGATTATTCCCTTTTCCCAAAATCTCGTATACATATGCTTATCAGGTACTAACAAACAAAAAATTTATGATTTATTGTCATTATATGGTTTTCAAATTGTAAAGCTTTCCACTCACTTGTAAACACAGGATGATGTATATGCTATATAAACTGCCTATCAGGTATCTACAGATGCAACCATGATGTATAACTATCTTTTATGCTTTTAAATCTTTTCATGCAAATGTATAAAGAATGCTTATACAAGTTCTATATTGTTTTAGAAACATTTTGTAATATCTTAAGTTTTAACCCAAGGAAGTGAACTCAGCTAAGTAACTTGTACCTTGATTAAGGGCAAGTACTAGATACCACAAGGGTTTATATTATTACGAGCCTATGTAGGTGCATGTTTATACATGTTTTCGCAAAGATGTTTATATATATGTATTTTGAGGAATATGAAAGGTTTTCCAAATTATTATATTTGTTGAAAAAATGCTACTCCTTGAGAATTATATTATATTACTTTGGGTTTTAAACTATCTAAAGCTGAGTTCTATAAATAAACATGTGGCTACATACTTTAAAGAGATAATATTTAGTCATAGGATATTTTATTAAACTAAAAATATTACTATAATGAGTATCTATTTTATGGTTTATGAACCAAAAATTATGCTTTTAAATTATGTTGATTAATTGATATTTTTCTAAATAAATAAATGAGAAAGTGTTTATAAAATTGAGAAGTGTTTCTTGAGATTGAAACGTGCTTTCTCAATATTATATATATTGATATATTTTTTCTAATAAGAAGCTCTTTGGTTATATATAAGAGTTCTCAAATATAAATATATGTTGCTATAGCAATTGGTATATAAGTTTATGTAACGACCTAACTTCGTCATAGGAAAACTTGAACAAGATAATCAGGATTCAATTTTAATTCGATTTATGAAAACTCTTTAATTAATTTGTTATGAAAAAGAGTAAGGATTTTTTGCAACTTCAAATACTTCTCTATCTACTAGTGCTAACATGTAATATACATAAGGTCTACACCACTGTCATATGAGAAAAGAAGTCTCATAATCATAGAAACATCAATACTGACATGTACAAGCAAAACACATTGCCTAGTACACTAAGTCATACACAAGGAATCAAAATACTTTAACGTGAGGTGTGTGTGTCAATACATGTGACTAGACCGCAAATACAACTTAAGAAAAGGGGAGGGGGATAATACATATGTACACTCCCTAAGTTGGTCATAAGACTGACTTGCATAACTAAAGAGGAATGATCCATTATGAATCTTATCCCCAAAAACTAGGGCTCTAGATAGATATATGGCAAGAGGAACTGGACGAGTCACCTCACATACCTCCATATAAGAAGGCCTCTTGCCTTTAGGGGCATTTGGTGATGCTAAATCAAAGAAACTATAAGGTCGTCTGAAGGATCAGATAGTGATTCCTCCAAGGTCCATGGATGTATCTGGGTCTGACATATAAATGAAGATTATCCCTCCATCTTGCTGCCCGTCTATTGTGATGAGGTGCAACAGGCGACGTCCTTCACTACTGATGTGCACTCCTACAAGTTCGAAAAGAACTAGGTGGAACTCCATCCATTTGCTCTCGTGACAAACAATTATTGCGATCATCACAGTCATACACACACAATAACACACAAGCAAGGATAAGTTACCCAAAACATAGCATGATAAACATCCAATCCACTAAAAACATACTTAAGCGTACATTTAATCATAACAGGCAAGCATAATACCACAATTTAATCATGTATGTTATTCATAATTATAATAAGATCACAGAATGCAAATGCAAACAATCGACAAAGACTCTCCATGGAAAACTAATTGAGTAACTAGCCCGAATATTCCTTACTCATGGTATAATCAACACAGAAACCCTTCCAAGGGTTATAAGGTGGCACGTGCCAAAAACTATTTAAGGAATACTGTCCACTAATCATAAAACTCATGCTCCAGTCAGGATTTCCATACGGGGGTGCCTCATACCATGACATAGGGGCATGCAAGATCTCAATCTCTTGTGGAATCGCGCCATTTGTAGTCCTCAAGCTTTCACACCCAACTTGCACCTGATTATTCCCTTGACCCATTCAATATCAAATTGCTCACAACATAATGCATGCGTGCATGACAACCATTCTCATCATAAGCAGACAATGATAACATTCATATCAATAATTACTCATCAACATGATAAGTTTCACATCACCATTTTAAAACTTTCCAACTTGCCATCAAGTTATATATATTCACCACACCATGCCATGAACAAGGATGAATCATGAAACTCTTATTAATTTCCATTTAATAAACTTTTATCAAATCTTATATAATAATTATAAAATTATTAATTCTATTTTAAATAAAATTTAATTTTGATAAGGATTTTTAAATTGAAATTACCATATTAAAACTTAGGTCATAGGTTTTCTTAAAAACTTGATTTTTATAACTTATAAGGTTATTCTTTAAAATAAAATCATTAAAATACCTTTAAAAATTAAAAAAATGAAAAGATATATTTCTTTGAAAAACATATTTAACTTTTATATAAAAAGATCCACAAATAAGTTTCAAGTAGCAAAACATAGCATTTTATAAAACTAGAAAAAGAGTTTTAAACTTTTGGTTAAAAACAGAATCCAACAGTTCACCAAATTCCTGCCTCGATTTTGAAATTAAAGTTGAATGGGTAAATGATTTTTTCTAAACGTGATCTATAGCTTGTTAAAAAGAAATTTTTTTCTATTTTCTAAATCATCTAAGATCACCACAATAAAAAATATACAAAAAAAGACACAAAAATAATAATACAGTAAGGTCAGATTACCCTATTAGAAGGTTAGTTAAACTATTTTCACATCTAACTTAAATCATTTAGCAGCAAAACAATTTATTTTCTAAAGTACACTAAAAAGCTTTCCAAATTGAACAAGATCACCAAAAATAAAAAGGTTTACATAATTTACAATGATTTCAGTCAGAAATAATGTACAACCATTATATTATAAAAATAATTAAAAACCGTAAACATTAATAAATATAGGAAAACGAAATATGTACAGAAAGCTTATTAAGTCTAGTTTTCAGTCATTCAAAAAGTTTTATAGACACCTAATAGAAAATTCTAAAATTCTGCTTTAGTGCATACTACCACTTCAATGTTTTCTAAAATCAAACACAACTTTCAAAATGCATAACTTTTTTGTTTCTTAACTTTTTCATGTGTTTCTTGAGTCATTAAGAAGAAAATTTTGTCTTCTTTCATGCAAGAGAACAATAACTCAAAAATATCAACCATAACTCAAGTTATAATAAAAACAGTGAGAGGTGTTAGTGTTGAAAAATGAAACAACCATATGAACAACAAGCAAATCTTCACAAAATCATTTCTTTTCATCAGGTCATCAACTTTTAAACACACCAATTAAAATTTCAAAACATCCACCACACAAAAATAGTAGCATCACAACAAGAACACACAAAAAGGGATAGCTTTCTTTACCTCCAAAGATTTAGCAAAAGAGAGCTAATGAGAAGAAAATGGTAAGGTGGTTCGTTCTCCTTGAACTTTGGCTTGAACAAGCAAGACTCTAGCCTTAGAACTTTCTATCATCACACACTTTTAGCACTTAGAAAATTTTTGGAAATGAGAGTGGGGGAGGCTCTAAAGTCCACAGCCTAAAGATTATAAAGGAGGTGGAAATGGTTTTAAAATTTACATTAAGTCCTAACTTAAGTAACAAGTGGGAGGGTGACATGGTAAATGATAAAATGAATAGATTCTGGGTGAAAAAAAAAATCAACCAACTTCTCCTAGAAGTTGAGAGTGAGACAGCCAAGGAGGAGAAACAAGGGCTGGAAGTGATTTTAGTACATTTAGGGTACAATCTAAGGTACATTATGTAAGTATGTTGTGATAAGAATAAGTACTTAGGGATTTGATATTTAGTTAGGGTGAAACTAATTGGTTAGCTTAGGAAAATCAATTGATTACTTAGTTTAGTTGGGTTGGGACGAGTAGTATAGGTTTAGGCAGTAGAAAATTTTAATTTCCTACATTGACAGAGAAAAAGAGGTCAAATACCAGAATTTAGCAAATGAGGTTTAGAGCTTTTCGACATTCAAATCAATTAACATAATTTAATTGGAGTTAGAATATTAATGAGTTTATGACTCATTAAAATATCTCAAGGTGTTATTGATTTGTCTCTGTAGCAGTCAGACAGACAATTCTCTTTATTTGACTGGTTTCTTGGTAATTGATCGTGGCAAAAATATTATAAAACCCTGTGTTCTAAATCTTTCAATAAGGAAAGCTGTCAAATCAAGTAGAATCTAATCATAATTAATTAATTAATTAAGATTAAATTCTATGATCCCATACTGCTCATCAACTTATACAAATAAATCCTTGCTCAATAGGTATCAACATTATCTAGATTCTTGCAGGAATATCTATAGAAACTCAAACAAGAATAACATTTTTAATTATGTATTTTTGTTGAAAAAATTAAATTTAATTCCTCTTCTTAATTATTCAATCACTTAATTATGGATCCACATGTTGTATATTTTACATTGTCAGTCTTCACAATGTACCTTTTCACTACTAGAATCCAACATACTCAATTTCTACAGAAAACTTTGTAGAATTTTATACAGCAAGCAACCACTTTTAGTTGTTTAGTTAGGCTGAATTTAAATTTAATTTCTTTTTCCAAATTATCCAATCACTTATTCACAGATTATAAAAGACAGTCTTACAGTTTAGGTGTATATATAAGCTTTTTAATATATTTAAATATTGCTATAGCAATTGTTTTGTGGGTTTAAGTATATATGAAAGCTTTTAGTGTAATTATATATCACTATAACAACTAAGTTATGAGCTTAAAATATATTAAAGCCCTTAAATTTGAAACTTATTCTTAAACTATCTTTTTTATAAGTCCCGAGTTAATTGATACTGCTATATCTATACTCTAAATAATTTCTTGGTGATCCTAAATTATTTTGTTGGTGTCCTTGAACAATTCTATGTCTATCAATGAGTCCCTTATATTTGTCTAGTTACATCTATGTGGTTAACTGTTATTCTTAATCAATGTTATTAAACATATTATACCACCGTATAACACCAAAGTAAGTTTGTGTTGCATGCCCTGACTTCTTTTTGCATTAGTCATGACACCCTACTTTATAAGCACGACCCACATCCTTGGTTTAATAAGCATATTGATACCCCCACCCCAGAATTTTTTGTACAAGTCAACACCTCCCAACCTTTCAACTTAATAAATACGGAGACCCCCAACCTCCTTACTTCCCATATGCGTCAACCACCCCCTATCATATTCCTTATTCTTCTAAATTCCAAAACCCCTTCTATAGCTCTTAATTCCTCTCGCGTCCAAGAAACCACGAGGTCCCTTCATTCTCAACATCTCCTTCCCTTTCAATTGCACTTACAATTCGTGAAGCCACACCCAAAGAGCCACCACGAGGCACCTTGCAGCCTTGACATCTCTACGTCTCTCTCGGGCTTGTTCCATTTTCGCCACCCTTACGTGAGAACCCCTACCACCGTGGAGTAACCCTTGCTCCCATTCTTCTTCTTCTTATGAATCCAAAGCACCACCAAGAGAGCAACTCAAGCTCAAAACCGTGCTCACCCCTTCTTGCATGTGTGACCCCCAATCACATTGACACTTATTCCTATAATTTATTAGATTTATTTTAATTAAATTGAGAGAATTTTTTTTTAATTAATTTTTTTTTCGATGTAATTCTGGAATTATAAAACAACATATGTCTAAGGTAGATGTAAACATCATACATTCCAATGATACACATATATCACTGTTATTAATATGATTATTTTAAACCTCGTTATAGAATAAATACATGACTAGATAAATAAATAACTACCTTTCAAAAAGGACCTAAGTTAGAGCAGTAACTATACATAATCCCACCCTTATCTTAGAACAGAACATAAAGTGTATACTACAATTACAATAATTCTTCTATGGCATCACCTTCCTTTGAATTCTTCCCAATCTTAGTATCCTCGACATCAACATCCTCTATCTTCATAATATGTCATGAACACATATACAAAATAGAGAAATAGAAAGAAACAAACAAAGCAAAGGAGTGAGGATATATATAACCTCAAATCATTTTCACAAAAGGTTTGTAGGACCAATCTATAACCTATAAAGCAAACAAGTTGTTGGCAAACAAATGCAATGGGAAACCTAGGGTCTGACCTAAGTTATCATGAAACAACCCAAACTTTCACAATACATATGGATCCATACCTGCACTGATGATTATCGTAAATCATCCACAGTCTTGGGAAGTGATTGGGAGCTTGTATAACCCCTCACAAAGGTACCAAGATCATCATCATTATCATTATTTTCTTGAGAAACGAGCATGTAACTCCTCAGGAGTATACACTATACCAATTTCGGTGATGCTGAGTAGGTGTTAGGGTTATCAAGTCAGTTACATGATTGTTCCGACATCCAGGGAACTACCCTGACCATAGGACTTTCACAACTCGATACCAGTACCCTCTAGACCTTATTAGTGGTCCCTGCCTTCATCCCACAATGCACTAAACTATAACTTCCCATTCCACAGGCACACATGCTCTCATAACATGGTCATCAATTCAACAGACTCATCATATTTCATCAGTGCATATCAGACTAAACAATATTTTACACAATTTCTCTCCAGAATATCTGGTAGAGATTCAATAATACTTTACACAATATCTCTCCGAAATATCCAGTAGAGTTTTATCTACAATTTGGTAATTAACTACCGATACCTACTCAAAGGTATGGTCATCACTGATCTTAATAACACAATATCTACTCAGAGGTATGGTCACAGATCTCAATAACACAATATCTCAAGTCATCAAATGATAGAACTATCATTTAACCAAAATAATTTAATGCGAATCTTTTAACTTAATTTAAATTAGCTAATCTTTTTTAATTTAAGAATAATCAATATTTTTCACAAAAATTTCTTATTTTTATTCTTGAATGGCCGAATGTCATATCAAGACTTTTAACCGAATGTCTTATTTTTATTCTCGAATGGCCGAATTTCATAGCAAAAACTTCTTTCTTCATTCAATTTAATATTAATTATTGATAATTAAATATAATTATAATAAAATTTTAAACTTCTATTTTTCAAAAATTTTATAAAAGCCGAATTCATGCATATATATAATTATACTTATCAAATTTTAACTTTATTAAATTTTAATCCATCTTTATTATCCTATTAATAATACTCTTTTATATATAAAATTGTAACAAAATGATTTCTTTCTTTTTATTTAAAATTGTAAAGGCCGAATACTATTCATAGTATTCTTAGGCCCAAAATTCAGTTTTTCTTTTACTTTATAATTATTTTGAAAGTATCATAAGATTAATATTGTAATTATTATCAGTAATCATATAAGATTTGTAAAAAAATAATCATGAACGCATACTATTTATTTCTAAACCAAAATTGTAACTTTTATTTTTAAATTTATTATAAAAATTAATTAGCAATTGTCAATTAATTTATGATAATTACTATAAATAAAAATAATTTTCTACTATTTGTAATAGCTTATGGCCGAGAGCTACTTCTCATATTTTAGTTTAGTATTTTAAACTTCAATAACATAAAGTTATCATATTTTATTATTAAATGAATTTATTAATAATAAAAATAGTAATAATGATCAAAAATAAAATTTTTCTCCTCTTTGTGTCTATGAAAACCGAAAATCATGGATGGAGAATAAACCATGTTTTTAACAATATAATCATCATAAAGTAATTTTTAATGATAATAAACAACATCAACACCACATAACCACAATAAATCTCAACATTAATAATAATAATAGAAACCATATAAATTATCCAACACAATAAACCCTCACAAGATCATCATATAAAATATACAGCCATAGAAATTATCATGAACAACATGTACAAATAATAAGGAAAAATAGAAACTAAATGAGATTAGGGGGCCAAATCTCTCCCACAAACTTTTGTGTAAATGATAAAAAAGAGAGGTAATCTCTACTCCTCCTTACCTCAAAGTAAGCTTGATTGAGAGAAGAAAGTGATGGAAAGAGGATGAGAACCCAAGCAAAACACTAAGAATTAAAAGCCTTTCTTGCTTCTAACACCACCAAGTATGTGATCTATGTGTATTTTAGTGTGAGGAAATTAAAAAGTGAGAGGAGAGGAAGAGAGAATGCTCCCATACAAGGAGAGAAAAGAGAGGAAGATGGTGAATTTGAATTTTCAGAATGGTTAGTTTTATTAAGTGTAAGAAAAATAATATGTAGTGAAATTTTTTTCCAATTTAGTAATTACAATAAATAAGAAACTTGGTATTATCTAAAATGATGTGGAACTTGGCTGCCAAGTTATTTCAACCGAAATATCTATTAGATATTATCCAAACATTTTCAATTTTTTTAAATATGTAATTAGTAGATAATTATATAATTAAATATTAAATTGCTAAGCATTTTTCTAAGTTAAAAATGTATTTTAAAAATTTTCATCTATTTTTATTAATTTATCTCATTGTAAATGTTTTACTAGTTTTTAGGAATGTAACAGACATTTTATAACTTCTTGGGCTTCGATCCAGAAAAGTTATTAAAATCTAAACTAAAGTATATTTGTTATTCTAAATGCAACTGCGTACTCAAAATTTTTGAATTCCTACCTAAATGCTTAAAACAATTATTGAATAAATAGAAAAATGATAAGCAAAGATGAGGGTGTTACAGCATGCATCTTGGTTTGAGCTTCCTAAGCTCAAACTTGAATTTTGATCGTGCAAATCCATCTAGTCAAGCCTGTGATTGAACCTACGGTCTTGTATCATTTTAGTCCTCAATCTCTCTTCGTCTTATTCTCTCTTGTTTTTGAAAAATAAGGCTCCGTATGACGTTGTATGATTGAAATGAGCCCATGGGTTTATTCCTTGCAATCTCCTAATCACAATGATTGGAGCACTTTTCAAATCGACACTATTTTTTTGTTTTCTTTATTTCATGGGCTTATGTTTAGGGGTTTGACAGGTCTTGATCGTCGATAGTACTCATCGCCCTCTTCATTTTGACAGGTCCTAAAGTATGCGAGCACGCATCAAGCAGCGAATGAAGTCCTTCTCATAGCCAAGGTAAAGGGTTGTGAGATGGTCTACTAATGGTAAACAAGTTGAGTCAATTAGGAGCACACTGCTCCTAACAACTTATAGCTCCAAGTCGGTAGTTTTTATGATTATTGCAATTATATGTTGATTTTTGTGTTCTGATGCTTTACAACTATAATCAAGTTACTCTATAGGCCATATTTAGAGTTGAGAAATTTAATGTTTTAATCGATGATATTGCTAAATTTTGTGCTTGAATCTGCTTGGTTTTGTGAAAATTCGTTTGGATTGGTCTTGAGGAGTTGAGTCTTGATTTTTGGAGTTGTAATTTTAGATGTCTTCTTTCAAATCTTAATGGCTTTGTATTTTTTTGTGGTATGTGGAATATTTGACTAATATTTTGGCAAGGTAGGTTCAGTGTTGTAAAAGTGCAATGTGGCTGTGGGGTTTATGGACTATGTAAATCCTAATGAGTTGGCAAAGGTGCCAAGTTGCTTGTGGGAGTATTTCCTAAGTGTGTATATGTGAGAAATGGGTCAAACTACGTCCCTGGCCATGGCCATGAGCCAAGCCTTACCAAGGCGGTGGGAAGTAAGAGGTTTCAATAATGCTGAGTGTGTACTTACTGTATTAGTTAGATAGCATTTGTCCTATGTTGTTCTATGTGTAAGCTGTTTAGTGAAAGTTAGATCAAACCTTTAGTGGACATGTAGCCCCCAAATGTCTTAGTTCCAACTCTTGTGGTTTTGGAATTTTTGGAGTTTTGTAGAATATTCTGTGAATATGCTCATGAGAAATGTCAAACTAATATTTGGGCAAGATAGCTTGAGTGTGATTGTAGGTTTTTAACAGGTTGTGGAGTGTTGTGATAGAATCTATGAATGGGGATCATTTCTTACATTTCCTACACCCTAAAGGTGGATGGAATTAACCTTGCCCAAGTGTATGTCCATGTATGAGCCTAGTATAAATGAAAAAGTTGAGTGAGTTGTGAAGAGATTCTTGTAATCTCGCTTTGCATGAGGCTTGAGTTTTTGTCAAAACTGATGATGATGTAGGAGTTGAAAACCATTTGGTAGGCTTGTAGCCTTGTGTGTTAGCTTTCAAATGAAAGCGGTTTTACCTCAATTGACGGCTTGTGAGAGTTGTGGAGATTTCCTGAGTCACGTGTAGGGTTTGTGAGCTTTCTATTGGGTAGCGTATGTGTTTAAATACTTATTTGCTTATGTATGTAATTGAGTTTACTTGGTAATGTCTACTTGTAATATTATGAGATTGATACGTGATGTAAATGTATGAGATTAAATGATGAGGTTATATGATCTGTTCTGTTTGTACTCTAATGAGGGAGATGCATGTTGTATGACATTACTGAGATATCTTTGACATACATATGTGTGTGTGTGTGTGTGTAAGGCATGATGAATGTATTGCTACAACAAGTGAATATGTGAATGCGGATGTGAATTGCTTGATGTTGATGTATGAGTACATGAGGATGCTGTAGTCTCTTTCACTATAGAGGTAGTCTATAAGAGACATCGTATTGCATGTGGGTAGATTGGTTTCATTCAATGGCATAATATGAGAATAATGATGAGAAACACTTGAGGATGATGAGGGAGATGCTATATTTTATGAGGTATAGACCAAAGGGGTCTTTGAGTATGAGAAATGCCAATATTGGCTATATTTTGAGATTTGAGTTATACTGAAGGAGTTTTGAGTGAGGAAACCCTTTTTCTATTATGTTTATATTTGATGAGATGAGTTTCATTTAAATGCTTTCCTCACCCAACTATTTATTTTGAAAGTACTTATTTCTGATGGTTTCTTTAAAACTTATGAGTCTTGGAATTGCATTAGAGCATGGGACTAATGGGGTTGATACCTAGACTTGTGCACGAAGTCTAGATGTCCCTTCTTGATGCCTTAAGTTTTATAAATGATTCTTGAAGGAGTTTTGAATATTTGAGCTTTCCTTGAGTTGTCCATGGCGGCTAAGTGAATTATTGATGGTTTCTAAAACCTTTTTGAGAACAAATTGTGTTTTAAAATGAGAAGGATTTTAGGGTTGAGGAAAGTGGGTTTTAAGGAGTTTAGAGGCTTTTCCCTTTAAAAATCCATCTCTGCTCATCTCGGCATTAATAAAGTAAAAGACGTAATAACATTCATCATGCATCATGATATACACTAGGTTGCTACCCTTCGGGGAGCATGAATCCTATATGGATTCCTAAACCCAATGAGGGCAAAACCCCTTATACTTAGGTGGTTGTCCCGTAAGGATTTATATTGAGGTAGTCTCATAATGAGTTGAGATGAATTTGAGGAACACCCATAGGGTGAAAATGCTTTGTGCGAAGTGTAAAATGCTTGATACGAGGTGTATGGCACCAAATTATGAGGTTATGGGTACTTGCATGTATCATGAGCACTAATGAAAGAATAGAACTGATTGACTAGCAAACATACATTACATGCATGCTACATGGTTATTTATGAGAATTAATGTACTATGAATGTGTTCTTGATGTGATATTCTGTTATGTGATTATGTATTGTCTATATGATGAGGAGTATACATGCTATGCACTATGATTATGATATGTGTATTGTACATGTTGTTATGATGGAGATTTACATTGTGAATCGTTGTGTTGTGCTATCATGTGCTCTACATTTACTTATGATGAGAATGTCGTAATTGTAGTGCTGCCCAAGTTCTTTTGCATGATGTATATTTGTGAGTGGTCACTACCAATAAGGTGGCATACCCTTGAGTTGTTATGATTGTACATATATATATATATATATATATATATGGGTCATTGTCAATGAGGTGGCATACCCCTTGAGTTGTTATGCCTGTGTGTATTTGTGTGGGTCCTTGCCTATAGGCAGCACACCGTTGAGCTTGTATGCTCTTCCTTTGTGTTGTTTCGTCTATTATCTCACACCTTTGCGTTTATTTTGTTTCTTGGCTGTGGCCTTGCTTGTCACCAAGCAGCTGATGGACAGATGGAGTTAAATGTGGATCACACTCGGTGACGGTGAGTGGACTAAGCATGGTGTGCAACTAGATGGACAGAAATATCAAAGTGTGTTCTCTGGACGAGTCACCTTCTGGTACGAGCATCCAGATAGTGTAGATCCTAGTTAGGCTATGCCAGTAGTGCAAGATGTGCACTTGTCCATGTTGGTGGACAAATAGATGTACTAGTTTAGGGCCCTTACTCTTTCCTCTTCTATTACCTCGGCAACTTTTGCCTCGAGGGAGCCGGTGCCTCTAGAGCAGAGGAGAGTAGTGGTGGTCCCCACTGTCTCAGCTGAGCGACAAAGAAGAGACCACAATCAGGATGGGCAGCAGGGCCCTCCAGCCATTAGGTTAGCGAGCAGCAAGACTCGCATGACTGTCAGGAATGTAGCATCTCCCCGCATGCCGACCTTCTCTTGGTTTACTAAGTCCTTAAGAGCCCCGTAGGACACCATAGAGCTTGTAAACCAAGCAAGCAAGGATAAGGATGGTAGTGGGGAGGGTGAGGATTCCCCTAGTGACTTTCTAGATGGTAGTGACCTAGTTAATCATACCATGTTGGGTAGGGTGGTTACACCCTTAGCTAGTGGGCTAAACTTGGGGAGAGTCTACGGTGTCCATGGGTCTTGTGAGTGTTTGTGTGTAGTTGGAGATTAGGAGTTTATTAATTTCATTTGGAGGACTTGTACCTTACTTTATGGCACTTTTATTTAGGTTCTAAACTTGTATACTTGTTTATCGTTTTGATGTATGCATGGAACCTTTCATTTTAATATTTATGTTTCATGTTTTTCCCAATCCCAATACCCCATATACAGTTCCTATTAGGTATTGACGGACAAGAACATTTCTTTAATAGTGTGTTTGGGTAAAGAAATTTAAAATTTCAAGAAATTTAAAATTCAAGGAAATTTAAATGCATCAATTAAATTTCTTGAATTTGGAAAATTTTTTATTTGGATAGAGAAATTTACATTTCTTGAATTTCAATTTCTTTGTTTCGATAAAACAATTTAAATTTCTTATATTTCAATTTTTTTATTTGGATCAAATAATTTAAAATTCTTGTATTTCAATTTCTTTATTTTTTCTCCAATTATATTTTAAATATATAAATTGTCATATAATTGAAAATTTTTAATTTTTATAATAATTGCTTTAAAAATCATATATAAGGTGATTTTTATAAAAATGTTTTAAAAATCATATAATAATAAATTAAAGTATATTTTACATTATCTATTTAAAAAATAAAGCACAAAAGTGGGAAATGCTTCCAAATGCATTGAGATTGAACTCATATTTACAATCTTAAATCTCAACAAACTTCCATGCAACTATAAGCTCATCATAAACACCTACAAAGAAGTTTGAATCTCATTGGTATAAACTTGTACCCATGCTGGCCCCATTGCCCACACAGGTACTTGTTAAGTGGATGCCTGCGGATATTGGGTATCCGTGGATATTCGCGGATACTTCCTAAAAAATAAATAAATAAATAAAAAATAAAAATAACAAATTTATTTTGTGTATTATAGACAATCATAAAGTGCTGCAAATATCACTTTGAATTTATAAATTAAAGAGTTATTGTTTAAAATAATCACTTTGAACAAAGATTTTAATTATTCTAACAATTTTTCTAAAAAAAAAATAGTTTAAAAGCCCACAAATTTATGTTCTTTTTTTCTTGTAATATAATTGTATAAGATTTCTCCCATAATGAATAATTGTTTTGAAAAGTTTGGGTAAATTTTATATAATTTTATCTATATTAATATATAAGAGTATTTACATAAATATATAATTGCGGGTAGTGGGTATCTGCAGGTACAAGTACTATGATACTCGTACTCGCTTCGTTAATAAATGGATAATGGATATACCTATTTAGAGTATCTGTGGGTACCTGTTTAAAGTACCCATTTTCTACTCGTGGTGGATTTTATTTGCGGATATTCACGGGCATAGATTCTTTTGCCATCCCTAGGTATAACCAAGGTATGCCAAATTGAATCTCACCAAATCGAGTGTACAACCTAAGACACTAATATAAGAGAGAATAGTTTGAAACCTAAATTTAAAGAGAAAAGTAGTTTTTGCATAAGGAAAAAGTCACTGTCACGATTCATCCCAACATTAGCAAAAAGCCATTGTATTAGTAAAAAGATGACCAATTATCTATCATGTGCACTTCAACCAAGAATTGTGGAAGCATCATTAACTAGATAAAATGGGTTCTACACAATTTCAAAATCAAATCAGATGTCATCCAAATACCAAAGTTTCGAGTCTTGGCTGAATATGATAGAAGAAACTAGATTTAACACTTAGCAAAAAAAGAAGCAAGGAAATAAATGACAAAGGATTTGTCAATAAGTAAGCAGACCTGGAAAGACAAATATATGATTAATCTAGGGCCTGATACAACCATTCCCAAACAAGAAAATCACTTAAACTAGAAACATGGATAAATTTCAAGGCCACAACAACCTCGTAATGCGACTACACTAAGACTATAAATCAATGACTATAAGGATCTAATTCTAGATCATTCAGTTAAATAGATTCTAATCCTACATCAAATTAACAATCTACCTAAAAGCTTAAGCTATTAAAGAAGGATGTCGTGTGTCCTAGACTACAATACCTGATCATATTATATCTCAAAGAGTATATGAGAAGTTGATTAATTTAAAATAGAAGACAATGGATAAATTAAATGATTATATCATAAAGAAAAGAATCAATTGCTATCATATGAGAATGGGTTAGTAGAAAAAGTTCCTGTTTCAATGTCTACTACTTTGCAAGATATTTGAAAGTGCAAACTAATAGAATAACTTCTCCTAGACTAATATCAAACTTAGTCTCCCTACCTACAAATTACCCATGACCCATGTCCCATTTTGACTAAGTTTATCCAAATACTTTAATCCCTGTATAGGCCAGGTTCAAATACCTTATCTCATAGCATCTCTTTAAAACCTCAACAATACATTATCTAGAAACACCCTCACAACTAATTAAGTCAAGAAGCTATCAACAGGGGCAAATGGAAATAAATTTTATCAAACTTTGATCTCTCCATTTTGATTGCATTGAGCAAAGAACAATTTCTTATTAGTATGAAAAATGTTGAATTGGTCAGCTGGAAACAACCGCTAAGGTTTATAGAAGTTAAGCTAAGAAGAAATACAAATAATTTGCTGATACATTGACCTTCTGATTCTCATGCTACCTTGCCTTTCTCATTCATCCACATTTGTAATAAAAGGTTAGCAACTAGCTATAACACTATCTATTTCAGTCATCTATATTTACAAGATTTCAAAATTGGTTATTTAAGACTAAATTAATGTGTAAACTTATTTCATCTTTAAAGACTACATTTATATGCAGGTGGTACAATAGGGGGAATTATTACTAGGGTGTTGTTACTAACAATCCCCATAGCATTCATCTTATCAGTATTGCTATTTCTTATTATTGCAATCCACTCTAGAAGTTTTGTCCAATACAAAGAATTCAAACAGGAAACTAATAAAGAAAAATGGTACATGAAGTTATTGTTCTTTTTTATTGGGAGCCCTACGACTGGAAAGTGGTTTAACAGGGGCGGGCTACCTTATTCTTTCCTCTATTATATGAGGTAGGTGTGTTTGGTATCTTAATCATTTAGAATGGTACAAACTCAATTGAAGCTAAAACTTGGGAATCGGTCATGTTGTTTCTTTTGTTGTTTACCTTTATTGCTCAGCTTACCAATCAATGGTATACTATGGTAGATTCCCTCTTGAAACTCTCTTAGTCTCGGAAACTGACATGCTTTTTGTCAATTCTATATGTTTAGGAACTAAATGGAGATCCTACAACCTCAAAGACAGCTGCGAGTGCACATATTGAAGTGGAAGGTAAAGGGAGCTTGCAAAAGCTAGCTTCTCTAGGGATTCCAAGGGTGATGAAGCCAATACCAACTACATTTTAGGTGAAGAACATTTATCAAGTGAAATCTATTTGGGTAATCCAAAGCGAAGATATTACTGACATTAATGCATAAGGGCCATACATCACTACATCCTATTTGGAAAGATTTTGGAAAATGCACATTACTTCAAATTGTCATGTTTATTCCATAATTGTTTGTATACTTTCTTTTGTAGTTTTAGTGACCTTAACTTGCTTCTAATGCTATTATGAATGACTCACATGCTATGACAACTTTGATCTTTTGTCTCAATAAAAATATACAACCAATTCAAACCAATTGGCTATCATTATTAACAAATTAGAGATAACAATCATTTTATATGCTCATTTTAATTACGTCCTACAACTTTCTGCTTTCCTCAAATGTTAGATAGCAATTATCATAACTCAGACAAATCAATAATCCATAATGTAATAATAGAGACACAACAACATTCAATCTCACTTACAAGCAAGGATCCTAAGGAGGCTTAACAATTCATATACTCAGAGAAAACAAAAATCCTAAAATAGTCATGGCAGTGAACACAGAATCAAAATTGAGCTTACCTAAGAAAAAAAATCAAAAACACAAATCAACAAACTCCAGGACCAAATCTGAATCATCAAATCTTAGCAAGAAATGTGGAGATGAGAGAATGATAAAGGCAAACTAGAGGGTGTCATGACCCTCTGCCGCTACAATACTCCATACTACCTCATACATTACATCAATATTCAAAAATAAATAATTAACATGCTATTATAACATCATACATAATATAATATGTGTATATAAACAAGATATGAAATAATATAATATATAAGTCAAGTTATATAAAACCAAAGGAGAGATACAAAACTAAAACTCCCTATAGCTAGTCATTTATACAACAAATACATCAAAACCAAAAAAGAAAAGAGCTTCCAAAAGAGCTCCACCCATAAAAGGCCTTCTACCATCTCCAGCTGAGGCCTTCATGCATCAATTATGGGAAATCGAATATGGTAAAACTTCACCTTCTGCTTCCATGCCAAAAGATGTGATCATCATCGTCACAGCAACACCCACAACCACAACCAACAACAACAGCAAGGCATAACAAAACAGCAAGGCAAGAGTAAGCTTATGAAACAAAAACAAGCATATAATGTGAAATCCATATCATTAAATCAACAACAAACTAATTTGGAATCCAATTCATTAAAGAATGAGTTTACATACATTACAGCACAACACATCATACTTTCAACTCCAAAATGTCAATGTATAAATGACACGACTCTCGAGAGATTTATTACATTTTGGGTGATCAGCTAGGTCTTACCCCCTACCATGGCCTTCTAAGTACCATTCAGGGATTGCCAAAACTCTGATCAATGGATAAGCTTTTGGTTATCAGGATAAGTAAATGTGGGTGGTGGTATACTGTGACACAAGGCTTGCACTACCTTGGCCCCTTGTGGGATTACCCATCCACCCATCCCCTAGGCCCAGCTTTCAAACCCCACTTCTTATCTAGGCACTAGATTGGAGGCCTGTTTGACCCGCAGCTCCATTCACGCCCAACTTCCATGCCTACCCGCATACGGTATGAGGCCCATACAACCTTAGCCAACAACATATACATGTATGCATGAGACACAACAACAACAACAACAACTCAAACACAATCATTCATCAATATATATATATATATATATATATATATATATATATATATATCACATCATCACACCGCGTGGCCTACTCAGCGCCATCTGTGGTCCAACAGTCACCATTAACCCCATGCAGGCCCAATCCAGCCTCTTGCATGGTCAATAGATAAGACATTATCCAAGCAACAAATACCTTTTGAAAATTCTCACACAGCACTGAGACCTACATCCCCTGTGAGAAGTCTCATCACAACAACACAACATAACCAGTGGAAGTTCTATCTAAGCAACCTTCCACCCGACTACCACTTTTTAACAATTTATTAAACAAATCCACAATAATAATAAAGAAAAGACAAAAACTAGTTTAGAAAACCATTTAAACATCCAATTATCTTAAAATATACATTTGACATCCATAGGAGTCAATAAAATCATCAACAAACAACAACAATAATAATAAAGCAAAGAAAATCCTGTTTTTTTCTCGCTGAGCATGAATTATGTCACTAAGCGAGCTTTTTCGTCGCTAAGCAAATGACTTACAAAGAGTCATCAGCATTCGTCACTAAGCGAAAGTTTCGTCGCTAAGCGAATGACTTCTAGAGAGTCATCAAGATCCGTCACTAAGTGAGTGGCAAACTTCCAGCGACCTTCAAGATCCATCGCTAAGCGGCAAAATCCGTTGTTGGGCACTAGTGCGATCTTTTTGCTTGAAATTCAACAACCAACAACCATTTTTGACAAAATCAATCAACACCAAGCATCACAAAACAATTTTGTTATGTCTAATACCTTTCTAACTGATTACATAACAATTTTATCCACAAATCATCAACAAATCTCAAATCCCCTTTTTAAAACTCATTTTGTGTCAAAACCTACATACACAAAATATTCACAGAAATCAATCGATTCCAAAGCATTAAATCGACATATTAGCAGCCACAAACACAAAATCAACCAATAGTAAGCTTCCCTTACCTCTAAAAGTCTCTAGAATTGAATTTAGGTTCTTTGAGAAATTTGTATCTTGAGCCAAAACCTTCCATAGATTTGTTCCTCCTTTCACCCAAAGTGCTGAACTAAACTTGGAATCCCTTGACTACACTTAATAACTTGAGAAATCAAGAGAGAGATAGAGAGAAGAGAAAGAAAGAGAATGAGAGAATAGGGAAACTCTCTCCTCCTCTTTTCCTTTTATACTCAACCTCCTCGAGCTCTTACACAAACTTTTTGGTCAACTGAGGCCCAAATCTCACCAAATCACTTCCCATAACCCATAATGGGTCTAACTTAACTGTTTTCCCTCAAAAGCCCAAAATCAATCCAACAACACACCCAAATTGGCTCAAGCACATATCTCAAACTTCCTAAATTCAAACCAGAATTTCAAACGTACAACACACAACTATCACCACATACTACATACAATCATCACAAATCATACATACAACAATTCATTTACTTCTTTTAATCACTTAGATTACATATCAAATTTGCACTTTTTAGTTATTCAAACACTTAATCATGCATTAAGAAAAACATGTTATAGAGGGAGAGCTTGAGGTGGAGAGTAAAAGAGTGAATGTGAGCGAGAACGAGGGCAAGAGTCCAATGAGAGTGAGAAAGAATTCTAAAATTTTTTGTTTTTCGATGGAATTTACAATTCTTAAGTTTTAGTTAATTAAAAATACTTTTTAAAATTCTAAAATTTTAATTTTTTTTATCCAAGCAACAAATTTTAATGAAAAGAATTTTAAATTCTCCAAAACATTGCTTTCCCTTTTAAAATGCTCTATCCAAACACACTCTAAAGTTTTTATTTTATGTCTTTACTTTTGAGAATTGTACTCACCTAATTGTTTAGGCTGATTTATGTTATATATATATATATATATATGAACTGTTTATTAGGTACCTGTGGACACGGTCACAATAAGTGGTCATTTTCTTTTCCTTTTCCTATATGACGATATTGTGTGATGTTATTTATGATAGGTTCCACATTTTGCAAAATGCTTACACAGGTTTACTTTAAAAAAATGAAAAATTTACTCAGATTTTTACCAAAATTAATTAAAAGAGGTTTTATTTTAGCGAAAGCAAATGAATATTAGTTAATTCTAATCCCAACTAGCTAGGTTCCCCACACATTTCCTTGTTTATGAAATAGATCTTTCCTTTTACTTCAAAGCTTTTCAAAATCTAGAATCTAGGTTGACACAAATGCTAAAAATTTACTTGTATTTTCACCAATTAAAAATGACATAGGTTCATTTCTATCATTTCTAAATGAAGTGAGTTAAATTCTATTTCCAACAACTAGGTGCTACATATCTTGTGCATACATCAATATATACATATAATACATGAGGAATTTAGAAAATATAAATGTAAATTTTGCATATAAATAATTTGTTATAAATTTAAATTAGTTTTTGAGGTATTTAAAATAATTAAAACAGTATTCTTAGGATTTAACTTAATTTAGAATGTCTTATTAATTTTATTATTTACGATTAAAGATTTAACGTAAAAGAGATTATGAATTTAAAAAAATCTAACAAGGTCTAAAATTTAATTTAGTATAGTTGACATCTGTCACTTTTAAATTCTAATATGATTTTTTTTTTAAAAAGTTGTCTAACTTATCTCAAGTAAAAATAAAATTAAACAACCCCATAAAAAAATGATTGATGCAATTTTCTATGTACTTAAAAATGGTTGGTACAATATAGAAGATTGCACCAATCATCTTTGCTGAGGTTGTTTAATCCTATTTTTACTTGAGATAATAGTTAGACAACCCCTTTTAAAAAAGTCATATTAAAATTTAAAAGTGATAGATGTCAACTATACCAAATTAAATTTTTAGACCTCGTTAGATTTTTTTAAATTCATAATCTCTTTTATGTTAAATCTTTTATCGTAAATAATAAAATTAACAAGACATTCTAAATTAAGTTAAATCCTAAGAATATTGTCACCAATCATCTTTGATAGGGTTGTTTAACTTCATTTTTTACTTGAAGTAAATTAGACGATTAAAATGGACATCTTTAATGTGATCTAAAAATTTATTTTGGTATAGTTGACATATGTCACTTTTAAATTCTAATGTGTCCTTTTTAAAAATCTATTGTGATCTAAAAATTTATTTAAAGTTTTTTTTTTTTACATTAAGAGTTTTGAATAGATCAAAATGTCTACTACTAAATAAACTTATTATTACTACATCAATAAACCTATCATTAAATAAGTTGATAGTCTTAAAATTAAATATGTCAATAATTTAATAAAATAATAGATAAATAAAAGATTAAAATTAAAATGATGTTACTGTTATGAAAATAACATAAAACTATAAAATATCTAGAAGTATAGAAGACATAGAATAGAGAGAATAAGAGAATGGAGATAATAGGGAGTTCCTTATCGTATTTTCAATAATGAAGTAGCCTATTTATAGGTACAAACTGTAACTGAATGATTACAAATGGTTTAATAGTATTAAAGCGAAATATAAATAGTCATAATTTACAATGAATATGGATAGCCACTATTAAATATTCATAACACTCCCCCTTGGATGTCCATTATTTGAGAATGTGCCTCGTTAAAACCTTACTAGGTAAAACCCTGTGGGACAAAAACCTAGTGAAGGAAAAAGAGTACATCATTCTTTAATACGTTGTCATATACTGCCTCATTAAAAACCTTGCCAGGAAAACCCAATGGGACAAAACCATGACAAAGGGAAAAAGAGTGTAGAGCGTATTTATTTCTCTCCCTTATGAAAAATAACTATCTTTAAGACAGTGAAGGCCAATCTTTTATATTTGTTACTCAAAATTTTGCTCACTTATTTTGGTTTGTTTCACAGATCTCCAAGAAATTATTATATCATCATATGCAAACTAATATCTTGTTTGTGATATCGTTATGAGGATTTGACAAATAACCTCTAAGATAATGAAGTATGTGCTTAACTTTATTGCAATATCTTCATGCGAGTGAGGAATTATATCTTGCTAGTAAATTCACAACAAATGATATAGTAGGACATGTATAATTAGCAAGATATATTAGTGCTTCGATAGCACTAATATATGGTACTTCAAGACCAAGTAATTCGATAGAACTAATGTATGGTACTTCAAGACCAAGTAATTCTCCATCATTTTCTCGAGGTTTAAAAGCATCTCTGTTTACTCTAAAGACCTTACAAACATTAGAGTGCACAACAGATGTGATATGTTTATATAGAACCTTTTAAGCACCTTGCTATATAAGATTCTTGACACACAAGAATTTCATTTTTTAAATATTCAATTTGCAATCCTAGGCAAAACTTTGTCTTTTATAAGTCATTCATCTCAAATTTTTCTTTAAGTAATCCATAGTTTTGGAAGCTCTTCAGGAGTTTTGATAATAATTATGTCATCCATATAAATATCAATTATGACAAATTCATTTCTAGATCTTTTCATAAAAATACATGAACAAATGAGATCCTTTTTATATCATTCTTTTATCAAATCCTTTTTAGTCCATAAAGAGACTTATTCATTTTCATTGAGTAATCTTCTCAAGAACCTGCACTACTAGGCAAATTAAATCCTTCAAGGAGTTTTATATAAATGTCATTATCAAGACAATCATACATATATAGGCTGTAACAACATCCATCAAATGTAAATTGATCCTTTCATGCGCATCCAAACTGATTAAGTATTGAAAATATTTATATCCACTACAAGTGAGTATGTCTCTTTAAAATCAATGTTAGGTCTTTGCAAAAATCTTTGAGCAACAACTTATGCTTTATATCTCATAATTTCACCACAAAAACTCATTTGTATCTAATTGGTTTTACATCTTCAGTTGTATAAACCACAAGTCCAAAAATCTAACCAGCTTTACATCTTCAGGTGTATAAACTACTTCTCCAAAAACCTAACTAGTTTTACATCAAGTGTACAGACTTCAAGTTCAAAAGTCTAATTGGTTTTATATTTTTCGTAAGGACTACAGGTCCAACAACCTTTCACGTGGCAAGCGAGTTTAATTCTGCCTCAATTGAATCTTTCTACATTGGCCAAACATTCTTTGTTGAAAATCCTTGATGGACTTTGGATCTTGATCCTCATTATCATTAATTACATTTAGTGCTACAATATTTGCAAACACATTGTTAACGCTAACTTTATTTTGGTTCCATTATATTCCATTCATGACATACTTTGAGATCTCTTTATTTTCACTAATTTCAAGTACTTGAGTTCTTCTGGAACTAAAATATTAATCATGTCAGAAGAATCTTTTGAAGTTTCCATATCCTCAATTTGGCCATCATGCATTTTAACTCTTTTTTTTTTATTTGAGGATTTTTATCTTTGGAACCAACGAGTCTATAACGCTTCATGTGTGTTTGAGACTCGTTTTTACAATATTAATTATCCAACAGGGACATCAATTTTTATTGGAGCATTAGTAGTTTATAAATGAATTATCTTTTGAACTTCTGGTTCACATTAGTTCATTTGAGGATCAAGATGATAATTCATTCTAACTAATCTCCTTTTTCAACTGCTTATTCTCTCCCCCCTAATGTTGGGAAAAATTATTCAAATGACAATCAACAGATTGAACTGTAAATAAATCTTTTGTTGATATTCAACATATTTTATTATAGATGTAGATTCATACCCAACATATATTCCCAACCTTCTTTGAGGACTTATCTTAGTGTGTTGTGGTGCAATAATTGAAAAACAACACATCTATAAACTTAAATAGGGAATATTAGGTTGCTTACCAAAAATCAATTGCAAAGGGGAAGACTTATGATAACTTGTTGGCATGATGCGAATCAATACCATAATATGTAAGATTACATGTCCCCAAATATAAATTGGAAGTTTTGATCTCTTGAGTAATGGTCTTGCAATCAATTTTAAATGCTTAATAAATGATTTTGCAAGTCCATTTTGTGTATATGAACATATGCTACAGGATGTTCAATATCGATTCTAATAGGCATATTAAAAGCCTTATATGTAAAGTCACCAACATTATCAATACGTGTATTCTTAATTGGATAATCAAAGTAATCTCGCAAATGCTTGGTTGTAAGTTGACAACAAACAAATATGTGACCATTTAGTTGATGTATCAATTAAAACCATAAAATATCTAAATGGTTCACATGGTGGGTGTATTGGTTCACAAACATCACTCTATATACATTCTAAAATTGTGAAAGATTCATTCTCAATTTTGTTGATGATGATCAAATTGTTAACTTTTCATGGGAACAAAAAGTACATAAGAATTTATTAAATTGAAGAATTTTCTAACTCTTCAATATAGGTGTTCACATAAATTTTCAAATATTCTTCGCATCATAATAGATTCAGGATGGCCTTAACCGGTTATGCCAAATAATAAACTTATTTAGATTTGTAAACTTCTGGTTTACAACTTTATGTGTTTTAATTTGTACTAATATATGTGTTGTACAAACCAGATGAAAAATGTGTAATTTTTTGTATACATTTCGTGGTCTAAGACTCATGATATAAAAACATTTCTAACATTTGAAACTTAATAAGTGTCTATAAAATTTAGAAGAATATAATACAATAACAATGTGTAATTATGTTCCTTTAAATAAAAATACATCAGCTCTTCTGGAGCCTTTATAATATTAGATATAGTACTAAATAAGGAATTTTTTTTTTCAATTCTGAAAAGTTGTTGCACTATCAACAAGATACATATATTCATTATTGATTTCAATATCAACATTCATTCTTCATAAAAACAAGGAACATAAATAATCAATATGAGAAAATCTGATTAAATTATAATCAATTCGAAATTGAAACCGTTTACTATTTAACAACTATTGAATTGTAAGTTTTAATTAATTTGAAACATTCAATTATGAATAATAATATCTAATAAAAACTTTAATGTTGACAATAATGATTAAAACTCATATATTAAAAATTAATTATTTAAATAAATAATGCATATGTGGCTACATTCACTTTTGGGAATGAAGTAATGCCAATTGGACGAGTCTCATGATTTTTCATCAAGCTCATTATTTTTTCTAACTAAACTCAGAATATTTCTTAAATCATTTGTTTCAATATTGTTGCTACAGGAGCACATTAAATGCATAAAGAATATTTTTCTAACATATCTTTTAACGACATTTCTTTTCACACAATTTCAAATTGAGAAATGATCAATTCTAAAAATGACGTCTCTCTTAGTATATCTTCATACACCAATTTAATCTCCAATTTCACACTAATTTTATGCTATAAAGGTATACATAATCTTTGGAAGACTAACATGATGTCTATATATCATTCGGGGCTCAATTTGAGTATTTGCTTTATTTTATTTCAGCCCTTTTAATCAAGATAATATAATGGTAATTGAATCCTTGGTGGTATCATATCCTATTAAAATTGCTTCATGTGAAAACATATCCTGACATATCTTTTTTTTTTTCTTTTTAGAGAAGGAGAACACAAGAAAACAATAGTCACAAGAAAATTATTAATATATAACAACATATATGACAATCAAAATTAATAATTAATACAAATTAAATATAACGCAATAATTGATAATGATTGATAATCAATGCAAATTAAATAAATGATATGTTACGATATAACATAATATTATAATCAATTAACATAATATTGCAATTAATTAATTAAATATAAACTAATTTAAAACATTAGTTACCAACAACCAAATAATTAGTACTCAAAACATTGAACAAGGCTTATTGTAAAGATACAATATATTGGCATACTACATATGGCTAAAGCATACAAAAGTGTCATATTTTTGAAATTGATGCAATGATACTAAGATTATAGGTTGTAACTTGGTGTAGACTTATGATGAAAATCTTTATTATATAATATTCTTTCCATAATTAGATGAAAATCTTAATAATAATGTAATGATAAGCATTGTAAGGGGAGGACAATTTAAGAAAAATAGTAAACATAATAATTGAGTTTGAGCAAACATTTGGTGCTCTAACCAATACTAAATGATCAAACTGAATATTTTCATCATTTTTATTACTTTGTCCATTTTTTTTTCACTTTTCATATTACTTTTCTACTTCTGGTGAAAACAAAAAATCTTTCTTCATCACTTTTAGCATTTTTTTTTCACTTCTAGTGAGAAAAAAAATATTATTTTTTCCTTTTCACTTTTTGCATTGTTTTCTCACTTCTGGTGAGAAAAAACATTCTTAAAATTTCATATTTTTTGATAGTGTCTTCCAAACCCATTACAAAAATATTCTTAAAATTTCTTTATTTGATAATGTCTTCAAGACACATTGCATCTAAATGAATTTTACATTCACATAAATAATATAACAATGTATTAATTAAACATATAATACGAATAACATAACTATAGAGAAAGAAGCTGACCTTGAAATGTGAAATCGAAAATATGATTTTTTCCCCAATAAAATCCTTTACACGAATTTTTCTTGTAACTTGCAATGCCAAGAGTGAATATAACTAAGAGAGGAAAGACAATCGTGCTAATAACGTATTATGAAAATAACATAAAACTATAAAATATCTAGAAGTATAGAAGACATAGAATAGAGAGAACAAGAGAATGGAGAGAATATGGAGTTCCTTATCGTATTTTCAATAATGAAGTAGCCTATTTATAGGTACAAACTGTAATTGAACAATTACAAATGGTTTAATAGTATTAAGGCAAAATATAAATAGTCATAATTTACAATAAATATGAACAGCCACTATTAAATATTCATAATAGTTGCGAATTTTTTTATTATTAAGTAGGAAATCTTGTGCATTTGGGAAAGTAAAAGTAACAACAACAGGCCCATTTAGTATAATTTGGTAGACAAAGAGTGAAATGGTTGACATTGCATATCCTCAAAACATGACAGTATGGTTAACTGCATCCATGTTTCATGTGGTTCTAGCGAACTTAGTATGGATAATAGCTGAAAAGGGACTTAGGATAGAATGTGCATCTATTTAATATAATAAAAATTTTCAAACAATAAAAGAAACAAGTAGGAGTGAGGATCAATATCATATATGACAATTAAAATAGAAATATAACCATACAAGGAAATAAATGATGCATGATAAAAATAATAAAATCTTAGAGCATTTGACTTCTAAATGAATGGAAATGCATGGGGCCCAATAACATTCTTCTCAATGGAGAGCTTCATGTTTTTATTTTAGAAGAGCAATTAGAGAGTAACACCTGGTATCAATGTCAATAACCAAGAGTGTGTACATAATTAATTGTATCCAAGTGCCTCAACAACTAATTATGAGGTGTGTAGTGACTAATCAAGATAGATGAGGGCTGTCATGGGTAATACGGCATAAGGAAACCACCCATTTGGTCACTTATACACCCCAAACTCATTTAACCCCAAGGTTAAAAGATATCTCCACTTACACACTCTTGCCATCATTTAGTGAAATGTAGCTTAACTCTATTAAATAGTATACCATGAATATGCTCATATATAAATTTTACAAAGATTACATGACATAATTTCAAGACAAATAATGATATCTTGTGCACACATCAATTCATATATATATATATGTATGTATGTATGTACAATTAATATGTGAGGCATTTAGAAAATATAAATGTAAATGTTGCATATAAATAATTTATTATAAATTTAAATTAGTTTTTATTCAAGAGGTGTTTATAATAATCAAAACAGTATTCTTAGGATTTAACTTAATTTAGAAAGTCTTGTTAATTTTATTATTTACGATAAAAGATTTAACATAAAAGAGATTATGAACTTAAAAAAATTGGAATGCTTTATACGAAATTAATTGGAATTCAGATTTAGAATGATATGCATGACCGAAAGAATAAAAATAAAGAAACTGTATGTTTTTATAACAATAACATGGTTAGTTCTTAAATTTTCTATTAGAATGTAATTTATTCATCAAATTTATTATTAATAAAAAATCTGTTTCTTAGGTGGTCTAAAAACTTAATTAACGTGATTAAATTTTAGAATATATATATATATATATATATATATATATATATATATATATAAACGTGTATATTTAAATTAGTAGTGGTACTTATTTAATTAATTTAACATATGAAAAGAAAATATAAGTAGCAGACACTACTAAAAATACATGAATTTCTTGCAGATTTTTCTGCAAAAAAATTTCGCAAGAATTTTATGCAAAATTCTCCAGCGAATTTGTCTATTATAGAGATTTTTTCTTGTGAATTTAAAATTACAGGAAATTCCACAAGAAACTTTTACCTTGTATTTGGTGAGTGAGAAATGGGAGAGAGAGGTAAAAAATGGGTGAGAAATAAAAATGAAAGGTTGTTTGGTGGGAAAGAGAGGTGAGAAATGGGTAGGAATTAGAGGTGAGTCCCACGCTATTTTATTTTTGTGTTGAGATGCGCAAAATTACCAAGGGAGAGCGCATGTTGTATAATTTGTGGCTATTAAAAATGGCTAAAAAACAATACTATAATTGATTTTCAAAATTATTTAAGTTATTAAAATTTGTCAAAAGTTGTTGTAATCAATTAAAAGAGTTGCAATGATTGATTAAAAATGGCAATTGATTATTTTAATTGATTATGTTGTGTGGTGGACACAAGAGAAGATCTTTGGTGACGTCTCACGGTAGTTGTTGGTGTCTTCGGTGGTGGCACCTGCAAGGACTCCGATGCTTAAGTCAGTAAAGGTGCGAGTGCGAGTGAGAAAAATGAGAGAGTTTGTATACCTGATGAGTGTGGAGTCATTTATATAGAGTGTTTTTGGAGGAAAATTCTGTTAGAGCTAAGTGCCATGTGACAACGTGCGTTTGGGTGCCTTATTACACGTTTTCCTTGTCGTTAAGCGCTTTTCATGCTTTGTTGGGATAGATGTAAAGTCAGACCAAAATAGTAGGGAATTGCTATCCGAGGTGTCTGTGGTCGTGCCAACCGAGGTAGGCGGCATGTAGGCCGACTTAGAGTTGTGTGTCCAAGTAACCTCTAGAACAATTGCCCCCAAGCCGGTTATGCTTGGAGAAAGCATCGTCGACTTAAGAGCCTAAGTTGGTCTCAGAAGAGTTGCCTCCAAGCCGGTGATGCTTGGAAAAAGCATCGTCAACTTAAGAGCTTAAAAAGGGGTTCGGGATGATGTTGTCCCCTAGTCGGTAAGGTTTTTTGGCAGAAAAGTTGTCAGCTTAGATAGTTGCGCCGTACCTTTGGGGCAACTGAGGTGTATTAAATGCATAATGATTCAATATCTTAAAGTCCACAGCGTTCCGAATTCCAAGAGATTTTGACAGTTACATGAGTTTTCACACTTATTTTCAAATTGATGGATTTGGGCCCATATCGATATATGCTTTAGTTTTACTATTTTACGATGCCTATTCGCATTTTACTGTTGTCTTCTTTCTTCTTCACAAGAGCTTCTTTCTAACTACAACAATTTTTCCTTCTAGCGAAGGCTTCAAGGCTTCCAAACAACACCGTTCTTCTCTCAGCACTTGTTCATTTTGCATACTAAGGTAATGCTCTCATCTCGACCTTTCGTCTTGATTGCATTTTTTATGTTGTATCTTTTCTTGTACTGTACTGTGTACCTTTCTTTCGTCGAAGATGGACTCGTGCAAAAGAAATGTTCCGTCTTATGTTCGCGGCGGTCGTGGTGGTCGCCAGGCGGGATTCACCACTAACTGGTTATTCTAGTCTCCAGCTCCATCTTTGTCTTAGCCTACTAACCAACAAAGGCCTTCTGTGCGGCGTGTCAGTTCTTCGGCTGCTCTTGCCGCCCCTAATGGGAGGGCAATCATTTGTGATAGGGAGGGTAGACAGAGGATCACGAGGAAGGATGAACGACCCTTGACGGACGACCTAAAGGGGGCACCGCCGCTCGAAATTACTATTTGTTCTAAGATTTTGGAAAAATGCTGTAGTCACCTAAAGGCTATAGGGATGTCATGTGGCCTGGAGGAGGTGTTAGAATATGCTAAGGCTTGGGCGCAATTCCCAGATTTAATGAAGATCCCCTTTGGTTCCGGGAGTACTTTCAGGGTAGTTATGTCGGCCAAGAGAAATGCTGAGGTTGCGCCGCAGTAGGCATCTGCAATGATCGAATCTGACCAATTTGCCAATATTTTTGGTAGGGAGATGGGAAAGACCATAAGGAATGTGGAGACCACCTCAAAGGCTTACCATGATGCAACAAACCTTAACGTAGATTGGGTGGACAAAAAGGTGGCTAGGACCCAGTCGTGCTTTAATCAGGCGACGTTGGATGCATTGTCTGGTCACCTGGAATTGACACATGTAGACGCCGACATGACTTTTGATATAGTGGCTCCTGGTGATGACGGCTGGTGTAACGGCCAACTGCTGCTACATGACAACATTTCTATTTTATCTTGGAAGGCTCATATTAATAAAGACATAGGGTTTAGATACTACAAAAATATGCCTTTATTTTTCGTCTTTTTCTTCTTTATAGAAAATCATAGCAAAAACTATCCCACTGAGAACTTCCGAATCACATATACATCCACCATCTATGGAATCTATTCATGTCAACTGTGGTAACCACACCCATGTATACATCAAAGAGTCAAAAGAAATACATATACCAATATTATTACATATTTATATCAATAGGTATAGGGTACAAAACACCATCCCCATAGCTGGTCACACTATACATCATGTCAAAAGAAATAAACAACAAATTGGAATATCAATTCCTCTAAGGAAGAGAATAAGAGAATGAATCCTCCATCCTTATTGCATCTCGCCACTAGTTAAAGCGAAGCATCATCGTCAACCAAGAGAAGCTAAACCTGCCAAACACTCAACATTTGCTCCTACGCCAAAGACGTGATCATCACAGGCATGAACCACACGTGCAAACAACGCAAGGTTAAGCTTACTTGAAATAATAAAACATATAGTATGAAAGAAAAGTAATAGGAAAATCTCCTGCTTAATACATCAATAGTCAAACCAGAATAACAACAACCACAACAATAGCAACACCACCTCCAATAACAATAGTGACAATAGGACCACCAATGCTAACCACAAGAACAACTACAACACCACCACTACCAATAGCAACAACAAGAAAGCACGAGTAAACTTATATAAAACAACTTATTTCATCAACAAAAACGTATATGATTAATAAATAAGCCACATGTGTGTTTATATAAAATTGTAGGAAACATCATGTTTCATTCATTTAGAAGAATTTATTCAGTATATCACCATTTATATAAAAATGTCCAATAGCCAACAACATATTGAAAATGTTTGCATTAATGTAGCCTTTGAGGTTTTAGATATAACAACTTCAATGACTCATGTAATCACTATGAACAAGCTTTAACCACACCATGTGGGCTCAATTCCGCACTTCACATGGCCAACCACATCCCCACAATATCAAATTTATACATAATATGCGATGCATGCAACAACTGCTCCATGGAGACTTAACTGTAGAGGGATCAGGCATATTACTCCTTAATCATGTAACAACAAGAACGAACCTCTCGGATCCTCAACACGACACGTGCCAAAAACCATTTGGGGAATATCTAACACTGATCTGCGAAAATGATATAGCTGCTCATCAGGATAGATAAACGTGGGTGTTAGCTTACTGCGGCACAAGATCTATAGTAACCCTGGTTTAAAAGGCGGGGTTCGCTTGTTCGTCTATCCCCAAGGGAATCCACACTCCACTAACCTTTTCCACACTAGGTATGAGGCCCCACCTCGATTAACCAACGTACTTACATCTGTCCTCTTAAGTATAACATAGCAAAAGTTGTAGACTGATGCATGTATGCATGTAAATCACCACAACCACAATTTATCAATTTTTCATCATTAAATTTATAACAAAATCATACAACATCAACACTTATACCAACATTACAATCAAATTCAATTATCAACCAGTTTTATTAACAACACCATGTAGGCTCAATTCAACACCTAACATGGCAAACAGGTAAGACCCTGTCTGAGTAGCTTATACCTCTTTAGGATTTCACCAATAAATCCTCTAGACAACAAGTGGAGGCCTATCCAAGCAATCTTTCACTTCAATAGCATATCCAAATAACAATTTGAAATTAACACAACAACACAAGTGGAGGTCCTATTTAAGCAATCTTCCACGTCAAGAGCATATCCAACATTAATAACAATTTTAAAATAAAACAACAACATGTGGAGGTAAGCAACCTTCCACTTTCACAGCATATCCAACAAATCACTACAATTAAAAACCAGAACTCATCATTTTTTTTTCCAAAACCATTTGAACATCCACTTAGTCTTGAGATATAAATTTGATATGCTTTAGAGTCAAAATCAAATCAACCAACAACAACATATCGAGATTCTAAAATCTGTTAAGACAACAACATCACAACCAACCACAACGTCACAACCCAACAACAACATCACAAACCCTTGGTAATTAAACAAATCACCTGTAGCATCTTGTTTTTTTCTAATGTATGATTAATTGTTTTAATAACTAAAAAATGGAAATTTGATATGTAAACTAGGTGATTAAAAGAAATGAATTGTTGATATGTATGGTTTATTGTATATGATGATGGTGGGGTGTTGTTTGTTTGAAATTCGAGTTTGAATTTAGGAAACTTGAGATATGTACTTGAGCCAATGTGGGTATGCTGTGAGTGAGATTTTAGGTTTTGAGAGAAAAACAGTTGAGCTAAATCAGTTTTGAGATAAGAGAAATGGTTTGGGGAGTCATGGGCCTCAGTTGGCCAAGGGTCCGTGTGTGAGCTCCGGGAGGTCGAGGTATATAAGCAGGGGAAGGGGGTTTTCTTTTTCATTTTCCCTTTTTCTTTCTCTCTCTGCTCTCATTTTCTCTCTACATCTCTCTAAGATTTATTGAGTTTGGGAAGTCGTAAGGCAAGTTGTGAGTTTAGTTTAGCGATTGTGGTAAGAACAGGAACCATTCCTGAAAGTTTGGCTCAAGACAGAAGATTCTCAAGGAAGCTAAAAATTCAAATTTGGAGACTTTTAGAAGTAAGGACAGCTTACTAATGCTTGATTTTGTGTTTGTGGTTATTGATGTGTTGATTAAATGCTTTGGAATTGATTGATTTTGGTGAAAATCTTGTGTGTGTAAGTTTTGACACAAAATGGGTTTGGAAAAGAAAATTTGAGATTTGTGGATAATTCATGGATTAAATTGTTATATAATTGGTTGGAAAGGTATTAGAAGTGATGAAAACTATTTTGAGATGCTTGTTGTTGATTGATTTGGTCAAAAATGGATGTTGGTGTTGGATTTGCAAAGAAAACGAGCAAAAATCACACCCAGCAATTTATAGCTCGCTCAGCGATAGATATTTCAGTCGTTGGAAGTTATCATTCGCTCAGTGACAGAAATGTTCACTTAGCGATGAATTTTTTAGTAGCCATTCACTCAGTGACGTAAATGCTTGTTGAGTGAGAGAAAAATAGAGTTTTCCCTTCTTTCTTATTATTTTTGTTGGTTGTTGATGACTTTATTGATTCCTATGAATGTAAAAATGTATATTTTAAGTTAATTGGATGTTCAAATGGTTTTCTAAACTAATTTTTGGGTTTTTCTTTATTATTATTGTTGAGGATTTCTTTGATAAGTTGTAAGTGTCACGTTGAGCAAAACATATGTTCGCTGAGCAAGAATTCTACCCGAGACTTGACTGTTCTCTGAAATTGAGTTTGTTGAGCGAGACTTATACTCGCTAAGCAAGAACCTTTGAAAGGGAGAGTGTGCTCTCTGTATTAAAGGTACTCGCTGAGTGAGCATATGGATTGCTAAGCGAGCATATGGATCGTTAAGCGAGCGTGTAATTCTATTTTGTTGTGTGAGAATTTGTAAAAAAATGGTAGTTGAGTGGAAGGTTGCCTAAGTAGGAACCTCCACTAGTTGTAGAATGTTGTGATAATGAGATATGTTACTTGTTGACCATGCAAGAGGCCAAATTGGGCGTGCATGGGGTTGATGGTGATTGTTGGACCACAGGTGGTACTGAGTAGGCCACGTGGTGATATGTTAATATATATATATATATATATATATATATATATACACATATATATATGATGATTGTTTGGTTGAGTTGATTATTGTGGTGATACATGCATTGGCATGCATATGTTGTTGGCTGAGGTTGTGTGGGCCTCAAGCCATGTGCGGGTAGGCATGTAAGGTAGATGGTGACTAGAGTTGGTACTCAGATAGGCCTCCAACCTAGTGCTTGGATAAGAAGTGTGGTTTTAAAGCTAGACCTAGGGGATAAGTGGATGGGTAATCCCACAAGGGGCCAAGGTAATGCAGGCCTTGTGTCGTGGTATACCACCACCCACATACACTTATCTTGACAACATAAACTTATCCAACTGACCAGAGTTTTGACAATCTCTGAATGGTGCTAGATGGCCATGATAGGGGATAAGACCTAGCTGATCACCTGAAATGTAAAAAATTTCTCGAGAGTCGTGTCATTCATACATTGACATATAGGGTTGACAACATGGTGTGTAAAGTTGCGTGTGCTATACTGTAATATATGTAAACCCATTTCTTAACGATTTGGATTCCATCTTGGTATGTTAATGGTGTGAGAATAAAAATTATATATATTATGTTGATTTTTGTGTCGTAAGCTTACCTTTGCCTTGTTTTGTTGTTGGTTGGATGTCTCGTTGCTGTTGTTGTGACTATGATGATCACGTCATTTTGGCGTGGGAGCAGAGGGTGAAGCTTCTACAGATCCAGCTTCCCACAGTTGAGGCATGTAGGTCTCCAGGGTGACGGTAGAAGGCCTTTTTAGGTGGAGCTCACATGGAAGCTCTTTTCTTTTTGGTTTGATGTATATGTTGTATAGCTGACCAGTTATAGGGAGTTTGGTTTTGTGTTTCTCCCTTGGTGTTGTATATATAAATGGGCCTATACAGTATTATTTCATATCTTGTATATGTTTAAAGTAACATGTGGTTTGATTATTATTAAGTATCTTTATATATATATATATATATATATATATAGGTTTGTTTGTAGTATTGTAGCGACAAAGGGTCGTTACATTGCCAAGATTAAAAACCAAAACCTAGTTTTAAAACACATTTGAACATCAAATTTTTCTTAAAATATAAACTTGAAGTCCTTAGGAGTCAATGACTTGATCAACTCCATCTTCATTTTTCTTAGAGTTTCAACTTTAATGTATGCCCAACACCACAGAATTGGTACCAAGCACCTCAAAAATAGGGGAGAATTAGACAACTTGTTGCCTAGCATCATTGGGTTGGCACCCAGCGCCAAATCAATAGAAAGGAACCAGATCTTTGTCGCTCGGCGCCATTTGTGCCAATATTATAAAGAGAATCAGGCATTTTGTTGCCCACCGTCAAATCTGTCGCTACAAGCCAAAACTTTGTTGCTAATTATGTCGTTAAGCGACAAACTTCCAAACAACTTCTGTCAATTGTCGCTCAGCGACAAAAAACTGGCACCCGGTGCCAACTGCAATTTTTGTAGTTCGTAGGAAGATGACCAACAACCATTTTTGACAAAATCAATTATCACCAAGTAATACAAAACAATTCTAGTTGCTTTTAATACTTTTCTAACTAATTACATAACGATTTCTTCCATAAATCCTCAAAAAATTTTGAAATCCCTTTTCAAATCCCATTTTATCAAGAACAACATACACAAAAATTCAACCATTTTCAAAGCTTAAAATCAACATATCATCAGCAACTAACACAAAAAAACCAATAGTAAGCCTCCCTTACCTCTTGGAGACTCAAAAACTCGAATTAATGGAAGAAGAGAGAAAGGAAACTTGAACTTTTTAAGCCAAACTTTGAGGAGAACCTTCAAGAAGATGAACAACATCGTTCTACTGGTTGGAGTTGAGGAAATAGATGGAAGAGAGAGTTAGAGAGAACTTAGAGAAACTAGGAGGAAGAAACGTGAAAAGAAGCAAAGTGAGGGAGAGAAAAGGGACATCCTTTTTATATGGAGGATGGGCCCAAAATGCCAGTGGCCTACCAAGGCCCAATTCTTGCCTCCAGACACTCCTAGGCTCAAAACTGGCTGAGCTCCATTGTTTCCTCACTAAACCAACTAAGATATCACCAACTTTTTCTCAAATTCCACTATTCAAACCAGAGTTTCTAAGCAAAACACCACATAAAACAACAACCATACATCTACAATTTATTTATTACATCTTAGTTACAAAAGTTAAATTTACTTTCCACTTTCAATAATTAAACTATTATATCACACATTAGGAAAACACTGGGGTTACAACAGGATCTGCTCCTAGGGGCGCAAGGACAATATGGGGACCTTGCTTGATGACAATGTAGTGACGGCGACGGGATATTTATACCTCGATTTTTTGCTGATGTACCTTATTTTTTTCGAACACCTCAGAGTTAGACTCCCATTTATAGACTTTCAAATGTCCATTTTGAACTTTCTTAATGTCGCCCCTTCGCAACTACATCCAAATACCTGGGCATTTATTGTAGTATTCGAAAATATGTGTAGTCGGGAAGGGGTTGTATGTACCCGAAATCTATTTTTGTATTATTTCTCTCCTATCTTCTAGATATATGACAACAAATTTTCTTCCGTCTCCCTTCGAAGCGTCCGAGGTCAGCCCCTACTTAAGCCCTTTCAAGATTTGTATAAGGAGTACAAAGATAGGTTTTTTTTTCCTTCGCCCCCGTGCAGAGAGTAGGAGACTTTTTTCATTGTACGTGATGCGAGGGAGAATGTAACTGAGCCCCAATTTCCGCTATACTGGTTGTACGACCAATATTGCTTGGATTCTGGTCGATATTTGGTTCGAGATGGCGATCTAACCCCGAAGGAGATCCAGGCTCAAAATCATTTTTCTGGGATAATAAAGAACTTACAAGTTTGGATTTTGTGCCAATGGTTGATTGGCACTACTCGTTCTGAATACCGGTAGAATTTTGGTGTGTTTGTGTGAATGTTTTGTAAATTCATTTTTTGTTGTCTTAGCATTTTATGTGTTGCTTGACCAAGTTCACATGTTTTCTTGCAGAAAAAATGGTGAAATCAAAGATGGCTGACCTTGCTTTGGCCCTTCAACAAGAGCGGGTGATGAAGCCAAATAAGGCGAGGAAGGCCAAAGGAAAGCAAAGGGTTGCTACTGCTGTGGAGAAAGCTATGGTTCCTCCCCCTCCAGCTCCTGCCGGGGTGGCTCCCCTCGAGGTAGATATGGTAGCTAGGGTCTCCAATGTCATCTCTACTGATATACCACAAGTTGCCCGAGCCGCTGAGAAAAGAACTATAAGCGGCGAGACATGGAGAGAGGAGCTGCCACTAAAGAGGCGACAAGACGAGCGTCCTTCTCTTTTCGCTGTTGAGAAGGCCGATGGGTAAATCTTAGCCAGAAATGCAGCTGTTTTTGAAAATAATATTATGAACGAGGTGAACGCCATACAAGGTGAGCTGAGCTCCATGCAAGGTGAGCTTGAGGGCTTAGCCTCCCTTTTTAGCCACATGTTTTGTGGGTACACTCAATACGTGCTAATGAGGGAGGCTTACAGCGATAGGAATCCTCTAGATGTCCTAGCTGAGAAAGATGTTGTTATTACCCAGCTAAAACAAGCCGAGGAAGAAGTGCGCAAGGCAAAGGAGGAGTCCAGCCATCGCATTGCAAAGCTGGAGGAGGATATGCAAGCTTTAAAGGAGCAGTTAGCGGAAGAGAAATATGAGAAAATGGAGAGGGATGAAACCGACCTCCAAATGAAGTTGTCTGTTGCTGACGCAAAATATGTGTAACAAGATGTAAATCTTTCTTCTAAACTTAAAGCTTCAGAAAACAAAGTTCAAGATCTTGAAGCTAAGGTGCAGGAGTTGGAAGTCAGCATGGCAACTTCTCAAGAGGAATCTCAACTGATGCGCCGTCGCTGGATAGAGTTAGTCTAGCTCTCCTTCGAAAACACGATGGAACAAGTGCACTACCTCCTCCAGCGAAACCTGGACAAAAGATGTGCCCAGCCTGACTACGAAGTTATTGATGGTGTTTGGCATGCAAACGTGGATGGTGAGATGGTGCCGGCAGATCCCACTATCCTTGCCGCTGGGACCAACCTTGAAGATGAAGCTGAAGAAGAGGCTGAGGCCAGTTTGGACCAACCAGAAGACCGGGTCGATTCTGAATCATATGCTAACAAGCAAGATGTCGAAGGGCAACTTGCGGACAATTTTATATCGACCCCACAAGTGACGCCAACGATCCCTCCCTTGAATGAGGTTGAAGTTCTAAGCGATGATCTTGCCACTATGGACGCTGGCACCTCTCACCATGGGGTCTGATGAAAATGCTACCAATGCTGGAAATTGAAGGGCCAAGATGTCCATTTTATTTGTAACTTTTAAGTTTTCATCTGTGCTTTTGAAAAACTTGTATACAATATGAACAGTTTGAATATAATATGTATACTTCAACGCATTCATTTATTGTCTCCATTTGTCTTATTAATTCTCATAACTAGTGAACATTGGATCTTGTTTCACACTTTAATGCCTTTTCGTAATACCTTGCAGCTAGTGCTTCGTGCTTTAACTTTGCGTTCTTTATTTTAATCTTTCTTGCTTTATCTTCTTGACTTTGTTTTTAGTCTTTGCGCGCTTCTGATTCCTTATCTTTTACGAATCCACCCCGGCTGGAGCAAATCCATGTACACGGGGTGGTTACCTTACTATCCCGACTAGAGGAAATCCACATACATGAAATAGTGATTTCCACCTCAGTTGGAGCTAATCCATGTACACGGGGTGGTAACCTTCCTACCTCGGCTAGAGCGAATCCACGTGCATGAGGTGGAAGTTTTTCTATCCTGGCTGGAGCGAATCCACGTATACAGGGTGGTTGCCTTCCTACCTCGGCTGGAGCGAATCCACGTATGCGAGGTGGAAGTTTTTCTATCCCAGCTAAAGTGAATCCACGTACACAGGATAGTGTTTTTTATCCCACCTCGGCTAGAGCGAATCCATGTACACAGGGTGGTTACCTTCCTACCTCGGCTAGAGCGAATCCACGTACACGAGGTGGAAGTTTTTCTATCTTGGCTGGAGCAAATCCATGCACACGGGATAGTGTTTTTATCCCACCCCGGCTGGAGTGAATCCACCTATATGAGGTGGGGGTCTTTCTCTCTTCCGTTGCCCTTTTCTTCTTTGTGCATTTTTGTTTGTTCTTGCATTTAGCTTTCTAAGCCAAAAAAACTCTCATTTTATTAATCACGTGGGGCAAAATATATTACAAGAACCACGAATTATAGTACGCAACTCAGCCCAGTTGTGCTACAAGCTTAAACTACGAAATCAAAATCAAAAAGTTATTTGAACTTTGTTACTAATCATGGCTCAACTGTAGTATCGTCTAAGGCTGCCTGTATTCCATGTTCGCAGGATGGCAATCTCCGGTAGCGTCTCCAGTGCATATGCATCTGTGCCGGTTTTAGAGGTAACTCGATATGGGCCTTCCCATTTCTCAGTAAGCTTCCCTTGTTTGGTGTTCTTCCCCTCGATGTTGGCACGCCTTAATATAAGATCTCCAGGTTCAAAGGCACGGGGGACAACCTTTTTATTATATCTCGCCGCAACCTTTCTTTTCAAAGCAGCTTCCCTTATGGCGACAACCTCCTTCCTTTCTTTTGCGACTTCTAACTCAGTTCGCAGCAATCCTTCGTTATCTTCAAGTCTTAGGTTAGCCACTCTCCATGTCGGCTTTCCAATTTCTGTCAGAATCATTGCCTTCATGCCGTAAGTAAGGTGAAAAAGAGACTCTCTAATGGAAGAATGAGGGATTGTGCGGTATGCCTATAGGACATAAGGTAGTTGCTCAACCCAACATCCTTTTGCTTCGTCTAAACGTTGTCTGAGTCCTCAAAGAATGACTCGATTTGCCGCTTCTACCTACCCGTTCGTTTAAGGATGTTTGACTAACGTAAAATGCTGCTTAATCTTTAACCTGGCTAAGAATTCCTCGAAGCCTCTATTTGTGAACTGCGTGCCGTTATCCGATATTGCAACATCTGGTATTTCGAATCTACAAATAATCTGCCGAAATACAAAGTTCTTGACGTTCCTTGACGTGATAGTGGCCAGTGCCTCTGCTTCAATCCATTTGGTAAAGTAGTCAATCGTTACCACCAAATATTTTACTTGACCAGGCACCTTTGGAAATGGGTCGAGTATGTCAATACCCCACCAGATGAAAGGCTAGGGGGAAGTGATTGTACTCAAATCTTCAGGGGGTGTGAAATGAATGTCGAAACATTTTTGGCACCTATCACACTTTTTGGTGAACTCCATGGTGTTGCTTTCTAGTGTTGGCCAATAATAGCCTGCTCTAAGTATCTTTTTGGCCAGTGCTCTGCCCCCCAAGTGTCGGTGTAACACCCTAAGGGGTATTACCGTAACTAGGTCTAGATTTCTAAGAACAAAAAAGAAAGACTTAAAAACATAGAAACATGTTAAAGTGACTCATAAATATAATTAAATATTATATACGAACAATACAATGAGAAAAATACATGCCTAATACAATTCATCTATCACCCAAAGGTGTCGAATAAAATATAAAGAGGAATACAAGAAAACAATATAAACTAGATTACATCTTCTTGCACGTGACTCCAAGCTCCACCTGTATATGTCTTCACTTGTATCCTAAAAAAAAAGGAAAACTTAAAGGAGTGAGACATAATGTCTCATTGAGTGCTCTAAGGGTTCTACGGCTAGGTCAGATTCTTCTACTCGGACAACCTTCATTACTTATCTCTCATGGCTTTAGCCTCACTAGGCCTCTCATAATAATCCATACCTATGGTCGGGTCTACACCTTTCAATAATCAGTGTTTCCTGTTAACTCCTCTCTCATTCTCACCATTGTTATACAATCTTACTATCTTATTCTTAACCTAAGAACTCTTTTTTACCCAAAACCTTCTCTAGCATTTAAACCCTTCATGTTTAGATTTTACTCTTTTTCCTTTTTATATTTAAGGTTATTCTTTAGGGGTCAAGTCTAAGGTCACAAACACTCTAAAATACTTTTGACACTCCCTTAACACTCACCTTAATACCCTCATTTTGTTCTCTCTTACTTGTCTTATACCTTTCTATTATGTTGTGTGAGAATTCACTCTTTCTCTATCTTATTCACAACTATTATTATCCAACTATAATCCTCATAACACTATCCTAGGGCCTAGACTCTCACTTATCCTTAAGGTAGCAAACACAATTTTAATTACAAGCATACATTTATTTCACATCTTTTGCCTAGTAACTAGATATATGCATCATTTTGTTTCATCAAACAAGCATAACATATATTCATAACATAAGCACATATGCATAATCTTGACACTTCATCACAAGATACAATTACGTTTTCACACGTATTCACATTACATCAATCGCTCATAAAGGTCACACAGACTTCACATAATTACAATTGTAGCACACTTCAACATATCACACGATAACAAGATACATATGCATGCTATGTTCCTAAACCACTATTCATGCACATGTGGTACCAACCTAAACTTTTCAGAAAGTAGACTAGGAGTAAATGCAGGCCATAAGAAGTGTCATCAGTACCGATGCCTTCGGCTTTCGCACCCTCAACTAGCATGATATCCCTCGGTGACTAGTTAGGGTTACCTAGTTTTGCCAGTACGCCTCGGCTCCATGGGATCAAATGGACCATTGGAGTTTTCCCAATCGGATAACCCCCCAAGGCTAAGGTTAGAGAACCTATCACGGCCTTCACCAGCTAGATTCCTACACACTTTTCTTATCACATAACTCAAATGTTATGATGCATGATCACAATTAATGCTTACAATTTTTTTATAGACTTTTATCATGAAACATTGGCACAATTTCATATCATACTCAGTTTTATCAAGGTAAATAATAATCATACAATATAAACTCAACAAGGCATAAGAAAACAAACAACAATGAGTTAAAAACTACAAAAAGGAGTTCATAAACTCAAAGAACGGAATAGCAAAAGTTGTATCCGCTCAGTAGGATGGAAGTCCCGCTCGGCGGTCCAGCGAACCCGCCTAGCAGGTTCGCATCGGAACCCAACCCGCCTAGTGGGTCCGCGTGCCTAACATCAACACAAAATCTAGTTTTTGAAGAAAAGTCGCCCAGCGGCTATCTAATCCCACCAGGCGGATTCGAGGTACTAATTTTAATTTATTTTTCCTATTGTCTTTGGGTTCTAAATGCTTCAAGATAAATAATTAGATTCTTAATCACTCTTCTACATTGATAATTGGTCAATCTAATCTATAATTTCCTTACTCCTCACAATCCCCTCAAAACCCATCAACTCCTTAAATTTAGGTATAAGGAGGAAAAAAGATAAATAGATGAACAAGAACAACATAAAGGACGAGGAAGGACACGAGGGAAAGCACTAACCTTTATGGATATGCAAAGCTGAGTCCTAGGGTTTGGGTCCTTCGGTTTTTATTCCTCCTCTTTCTCTTTCTCTTCTTCTTCCTTTTCTCCTCATACTCTCTCTACTTTCTTTCTTCTTCTATTTTGTGATGGCTAAACCTAACCCTCATTCTCTATTCTCTTCTTATAACGTGGATGGATATGTGGCTTAGTGGGCTTTAGTCCCCTATTGGGCCCTAGATGCTCTTTTAGGTTCTATGATAATATTTTTATTAATTTCTAATGCTAAGATGTTAATAACAATAACACTAATAATAACAACAATAATAATATAATAACAACACCATAACAAAGAATTAATAATAATAACAACAACAACAACAACAATAAATATAATAACAACAACACAACACAATAATAATAATAATAATAATAATAATAATAATAATAATAGCAATAACAACAACAATAAATATAATAATGTTAGGAACAATAATAAGAATAATAAGTGATCTAATAACAATAATTCTTAAAACGTCTTTTCTCTAATAACACATGGGAAGGGTCTTACTAAGAGCTACCTTGTGGTTTATTTCTAGTACTTGAAATTTGGGGTATTACAGTTGGCTGCAACATCCTTCGTGTATTTTTGCCATCACATATTCAGACTCTGACTTTCTCAAACATCTGAGCAAGGGTTGGGAAAAACCACGCTGATATAGTTTGTCATTAATAATACAAAAATGAGCTGCTGACCTCTCTAGCCTCCTTGCTTCCTTCTTGTCTTTCGAGGTGATGTTTTCTTTTAGATATTCAATAATAGGGGACATCCAACTCTACTCCGATTCTACCGTCGTCACGAGGTTAGGTTCGTGAATTGTCTGTTGAATGACCGTCCTATTATTGTCGGAAAACTTTATGCTAGCCAGCTTGGATAAAATGTCCGCCCTAACATTCTTCTCTCAGGGAATGTAGATGAGGTCTATACTATCAAATTTTGCGAGGAGAGTCTTGACTTTTGCCAGGTATTTTTGCAATATCAGCTTTTTAGCCTGGTATGCCCTGTTAATCAGCGAAATCATCAATTGAGAATCGCTGCATACATGCAATGACGTGACACCAATGTCAGCTGCCATAATGAGTTCAACTATACACGCCTTATATTTTGCTTGGTTATTAGAAGTGGGGAATGTGAAAGTCAAAGATTGCTCCAGCACAACGCCATCTGCCGATTCCAACATTATACCGACTCCGCTTCCTTTTTCATTGGATGACCCATCAACAAAAAGAGTCTAGGTCAAAATTTCAAATGAAGATTCTGCCGGAGTTAATTCTGCAATGAAGTCGGCTAGCGCCTAAGCTTTCAGTGCTTGCCTTGGTTCATACTGAATTCCATGTTCTGACAACTTTATGGCCCAAGTTGTCATCCTTCCTGCTAGCTTGGGCCTATGCAAGATGTGCCAAATTGGCTGATCTGTTTGTACTATAATTTGATGCGACTAAAAGTATAGTCTTAATCGTCTTGCCGCCATCACCAAAGTGAATATGACCTTCTCTATTTTGGGATATCTCGGTTCAACTCCTTAGAGAGCCCTGCTTACAAAGTAGACTGGCTTTTGTCCTTTCGATGTCTTCTGTATTAATACGACACTCACAGCTTCATCGGCCACAACTAAATATAAGTACAAGACCTCACCCAACTCGGGTTTGCTAAGTAGGGGGGATGACAAAGTCTCTTTCAACCTTCTGAACGCAGCTTCACAGTCTTTAGACCATTCAAAAGGTTTGCCTTTCCTTAAAAGCTAGAAAAAAGGAAGAGCATTATGTGCTGATCTGGTTATAAACCTCATCAACACAGCTAATCGCCTTGTTAATTTCTAGACCTCTTTTATATTCTAAGGGCTCTTCATTTCTGGTATAGCTTGGCATTTTTTCGGGTTTAACTCGATGCCCCTTTCAGATAGCATATACCCCAAAAAATTTCCTACCGAAATGCCAAACATGCATTTATTGGGGTTTAGTCTCATGTTGTACTTTGTCAGCTGGGTAAAAGTTTCTTCTAAATCCTGGAGGTGCGCCTCAAGACTGACACTCTTCACCATTATGTCATCCACATATACTTCAACATTTTGACCTATCTGTTCCTCAAACACCTTATTCATCATCCTCTGATACGTGGCCCGATGTTCTTCAAACCGAAAGACATGACTTTATAACAGTAATTGGCCTTCTTAGTCATGAAAGTCGTCTTCTCCTGATCACTAGGGTGTAAAGGATTTGATTGTACCCGGAATAAGCGTCCATGAAGGATAGATAACGAAATCCAGAGAACCATCTACCAAACTATCAATGTCAGGGAAATGGTAGAATCCTTCGGGCAATGCTTGTTAAGATCAGTATAATCAACGCATATTCTCCATTTACCGTTTTGTTTCTTTACAAGCACCACATTAGCCAACCAAGTAGTATACTTCACCTCTTATATGAATCTTGCTTTCAACAACTCTTCAGCCTGCTTATCAATTCCTTGTAAACGTTTTGGGGCCATTTTCCATCTTCGCTAGCACACCAGTTTCACCGAGGGATCCACTTCTAATCGATGACAAAAGAGATTGGGGTCTATCCCAGGCATGTCTGCCAGTTTCTAAGAAAATAAACCGACGTTACTTTTCATCAATGTTGAAAGATCCTCCTTCATTTTCTCATCTAGGTCGGCACCAATTCTAACTACTTAATCACTTTCTTTCCAAATCTAGACTAGGGTACACTCTCCTTCAGGTTCTAGACAGGGTATCCAATTATCTTGCTTTATCTCATCTTGGCAATCTAACTCCATTAGAAGTATTTTTCCTTCTCTGAGATCGGGCTGGTACTCCATCTCGAGATTGCAGCCGACTTTCAAGGACTCCTTATAACATTCCCTTACCTTTCTTTGGTCTCCTCGAAGGGTGACTACCTCCATATTATCGCTGATAAACTTCATAGTTAGGTGTGAAACTGAGATAACGGCTCCCAAAGCATTTAACGTCGGTTTACCCAAAATAGCATTATAGGAGGATTTAGCATCCACTATTGTGAATCACGTAGTTATGATTTTTGTACAGGGCAGTTTTCCAAATGTCACATGTAATTTTATGTAACCCACTGGCGTAATGTGGTGTCTAGAGAATCCAATTAGATCTTGGTTATAAGCCATTAATTCAAACTCTGGAAGTCTCAGCTTCTTGAAAAGTTCGTAGGACATAACGTCAGCAGAACTACCAATGTCCACTAACAGCTTGTGGACCTCCTTATTTTCCATAAGAGCATTCACCACTAGGGGGTCATCGTGGTTAGGCACAATATTTGCGTAGTCAGAGTCATCAAAGATTAAAGGCAGTGCCCTCTTCTTCATAGGGTTATCAGCGATATGAACCCTGGAAGAGGTTGCCAATACTTCTCTGGCATGCCTCTTTCTTGCATTGTTCGATGGGCCTCCTCTCGAAAATCTGCCTGCTATAACATATATAATCTCATGACTCCTTGCAGGAGAATGGGCAAGAGATCTTGTGGGTCGCAGAGATGACGACCATCATGGTGACTGATGTTGAATGATCTAAACCTCAAGATTATCTCGTGACAGCTGAGGTGGGGAATGACTCCTCAAAGGGCTATGCCGACACAATGATCTCTCCCTTTGGGGTTGGGAACATCCCTTTCTAGGACTCCTCGTTCTCTCCCTCCTTAGCTGTGAGGGACTTCGTCCTCTACCGCGATCACCTCCATTTCACTTTACGAAGCGGTCAAGTCTTTCTCGCCTAATCAATAGTTCAATGGCGTCCTTCAATTGATAGCATTCATCAGTATCATGTCTCGGCGCCCTATGAAACCGGTAGTACTTGGATTGATCTCCTCCTTCTCTGTTTCTTATTGGCTTCAAGGGTTTTATCCCTTCTTCGACAAACTCTACGTTGTATACCTCATTCAAAATTCTTACTCTAGAGGCACTTAACGGCGTATAGTCTTTGAACCTCGGGCCTCCTTTGTATAAACCCCGGTCCTTATGATGCGCCAGTTTGTCAGCCTTTGATTATGGATTCTTCTTTTATGTTGCGTTCTCGACCGTCTTCACTTTCTTGTCCTCTAGCACATTCTCATAGTTAATGTATTTCTCTGCCTTCTTCAGAAACTCCTCCATTGAAGTCAGAGGTGTTTTAGCGATCGATATGAAGAAAGGCGAGCCTTCCTTTACCTCATCCTTAGCCAACATCAGAACCACTCCGGGCTGTAAATTTTCAGCCACCCTTGCCTCCTGATTAAACTTGCCAATATAATCCCTCAACGGTTCATCTGTGCCTTGGTGGATCCTCTTTAGATTGGCCTCAGTCTTAGGCCTGGCCTTGCTAGTTGCGAAGGCGATCTTGAACTTCTCTCTCAACATCATCCATGAATCAATGGATCTCGGTTCCAGAGATTGGAACATGTAACAACCTTCTGTTGCTACAGTATTCCATACAATCCCATACAGTATTAAGATATCCAATAATAAGAAATCAACGGCTATATAATATATATGTATAAGATATAAAATAATATGATATACAGGCCCAAAAATACAAAAAAAAAACATGGGAGATACAAAAACAAAACTCCCTGCAATTGGTCAACTATACAATACATAACAAAAGGAAAACCAAAAAGATCCTTTCAAAAGATCCACCCACAAGGGCTTTCAAACTCTAACTAGAATCCTCCACCATCAGCTATGGGAAGCCGGGTCTGCTGAAGCTTCACCCTCTGCTCCCACGCCAAATAACGTGATCATCACAGTCACAGCAACACACATAACCATAACTAGCAACAACAGCAACCATAGCAAAACAACACAAAACAGCAAGGCAAGGGTAAGCTTACAAAATAACAACAACCATAGCATATATAATATATATCATCAAACCATCATTTGCCAAATTGAAATCAAATTCATCAAGAATGTGTTACACATACCATAGTCCAACACCCATACTTTCACTACCATATGTCAATGCATGAATGACATGATTCTCAAGAGATTTTCTACATTTCGGGTGATCAGCCAAGTCTTACCCCCTACCATGGCCTTCTAAGCCCCATTGAAGGATTGCCAAAACTCTGATCAATGGATAAGCTTATGGTTGTCAGGATAAGTGAGTGTGGGTGGTGGTACACCGCGACATAAGGCTTGCACTACCTTGACCCCCTGCAGGATTACCCATCCACTCATCCCCTAGGCCCATCTTTCAGATCCCACTTCTTATCTAGGCACTGGGCTGGAGGCCCGTCTAAGTCGCAGCTCCGTCCATCCCCAACTTCCATGCTACCTGCATACGGCATGAGGCCCATACAACCTCAGCCAATAACATATGCATGTATGCAATGAGCCATAACAACTCAACCACAATCATTCATCAATATTCATATATATATATATATATATATATATATATATATATATATCACATCATCACATCATGTGGCCTACTCAGCACTGCCTATGGTCCAATAGTCACCATCAACCCCATGCAGGCCCAATCCAACCTTTTGTATGGTCAACAGATAAGGCACTATCCAAGCAACACATACCTTGTGAAAATTCTCACATAGAATTGGGACCTACATCCCCTGTGAGAAGTCTCACCACAACAACACAACATAACCAGTGGAAGTTCTATCTAAGCAACCTTCCACTCAGCTACCATTTTTTAACAATTTATCAAACAAATCCACAATAACAATAAAGAAAAATTAAAAGCTAGTTTAGAAAACCATTTGAACATCCAATTATCTTAAAATATACATTTGACATCTACAGGAGTCAATAAAATCATCAACAAACGACAATAATAATAATAAAGCAAAGAAAATCCTGTTTTTTTCTCGCTTAGCGCAAATTCTGTCACTAAACGAGCTTTTCAATCGCTAAGTGAATGACTTACAGAGAGTCATCAGGATCTGTCACTAAGTGAGCATTTCTGTCGCTAAGTGACAGACTTCCAGCTACTTGCAAGATCCGTCACTAAGCGACAGAATCCATTGCTGGGTGCGAATGCGATCGTTTTGTTCGCAAATCAATCACCAACAACCATTTTTAACAAAATCAATCAACACCAAGCACCACAAAACAATTTTAACTACTTTTAACACCTTTCTAACTGATTACATAATAATTTTACCCACAAATCATCAGCAAATCTCAAAAACCCCTTTTAGACCCATTTTGTTGTCAAAACCCACATACATAAATATTCACAGAAATGAATCGATTCCAAAACATTAAATCAACATATCAACAGCCACAAACACAAAATCAAACAATAGTAAGCTTCCCTTACCTCTAAAAGTCCCCGAATTTGAATTTAGGTTCTTGGAGAATTGAGTGTCTTGAGCCAAAATCCTCCATAAATTGATCCTTTTCTCCCCAGAACACTAAACTGGCTCTGGAAAACCTTTTAAAACCCTTAGCAACTTTAGATTCTAGAGAGATAAAGAGATGAAGTGAAGAGAGAGAGAATGCAAATGTGAGAAATGAGGAAAACTCTTTCTTTTCTCCTCCTTTTATACCTCGCCCTTTCGGAGCTCTTACACAGACTTTTGACCAACTGAGGCCCATAACTCATCAAATCACTCCCCATAACCCATAATGGGTCTAACTTAATTGTTTTCCCTCAAAAGCCCAAAATCAATCCAACAACACACCCAAATTGGCTAAAGCACATATCTTAAATTTCTTAAATTCAAACCAGAATTTCAAACAAACCAATCACAACCATTAGTACATACAACAAACCATATATAATAACAACAATTCATTTATTTCTTTTTAATTACCTAGATTACATATCTAATTTCCACTTTTTAATTATCAAAACACTAAATCATACATTAGGAAAGCACAAATGTTACAGAACCACTTCAATGCCACTCCCTTCAACGAAAGTGGGAACGCTCTGCATGTCAATAAGGCTGAAGCTCCGTTGTAGGACATTGTCGATTCAAATACTGAGAGGTGGTCGTTTGGATCAGCAAATCCATCATATAACTCCAACGAAGGCTGTAACATCTTGTTTTTCCTAATGCGTGATTAAGTGTTTTAATAACTAAAAGTGGAACTTAGATATTTAATCTAAGTGATTAAAAGAAATAAATGGATTTTTTTTTATGTATGATATGTAATATATGATGATGGTTGTGTATTTTCTGTTTGAATTCTGGATTGAACTTAGGAAGTTTGAGATATGTGATTGAGCCAATCTAGATATGTTGTGAGAGTGATTTTGGGCTTTTGAGAGAAAACAGTTGAGTTAAATCAGTTTTAGGTTAAGAGAAGTGGTTTGGTGAGATTTAGGTCTCAGTTGGCCAAAAGTCCGTGTGAGAGCTCCGGGGAGCTCGGATATAAAAGGAGGAGGAGGGGGGAACCCTCATTCTCTCATTTTCACTCTCTGTCTTTACTTTCTCTCTCATCCCTTCTCTCTCTTTTCTTCATCTCTCTCTATTTCTCTCGAGATTTCTCGAGTTAGTTAGGGGTGTTAGAGGTTTCTCAACCCTGATTTCGTGTTCTTGAGTGCGGGGAGTGGATTTCTTGGAAGATTGGCTCAAGAGTCTTTTCTCTCACATCCTCATCTTCCCAACTTTCAAATTTGGAAGTTTTAAAGGTAAGGGAAGCTTACTATTGCTTGATTCCATGTTTGTGGTCATTGATATGTTGATTCCTTGCCTTGAAATTGGTTGATTTTGATGATTGCTTGTGTGGATGTGGATTTTGGGAAAAATGGGTTTTGAAAGGGGTTTTTGGAAAATTTTGATGATGGGTGGATAAAGTCGTTATATAATCGGTTAGAAATGTACTAAAAGTGTCTAGAATTGTTTTGTGATTCTTGTGATAGATTGATTTGGTCAAAAATAACATGGATCATCTTTCTGCGAACTACAAAAATCGTGATTTGGCGATGGGTGACAATTAACAGAATGTTGTCAATGAACGACGAAATTTTCAGTTTAGTGATGGCAATTTTGCCTATAGCGACAGATTCTATCGCTAGGCGACAAAAAGTGGCGCCGGGTGACATCTTCACTGATTTTCACTGATGCTCTTGGGGATGTTGGCGCCAAGCGGCAGTATTATGCCGCCAGGCAACAGAGTTGTTGTGAGCAAAAATTTGAGTTTTGTTATTTTAGTTGAGTGAGACTTAGATCCAACAAAGAATGTGAAATGTAGTTGCTTGCCTTGAATTTCATGTTTAGATTTTAAAAGAAAAATGAATTCAAACTTGGTGATTTGTTTACTTTATTATTGTCATGGATTGGTTGATAATTGTTGGAAAGGTAATAGTTGGGTGGAAGGTTATCTAAATAGAAACCTCCATTAATTGTAGAATGAGGTGATAATGAAAAATATTACCTTACTTGTTGACCATGCAAGAGGCTGGATTGGGCCTGCATAGGTTGATGATGATTGTTGTAATTGAGTTGTTATCGTGGATCATGCATACATGCATATGTGCGGGCTAAGGTTGTGTGGGCCTCAAGTCGTGATGTGGGTAGGCATATAAAGTGGAAAGATGACCAGAGTTGGAACTCAGATGGGCTTGAAGGGTGACCAGAGTTGGAACTCAGATGGGCCTGTATGGTGACTAAAGTAAGAACTCAGATGGGCCTCCACCCTAGTGCCTACGCCTAGAGTGTTGAAAATCTCTTGAGAATTATGTCATCATACATCAATATATGGGGTTGATAACATGATGTATTGTGTGTAATGTTTGTAAACCTATTTCTCTATAAATATGGTTTCCATATTGAGATGATTAATGTATTTGATTATGTTGGATTAAACATTTTATGTTGGTTTTTGTTTCGTAAGCTTACCATTGCCTTCTTATGTTGTTGTTGGGTTGTCTTGTTGCTGTTGCCGTGTTGCTGTGACTGTGATGATCACGTCATTTTGGCTTGGGAGCAGAGGGAGAGTTGTTTGCAAATCCAACTTCTTAAGATTGATGAGAGAGGTCTTAGATGGAGATTGTGAAAAACCCTTTTTGTTTTGAGTAGAGCTTTTTTGGAAGCTCTTTTAGTTTACTTTTGGATTTGATGTATATGTTTTATAGCTGACCAGTTATAAGGAACTTTGAATTTTGTATACTCCATGGAGTTGTATATATAAACTGATTTATATTTTGCTTGATTCTACAACATATATGTATGTTTTACATATAGGACGATGATTGAGATGATATTTAATTTAAATGACTAAATAACTTTATGAAGTAAAATCTTTTATGTAGTGTTGTAGCGACAGAGGGTCATTACAAAGGCAATTGTTACAACTGCTTCAGGACCTGCAAATTTAGAATTCTTATAGAGAAAGGAAGGCTGAATGGAACCATCTCGTCATCCTCGTCACCATATGCGTGTCATGCATCTCCGGCGCAACATGACTTGGTCTTAGAGCAGATGCAACAGATCTCTCAGTATGATCATAAGTATTCTCCATAACTTTCTTACTCTCTCTCCGCTCGAAACTCCGTGATAATTTTCTCATGCTTCTTCAACGCCTCTCTTTGTTGCTACAATAGTGCAGCGAGATCTGCCATGGTGATCGATGGTGCCGGAATACCGTTCGCGTTAGAAGCTGCTTTAGGTGTGGCGGAAGTGGCTTCGCCGTCCTTGGGTGACGGTGGTGGAAGCTTTGGTGGCGAAGGCCCCACAACAGACTTATGGTTCCTCGTGTTGACCATCACAAACAAGTCTCTAAATAATGAAGAGAATCAGAAAACGATTCCCACAGACGACACCAATGTTGTGTGGTGGACACGAGAGAAGATCTCCGATGAGCTCCCATGGTAGTTGTTGGCATATCCGGTGGTGGCACCTGCAAAGACTCCAATGCTTAAGTCAGTAAAAGGGTGAGTGTAAGTGAGAAAAATGAGAGTGTATGTACCTGATGAGTGTGGAGTCTTTTATATAAAGTGTTTTTGGAGGGAAATTTTATTAGAGCTAGGTGCCACATGGCAATGTGCGTTTTGGTGCCTTATTACACACTTTCCTTGTTAGGCGCTTTCCATGCTTTGCCGGGATAGATGTAAAGTTAGACCAAGATAGTAAGGAATTTCTATTCGGGGTGTCCGTGGTCAAGCCAGCCGGGGTAGGCGGCAAGTAGGTTGACTTAGAGTTGTGTGTCCGAGTAACCTCCAAAGCAATTGTACCCAAGCCGGGGATGCTTGGAGAAAACATCGTTAGCTTAAAAGCCTAAGTTGGTCCTAGAACAAATTATAATTTATTTTTATTCTTTTTTTATTTTTCTCTTTTCTATTTTTTCTATTTTTTTAAGCCAAACACTTTTATTTTTACTTTATTTCTCACTTATTTCCATTCATTTATTTTTTCTTCTCTATTTCTATCTACTTTATTTTTCGTCTATTTCTTTTCTTCATACCAAATATACCCATACATTTCTTGTGAACTTTCTTGTAAATTTAATTTTTCAGGAAAACTTTAATTTTTTTGAAAAGATTTGTAAGAAAATTCCCATGTAATTTTTCTGCAAATTATCCTACATATTTATTTATTAATTTTTCAATATTTTTTAAAAAATTTACAAGAAAATCCGCAGGTAAGTAAATGTCCACGTGGTAATACCTTTGTGCGTTTAGAGCCTCGAGGTCTTCTTCTCCTCCTCCCAATCTCAAATCTGCTATTACCGTCGCTACCTTCTCTTCTCAGATCAATGGCTTAGGGTTAAGATTTTGCTTTGAAGAGCGAGAGGGCAATATGCAAAACGCTAATACGGATAATTAAGAACATGCATTTGGATCGCCGATTTGAACTCTATTTGTTATCGCCTCCATTGACACCGTACTACTTCTATTCTTTGCCATGGCTTCTCTGATTCATGTTAAATGCTTGGTCCATTTCAACATTTGAATTTAATTCCCGGATCTAATTTGGATGAGATCTACTTTCTTTGATTCCATTTCACTTAGGTTTGGTCTTTGATTCACTTAGGTTTCACTATTTGCCATTTGGTTATTGGTACTCTGATTATTAATTTGAAGATTTTTTTTGTTGTTTGTTGTAGCAATCACTTTTGGAGGGATTGCGTACTTTGCCCACAGCTACCTGATAGCTTGACATGGTTAACTTCTGAGAGTCTTCTGAATTTCAAATTTTCTTTGCGTGTAATTGAATATTTCTCAGGTATTTGGCTAACATAAGATGTGTTTTGAGTGTGATTATTTTGCTTGTTTAGGCATGCTTCAAGAAAATATGCTTCCAGCATGTAATTACATTGTTTTGGGATTTGAATTAAAAAAGAGTAAACAACTATCATGCTGTTTTTGTTTAATGAAGTTACATTATCATATAACTGGACCTAAATTTGTGAGGTATATGCAGATGCATGTACATTTAATTGCATTTAGTTGCGAGGTATTTGTCTATCCCGTTGCAATTACAGCAGATGCATCCTCTGGCGACCATGATGGGTCAAATGAAACTCCAACATCAACTCTCAGATAACTCAAGAAGTGTTTGAGATGGAGAGAGGAGAATTCCAGGTGAAGGTTGTTAAGCAGATCTTATGGGTAAATGGAATGAGGTATGAACTAAAGGAGATATATGGTATTGGAAATTCAGTGGAGGTGACTTGGATGGGAATGACCCAGGAAAAGAGTGCGTTATATGCTTGTCAGAGCCTTGGGACATAACTGTCTTTCCATGTCGCCATGGTATATACACTTTTCCTTTTTTTTAATTAATTTCTTTTCAATTGGTTGACAGACTGATGCTCTGATGGTAGTTATTAATATTGGGAGTATTAATTTACCAGAAAGTGTTAATGGTATCCATGTATGCTGCTGCCAAATTTCATTAAAGATCAGACTTTTTGTCATTACTTTTTATTTGTGCGAGTTTGGTTCAGTTTATTTTGAAGGAAAAGTTGCTTATTTTTGTCAGCTTCATGAAAGAGCTAAGTGATTATTTCCTAAAAAATAATTTATACCAAACATGCATGCTTAAGTTACTCTGTCGATAATCAGTAAATCTGTCTTGGCAAACTGATTATTATTTTTGCTCAACTTTAACTGTTGATATACTTTGGCTAGATTCATTTCCTTCTTGTGGTGTATGTGTAGCGGCTATGCAAAGGTTTTGAGGTTCCAGATGAATAGATGTCCAATCTGCAGACAACCAGTTGAGAGGCTTTTGTAGATCAAAGTCAGGCCTGAGCCTGAGGAGTGAAGATACAATGTTAGTGACACAAGCTTCCTGTACAGTCCGACATGCTTGTTTGGTTTTACTTCTAATTTTTTAAGTGGCTTCCCCTTCTGAACGTAATTGGATGTGTTTCTCACCTTCTCTTTGGATGACATCTTTTTATTTTAGTCTAAATTGCACATAACTCCATCCAACTTTAGGCCAGTTGCAGAAAATTTCTTATAGTTCACAATAATTCAGCAACTTAACTTTCTAAATTTATCAAACTCTGCTTAGTAGTGTCAATTTAATCTTTTGTGCATGTACAAAAAACCTGTTCTAAGGAATCAGTATGTATGGTGTGATAAGATCAAGCAGTCAAGTTGCTGTATTTTCAATATGGCTTTTGTTCAATTTGACCATTTGGCCAATAGTTGAAGGGCGGGTGGTTCATTCCAATTTCCACGAGGATGAGGAAATATAGGTTTAGGTTGCCTTGCGCATATATCTAGCCTTGTTTTCAGGTTGGCACAATATTGGAAAATTTATTTAACTTTCTCACTGTAAAAGAATAGATTGACAACCTCTTTGCCCACCTTGCATACCCTGGCTGATGTACCATTTTTGCTGTAAGTTCAACCAACAACTGATTTAATTGTACACTGTGACTTCAATTATTATGGAATTGTTTATGCTGACTTTATCTATATTTGACAACTACTACAGGTTTTCACCCTCAAGTGAAAAGGCTAATATCAACTCTGGATGATCATATTCAATGTTAGCTGTCACTACTATGTGTAGTTAGTTTAGTTTGTAAGGCATATTTTGGATAGAGAGCACATGTGGTACATGTAAGGTAATTGGCAAAATTGTATCGGTATGGTGCAAACATTCAACTTTTGTCATATTAATTCTATCATTTTTAGTTTATTGTACAAGTGTTTAGATATGAAGGACTTGGTTGTGATTCATATAACTTGCTTATTGTTAATACTTATTTCCTTAATTGGCAGTAATCCATCTTTGAAGGTTTTTTTTCGCCATTTCATTCATTTTTATAAATAAATCATACAATGAATAATGCTAGGTTCATCGTATGCATATAGTTATACTGGTTTTTCTTACTTGGCTTGGTTGTTCTAAACTTCCTGATTGTGGAATAATCTCGTTTAGAAAGGTGTAGAACCCTACTGGTCTTGAAGCCTGTTTGCCCAATCGTTCTCCTCATGAAGTGTCTCTGGTCAAAAAGACTGGTTTGTTATGATCCGGCTAAGAGGGCCATGGCAATGGAGCTGCTTCATGATAAGTACTTTAGTGAAGTACCTCTTCCTGTTCCTGAGCTGTGAGTTCCTCTAACCAGAAAGGGACAAGATGAGGATTCCCCTGGTGAGTGGCACGATTGTGATGACATGGGTTCTTACACTGATTTTGATGACTTTGGCCCTCTGAGTATCACCAGGACTGGTACCGGTTTGTTGTCTCTTGGACTTTTGTTTTTTTAGGGTGATATTTGCTATTAATTTAAAATCTCATGATTTTCTCTGCAGGTTCGTGACAGAGCAGCACTTTATCTGAACACACTTGGAGGTGATGGTTCAATTGTCCAGACAGGTAAAGATGTGAAAGATTTACTCTTCGAGTCATTTGATATCCCGCTTGTCAATCTGGAGACTAGTTTGGGTGCGAGGCAGGAGCCTTTAGAAGAGGCTTTTGACATAAATTCAGTGCACAGGGAGGTCAAGTCTAATTTTAGCTAGAGGATTTGGAGGTTGTCACAGCAGACTACATATTGAAAGTGAGGGTGCCTAATTTCAGGAGTGCATGGGCCCAGACTGTGAGCGAGTGGATGAATATCGTCTTGGCCCCAGGGAGAGTTTGGCTGAAGCTGTAAATGCCTTCATTAATCTTCATGGTATGCAGCCTTGTGAGGTAAGCCAATGATTCTCCTTCAAAGTGTGACAGAAGTCATCTTATTTATTTTTGAGTCCTGTTATTTATATTTTCTATAATATTTTTATTTTTTATTACATTATCTTATATATATATATATATATATATAAATGAAAACTTACACTAAAAAAATGAAAACTTTCAATGATAGCCTTTGGATCATAATTAAAAAAAAAAATTGCAACTAAGATTAAAACTCAATTAATCACTTTTTATGAGACCACCATTGTCACTGCCTCTACTACTACCACCACTGTCACTGCCGACGGCGGCGGCAGTAGTAGTAATAAGGACAGTGGTGGTGGCGGCGGCAGTGATGGTGACGGTGGTAGTGACAACAACAATAGTGGTAGTGGTGGTGGTGGTGGAGGTAACAATAATTGTGGTCTCATAAAAAGTGTTTAATTGAATTGTAATCTCAGCTATTAATTGTTTTTAATTGTAATCTAATGACTACTATTAATTGTTCTCATTTCTCATTTGAAACGCTTGCGTGTATATTGGAATAGAAGTTATATAAATTTGAAGTATATGAGTTGCTCAACACAAACTTAGTTTAAGAAGAATTAATAATGTATCAATACTTTATTAACCTATTGCACCAAAATTGGATACGGTAAGTTTATATAAGAATTTGTCCTCAGGCTATCAATTGATCAGCTACTAATAAAATGCCTATTAATTAATTTTTTTACTTAGCTTAGATTTAGAGATGTAAATACAGGACCGCGTAGCTGCTAGCTTATGGGGTTCATTGTGTTTTTCACTTCTTGCATAGAGTTGGTCGTCTGATGATGATTTGGTGGAAGGATAAGAGATGAAAAAGTAGGGTCTGATTAGTCACCTGAACATTGTCTTATTGCATAATGCATGAAAGATTATGAAACTTTCTATCTGATTAGCTTCTGATTTAAGATATCTGTGCAATCTCTTGCATGTAGATATGTGCCATGAGTTTGAGAGGTTCAGCACCTACTTGGGTGATCTTAAGGTTGCTGTCTTTTATGTTGGCTTGCCATGATAAGCAGGTTATGATGTTTTCTGCAACACTCAGCAAGGAAATTCACCTAGTCTGCAAAAAGAAGAAAAAAATAAAAAATGCAAGATGTAATGTCCCTGCATTTTACATAATGCATGCATTCCCGGTAGCATTTTAGATACTGAGGTAGTGTGGTATATCATCAAAAATTGCTTTTCTTAATTTTTAAATCAATAATTATTATATTTCTTTAATTTTTTATTTCAATAATATGTATATAGCTTATGACTTTCCTTTTTTCTACAGATCCTGAATAATATGAATTGGGGGAATGTAATCCTCTACAGTCTAAGAAATCAACTGTGCAGTTATAATCTTATGGCTTTCATGTTTTGTAGTCAGTTTTTACACGTGTTTTTAATGAAAGCAATCTTTTTAATGGTTGAGACAGTGCAGTTCATTTTGCACTTGTAAGGATCCAAATCCTGAATCGAGACAAAGGTAATTTCGGATTCGGTATTTGGAGACAGGATTGATGGAGAATCATTTTATTATATAGCATAACTAGGCTTGGAAGAACAAATAAACAATATTTATTGGGCCAATCAAAAGCAAGTTTTTTCTCGCTCGGAACCAAGAAAAAGGTAAAGTGCATATTTTTAACTTTATACAATTTGATTTAACTTTTTAACTTTATTTTATTGTATATAATATAATATATATTATTAGAAGTGTATTTATATGTATATATGTATATATAATAGCTGTAATTATCGTATTAATATGTATATATTACATGTAATAACTATAATTTATAATTTACTATTATTTCATAATTAAATAAAAATAATATTAAAAAAAAATAATATTAAAAAATGAGTATATAAATAATAAATTCATGTGAATATTTTGAAAATTTTAAAATTATTTATTATATTATTTTTTTTAAAAATTTGCAGGAAAATTATCTGCCAAATTTCTTGTGGATTTAAAATTTGTAAGAAACTTTCTTGGGAATTTCAAAATCTGCAGGAAAGTATTCTGCAAATATCAAAATTTGCAGGAAACTTACGTGCGGAAATTTTTTGTAGATTTAATATCTGCAGAAAATTTCTTGTGGAATTTCTTGCAAATTTTTTTGCAGAAAACTTTCCTTCCGATTTTTCAGCAGGAAACTTTTCTGTGGAAAAAATCCACAGGAAATTTTGCAGAAAATTTTGTGTATTTTGAAATCTGTTGAAACTTGTTATCCATGCAAGAATTACTTGCGGACCAAAATTCGGGGGAAAATGGACACATAATAGGAGAAATTCTAATAGTGAGAAAACTAACTAAAATATCTAGGAATTAAGCATTTTAGTCATAGAAGTAAGATTTTAAACTAACAGCAAAAGAATATGTTTTAACTAACAGTAAAATAATTATATATAACATAAAATTTAACTAACAGCAATTATAACAAAACAGCGAATGACAAAACAAGTAAAAATAACCAAGGAACAAATATAAGTAACAAACAATAATAGATAAGGAGAATTATGATACAGTAATTCATAAAAGTTAAAATAACACAAGTGGCAGAAATTTAAGTAGAGCAGGTTTAATATACAGATTTTTAAACAATTAACAAAAAACAAAATAAATTAAAGTTAGTTAGAAACAAAAGATAAGAGGGTTAGTAGAGGTTAGTAATAGTTAGAAGAAGTAGGTAGAAGGGTAGAAACAATTAAATTTTAATTATGAATTAAAAGCAAATTAACGTTTAAATATTTTTAATCAAATAAATAATAGCAATTATACAAGATAAAAATAAAGAAACAAGATAAGGTTAGGGACACCTTAGCAAATATCCATGGTTATATCTTATTTTAAGAGTCATGATAGATGCCTTCTCCTATCTTAAAAAATTTGATGCTTTGACAGAGTGACGTTTTCTTTAACTTTGTAGAATGTTGGTCCTCACGATCTACTTTGTATCAATTAAGAATTTAAAATAGATTTTTGAGTGAAGAAAAGAGAAGGGCGTGTGGTTTTTGGGACTATTAGGCTGATCCTATTTATATGATTTTAGAAGTTTTATGGGTTAAATATGAATTTGGTCCCTCAACTTTTTTCAATATTTGTTTTTAGTCCCTAATCTAAATTTTGAGTGGTCAAAGACCCCAAACTTTCCTCTGTTATTGATTTTGGTCCCTGTCGTTTAAATCTTCTGTGAAGTGCACTACTAGCTTCCAAGGTGGCGAATTGCTAGATACCAGGTGTCTGAAGAGGCCCACGTGGGAAGGAATGTGTGGACAAGTCAACAAAATAATTTCTTTTCATTTTTTAAGTGGTTATTTTAATTAAATAATTTAATTAATTTAATTGGTTAACAAATTAAAAAAACAAAGGGTAAGCGAAAAGGAGAAGCCCTGCTCTCTTCTCTTTTTAGTATTGTTTTCGTTTGGGGTTTATGAAACCCTAGTAGAGCTAAAACGTGTGTAGCAGCTTTGTAGGGGAATATTTGTCCTTTGTAGCAGACATTGGCTGGTGCAGGAGAGATTCTCTATTGGTCCCACTATAGTTAAAGGTGTTACTTTATTTGGACCAAGGTAAAGTATTCGTTCTTTACTTCTTTTGTGCGTTTGTGGTGCGTAGTGTGCCTCATGGGTTTGTGTTGTTGTGGTTGGTGTCTATAATGAAGGCATGTGTTGTTTTTATTCGTAGTTTGTGGGTTGGTGCATGTCTTGAAAGCTCTTGGGTGGGGTGAGTGAAAGGTTTTTTGGGAAAGTTTTACTTTGTTGGGTTTCGAAGACTTTTGTTGTGTTGTTTGCTTGTGGAGGGTTTTTTGGTCTTCTGTGGTTTTGTGTGTGTGTGAACCGTAAAGCATTTGCACAATGTTATGTCTTGTCTGCCTATTTGTATGTGTGGTCCATGTCAGAGCATGTGGTCAATTTTTTATTACTATTTTATTATTTCATTACTTTTAAATTTTTTTTTTTTATTTTTTTGTGTTTTTATTTGTTCAAAGAATGTCATTTATAGTGGTAATACATCACAGGGGTTCTTTTGCCAAAGAACCCCATCTGCATTACAAACACGGTAGTTAGCATCGCGCGTCGAGTCGTAAGATTGTACGTGTTTACGATCTTTTCCCCCCTTTGCAAGTTCGAGTCTGGTCTGGATTGCAGATTTTCCAGATCGCTGCGGATCGACGAGGAAGATCGCACCTCGCAGCGGAACGACACGTTTTTGTGACCTGTTTGCGGGTTAGTTCGCGAGTTGGGTTTTCAACCTCGTTTTAAAACCCGAAATTAAAAACCCCTTTCAGCCCAAAAAAACCTAACTTAAGCCCAACTTTTGTTTTCCTTATGGGTCGAAAAAGTCTTGCGCCCTCTTTGACCAACAAAAAGCAATAAATGCTACTTTCCCTTTATTAAAAAACGGAAATTTACTGCCCCACCTTTACCAAAAAACATAAAATTACCGCCCTTATCTCTGTCGTGCGATTAATCCCCTATTTTATCAATTTCATGGGATTAATCCCCTTATAACTGTAATTCCATCTCCCCTATTCTTTGTTTGCATGGCGTGAAGTCGTGGGCTGTGCGAGACGCTCACACCCTCATCTTGGTGGGCCTGGAGGCAAAACTGCAACACTCCAAATCTCTTGCCTGGACTGCTAGAGCGTTCTCTTTTCTCATATCTGCGATTTTGTTTGGTTCAAGGCCGCTACCATTTGCTCTATTTCTCTCATTTCATCTTTGTCAAATTGCTGCCCTGCACCATCATTATTCATTTAAATGACTTCAAATCCAATTTCATATTCCTTTGAACCTATGGCTCCTAAGAATGTACCTATGGCTCCCAAGAATGCTGCTGGAAATAGGAGTGATATAGGTTGGAAACATTGCATTTCAGTTGGTGGGGATGCTAGAAAACTTCAATTCAAATATTGTCAGAAAGTAATTACTGGAGGAGTTTACTGGTCGAAACATCATTTGGCTGGTACTCAAAAAGAGGTTGGAGCTTGCAAGGGTGTTACCAATGAAGTGAAGAAGGAAATGTGGGAAATTGTTGTTGGTTTGCAACAAAAATTGATCAAGAAATCAAGTGTTAACGAGGAGGAGGAAAGTGCAGAAGTTGGTGATAAAAGAAAAAGCAAAGAAGCTACTGACACCTTTAGAAATATGTTCAAGAGAGGAGTTAGCACACAAGCCACCATCAATACCATATTTAAGAAGAGCATGAGAGAGAATGCATGTCAAGTAATTGCTAGGTTTTTCTACAACAATGCAATACCTTTCAATGTGGCAAGAAGTTTGGTGTTATGTTTGATTTGGTTTCAAGGCATGGCCCAGGATTTAAACCTCCATCTTATCATGAGATTAGAGTTAAGTATTTGAAGGAAAAAGTGAAACATACTGTGAACACCCAATTTTATCCGGGTTAAAAGTTTTAAAATTGAATTAAATAAAAGTTTTAATAATAATGATAATAATAATAATAATAAAGAAAGGAAGTTTTTTTTAAAAAATAAAAGGCAACTAGGTTTTAAAAATGTTCTGTTTTGGGCTTGCATTTGTAGAGGCCTATTCACGAGTAAAAAAATGAATTGGAAACATTGGGCTAGGCCCACTTCAAGTAAAACAAAAATATGAGAAAATAAAAAAAAGGGAATGGAAAAAGGCAACAGAAAAAACATAAGAACCTTCTGGAAATGGTTGGTTGTATTAAAAAATGAATCTGAAAAAAATTGAATTTGGAGGGACTCGGTTCTTTATAAAAAGACGGATACTAAACTAAGAGAAGGGAGTTAACACGTTGCTGAATTAGGAGGGGAAGCTCTGGGAGGTTTGAAGAGAGAAGATCAGAGTGCTGTCACGCTGCTGAATTGGAGAATTAAGACATTTTGTTTTGGAGGAGAAGGCTTCGTAGGTACCATCCTTTTTTTTCTCTTCCATTCTATTTGCAGAAATTATCTATTCTCTATCCCAGGTTAAGCCATCTCCTATTTGTTTTGGTAATCATGAGTTGATTTTGTAGTTGGTATTTGTCTATTGGATTTGTGCAAAATCGATTGATCTATGTATCATACTCTGCCTATAGCTTATCATAGTTATTCGTCAATAACATAGCCACTCCATTCCCTGTATCACACGCTACAATACTGGTATCAATTCCATTTTAGAACCATGAATGATATAATCACACATTAATTTACTCTCCTTGTTTCCAATTAAAATGATCATTCATATCCACAGGCCGCACACTTTGATATACAGACATTTAATCCATATGTTCATATCACACAAAGATTTCCAGAGAGTCAATACTCACATAGATTCTTCACAGCGGCACTCACTAGTAGTCACAATGTCGCACCACTAAAAAAGGAGAAAAAGAAAATTAGTGAATAAATTGTATCAATCTGCTTGTGTTCACTATGCCACGACACATATATTCAAATTCAAAACCAAGCACCGATAACAATAAAAATTGAAGGGTGCACAAACTTGAGCGAAACTTCCTAAAAACCATCCCTGTCACTGTTGCAAAGCAGATCTGTGCAGCCGTGTCGATAGCCCAAGACCCTGTTCGCTTTTGCCTCACGTGTCACGGCCATCTGCGTAAGTGGAAGAAGCTTCTAGATGCAGCGCAACAAATTTCCTCTTCCTGGAGCCTTGAGGATTTCGTTTTAGTTTAGTAGATATGAGCCCAAGCCCATTGAATTCTCTTTTAAACAAATGATTTGCTAAAAGTGACCCTCCTAGCCCAATTTAGAATCATATAATGCAACTAACCATTATTTAAATTATTAGCATCTTTTTCTTTCTTCAGCCGACAAATAATAAACGTCCATTTTTATTTATTTAATTATTTTTCTTTTCTTTCATTGATTATACTTTCACATGTCTTAATCTTTTATATAGATGTAATGAATTTGGAAATACAACACCAATACCTTTTTAAAGTACCTTTTTATAAAACTAACTTTAAAACAATTTATTAAAAAAATAAAGTTGATATTTCTTTAGTTAATTAAATTATTAATCGAAAATTCAATTCCTAAATCGAATATGTGCGCACAAAAGTACTTCCTAAAAAACATAACCTCTATAATATATTTTGTTAACGTAAAAATGTGATAATCGAATATAAATGTTTATTAGTTAATGTTTTTAGCAAATAAAGGGTATAATATTAATACTTTTTTTTATTCTTTTAGTAATTAATGTAATAAATTTATCGACGTATGTTTCATATAAAGTTTAATTAGTAAATTGCTAGATAATTTAAAATAATTCAAAATAAAAATAAAGAATATAAGTTTAGTGATTCATGTTGGGTCTAGGACCCACTCGAATATCACAAAAACTTTAAGTTTAAAATTGATTAATAATTTGTTAATTGATATTTCTTTTGTAATAAAACCAAAACATATAGATTTAGTGATTTATCATGTTGGGTTTAGGACCCACTTGAATATCACGAGATCTTCTAGAACTTTGTTTTACAAGAGTATTCTACATTTGTTAGGCCGCTTATCATTGTGGATAATACTCTATAATATTTAAGATTTAATATCTTAATATATTAATAATAATAATAATAATAACTAAAAAATATATAACCAAAAACATCAACCCACAAAATGATTTTCTACTCAAAGAACTACGTGAGTCTGATTTCCTCATTGCACCGGAGGATATGTAGGAGCAGAGGCCCACCCTTGTCGATCTCAAAAATAAAAAATTTAATGTCTTTCCAAAAATAAAATATTATCTTCTTAATTAAAATTCGTTTGATAAAAATAATAAAATTTGTAAACATATTTTCTTTTCTTTAAAGGGTAAAATAAATATTTTAGAAGCTATCCATTTTTCACATTTAATTAGGGGTAACAGTCTTTACGACGGACGTCGTAGGGTGCTAATACCTTCCCTACACGTAACTGACTCTTGAACTTATATTTGGTTTCACAGACCACATTCTTTCTCAGGTTTTTTCCATATGTTTTCCCTTAATAAACTATGGTGGCGGCTCCTCTAATTTTATTTTCATTTTTGCCATTTCATCATGACCCCGGTTGCGACACATACATCGAATGCTTTGGAAGAACATAGAGCTAAGTGGAACAAAATAAGGTGCACAATAATGACTGATGGGTGGACCGACAAGAGAAGAAGGACGATAATAAACTTCTTAGTAAATAACCCGAAGGGAACAGTCTTTTTGAAGTCCATTGATGCATCTGCAATATCCAAAGTAGCTAAAATTTTTTTTGAGATGATAGATGGTGTTGTTGAAGAGGTTGGGGAAGACAATGTTGTTCAAGTTGTGACAGATAATGTACCAAACTACAAAGCTGCTGGTAAGATGTTGATGGCAAAGAGGAAAAGGCTGTTTTGGACACCTTGCGCAGCACATTGTGTTGACTTAATGTTGGAAGACTTTGAGAAGAAGATACCGATTCATGGGGAGACAATTCCAAAAGGTAGAAGAATTACAACCTATATCTATTCTAGAACTTCTCTCATTTCTCTATTGCAACACTTCACAAAAGGAAGAGATTTGGTGAGATCGGGCATTACTCACTTTGCCACATCTTACTTGACATTAGGGTGCCTTCATGAGAACAAGGGAGCTTTGATTAGAATGTTCACTAGTAATGAATGGAAGTCTAGTCGGTGTGCATAATAAACAAAGGATGGGAAATTAGTTAAGGATGTGGTTTTGGATAAGGACTTTTGGAAGAATATAATAGTTTGTTTAAAGGGTGCATGTCCTCTAATTGAAGTGCTTCGATTGGTTGATTTGGATAAAAAACCAGCCATGGGGTTCATTTATGAGGCAATGGACCAAGCTAAGGAGAAGATTCAAAATGCTTTCAATGATGTCCAAAAAAGGTATTTATATTTATAAGTCTATTAGTATCAAACTATCAATTTATTCTCAGTGGTTTTGAAAAGGAAAACTAACTCAATTTATTGTATTTTTTAGTTATTGCCTCTATGGAACATCATTGATGAAAGGTGGGACAAGCAACTTCATAGGCCTTTGCATGTTGTAGGCTATTTTCTTAACCCTCAATTGCATTATCGTCCTGGATTTAAAGTTGATTTGGAGGTAAAGCGAGGTCTACTTGATTGCATAACAAGGATGGTGGTAGATGATGATGAGCAAACTTTGATTGATGTTCAAATTGATGATTTTAGGAAACGAGCTAAGTTTTTTGGTTGTCCCTTGGCCACTCGGTCAATTGATTTAAAGACTCCAACAGATTAGTGGGAGTCTTACGGGGATGAACATCCAGAGCTCCAAAAATTTGCCATTCGTATACTAAGCTTGACATGTAGCTCCTTTGGATGTGAGCGTAATTGGAGTTCCTTCGAGATGGTAAGCTTGGTGATACATGAATTATAAAATAGTTATAGGACTACTAGTCTACTACTTGCTTATCATATTTGCATTTGTATTTGTTTAGCTTCACACAAAGAGAAGAAACAGGCTGAAACAAAACACAATGAATGATGTTGTTTTTGTCATGGCTAATTCAAAATTGGCCAAGAAGAAACAAGCAAGAAAACTGATTGAGCTAAATCTTGATGATTGTCCAACCGATGATGAGTGGATTATGGAAGGTGAGGCTGAGCATGGGGAGAATAAAGGTTTAGGTTTGGATGTAGACAACTTGGATTTGGATGAAAACTTGGTTTCAATCCAAGTTGGAGAGGATGAGACTACACCACCACCTCTAGATGATTTGGACATTACTGATTTAAATGGTGAAGGAGATGGAATTGGAAAAGATGGAGTTGAAGATCTCTTGAGTGATTATGATTTTAACTTGCAAGATTATTTACTTTAGAGTTTAGATATTTAGATCTTTATGTTTTGGTTTGGTGTTTTGAAGTTTGAACTACCTTATGTCTTTGACTGTTTTGTACTTAGGATTGGATTGTATATGACTTTATCATTTGAATTTCAGGTCAAGTTTGAACTTTGAAGTGTGATTTATAGGTTTATGCTACTTTATATGCACATATATATGATTGTATACGCATATATATGAATTTTGTAGGATCTTACGATCTGTGTTACGATCCCCCAATTTACGATCCAAACTCCTCTTCCCGATCTTGAGTAAGATCTCGATTTTGACTACCATGATTACAAAGATGCAGATGTAAATGTTGTTAAGGGTTTGGATATGGACACTTGGTCCTATTTTGAAGCTGTTTCTTTGGTAAAGGACTTGGGTTACCTTGGTGAGTTCAGATTGTGGTGGAAAAAGAATAATGTTGAGTTTGAAGAAGGGTTGAAGGAGGTATATGAAGATAAGCAAGCTCTAGATCTAGGCAATTATGCAATATTACATAACACTGAAGTAGATATTTATGTGGAGCACATTTCAGTCAATGAACCTAATTTCGTAACAGAAGAAAGTCTTTTAACTAATGGAGATGCTAGTATGAATGAATGTGGGAAGGCTACTATTGTTGACAGTGATGTCCATGAAAGTGTGGTGGATGATGGTGTGGATGCAAGTGTGGTGGGTGCAACTATAGATGATGCAAATAAGGTGGATACAAGTCGAGTTCATGCAAGCGTGGTGGATGTAGGTGTGGTGGGTGCAAGTGTAGATGGTGTAATTGGGGTTGATGCAACTGGTGTTGATGCAAATGTAGTGGATGCAAATGTGGTTGATGCAACTAGTGTTGATGCAAATGTGGGTGATGTGGAAACAAGTATGCATTCATGTGGGGAGGATGCTATGGAAACAAGGCAGCATGGAGATGGGAAGGATCATATGGAAACATGTGTGTTAGATGGAAAATCAGTTGGTGGGAAGGATCATGAGAATGCAGCGGGAGTGTTGGGTCAGAATGATGGAAGTGAGACTGACAATAGTGATGAATCATTCAACCCCAGTACAATGGTCCACTCCCATTAATCTATTTTTTTTATCATTGTTTTATTAAAAAATGTTGTTTTTGATAGTGTGTTATTTATCACATGACTTATCAAATAAGTTGAGATGTCTAAACAAAGAGCTACTGAACAGGGACCATATTAGTAGAATGGTAACATGGCAGAGGGACAGGTAACTGAGGGAAGAACATACATATTGAACAGGTGTTGGAAGCTTACAAAGTTTTTCAAGCTACTTATGTAAGTTATGTTAGTAAATTGTCTGACTTTGTCTTTTTATTCTCTTTTCTAAACCCCAAACCAATTTTAATGCCCAATGTACACAGGAAGTTGTTTCACGCTCCAAGATAATGAAGAAGTAGATGGTGGTAGGAAGCATTTTACTGATGGACAATTTCAAGTATCAACACTGAAGACAGCATCTTGGACGTTGTTTTGGACACTTTTGAACCTTTTTTGGTTATATCCTAGTTTAGTGTGGTTTTTTGTTCGAATGTACATGGACAATGGGTGTACTAGGATGTTGGGATGATATTTCAAGTTTCATGTATCGGGGGGTTACAATGCTAAGTTGTTAGGTTATACCCAGTCTAGCTTCGTTTTTTGTTTGTGTACATGAATGTTAGATTTCCTTGGTTCCAGGGACATTAGCTTATAAGCATGAGTGATAACTGTTGTGTAAAACAGTATTTAGACTAAATGTTATGTCTATATATAATTCACCTTCGCTTTTACTGATTTCTTCATTTAGAATTGTATCTATTTGTAACTTGATCTGTTTTCGGGTCTGATATATATGAATCCACCTTTAGACAAAAAACTAAAGTGTTGGTTTAAGAAAAATAAACATGTTTATAAACTCCATAATTGAGTGTGTATCATACTATCAATGTGCATAGAACATTAGACACGGTTCAACATGAAAACTTTGCAAACATTACACTGAAATCATTCAACAACAAATTTAAAAATAATGTACTCATAAATAAGTAAACAATACAATTTATAATTTCATTTCAAGGGACATTACAATGTTCAACATGTACATCAAACAATTTCCATGACACTAGAGCCTTCCTACCATTAACCTTAACAAAACACTATATTAGGTGATTCACTCACAACATCAACCTATTACATAGCTACCCAAAACATAATCAACTATTACACCATTCCTAGCCTCTGCATAAGCTGCATTTGACAACACATGTCATGCCTCCAAACACAGTGAACAACCACAACATTACAACAAAAACCAATAAGCATTTTCCCTTCCTCCTTTCAACATTAACCTTCTTCTGCAACTTAGCTATTTTCTTCTTATGTTCTTTAACAGCTTGTGTAACCATTTGATCAATGACATCTAATCCGCCATCATTTTCATTAGCCCACCGAAATTAGTCAGAGTGAATTCCCCTCTGCAAGGTTACCCAAAAAATCAAATCAAAACATGGCTTTAAATAGTACAACTAATGGATTCAAACACAGGAATGAGTTTAACCCACCAACGTCGAAAGAAAAAGGAAAATGGGTTTAAAAAGATAAAAACAACCTTCTAGTTAGGCAACCCAAAAGAGTCTTCTTGGGTTCCTTGCACTCTGAGAGGTTACAAGACCCCCTCTATCTCTACACAAGCATCTTCTCCAACCCGCAACAATGGAAAAGGAAGACGAAGTGGAAGACAGCACAACCCGATCCGTAGAAGAGACGACATACGACCCTGAGGTAGAAGAAGCTCTTCGAATTGGCATGGTGTGGAACGTTCTCCTTTCCATCTCTGAACGATACCCTCCACTCTCTTCTTTGCAACTCCTAGCAACTTAGGGCAAGCAATGGTTCTCTCCACAACTAGTTTGAAATACAAAGCACAAAATATAAATTTAAATTAAAAACAAATAATCAATTAAAATTGAAATTAAATAATTAAAAACTCAAAATTTCATGTGGATCAGACAGGTCTGGCCACGTCATCAACTGTGCCTACCTAGCATCCAACAATTTGCCATTTTGGAAGGCTAGCATACACTTAACAGAGAATTTAAACAGTAGGGACCAAAATCAATAATGGAGGAAAGTTTGGGGCCTTTGACCAGTCAAAATTTAGATTAAGGGCTAAAACCAAATTTCAAAAAAAGTTTAGGGACCAAATTCATATTTAACCCAAGTTTTATTTAATAATTTTTAGGTTAGCTTAGGTGTCTTAATTTTATAAATTTAGAGTTGTGACTAATCAAACTTACTTTCATGCAACCTAAAAATTTGCCACCTTACAAAGCTATAGGGCTTAGGCAATCATTACTTAGTATTGGAACTAAAGATGCATAAAGGGTCTGACCCTTAAAAGTTTTAATGATAACGAAGACTATTAAAATTTGTGATCCTCTAATAACTACATTTCATTTGCAATTTGACCTTATATTTATAAGTTTTCATGAAAAACACCTTTAAAATATAAGCGGTTTATAAGCATGTTTTATCATAATCATCCAATGCTTTTACTTTATAATCATCCAAAGTTTTGCTAATTAACCATCCAATGTTTTGTGATAAGATCGTCCTACATATATATATATATATATATATATATATATATATATATATATATATATATATATATATATATGTTTCAAACTTGTATAGTTCTTTCCCCAAGTGTGAACCTTTCAAAAACCATACATGATTTATTCAAAAATTGTTTTGAAAATCTAGCTAAGTTTGTTTATTCACGCAAAATTTGTTTTGATTCAGACGTTTCTAATAAGTCCTGAATCACAGTACCATAAAGCACAAAGCAAGTCAACTTATCAGCCACAAGCATTTTGCAAAGCGTGAAAAGCATAAAGAACTTTTGACGTATCAGAAAAGTAGTATAACTTTTAGGTATAAATATTTGTGCAGCTGTCTACATTCATTCTCTCTCTTGCTGATAAAGAGAAAAGGATTTTGATATAGCTTGAAGAGTGTATCTCATGCATTTATGCCACACTAGCATGGGAAGAAATTTCCCTCCAACAGATGCCTTCACCTTAGTTATGTAAAAAGCATTCTTGCTGAAGAAGACAAAAGTTACATGAACAAGTCCAACAAATCTACGCTAAGCTCTTAACTAAGTCATTGGACGATACCTGTAGCACTTAAGTTTCATATTCTTTGTAATCACAAAGCTTTGTATTTAGAACTTAAGTTTCATATCCCCACTTGTGTGAGTTAACCTACAAAGAATTTCTTTGTGAAAGCCTAAATAGGCTTAGTGAAAAAAAATTCTTGTTATAAGTAATCTCGAGCTGAGATTACATTGGTGTAAGGCCTAAAAAAGATGTGAAGAATGCTTTTTATAAGTGTTGTTTTTAGTGGAAAACCTTTAAGTAGAAGGGACTAGATGTAGCTCTTAATTGAAGAATGAACCAGTATAAAATCTGTTGTATCTTATCATACAAATATATTTGCGAAAAGTTTTCTAAGTGTCCATACACATAATTCAACCCTTTTTCTTGTGTGTATCCTATTTATTTTAGTTCACATCAAAGCTCGACCTCTCAGGGTTAAGCATCTAACAGTTTAGGGGTAGAAACGATCTTAGAGCATGATGGAAAACAAAGGATACACTGTGAACAGATATCTTCTCTTCAAGGGACAAAACTATGACTACCAGAAGCTAAGAATGATAGCATTCTTTGATGCATGTCACATAGACATGTGGGATGTTGTAGAAAAAAGAAACTACATTACAAAAGGTGAGAATGGTGTTGAGATCCCTCACCCTCCCTAGACAAAAGAACAAAAAATAGGGTATCTGCTAAACTCTAAGGCTAGAAACTTTATCATTTGTATTCTCACTAAAACTGAATATGAAAAAGTTCATAGTTGTAAATCTTCTAAAGAAATGTGGGATACCTTGACATTAGCCTATGAGGCAACCTCACAGGTAAAGGATTCTAAACCATTGAACAAATGTTTTAGCAGTTTTAAAACATTACAAACAACCTATGGTCTCTGGATAAAACTTATAATAATTATGATCACATAACCAAAATTCTACAAAGTTTACCTAGATAGTGGAGACCTCAACTAACAACTTTACAAGCATCCAAGGACCTAAAAACTCTACCCTTAGAAGAGCTCCTTGGAACTCTCAAAGTTCATGACATAAAGTTGAAATGTGGGTCACAAGATACATGAGTCCTGTTGAGATGTTTTACCTCATTAGGGGATATCACCAACTGAATGCTTTGATGAAAAGTAATCTCCATTTAGTAGAGTTAGTCACATGCATGAGTTTTCATCCATCTATAGTGGTTATTGTTAAGATCATGACAAGTGTACCTGTAATGACCCTCTGCCGCTACAATACTACTCTTCTACTTCATCTCTTGGAAGGCTTCTTTTAATAATGATATTAGATTAAGTATTATAAAAATACGTTTTTGTTTTTCGCTTTCTTCATCTTTAGAGATAATAATAGAGAAAACTATTCATTCCAACCAAAATAGTTATATAAATGTATACATCTAGAACTCAAGAAAATATATACACCAACATTATTAAACATTTTTATATCAATAAATACAGGATACAAAACACTCTCTCTATAGCTGGTCACACTTTACATTCTTTTAATAGAAATAAACAATTAAAGGAATATCAATTCCTCTAAAGGAACAAAAGTAACCCTCCATACATGTTCCATCTCCCCACTTGCTGAGGCAAAGCTTCATCATCAATTAAGAGAAGCTAAACCTGCAAAAAACTCAACATCTGCTTTCACGCCAAATACGTGATCATCATAGGCACGAACCACACGTGCAAACAATACAAGGGTAAGCTTACTTGAAATAATAAAACATATGTTTTAAAAGTAAAGTAATAGAAAAATTCATTCATTCCATATCAAAATCAAATAGAGAATAGCAACAACGTCAACAGCAAGGCATTATCCACACCTCTACCACCACCTCCAACCAAAATAGCAACCACGACAATAAACCACCACAACAACAATACTACCTCCGCTACTAACATACATCACAACCACAATTTCCAAGAAATCATAACAACAACAACAACAACATTACCACCACCAACATCATTAGTTACAGACAAAAGCTTCATTTATATATAAAAATTCAAATAAAGTTTCATGATATATAGTCACATTCTTTCTTAGTGATATCAATCACCATACTAATGCATGAAGACACTACTCTCGAGAGATTTATACATATCAGGCGTAGGCACTAGGGTGGAGTCCCAACTGAGTTCCTACTCTGGTCACCATCTAGGCCCATCTGAGTTCCAACTCTGGTCACCATCCAAGCCCATCTGAGTTCCAACTCTAGCACCCTTCAGGCCCATCTGAGTTCTAACTCTGGCACCCTTCAGGCCCATCTGAGTTCCAACTCGGGTCTCCTTTCATTTTACATGCCTACCCACATCACGACTTGAGGCCCACACAACCTTAGTCCACACATATGCATGTATGCATAATCTATGATAACAACTCAATCACGACCATTCATAAATATCTATATGTACATGTATATAATTACATCATCACAACATCCACTCAAAAACAACAATCAACACATCATATATATATATATCAACATATCACCACGTGGCCTACTTAGCACTACCTATGGTCCAACAATCACTACTAACTCCATGCAGGCCCAATCTAGCCTCTTGCATGGTCAACAAGTAAGATATCTCATTATCACCTCATTCTATAACTAGTGGAGGCTCTACTTGAGCAACTTTCCACTTAATTATCGTTTACTAACATGTTGTCAAACCAATCCATAACAATAGTAAAGAAAACAAATCACCTAGTTTGGAATAATAACAACAACATGTGGAAGTCCTATCTAAGCAACCTTCCACATCAACACATATCCAACAATATCATAAGCCATCAACATCATTCATAACCATTCATTATATAACAACACAAATATCCTCAAAATCAAGCATACCGTAAGAATTTATCTTTCTTTTAGATCTAAACATTTTATTTTCCTATATTTTAAAGGATCACACCTAAACATCAAATCCAAGGCAATCAACTACCTTTCACATACTTACTTGGACTCAATTCTCATTCAAGAAAAAAAATCAAATTTTCATTCACAACATGTCGCCCGGCGGGAGGAAAATGCTGCCCGGCGGCCTTGACGCCCGGCGGGAGAAACCTGTCGCCTGGCGACGTTCTTCCAGAAGCCATTTTCTAGGCTCGGGAAGAACCTCGCCCGGCGGGAAGAGGCCGTCGCCTGGCATCACTCGCGATGCAAAGAGTTTTTGAGCTTCGATTCTTCAATCCCATGAATTCTAATTGCTATACAATCAATCCCAATCAATTATAACCACTTTTAATTCATTTCTAACCGATTATACAACAATTTTATCCATAAATCATTCTCAAATCTCAAAATCCCTTTCCAAAAACCCATTTTTCCTAAAATATCAAACCCACCAAATATATCCACATCCACAGAGATTCAACCATTTCCATAGCAAGAAATCAACATATCAACGACCACAAACATGAAATCGAACAATAGTAAGCTTCCTTTACCTCAAAAGCTTCCAAACTTGAATTTTGGTCCTTTGAGAAAACTTGTGTCTTGAGTTAAAATCTTCCACAGATTTGTCCCTTCTCTCCCCACAATCACTAAGTCAGGCTTAGAAAGCTTCCAACACACTTATCAACCTCAAATCTATAAAGAGAGATTGAGAGAGAAATGAGGAGAGAGAAACTGAAGAGAGAGAGAAAAAAAGAGAGAATAAGGGGTTTCACCCCCTCCCTCCTCCTTTTATATCCGAGCTCCCTGGAGCTCTCACACGAACTTTTGGCCCACTGAAGCCCAAATCTCACCCAACCACTCACCTTGTCCTAAAACTGATTTAACTCAACTGTTTTTCTCTCAAAACCCAAAATCACTCTCACAACATATCTAGATTGGCTCAAGCACATATCTCAAACTTCCTAAGTTCAATCTAGAATTCAAACAAATAATTCACCACTTTCACCACATATAATAAACCATACACAACAACAATAACCTCAACATACAATATGAATTTGTCTTTCTTGTGGAGTTTAAATATTTTTCCAAAGTTCTCAAATATCACACCAAACAATAAACCAATAGCATTCAACCCCACCTTTATGTTTTCTTAAAATTTCAACTTTAATGGTCCATGCATAGCACTACAAAATTGAGACCAAGCATCTCCAAAAACAGGGGAGAATCAGGGGTTTTGTCGCCCAGCGCCAACATCCTCAAGAGCATTAGTGAAAATCAGCGAAGATGTCACCTGGCACCACTTTTTGTTGCCCGGCGACAGAATCCGTCGCTATAGGCAAAAATTCCGTCGCTAATTGACAGCATTTTGTCACCTGTCACCCAGTGCTAAATCACGACTTTTGCAATTCACAGAAAGATGATCCATGTCGTTTTTGACCAAATCAATCCATCACAAGCATTAAAAAACAATTCTAGACACTTTTAGTTATTAAAACACTTAATCACGTATTAGGAAAAACAAGATGTTACAGTACCGGCCGTATAAGTGATAAAGTGAAAGTAAAGTATCGTCTCCACAAGGATTGTGGTTTTAATCTTAATTCAATAAAAACTTGCTTGTATGTTTATGAATTAAAGGAAGATTTGGAATTTTTGTGATTTTAGAAATTAAAAAGAAAATTTTAAATGAGAATGCAATTTAGAAAATTAATGAACAAAACAGTTAGGTTTTGGAATCCCCGGTGATATTCCCCAATCTAATTTCTTTCCCTTCTAAACCCATTCCTATTAGGCAACTTACCTTGAATTTCTCTAAATTAGTTCAATCCTAATTCCTTAGGTGGTACACCCTTTGTTCCTAATTTCACACCCTAATCTCTTAGGCTAGCAAACTTAATCACAAGCATTAAGAGCAAAAAATTAACGCGAAGGCATACAACCTCTCTCTCTGTCCCTAGGTTCAAGAATTATATGGTTACTAAAATGGAATGGTTCAAACCCTAATTTCCCAATTGCAAGGTTTGAATTACAAATCAATTTTCTAATAAGTGTCACGCATAGAAAAAGCATTAAGCATAAAATTAACAATTGAATTGCATTAATAATCAAAAGGTTTGGAAAGAAAACAAATTACAAAGGATTCCAATCACGATTCATCCTAACCTAACCCCAAAGGTAGAAACTCATAGAGAAACTAAACACAAAGAAAATAAAAAGAAGAAAGAATGGAAGCCATGAATCTTGAGAATCAAACCCCAATTCTTCAAGATCCAAAGACAGAGATGAATCTGCAAGCTTTTCCTCGCTCTTAGTCCTTAGATGAGTCAAAGAATGATCCCAAACGTGTAGTTCTAGTCTTTTTATAATGAGTTTGGGCTTTTTGGACCATAAAACTATGCCAGGCCTAACAATAAAAAATAGTACGCAAAAGCTGAAAACATGCTAGCGTTAAGCACCACCTCCACTTGTCTTTGGCGCTAGGTGCCCACTTCTCAAATTTGCCACAACGCATTGGCGTTGAGGTCCCACTCTTTGGATTTCTGTCATCGTGTTGGTGCTTGGTGCTGGGCTACTGACTTGTTTTTTCCTTGCACCGAGAAGTTGAAAATTGACTCTCTGAGCATCTTGACTTTGTCTATTTTCTTTGCTCAAGTTCCCTACATTGATAAACCTAAATAACCAATTAAAATCATGTCATTTTTAATAAAAAATCTCAATAACACATATTACATGGCATTTCATATAGTAGGGTTATTTTCTCATAAATTTTCTCCAAATTAGAGCAAAAAATTATGTGAATTAGCTCTCTAAATCTACATAATTTGTAGATTTATCAGTTATTGTGCAAATGTTTATTTGCCAATGAATGATGGTTTATATATGTTGTTATTTGCTTGTATCTACTTATGCTTAATTGAATGCATGTTGTGTGTTATCCACATGTACTCCTATAGTATTATGCATGCTTACCCTTTTTTATTTGTGTTTGGTGATGATCGTGATGTTCATGATGTAGGAGCAAATGGCATGTAGAGGACAATATATGGCAATTCTACACATTGAGTTTGCAGAACACATCCACAAGGAACGTGATGCATGGAAGTTTGACTTTAAAGGTAAAAATGTTTGCTATATGAACAACGTAATTTTCATATATTTCCTCTGTCTATGCTCTTGTTTTGTCATTCTTTGTGAACATGACAATAGAATTCAGCTTACCGATCAAGCACATGTGGAGGGCGCCTCATTCTTTGTGAACATTACTATGGAGTTCTACTAAGGGACTTTTTGTAGATTTGTGGTCAACATCTTTAGCTTTGAGGAGGATCCATCTAAAGTTTCTCAGCCATAAAGTTAGGATTAGCATGGACCAGCTTAGGAGTATTTTTTTGTTGTATTTTGTATTGCCCCTTCCGACTCTTGATGTATTTTGATTATCCTTTTCTAGTCTCAATTATTAAGTTCATGTCTTATGACTCATAACTTACATTTTATTATGGTTTATAGCACCTTTGGATGCAGTAAACTTATGTTTTATTTTATGATGCATGGAGGCTATTCAATTATTATCTTTTGATGTCTCTTTACATTTGTTTATTATCATGTATGTCTTATTCCATATTCAAAGTGCGAAAAAAAATTACATAAGTTCTCATAATTGTTGGAACCAAAGACGTATGAAGCGTCCAACCCCTCAAGTTTTGAAGATAACAAAAGTTATTAAATTTTTAGAGATCTTATAAATATGGTTATTTATAATCATCCAAATATTGCTCCTTAGTAAAAAGATTTTATAAGTGTCCAATATGCTTCATATAATGTAGCGTCCAACACACCCTGTTAAACCAAGTGTTTAGTGCTTTATATTATCTATGCGCTTTCGTTTTGAAAGTCGTCCAAAGTCCTACTTGAAGCATTCTTTTTAAGTCTAAGAAAAAAAGTTCAAATCAATCTATACTTGTGCGCTCTTATACAAATGCCTTATTCCTTTTATGAGCACTAACGTTCATATATATCCTGCATTATATGAAAAGCAGATATATGTTTGTGTATAGGTACAACTTTGCAGAAAAGAAAATCAACTTATCAAGCTGTCAAACTAGAATAAGGAATGTTAAAAAAAAGTAACTCTGAAGCGCAAAACTGTACCATCCTTTTTGGTGTAACCATAAAAGATGTTTTTCTACCCTTTCCACATACTCGATACATGCACTACGGGACAAGTTTTACAATGTAATTCTAAATCTTGAAGTCTGTCCATCTCAATGGTTATCATGTTGAGACTATATATATTTTACACCAAGACCAAAGTTAAGAAGATGAAGTGATGAGAAAGAACTGATTGCAACAAAAATATAATCCCCCTTTGGATAAGCACCCAAAAACTCTCCATTTTCTTATACCTTGCATAGTAAAGTTATTGTAATATTCTGCTCTATATTTTCATATTCACTCAATGAGTAGATCTTTGTAAAACACCTTTTTGTGTTGTGAAAGCCTGGGGAGGCTTTGTGATAAAAGAATACTTGGGTTGAGTAAGTGATTTGGGGATCACTATTGTAGGTCTGAAGAGGCAAATAAGAATATTTGTTTGTAACTAAGGGTTGGTTAGTGGAAAATCCTTCCATATGAAGGTACTGGATGTAGCTTAAGTTGAGTGAACCAATATAAAAATTCCTTGCGTACTTCTCTTTCCTTTTTTGTATCTTGCTTTGTTTGTGTCACTTTTTTTTGTTTAATGTTTTGCGGAAAGTTTTTTTTAAAACACACAATTTAACCCCCCCCCCCCCTTCTTGTGTGTTTTTGATTTTTCAATTGGTGTCAGAGCTCGGCCTCTAAGGGTTAGGCATTTAACAGTGCAGGGGTAAATGATCCTAAGCATCATATGGATAACGAAGGACAAGTTGTCAACAGACCACCTTTGTTCAAGGTCTAAACTATGACTAGTGGAAACAACGCATGATTGCCTTTTCTGACGCATGTCATATCGATATGTGGGACGTCATAAAGATAGGAGAATATCAACCCATTAATGAAAATGGAGTCAAACTGCCAAGAAGTCAGTGGACAAAGGCACACAAACAAAGATATCTGCTAAACTCTAAAGCTAGAAATGTTATTATGTGCACTCTGACTGAATCTAAATATGAAAAGGTATATTGTTTAAAAGTGCCAAAAAAATGTGGGATACTCTAGCTCTTGCTTATGAGGGCACTTTACAAGTTAAAAGATCAAAGCTAAGTTTACTTGTTTGACAATATGAGTTATTTACAATGAAAGATAATGAAACTATTGAACTTATGTTCGATAGATTCCAAACCATTATAAATAACTTGAGATCTCTAGGTAAAACTTATGATAATTATAATCATATTGACAAAATTTTAAGAAGTTTGCCTAGACAGTGAAGACCACAGGTTACTGCCTTGAGAGTGTCTAAGGATCTGACTGCTCACTCTATAGAAGAGCTTCTTGGAACGCTTAAGGTACACAAATTAGAGCTAAAACAGGATGAAGGACCTAAAAGAGGAAAGTCATTGGCCTTAAGCGTACAACGTCCACCAAAAAGGTCGTTATCCAAAGCTCTCAGTGTTGAAGAATCTTTTGAGGAAGGATCGAAAGAAGAAGATTTAGATGAGGATGAAATCTCTTTTATATCAAGAAAAATACAGGCCATGTGGAAGAAGAAAGAAGATTTAGAACTAGAAACTCTACGAGGAAATTCAACAAAGACTCCAAAGAGAAAAGTCCCTATGTCTGCTTTGAATGCAAAAAGCCTAGACACTTCAAAGCTGAATGTCCAAGCTTACAAAAGGAGAAGAAGAAGATCTTCTCTAAAAAGAAAAAGAAAGGACTCATGGCAACCTAGGAAGATATGGACTTATCTTCATTTAAAGAAGAAGGAGAGGAAGAAGCAAACTTGTGTCTCATAGCAGATACAAGACCAAAGAGCTCGAAAAACGAGCAAGAACATAAGGTAAACTTTAATGACCTAACCTCTCTTTAAGAAGTATACAATGAACTGCTTTCTAATTCTTTTATTCTCTTTGTTGGTTGCAAAGAGTTGAAAATTAGGTTTTTAAAAACATCAAAAGAACTTGATTCGCTTAAAAGGAGTCATGAAGATATTTTAAAAGAGAATGAAAAATTAAAAGCAGAAAAGACAAAAGACCTATCTAAAGTGAAACCACCTGAAGAAGCTGGAGAACTTCGTAAGGAGGTAGATTGTAACACCCTAATGATAATACCTTAAGACATACATTTTTAATAATCAGAGTATAGATAATATCAATAACTGAGTATAAGAATATGACATTTGTGATGTCATTACTAGTACATTCGTTGTACAAAGTCTACATAAGGTCATCATATAACATAATTACATGCAACAAAAAGAGGGAATCTTCACATTAGAGAATAATTATACAAAAGATTCCATTCCCAAGTCAATATTCTTCAAAAATAGATAAACTATATCCTCTTAGTACATTAATTTCAAAACATGATGTCTTCAAGGTAAAGCTTTAGTTGTCCTTACTTGTCAATCTGGAACATAGACACGAAATTAATGAGATAAAGACTTAGTGGTGCTAAAACACATGCAATACAGTTAATGGAACTCATATATACATAAATCATAATAAACATCAATTACTTTCCTCAAACATACACTTTTCATTACATTCTATTGCATACTTAACTTTTAAAATTACTATTTTTTGTCCTATGGCAAAGTATTAAGCTCAAACTTTCAAGGAGCGTCCTCCTTGTTCTTATGCCGCAACTCTTATTTATATATCCCTCCGGTCCGAGGGGTTTAGCCACTAACCTTTGAAGAATAAGAAGTGACAAAACCCGCCTATTCACCTAAAGAAGGCACCTCAGTATTATGGATGTTTTTTTATTATTACAACTTAGATATATTACGACCTCGTATTTATATCCTCCTTCGGTCCGAGGAGCTTGTTCAATTTAAAACTTTTGACCAACCTTTGGTATCTAAAAAGTTCCTTACTCTTTTGAACCCGAAGGAGATTTTTCGTACATGACATTACATAAAACCTAGTATTAAGAAATCATTTATTATATTGAAAAACAATGAACATATGTTAAAACATGCATTAAAACTAACATTATTGTTCTAGGGGTTTGGCGCTCAGCACAGCAATATTGTCGATCAGTGCCAACCCTGTTGCTAGCGCCGTACTACTAGCACCTAGCGACAAACTACCAGAAACCTAGAGTGGTTTCTAGTTGGTTGTCGCTCAGCATCGTAATACTTGCGCTCAGCGACATCCTCGATGCGAATTAGGTACAAGAATTACAATTTTACAATTACTTGACCATTAAAAGTTATACAACCATCTCAAAGCAACATAATGGGCTCATAAATACTTTTATACCTTATATAATCTTCAAATCCATCATAATAACATATAAATCATTCAAATCACCCTAAAAACCTCTAAATTTCTATTATAGGTTTAAAGAACCCAAAATCCATTAACCCAATCATGATGACTCTAAATCAAGTGAGATAAGGGAAGGAAAATGGATAAGAAGCACTCACTATTAGCTTCCATAAGTGATTGGATGGTTGGATGTCACTACTTCCTCCTCCTTCTCCTCTTCTTCTTCTTTTCTCTTTCTCTTTCTTCTTTCTATGTTGTGTGTGTGCAGTGAGGGTATGTGTGTGTGAGTGCTCTTGTAAGGGTCAAAACCTTGATTAGGCCTAAATGGCCTTATTGGGCATTAATGGTTCCCCCTTTTTTTTTATAACCTGGCCCACTATTATATCTTAAAACAAAACCAGGTCTTATATTATGCAAAGCACTCATAAAAATGACATAAAAGAATATTATATATATATATATATATATATATATATATATATTAGTAATATTATAAATAACCTATTTTTAAGGTATGTTACATAGATCACTTAAAGAAGAGTCTAGCCAAATTTGTCAGTGGAACTAAAAACTTGAACAAATTTCTATCTTATGGATGAAGTCCACATGACAAATCTGATTTTGGTTGTAAGAAAGAAGCTTATGAAAAAACTAAGATTATTGCTTTCTATAAACATCGTGGAAAAAGCAGACATGAATCATTCAAATGTATTCATCATCTAATAAATAAGGTGTCTAATGCCTTCCAAACTAACAAGAAAGGACCAATGCTATTTAGGTACCTATATCCATGATTATACCTGTTTGCAGATCTGCTTGACAATAAAAGGAGTGGAGGAGATGTGACAAGCTCGCGAAAAGGTTGAGGCATGAACTAAAGAGGATGATAGTCCCCATGACTATCAGGGAGTTCCCCACGCTGGTGGAGAAGTCCAATACAGTGGAGCAGTTGGAGTTTGGCACCCGAGTGGTGAGGACTCAGAGCAGCGGATCGTCTGTATCCAAGAGATAAGGACATCAGAGGAAACCTTACAGTAGACCGCAAGGTCAGCAATAGTCCTCTAGGCCTCAATAGTCTGGAGTTTCAGGTTCTTAAAGTTGTTCGTCAATCATGCCTCAAACTAGATTGCCAGAGGTCAAATGCCTCAGGTGTGGTGGACTGCACTACCTCAGTCAGTGCCCTTTGACAGGGAATGTGTGCTACAAGTGTTAATAGCCTGGACACATGGCTAGAGATTATATGGCCTTGGTGAAGGCAGAGTCTACCATGAATGCCACCAAAGCTACGAGACCCACGATAGCTAGTCGTGTTTTGCTATGACTGGAGCTGAAGCCTTTCGTTCTGATGATCTGATACAAGGCGAGTGTGAGACAGTTGGTAATGTCTTATCTTTACTATTTGATTCAAGTGCCACGCATTCTTTCATTTCCTTTGAGTGTGTGGAAAATTTGAAATTGTCTACTTGCCCTTTGTCCTTTGATTTGCTTGTTTCCACACCGATCGCTACTTCTGTGGCGACTTCGGTTGTTTATGCTAACTACCCAGTTGTTGTTAGTAGGCGCAGTTACAAAGTCAATTTGATTTGCCTTCCATTGTCAGACTTGGATGTAATCTTAGGGATGGATTGGTTATCTTCCAACCATATCCTGATTGATTGTGCTAGAAAGACTCTAATCTTCCCTAGTTTTGAAGATTCTGGATTTGTCACTGCCAATCAAGCTCAGACTTCTTTGCAAGAAGGAGCTCAAGGATAATGATCTTGTCATTCTTGGAAGTAAAGAGTAGCTTGGACCTGAACTTAGTGTCAGTGGTCCGAGAGTTTCTTGAGGTTTTCCCTGAGGAAGTGCCTGGTATACCTTCGCAGTGGGAAGTGGAGTTTGTAATAGATTTGGTTTCGGGAGTGGGACCGGTGTTGATGGGATGGTTCCTTATAGAATGGCACCAGCAGAATTGGCTGAGTTGAAGAAACAAATGGAAGAATAAGAAGAAGATGATCAGACCAAGTGTTTCTCCTTGGGGAGCGTCGGTCTTACTAGTGAAGAAGAAGGATGGTAGTTTAAGACTGTGTGTGGACTATCGGCAGTTGAACAAGATCACCATCAAGAACAAGTACCCATTGCCAAGGATTGATGATCTAATGGATCAGTTAAGAGGAGCAAAAGTGTTTTCGAAGATAGATTTGAGGTCTGGATACCACCAGATACGGGTAAAGGACAAAGACGTACTGAAGACTGCTTTCAGAACTCGGTATAGGCATTATGAGTACGTGGTGATGCCGTTCGGAGTGACCAATGCCCCTGTTATATTCATGGACTATATGAATAGGATCTTTCTTCCTTTCTTGGACAAGTTTGTCATTGTGTTTATTGATGCCATTCTAGTCTATTCCCATTCTTATAAAGAACACGAAGAGCACTTGAAGACAATGTTGGGAATCTTGAAGGAGAAACGACTGTATGCCAATCTGTCTAAGTGTGAGTTCTAGTTGGATGAGGTGAAATTCCTAAGGCACATGATATCAACCGGTGGAATAATGATGGACCTTGAGAAAGTGGAGACCGTGTTGCAATGGGAGCATCTGAAGACTGCTACAGAGATTAGGAGCTTTGTTGGGTTAGCCAGGTATTACCAGAGGTTTATAAAAGGTTTCTTAAGGATTGTTGCACTGTTGACCCAACTCACTCGTAAAGATCAACCATTTGCTTGGATCGAAGCTTGTCAAGAGAATTTCTAAGAGCTGAAACAGAGGCTGACTACTTCTCCTATCCTAGTGTTGCCTGATCCTAGTGAGCCTTTCGAGATTTACTATGATGCTTCTCATCAAGGATTAGGGTGTGTGTTGATGTAGCACCAAAAAGTGGTGGCCTATGCATTAAGGCAGTTGAAGAATCATGAGAGGAACTATCCTACCCATGATTTGGAGTTGGCTGCAGTCGTGTTTGCTTTGAAGATATGGAGACATTATCTGTATAGAGCAAGGTTTGATGTGTTCAGCGCTCACAAAAGCTTGAAGTATCTATTCGATCAAAAGGAGCTGAACATGAGACAAAGACAATGGATGGAGTTCCTGAAAGATTATGATTTTTAGTTGATGTACCATCTTGGTAAGGTGAATGTTGTGGCTGATGCTTTGAGTCAGAAAACCGTGCACATATCGGCTTTGATGGTGAAGGAGTTAGAGTTGGTGGAGAAGTTTAGAGACATGAACTTGTATGTAGAGATGTCACCTAATCGTATCATTTGTGGTATGATCACAGTGACTAGTGGTTTTCTTGAGATGGTCCGAGAAAAACAATTACTAGATCCTAGTCTTTGTAAGACTGACGAGTTGTTGGGCACAGAGAAGGCAGCAAAGTTCAATTTGGGTGTAGACGATATTTTAAGGTTCAAGGATAGGGTGTGTATACTGCAAGACCTTGAGTTGAGGAAGCTTGTTCTAGACGAAGGTCACAAGAGTAAGTTGAGTTTGCATCCGGGTATTACCAAGATGTATCAAGACCTGAAGAAGATGTTTTGGTGGTCTGGTATAAAGAAAGACATGGCAGAGTATGTTGTAGCATGTTTGACCTGTCAGAAAGCTAAGGTAGAACACCATAGACCTGGTGGTTTGCTGTAGACGATGGAGATACCTAAGTGGAAGTGGGATAGCATCACTATGGACTTTGTAGTGAGCTTGCCTAGAATGGCAAGAGGCGTTGATGCTATTTGGGTTATTGTTGATAGGTTGACGAAGTGTGCTCACTTTTTGCCTATTAACATCAAGTATTCCTTGGAAAAGTTGACGCAATTGTACATTAGAGAGATAGTAAGGTTGCATGGAGTGCCTTCCAGTATTATCTCTGATAGGGATCCGAGATTTACGTCGAGGTTTTGGCAAAGCTTGCATTAGGCATTGGGTACAAAGCTAAGGCTTAGTTCTGCATATCATCCCTAGACGAATGGCCAGCCGGAGAGGACGATCCAATCCTTGGAGGACTTTTTATGAGCATGTGCATTGGATCACCTTGGAAATTGGGATGAGATTCTACCTTTGGTGAAATTTATGTACAAAAATAGTTTCCATGTGAGCATTGGTATGGCATCATTTGAAGCCTTGTAGGGTAAAAGGTGCAGGACACCATTGTTGGTATCAAGATGGAGAGAGCATGTTTGTGAGGCCAGAATTGGTACAACAGACAATAGAGAAAGTAAAGAAGATTCAGGAGAACATGAAAGTTGTTCAGAGTCGTTAAAAGTCTTATGCAGATAAGCGTAGAAGGCCGCTTGAGTTTAAAGAAGGCAATCATGTTTTCTTCAGAGTCACCCTGTGACGGGAGTTGGTAGAGCAATCAAATCCAAGAAACTTACTCCTAAGTTTATCGGTCTTTACCAAATCCTTCGTCGGGTCGGACCTGTTGCTTACTAGATAGCCTTACCTCATTTCTTGTCCAACATCCATGATGTCTTCCATGTATCTTAGTTAAGGAAGTATGTCCATGACCCTACACATGTCATAGAGCTTGATATTGTACAGATACAAGAGAACTTAACGTTTGCAACACTACCTGCAAGGATCACAAATCGAAGGGTGAAGTAGCTTAGAGGCAAGGATATCCAGTTGGTCAGAGTGGTATGGAATGATGTGGCTAGAGAATCCACGTGGGAGCTTGCAAAGAAAATAAAGGAGTAGTATCCGAATCTTTTCCCAGGTATAAGGATTTTTGAGGACAAAATTTTCTTGTTGGGGAGGATTGTAACGTGGTGTTTTCTTAATGTTTGATTTAGTGGTTTAATAACTAGAAGTGGAAATATAATGTGATATTGGTGGTTAAAACGAATAAATAAATAGTTGTTGTTGTATGGGTTCTGGTTTTGTGTTGGTTGTTTTGGAATTCCTGTCTGAATTTAGGGAACTTGAGGAAAATGTTCTTGAGCCAAAATGAGAGTGTAGCTGTGTTTTATAGGTTGTTGAGAGAAACAGCAGTATTGGGCTTGAAGTGAGGTTTGGAGAGTGATTTGACAGACCATGGGCTTTAGTGGGCTCGAAGCCTTTGTGAGGCCTAGGGAGAGTTTTAAGACACTAAAACCCCTTTTCTTTCTCATTCTACCATTCTCCCATCTCAAACTCTCTCATTCTCTCAATCTCACTTAAACTCGCCAAAAGTGTAGAAGAAATTCAAGCCTTAATCCCTTGTCTGTGTGTTGAGAAGAGTGGATTTCTCAAAGGTTTGGCTTAAGAGTTTGTTTTCTCCACATTCTCCCCTTGCTCCAAATTTCGGATTTGGAAGCTCCAAGAGGTAAAGAAAACTTACAAGTGTTAAATAGTTGTTGTATGAACATAGTTGTATGCAAATGTGGCTGTGGTTTGTACTTAAAATTGAATTTGAATGAATTATGTTGAGATGTTGTGTGGAAATAGGTTCTTTTCGAATTCTTGATGATTCGTTGTTGATATGTTGAAATGATATGAAATCTATTGATTATGTGGATGTGGTTAATTGTGTACTATTGTTCGACCCTCACGGGGTTGATTTAGGGTAATAGTGAGTAAAAAGTTTGTATTTTTAGGAGTTTTCAAAGAGAGTTCTGTTTCTATCATCTAATAGTCGCTGAGCGACTAGGGGTCTCGCTGAGCGAGAATGCCCTTGAGACTGAAGTAAGGCTGTCAGGTTGGTGATTTGCTGAATGACCCTTCGAGTTGTTGAGCAAGTGTTCTTGAGTGGTAGAAATGGTTGAAGGGTAAGAGGAATTTGCTGAGCGAAATCTAGTTCGCTGGGCGAGTGTTCATGGGAATCTGGAAATTTTTCAGAAGAGTGTTCACTGAGCGAGTATGTGGTTCGCTAAGCGAGTATTGAGCTCGCCGAGCAAATTGGGGGCCCTGGAGAGTGGTGCTCTCTATTACAAGAGGTTTGTTGGGCGAACAACATGTTCGCTGAGCGAGGAGTATGTGCAGGTTCTGGCTGCTCTCTGGAGTGGCTCATTGCCGAGCAAGTAGGTGACTCGCTGAGCGAAATGTTGTCATTACAGATTTGGAGAAAGTCCCTGGAACGAATTTGCTGAGCGACCTCAATTGTCACTCAGCAAGTGACTCTGATTCGCTAGGCGAAACTTATGGTCACTGAGCGAGAACCTTCGTAGGGGAAGTTGGTCCTCTGTAAGGAAAGTCTTCGCTGAGTGAGCATATGGGTCACTGAGCGAATGGAGTGCTCTATTGTTGATCAATTTTAAAAGTGCAGTTGTGGGAATCATGGTTGAGAAGGACTCCTAGTGTGAGTCCAATGTGAGAATGGTGAGGAGGTGGGAAGAGTGGTAGGTTGCTTGGATAGGACCTCCACCTGTTGTAAGTGTTGTTGCTTAGGTTTTACCCATGGGTTGTGGGCTGCTTGGATAGAGCCCTAGAACGGCAACTTGCTTGGATAGGACCTCCACTAGTTGTGAATGAAATTGTTGTGTGAGGCTTTTTCACAAGGTATGGGATGCTTGGATAGTGCCTTACCTGTTGACCATGCTTGAGGCTGGATTGGGCTTGCTTGGTGTTGATAGTTGTTGTTGGACCTCATGTGGTGCTGGTCGAGCCCACATGGCGTTGTGTTGCTACACATATATATATGTTGATTTGTCGTTGTTGAGTGGATGTGGTGTTGCGATACATGCATTTCATGCATATGTTGTTGGCTAAGGCTGTGTGATGGGCCTTATGTCATAGTGCGGGCAGGCACGTAAGTTGGATGGTTGACAAGAGTTGTGGCTCAGATGAGCCTCCAACCTAGTACTTGGATAAGACGTGGGGTCTTAAAGATGGGTCTTTGGGGATGAGTGGATGGACGATTCTACAAGTGGCCAAGGTAATATAAACCTTAAGTCGCGGTGAGCCATCACCTACATACACTTATCTCGACACACCACTAAGCTTAATTCATAGATCAAAGTTTTTGCAATCCTTGAATGAGTGCTTGATCTTTATGGTAGAGGATAAGACCTGATTGATTGCTCGAATTGTTGTGAATCTCTCAAGAGTTGTGTCATCATCCATTAACATAATCGTGGAGGATTGGTTGTAATATAGGGTTCTGAATTGAGAACTCCTTGCCATATGAATGTATGATATATATATATATATATAGGGACAGGATCCATTGACACCAGGTGTAAGAGTTAGTCAAATTACACCTTCAATAACTTTTTGTATAATGCAAATTTAACCAATCAAACCGTTGAATTTAATGTTCTTATTAATTAGATTAAGTATACAAAATTTCATACAATTCTAAAATTATTTAATAGTTCATTAAATCACTTTATTTTAGCGTACAATAAAATATTAAAATATATGTAAATATTCAATATTAGATAACATATTTAGAAAATTCCAAATGATGTGAAATTTGATATACATAATCATAAAGATAATATCATCAAATTCAACGGTTGGATTGGTTAAATTTGTATCATACAAAAAGTTATTGAAGGTGTAATTTGACTAACTCTTATACCTAGTGTCAACGGATACTGCCCCATATATATATATATATATATATAAGTGCGAATATTGAGAAATGTTGATGGTTTTAGTGATCATATGTTGTGTTATGATTTCAGTAAGCTTACCATTGCCTTGTTTTGTTGTTGTTTGATGTATTGTTGCTGTTGTTGTGCTAGTGTGACTATGATGATCACGTCCTATGGCATGGGAGCAAATGAGGACGTTTCAGTGGACCCAGCTTCTCATAACTGATGGTGGAGCAGCTAGCTAGAGTAGTGTGATTGTGAAGGGTCACACTTTTGTTTCTTTTCTTGTATATCTCGCTTTATTCTTTTGATGGGGTTGTATAGTGTGACCAACCGTAGGAAGTGTGTTTTGTACCCCTCTCCTGTAACATCTCGAGCGCTAACAAGGGCGGGGAATGATCGCCGATGCAAAAGAGATAAGGCACGGACAAGGAGCGGCTCCTGGCAGGCTTCCAGCAGAAGGGAAACATGAATGAATCGAATACACACCCGAATGAGAGGGGTCCAAAGGCTGTGCAGGTATGAGATTGTACAGTTGAGGATAGCTTAAAGTAATTAATAGGTGTTACCTATACCAACAAGATGCATATATTTTTCGGTAGCCTATCACTTAAGAACTCCACAGTTAAGAGTGCTTGACTTGGAGTAATTCTGGGATGGGTGACCTCCTGGGGAGTTTCCCAAGAAGCGTGTGAGTGAGGACAAAGCACGCTGAAAAGTCTTGTGTTGGTTTATGGGGACAGTCACTGATCTTGAAAGCGGCCAAGCGTTACATCTCTCCCGTTGATGTATATTTATTTTATTATATGGCTTCGAGGCCATTTCCCCTGTTCTTTTGTTATTGACAACTGTAAAGATAAGGATGTATAGCACAAGAGAGATGGATAGATCTCTCAAGTTGCATGTATTTATTTATATGCATGTGTTGATTATATTTATGCTTATATCAAGTAGTAGAGTGTAGTATATGTTGTTGAGTAGCGACGGTTAGGTCGTTACACTATGGCAAAGTATTGAGCTCAAACTTTCAAGGAGCGTCCTCCTTGTTCCTATGCTGCGACCTCTTATTTATAGACCCCTTCGGTTCGGGGGCTTTAGCCACTGACCTTTGAAGAATAGGAAGTGACGGAACCCACCTATTCACCCAAAGAGGGCACCTCAGTATTATGCATGCTTTTTATTATTACAACTTAGATATATTACGACCTCATATTTATATCCCCTTCGGTCCGAGGAGCTTGTTCAATTTAACACTTATGACTAACCTTTGGTATCTAAAAAGTTCCTTACTCTTTTGAACCCAAAGGAGATTTTTTGTACATGACATTACATAAAACCTAGTCTTATGAAATCATTTATTATATTGAAAAACAATGAACATATGTTAAAACATGCATTAAAACTAACATTTTTGTTCTAGGGGTTTGGCGCTCAACGCAGCAATACTGTCACTTAATGCCAACCCTGTTGCTCAGCGCCGTAATACTGGTGCCCAATTTCTAGTTGGTTGTCACTCAGCACCGTAATATTGGCGCTTAGCAACATCCTCGACTCAAATTAGGTACAAGAATTACAATTTTGCAATTCCCTGACCATTAAAAGCTAGACAATCATCTCAAAGCAATATAACAAACTCAAATACTTTTACCCCTTATATAATCTTCAAATCCGTCATAATAACTCATAAATAATTCAAATCACCCTAAAAACCTCTAAATTTCTATTATAGGTTTAAAGAACCCAAAATCCATTAATCCAATGACCATGACTCCAAATCAAGTGAGATAAGGGAAGGAAAATGATAAGAAGCATTCACTATTAGCTTCCAAAAGTGATTGGATGGTTGGATGTCACTACTTCCTCCTCCTTCTCCTTTTCTTTTTCTCTCTCTTCTTTCTCTCTTATGTGGGTGAAGTGAAGGCATGTGTGTGTGAGTGGTCTTATAAGGGTCAAAACCTTGATTGGGTTGAAATGGCCTTATTGGGCCTTAATCCCCCCCCTTTTTATAACCTTGGCCCACTATTATGTCTTAAAACAAAACAAGGTCTTATATTATATAGAGCACTCATAAAAACAACATAAAAGAATATTATATATATATATATTAGTAATATTATAAATAACCTATTTTTGAGGGATGTTACATAGATCACTTAAAGAAGAGTCTAGCCAAATTTGTTAATGGAACTAAAAACTTGAACAAAATTCTATCTTATGGATGAAGTCCACATGACAAATTTGATTTTGATTTTAAGAAAGAAGATTCTGAAAAAACTAAGATTATTGCCTTTTGTAAACATTGTGGAAAAAGCGAATATGAATCATTCAAATATATTCATTGTCCATTAAAGAAGGTGTCCAATGCTTTCAATAAAGATGAATGTGTAGTCAAAAACGTGAAAGGATCCATTTTGTTTTCCGCAAAGAGGCAAACCAATCTATATAAGATTGATTTAAGTGATCTAACAAATCAAAATGTGTCATGTCTAGTAACCATCAAAGAGAATCAATGGACTTGACATAAGAAACTTGTACATGCAAGCTTAAGATTAATCTCAAAGCTAAACAAGCATAACCTCATGAGAGGACTTCCAAATCTTATATATAAATCCAATGTTCTTTGTGATGCATGTCAAGAAAAGAAACAAGTCAAAAACTCTTTTGATTCAAAAATATTGTTTCCACTTCTAGATCCCTTGAACTTTTGCGTATTGATTTGTTTGGACCAACTAGAACGGCCTCACTTGGTGGAAAACGATATGGATTAGTTATAGTGGATGACTATACTAGATGGACATGGGTTATTTTCCTAAGGCACAAGGATGAATCGTTCAAAGTATTTTCTATATTATGTAAAAGATTTCAAAACGAAAAAGGTGTTTGCATAGCCTCAATCAAAAGTGATCATGGAGGAGATTTTGAAAACGAAAGTTTTCAAGGGTTCTGTGAGGAGAACGGAATTCTCCATAACTTTTCTGTACATCATACACCTCAACATAATGGTGTGGTAAAGAGAAAGAACAAGTCATTGCAAGAAATGGCTAGAACCATGCTTAATGATAACTCAACTCCTTAACACTTCTGGGCTAAAGCTATAAACACATCCTGTTATTTACAAAACAGAATATATATCAGACTTATCTTGAAAAAGACTCTCTATGAATTGTGGAAGGGATGAAAACCCAACACAGCTTACTTTTATCCTTTTGGATGACAATGTTTTATTCTGAACACTAAGGATAATCTTGGAAAGTTTGATTTTAAGTGTGACGATGGAATATTATTAGGCTATTCTAAAACACCCATGGCATATAGAGTTTACAACTCTAGAACCTTAACAATTAAAGAAGCCATTCATGTTAGATTTAATGACAGTAAGCATGATAGAGAAATATCAGAGCTGGATGAATCTTTTGTAGATATGAAGTTGGACGATAGCAAAGAACCAGCATCTAGGACTCTATTGGACGACTCAAAAGGAGAACAAAAAAAACCAACTAAACGGAGCTGGAAAATGAAGAACTACCATCCAGAAAATCAAATCCTATGAGATGTTCATGATCTTATCAGAACAAGGTCAACATTCAAAGAGCAAGCTCAAGCCACCTTGATTTCTCATATGGAACCAAAGATGGTAGATGAAGCCTTATTGGATGAAGGTTGGATTAAGGCCATGAAAAATGAGCTAAACTAGTTTGAGAAGAATGACGTGTGGAAACTAGTTCCTCTACCCAACAACAAGTCAACAATAAGAACAAAAAGGGTATTTAGAAACAAATTGGACGAGGCAGGTAAAGTAGTGAAAAACAAAGCTAGACTTGTAGCTCAAGGTCACAACAGGAAGGTATTGACTTCACTAAAACTTGCTAGACTAGAAGCCATTCGCATTCTACTTTCATTTGTTGCTCATAGTAACATGAAGCTCTATCAAATAGATGTAAAGAGTGCATTCCTGAACAACATAATAAATGAAGAAGTTTATGTGAAACAACCTCCTAGCTTCAAGTGTAATACTTTTCCCAAGAATGTTTTCAAACTCAAAAAGGCTTTATATGGACTCAAACAAGCTTTTAGAGCTTGGTATGAGAAGCTAAGCTCTTTTCTATCTGAAAATGGTTTCGCTAGAGGAAAAGTAGACACCACTCTGTTTTGCAAAAACATACATTTAGATTTTATTATTGTGCAAATATATGTGGACGATATCTTATTTGGTGCTACTAACGAAGCTTTATGTAAGTAATTTTTTTAGCTTATGATAACAGAATTTGAAATAAGCATGATAGGAGAATTAAAGTTCCCCCTAGGATTGCAAATAAAGCAAACAAGCAATGGCATATACATACATCAAACAAAGTATGCTAAGGAATTCCTTGAGAAATTTAAGATGAATGAAGCCAAAGAAATGAGCACTCCTATGAATCCATCCTCAATACTAGGACTGGACAATACATCTCAAAAGGTAGACCAAACCGCATACTAAGGTAAGATTGGATCTCTATTATATCTTACTGCGTTCAGACCAAATATCATGTTCAGTGTGTGTTGATGTGCTCAATTTCAATTTAATCCTAGAGAAATTCATTTTACTACTGTAAAGAGAATCTTTAGATATCTAAAAGAAACTACTAATCTTGGTCTGTGTTTTAAGCTAAGTAAAGAATACAAGTTAGTAGGATTCTGTGACGCTAACTGTGCCAAAGACAAAATAGAATGGAAAAGCACTAATGAGGGCTATCACCTCATTGGAGGCAATCTTGTTTCCTGGACTAGCAAAAGGTAAGGAACAATCACCTTATCCACAGCAGAAGCAAAATACATATTAGCAGCGTGCTGTTGCTCATAACTTCTATAGATCAAGCATCAACTAGAAGATTATAGCATATATAAGAGTAAAATTCCTATTCTTTATGATAACACTTTTGCCGTAAATCTTTTGAAAAATCCTATACTGCATTCCAGAGCAAAACACATTGAAATTAAACATTACTTTATAAGAGATTATGTTCAGAAAGGGATTATTGATATTCAATTCATTAACACTGAAAATCAACTAGCAGATATATTTACAAAACCCTTTCCTGAAGATAAACTCGTCCATATAAGAGAAAGTCTTGGTATGGACTTTATAAAGGAATGAATAATTTCATTCGTCCAAAGGACTGACCGTCCAATGGATTGTAGCGTCCATTTGCATCTCAGCATCTATTATGCTTACATATATTTAATATTAAATGTTTTCTTTAAGCATCGATATTAGCAAATATGTACAATCATGATTTTACTGACCATGATTTGAAATAAATGCTTTATTCCTTATCTAAGTCATTTCTGCGGCGTAATTGATATCCAAACTGTAAAACTGCTTGTACTTGCATTTAATGCACCCTCTTTCTCCTCAAAAATTCAAAATATCGCCAAAACACAAAACCTTTTAGTTACTTCCTATACACTCAAAATCTTATATTATCCCTTTTCAAATACCAAACCCTACTACTCTCTGAAATCTAATCCATCTCTCTCTTCTGTTGCTCCTAAAACTTCCGAAACCCTAGGACTCCTCAACTACGTTCAACAATGGCTGGAGAAAAGGCTAACACCAACTCAAAAGCTGTGGCAAGAGTAGAAGACTTTAACCAAGGAGAAGCTATTGTCCTTGTAGAATACAAGTTCGACATTGAAGCTCTTGATGACATGTGAGTGAAGGTGAAGGATAACCTTTTAAGATGCGGAATTCTGAACTACTTCCGCCTGAATGAAGTAATATACCCAGAACTCATCGAATGATTCTGGAAACAGCCAAGTTCACAAACAATAGTGTGGTTGGCACTATTCTGGGAGTCAAGGTCACTATTGACCTTGAGAGCATCGCAAACGCAATTAGATGTGAACGAGCTGGGTTGTGCCTCAAAAAATGGCTCGGAAAATGACTATGGTGGGCAGGAAACAGTTGATGCAGCTTTAATGGGTCCTGAGGCTGAAGGACATGTTGAATACATCAAGCTGATAAAGGAAGGAAAGGTGCTCCAACAATTTCTAAACGAGGGAATTCTGCACAAAGCTGGGTCAAAGGATAGCGTCACCACCTTCCTTCACCGCTTCACCCTCTTTCATATGATCATTGGACAGCAATTCAACCTCTCGCATCTCATCCTGAGCAACATCTTCAAGAACATAAAGGGAAAAAAAGTGTTTAATCAAGTCATTTATTTTGCATTACTAAATAGGATTTTCTGGATGCAACAAATCTATCATGAATTCTTCACTCTGCCAAGTGTTGAACAAGTGAAGATTAAAGAACTAGGTGGTGGTCACAAAATTAATCAGCTACCCTTTGGGTGGAACAACATTAGCCAAATGAAGGTTGGGTTTACTTTGAAACCCATTGAGAAAGATTCCAAGGCCAACAAAGTGCCCAAGGAAGAACCGGTAAAGTTGCCTCCTCGACCAACTGAAGAGACAGTGGAACAAGGTGTCCAGCCTATTGAATCACGTGAAGAGTTGTAGCGTCCAGGAGACAATCATCCAAGAACAAGGCATCCCAACAACCTACAACATCTAGAGCCACACGAGCCAAGTCTCAACAAGAACCTGTTCCCAAGGTTGCTCCTCCTCCATCTGCTCTGCCTCCTTCACCCCTTCAACCTATCAAATGAAACCTAAGGTTGCAGGAAGATTCTGATGATGAAGAAGATGAACCAATTGTCGTCTTGTTGAAGAAACAAAGAATTGAGAAGATCACAGTTCCTCAACTTGATGAAGCTCCTACTGAGCCAGCAATAACTAGGAAAAGATCATCCAAAGTCAAGACCACTGCTGAGAAAAGAAAAAAAAGTCATTTGTAGCTGACTCTGATGATATTATTGCTGAAAATGTTTTTGTTGAATCCATGCTTGTTGAACCCCAACTCCAACTAGAAAACCAAACACAAGCCTAAACAGAAACGTAAACACTAACTCAAACACCATTAGACTATCCTTCTTGGTACACATCGACCCTCACTGAACCTGAACCAGACATGTTTCTACCTGGTGATGAAGGTTATGTTTATAACATTCTCACACTAGGCATCGTTTTACCATTCCTATCCATCAAACCACCCAAACAAAAAAGGATCTCCTACATTAAATGGTGCACTCCAAGACCCATTCCTGTTATTGTTTCTGGACCCACAATTGACATCAATCTAGATGTAACTTCTACCTTTGAAAGACGCGCAAAAAACTAGGTAGCATGCAAGAGGACATAGAGGCTGATTTTTGAAAAACAAAACAGGCAAAATATCATGGACACAAATCCCATCATTCTACGTCCAGAAGCGTATCCTGAGCCAGAATATGGATTTGATTATTCTCCTATTCCTAAGAATCCATTTGTCCATGATCACACTTATCAGCCTTCCAAGGAACATTTATCTATGCCACCTGACGCAATCACAAGCCTTCCTTTCAAACGCTTCGTCAAAAAGCTGTATCCAACAACTATACCTACATGGCGTCCAAATGCACATCATCCAAGGATACTTCAACACAGAGTCCCTCCCTTAGATGATCTGAAGACTGCCAAAAAAAACAAAGAAAGACGTATAGGAGAGCATGTTCATCTTCGACCACCAGAATTGAAGTTCAGGCCACTAGATCCAACAGAAGTAGGGTTCTTCCCTACTCTATATGAACAAATGTTTTGTGCATCCTTGAAGGCCTCTGCCGAGTTGCAATTCCAAATGTTTATTCCACCCTCACAACACATATCTCCAAGCACAACTGTCTGCATCTAGCCAGATAGAATCTGTCCAAGGTTGCTCATCCTGGACGAAAATAAAAAGAAGACAAAGATTTTGACAAAACCACCTTGTTTGCCAACACCCTCCAGAGTTAAATTTCAATAGCACAATCAAGTCACTCAGGAGTGGTACATGTTAAGAAGGATGGCACAACAAATGGATGCCAATGATGTTGAAAGATTCTGGCATCAACATATGTGGAACTGTGAGCAAGAAGCTTCTAGAAGTGGCCTATTGGAAGAAGACAAAGCTGCTACGCCCACTGTGCAGCATAGGCAACTACACACAGCGTCCAACTCATATATTTCACTTCTCTAATACATCTATCACCTTCCTCAACTCTATCGACAGCCATCCACTACTTGGCCCTAAAACATAGATTATTTATGCCATGATAGACGCTCTCACCAACTCATAGTTCCTCCAACCACCTTTTCTTTGGGAATCCCTCTTCCCCTACTACAAACAACCCCGTCCATACCATCTCCACTACCCAAATCTCAAGTTTCTTGAAGCACCACCTCCCTCATCCCATGAAACACCAACCACCCCACCTCACCCTCCTTCACCCATACCTCCACAGCCACCAACACTTGATTCTCAAGCCTTTGCAAGCATCCCAACCGCCATTATCACTCCCCAACCGATGTAACACTCCTTTAATTTTAGATATAATTCATATCAATTTAATTATTAAGTTAAGTTGATGAAAATGTGAGTAAATTTTTTTTTTCAATTTTATAATAGGAAAATTATAAAATTTAACAGAATTTGTAAATAGAAGTGAAATGATAAAAACTGCTTATGTATATATATCAAACTGTACATCATGGTTTGAGTAATACATAACAGTCAAAACGAAAACAAAAGTACATTAAAAGACATATACTACCTAGCCCAATATATACATCAAAAGATCCTATACAGAGTAGTATTTATCTACCCTATCCTGCAAGAAAAATATTATAAACTATGTATACAAATCTGGAGGAGTATCCTCTGACTTGTCCTCAGCATCATCAGGCATTGCCGTCATCTTCAAAAATCACGATTGAACATGCATAACAAAAATAATGGAGTGAGGTGATTTGTTCTAAATCACTTTCACATGTATGGTAGGAATTAAAATACAATTAATGAAGGGAACCTAGGGTTTATTTTAAGTTATACTATACTACCCTTGACTTGGTATGGATCCACACTTCCCACTAGTGAATAATAGTTCTCAACAGAACTTGGGAAGTGATTGGGAGTACATATACCTCATCAACATCATCATATGGTACAGTCCTCATCATCAATGAGGAACAAATATCAGTTAGGATGTCCATTTATAGAGGTATACTTTCAAACCAATCCCGAATGCTGAGCAATTGTCGGGATTATCGAGCTTGGTCAGGTGAATATCCCAGCTTGAGGGCACTACCTTGGCTATTGGGACCTTCGCCACTTGATGCCTACCCGCAAGACCTCCTCAAGTGGATCCTTGCCTTTCATTCCTCAACATACCAAACTGTAGCTTCCCTAGCAAGGTGCCATGCCACCACATGTCACTTGCTTTATATTACTCACTAAACTATCAATTCCTAATTTCTCAAGCAGAGGTTTCCTTGGTCTCAATTAATTTGAGCACCAGTATAATTAACATTTCTGTCTTATTTTGCAGAAAATGCACAATATCAAAATTTTAACAAGATAACGATATAGTAATTATAATTTAATTACTAAAATTTTGACAGAATATCAACTAAATAAATACATTTTAATTTTCTAAATTTGAGCAAAGTAACAACTTAGCAAATACATTTTAATTTTCTAAAATTAAACAGAGTAACAACTTAGCAAATACATTTTAATTTTCTAAAATTAAACAGAGTAACAACTTAGCAAATATAATTTAATAACTTAAATTTGAGCATAGTAACAATTTAGTAATTAGGATTTAATAATCTAAATTTGGACAAAGTAACAACTTAGCAAAAAGTAAAGTTTAACATTAAACAATAATAATAATAAAACTTAAGCCTAAACGGGTTTAGGGAAAAATCCTTCCTACCAATATGCAAAGTAACAATAATTTAGAACCAACCCCACTTGCCCCATTACCTCTAAGATAATTCATGGAGAGGATGAAACTGTTGATGCAGAGCTCCTAGGAAGAGAACTTTACTAGTTGTTGAAAAACTAGTAAAATTTTAACATAAAAACAAAGTAAAATAAAAAAATTTCTAGAGAGAGAAGCTTTCTAAGAATTTGGCTAGCTTGGAGACAGGAGGATGTGTGAAAAATGACCAAGAAGCATGGGTATTTATAGAGGAGAAGGGTGGGTTAGGTGTCTCCCAGATGACATAAGCGATGATACAATAAAACCAATTTTTAATTTCTTTTTAATTAATTTTAGGGACACATAACCCAAGTAGGTGGTGAATCACCTATTTTAGGGTTGGGGACGTGCTCCACCAGCTGTCCCAAGCCTCCATGTGTCAATTTTTATCTGTAGGTGAATTAACCAATACTGATAAAAACGTCTAAACTTGAAAAATTAGCTTTTAATATCAAAATGATGCATTTTAATGCAAAACTGGACAATTACATTATTCTTCATCAAAAATAAATTTCTAATAATAAATTTTAATTTTTATTAATTTATTTCAAATTATATATATTTATTTTTCATTTTTAAGCTAGAAAATTCATAAAAAATCCATTTTAATTCAATAAATACCAAAATTTTTATGAAATTCTAAAATTAAATATTTTACCAAAAATAAATTAAAAATACCATTTTCACCCTTTTTGGATGTCAAACCAATACTGGCTAAACTTAATAGACACCTAGGGGGCATTTTGGTCATTTTATACAGGAATTCCAAAAAATTTCCAAAAAATTTATAAAATTATATTTTAATATATATGACATGATTCCAAGCTCAAATTGATATTTTAATGTCAATTGAATCATTTTCTCATATCAACCCTTAATGTTGAGAAATAGGGACAAAACTATCATTTTCTAATTTCTCTGAGCTCCGGCTCGTAAAAATTATTAAAAATCATGATTAAATAGATCTTGAAATTCTGAGCATAATGGTAGGAATCAGAATTTTGAAATTCCTTCTCGATTTTTCAAAATTACACTGTCAAATATTAGAAAAATAGTTGACAAAATTAAAATAGGGTTGTTATATTTTTCACTATTTTTCTTTCAAAATAAAATTTTTACAACAAAATATACTTAATATAAAATTTTCAAAATATTTTAAAGTTAAAAAGTCTCCAGTTGGTTTCCGTAGTTAACTAGGGATATTTTTGTCATTTTTGAAAAATTGTTTCAATAAATTTACGAAAAAATTCTAAAATTATTATTAATTATTCTAAATACATTGATGACTTAAAAACAATTTTTTTAAACGCATCCAACTATATTTATTTATTAATTATGTTATTTAGCATTTTAAGGCCAAAACGGTCATTTTATAAATTTTTGAATTTCGTTTCCCAAAAATTATTAAAAATCTAAACTAAATATTACTTTCTAATATGAACTTAACCATAGGGATCAATCTTTTGAGATTTCCATCCAGTTTTCTAGAAATAAATATAGAATAATTTAATATACAAAAGTAGAGGTGTTATAACCGGCTCCTTCCGTTGACCTAGCCATCCAAGCCTATGCCAATGCCCAAATTCAACCCATCATGACACATCTCCAACAAATTCTCCACAACCAACAACAAATTTTGGACACTCCTCGATCATCTCCACCTCCGTAGTGACGAGGATGTTTTTTTCTCTCTTTTACCTTTTTGTGATGACAAAAGGGGGAGAAATTATAGAAAAGTTATTTTTTTTAAGTTCTATGTAAATTTGAGCTATCTATTTCTACTTCATGCTTATCATACAAACATACATATGTCATATATATGTTTATAGCTGTTCTGAACTATTTGCTTATCCTCGATTTATCTTATGCTAAGTTTCTATGTTTCAACTTATTGCTCTGATAGAAATATTAGACTCAGGGGGAGTATGCTTGACACTTGAAAACCGATTGATTTCTTTTTGTGCTTTATATCTAGTAAAAACTCAAAAATTTAATAAAGTTTGCCATCATAAAAAAGGGGAAAATTGTTGGAACCAAAGACGTATGAAGCGTCTAACCTCTCAAGTTTTGAAGATAACAAAAGTTATTAAATTTTTAGAGATCTTATAAATATGGTTATTTATAATCATACAAATATTGCTCCTTAGTAAAAAGATTTTATCAGCGTCCAATATGCTTTATATAATCTTGTGTCCAACGCACTCTGTTCAACCAAGTGTCCAGTGCTTTATATTATCTATGCGCTCTCATTTTGAAAGTCGTCCAAAGTCCTATCTAAAGTGTTTTTTTTAAATCTAAAAAAAAGTTCAAATCAATCTATACTTGTGCGCTCTTATACAAATGCCTTATTCCTTTTATGAGCACTAACATTCATATATATCCTGTATTAAATGAAAAGCAGATATATGTTTGTGTATCAATAAAACTTTGCAAAAAAAAAAAATCAAGTTATCAAGCTGTCAAACCAGAATAAGGAGTGTTTAGAAAAAGTAACTCTGAAGCGCAGAACTGTACCATCCTTTTTGGTATAACCACAAAAGACGTTTTTCTGTCCTTTCACATACTCGATACACGCATTATGGGACAAATTTTACAACGTAACTCTGAATCTTGAAGTTTTTCCATCTCAACGGTTATCCTGTCAAGACTATATATATTTTACACCAAGACCAAAGTTAAGAAGATGAAGTAACGAGAAAGAACTAATTGCAACGAAAATATAATCCCTTTTTGGATAAGCACCCAAAAACTCTCCATTTTCTTATACTTTGCATAGCAAAGTTATTGTAATATTCTACTTTATATTTTCATGTTCTCAATCAGTGGTAGATCTCTATAAAACACTTCTTTGTGTTGTGAAAGCCTGGAGAGGCTTTGTGATAAAAGAACACTTGGGTTGAGTAAGTGATTTGGGGATCACTGTTGTAGGCCTGAAGAGGCTGGTAAGAATACTTGTCTGTAGCCAAGAGTTGGTTAGTGGAAATTCCTTTTATACGAAGGTACTGGACGTAGTTCAGGTTAAGTGAACTAGTATAAAAATCTCTTGCGTACTTCTCTTTCCTTATTCGTTTCTTGCTTTGTTTGTTTTGCTTCTTTTTGTTTAACATTTTGCAAAAAGTTTTTTTTTAAAACACACAAATCAACCCCCTCCTTCTTGTGTGTTTCTGGTTTTTCAATAATTAAATAACATTTTCTTAAAAATTGAATTAATTACACAATTAGAACCAATTAATCCAATGTGACGTCATAGGTCGACGTTATAGTTTTCTTATTAAAACCATCACCCCATGGTACAAAGAACACAGGTTGTTATGTTGTATATATTTGGATTGGTTGAATGTAAGAATTGTTAATGTAATTACATGTAAAAATTATTTAGTTATTTTCAATTAAAATTATATTTATTATTCAAAACATGTTGGTTAAAATTATCAATGGATGGTTGGTTTAAGTAGTAAATGCTTAATTTTCTTGAAAAAAGGATTGGAAAAAAACTCCAATAAGAGAACTAGTCCAAATTTCTATTAGGAGAAATAGTACTTATTTGAACAAGATTGTCTTATGTAGAGAATACTTATGATCTAGACCAAAACAACAACAACAACCATAGCTTTGTCCCACTAGATGAGGTTGGCTATGTTCAGTTAACAACAAAATTTTCAAAGCTATTATTTAACATGAAGTTTCTTTTAATAAATTTTCTAATGTCCTTACTGATGTCCCTTTACTCCTTTTTATAAAGCTAGAAATCATATGACCTACTCTTCTTATCAATGTTGCTAGTAGTCTTTTTGCATGTAGAAACCACCTTAACCAAATTTCTAGCATCTTTTCCTCAATAGGTGTCACACCCATATTTCCTCATATATAATCATTTTGTATCCTATCTTTTGTTTTGTGACCAGACATCCATCATAATATTCTCATTTATGCTACTCCCATTTTTTCTTATGTTGTTTTTTTAAAACCCAACATTTACTATCATCAGAGAGTATAACTAGTCATTTAGTAGTACGATAAAACTTCACTTTGAGCTTGATTGGTACTTTGCAGTCACATATAACCCCCAATCTCTTTCTCAAATTTTAACCACTCAACTTGTATCTTGTGTGTACCATCTTCATTAATTTTCTCATTGGTCTCAAATACTTAAAGTTGTAAATATGTGGTATGACATGTCTCATTTGTAGCTCCAAAGTATTTTCTTCTTCTTCTTCTTCTAAAATTGCAATACATGAACTCTATCTTATTCCTGTTTAAGTGAAAACCCTTTAATTCCAATTCTCCAAACCTCAAGTTTATAATTAACCTCTTTTCTTAATTTCTTAATCAAAATTGCATCATCTGCAAATAACATGCATAAGGATAATCTTTTATACGTTTCTCAAGTTTAAATTAAACTATAAGGACTTAAGGCTAAGTCCTAATGTAAACATATCCTTGTAAGGAAGTCTTTATTCTAGACCAAAAAAAAAACCTATGAAAAAATTAATTTTTACATTAGGTTAAAAGTGTAATACATTATTATATGCTAAGTTTACTTTTATGATAAATGTTTTTAAAAATAAATTATTGCATTTTAAATTTATATGTAACTAAAATTAAATTTTATAAAATTAAAACTATTTAGGATCAAATTTATAAACACTCATCCAAAATTATAGTAAAATCAAGTGTGTAAATAATTACACCGTATAAGCATCTCTGATCGCTTTGGTGAAATTCAGATAAACATTATTTATTGATGTAGATGCTGCCGTTTTCGAAAGCATCTTCTCATAACGTGATTCTAGCTAGATCCACAAACTGCAGTTTTCCGAATATTTATTGATATAGATGCTGCCGTTTTCTATGACTAACGTAAGTGGTGAAACAAAATATCATGTCGGACCGTTGAAAAGTAGAAGCGCAAATAGAATTTGAAGATGCACGTAATTCACGTGCTTTATAAATACACTTATCCAGCTCTACAATTTCTATAACGTTGAATTCATCAGTATCAGTTTTTAAATTTTTGTTTTGTTGAACTTTCGTTTTTAATGCCGAATTTGATTTGGATTAAACTTTGAGGTTTCTTGCTGTACTCTTAAATTTGTTTGGATTTATTCTCATGTTCAATTGTTGGATTTTGACAAACATCGAAGTTGGTTTTAGGGAGAAAAAAAAGAAAGAAAAGAAAGGTGGGATAAATTTTTTTAATTCTAATAGATGTTTTTTAGTTTGATAATTTTTTAAAATAAAAGAAAATAAAAAATAGAATAGGCTTAATATTTTATTTTTATTTACTTTTATAAACATTATATAACTATCATAATTTAAGAATGAAAATTGTATCCTTTCTTTTTTTTCCTAAAACTTCAATCCGAAGCGTATCTTAAAGGAATACAAATATCAGTGTTATACAATTTTTCCCCCTTTCATTAACATGCATCTAAAAAGCTGCATTAATTTATTCTTTCATCTTTAAGCTTTGCTATTATATATAGAGTTTAATGGTCATGTACTGATAGTGTAAAGTAGTTTTACACTATTATCCAATCACAAATCACCATTTATTGTAAGTTTGTTGACTTTTATAATAAATACTTTAAAAGTCATATTAATAGTGATTTTTGATTGGATGACAATGTAAAACTTTTTACACTGACAGTACATAACTATTAAACTCTTATATATATATATAGGAAATAAACATAAAACATTCAATAACTCTTAACATATTTATATAAGTTTAGTTTTCATATATTGTCAACAGAAATAATTTTTATATTGTTAACTAACTAAAAATTATTCTAAATATGATTTTTAAAATGATTATTATAAAAATCAATAATTTTGTCAAACAAGACAATTCATGTTTAGATGACAATATATTTTGTACTGTTATTACATTTTAATTAATTAAATTATTTATATAATACAAAGAAATTACTAGAAAAAAGTAAATATAACTTTAAAATATAATTTCCTTTAACAATAATAAAATTTTATGTCAAAATATTAAATGTATATATTAAGTTCACTTATTAGCTAGAAAACCAGGAACAAATTTGGTGATATATATATATATATATATAAAGTTTTTTACATTGTCATTCACTCATAGATTATTATGTATGATAAAATTGTTAATTTTTGCAATAATTACATAAAATTCGTACCTAAAGTGATTTCTAATCAATTGTCAATGTATGAAAATCAAACTCACTTGCACACTAGTATATAGGAGACATATCAAGTGATAACTTATTTTGTGAAATAAAAACTATAAATCTATATCATATAATCATACATAGATGTCCACTTAAAAAAGTAATGTAGATTTTTCTTTTAATTTTTATCATTCAAATATAATTTAATGTTCTGTATTTATATTTTTCATTTATCACAATAAAAATAATTTTCATTTGATATGCTTTGTGTGTGTGTGTGTGAACATTGAATGTGTTAATATCAAAATTTACATTTTACCAAGAATTGAATGAATAACTTGGGCCATAATTCTATATATCCTAATACATAAATTGTAAATATAAACACCAAACTATAAACTCTATGAAGAATATTCTATAATCACACATAGGAATAGGACCACGCATATGCATAATTTCTCATATAAAATATTTTTAAAAAAATAGGTTTTAATTTTCTTTATTTCATTATCTTCTCTCAACAATATAGTGTGGGTATATAACATTTGTGGTATAACACCACTTCGCACAGATTGAATATAAAATACATCGGTAGATAATAATTAAAAGAAAAATTAATATTAGTTACACAATATTTTTGTATTTTACGAAAGAGGAAAGAATGAGAAGGAAAAGAGAAAAAGAAGTATATAACAAAATGGGTAATGTGTCATGATAAGAAATGATACAAGAAAATAATATCATAAAAAAATATTATAGAAAAATATCATATATACCTCAACATATCAAATTAAGAAAACACTTTTAACATTTTCAATTTCCAAAATATACAGTTTAAGGTTAGCTAAATATTAAATAATTTCCAACACTTTGATCATGTCTGGATAAAAGTGGGCCCCTTTGATACACAAGTAAGCCAATGAAATGATAGGGGGCACAGAAGGCAGACACGTTAATTGATTATATACCTATAATAAACGACACAATTTATCCAATAAACAATTAATATTCTCACATACAACAATTGTTCAATAACACACCTGAATTGAAAAGGGAATACAAAAATGAGCACCGAAAGCCAGGTTTGCAAGTCCGAGGCTTTGATTTCATTCCACACTTGTGAAAGAGCTCTCTTTGGTTCGGTCAAAAAGCACAATCATAAGTATCAAAGACCACACACAAAAACTGAAACTACCAGATACACACTTTCACACACATACACACTATTTCTTGTTACCATCACTCACCTCACACCTAGCAATCTATCTATGATGCAGCATCAGATTGAGATGGAAAACTCTAAGCTCTTTCAATTCCTCACAAAAAGCAACGAATCTTTCTTCAACTCTGCATCATATGGCCTACCTGATGCACCTGCATCATCAACCATGCAACACAGCTTCTCTAGTTCCTTTTCCTATTACCCTTTGGAAGCATCTGAAGCTCCATCTGATGAAGATAAAGCCCTTGCTGCTTTGAGGAACCACAAAGAGGCTGAGAAGAGAAGAAGGGAAAGAATCAACTCCCACCTCGATAAGCTTCGCACTCTTCTTCCTTGTAATTCCAAGGTATAATACTATATAAACATTTCATTTTATAGTTCAATCCACATACTCTGTCAATCTTCTTTCATTTGTGATATTTGCATCATCTTCGTTTAGAACTAAACTTATTTCGAAGAAATGATTATTTATTTTTGAGAGAATTGAAAAAATTATTGCTATGAAAAAGAGGGTGAAAGGGCAATAAAATGTAAAATCTTTTTCGCTTTTTGTTCACAAAGGTTGCATACTTTTTGACCCACAAAGCAAAATGGGTGCACCAGTTGACTAGTGTATAACTATTGACTACTATGGCCGTATCTCATATTCATTGGAATCAATCTTTAATTTATTAGAAAAAATTGGGTTTGGATAGATGATTAAAAAAGAGCCAATCAATTGTATATATATGATTTTTCAGGTAATTAAATTTTTTATAAGGTCTGTCCTTTTTGTTTTAAAAATTGTTTTCTAAAATAATTTCATACTAATTCACAATCAATTTATCATTCAAAATCTATTATTTTTTGAAAATTATTTTTAAAACAAAAGTTTAAAAAAAAAAAAAAAAGTTTAAAGATGTTTTCCCATTTCTGTCTTCATCTTATCAACCTGTCAATTTCACACTCTGCTTTATGCCACCCTCCATCAATTGTCTTAATAATCTTATTTAGTTGTATTTATTTTAAAAACTAAAAACAGATTTCGAAAATAGAATTTAATCACACCTTCACCGTATAATTTTCTAGTTACTTCCTCCATAGGATTCTTTGATGCTTTTTCGAACGTTCAAGATAGACAACATTGCAAGGAGCAAATAATTGAGTTCGGAAAAGTCAATTAACTTTTTTCATCACTTTGTTCAGACGGACAAGGCTTCACTTCTGGCTAAGGTGGTCCAAAGGGTGAAAGAGTTGAAGCAGCAAATATCTGAAATAACCGAATCCGAAACGTTTCCTTCGGAGACCGACGAGATCTCTGTTCTGTCCACCAGCGGTGACGAAAACGGCGGTGACGGACGGCTCATATTCAAGGCCTCTCTGTGCTGTGAGGACCGCTCTGACCTCATCCCTGACCTCAACGAAATCCTCAGGTCTTTGCACCTGAAAACGCTCAGAGCCGAAATGGCAACGCTCGGAGGAAGAACCCGCAACGTTCTCGTGGTGGCCACGGATAAAAACCACAGCGTTGAGTCAATCCAGTTCCTGCAGAACTCGTTGAAGTCTCTGCTAGAACGCTCCAATTCTAACGACAGATCCAAACGACGCCGTGGCTTAAGCCGAAAGTTCATCGCTTAACTAGCCCAAGCGGTCAAAACTTAAGCACAGAACTTAAATACAGTTATTTAGATGTTCTTAGTACTGTTCTCTAATCGAAATTAATGTTTTACCTAACTAATTTATGCTGACTTTTAACATAAATCTTTGTTAGGCAAATTACAAGGTAAAACTCTAATGTTGGTTGAAAAATAACACCAAAAATACTTGCATCTAAGTTTTATCTAAAACTTAAATGTAGTTTTTTGATTTTTTTTGTGTTATTTTTTAATTTGAATTAGATTTTACCTTAATAAATAATAATTTATATAATAAAGATTTATATTAGTAGTCAGTGTAAATTACTTAGGTGAAATTATAATTTTGGTTAGAAAACTAATACAAAAAATACTTAAAGAACTAAATTTAAGTTATGTTTTTTTTTTTTTTCTAAATCGTCGAAAAATATAGACAAGTCAAAATCTAGGATATTATAGTTGTAATTGTGGTTATGTACCATTTAAAATCTAGGATGCAATCATAGAGAGTTCATTTTCATTTAATCATTTTGTTACATCAATTTTTAATTTTAATATTGTATTTAATTGTTACTAGGATGTGTTTGTGAGTTTTGATTTTAAGGGCTTCGAATTCGTAAGAAGGAAAATGTTTGGGCGTTAATGTTGTGTGCGATGTGGCTAGGTTGATGTAGAATGGTCTAGGTAGAGAGGTTAGGGTTTTATCTATGTGATGTTTTGGAATCTTTTGCGTGTGAAGTTAGTGTCTTGCATGCGAGTAGTGAACCCATGGGCTAATGATGTGACTGATGGGTAATGAAGAAAGAAATGCAGTGTACTTACGTGATGTGCAAGTTGTGACTTGTGGACCGTCAAGGAATCGGAGTCTGTTATTTTCTGTAAAAGTAAAGCTTCTGTGAGTTTCCAAGCTATAGAAAATGGCATATTCATTTCTCTTTCATGCCCTTCTCTTTCAATGATGAGTGTTTGTTTTTCGTGATTTTTTTTTTGGGTTATTTGGTGTTATCTTTTACTTAGCATACACTGATTCTAAAGAAAGCTGAGGGAATACTTGTTGGAAAGTGGGTGTTTCTGCTGCTGCGTCTGTGACAGTGAAATAACAAAGGGGTGGCAATTGGGCAGTGGGTTTCTGCTCCCAGTACCAGAAGAATGTGTTCCCAAATCTAGCTTTTAGAGAAGGAAAAGGGTAAAAGGTGTGTAGTGACTAGTGAGAGAGAGAAGCTCAACACAAGAACCAAAAGGGATCTCTGCAAATTTCAAATCTTTTTAAATGAATCAAGCAGTTTTTCTGTTCATTAAAGGTAGAATGTATATTCTGATGAGAAGAAAACAACAAATTGACAAAGGAACCAACTCTTGCCCATGCCTCCAATTGTCAGCGTCCCTTGTCAAAAATTGCAGACACGTATATATTATCTATATTGAACTTCTAATTCATTTTTGTCAACAAGAATAAAGTAATAGCAAGTATAAAGGTATTTGCTTATTTTATTTTATGATGTCATGTATGAGAGACCATAAACTTTAAGATATGTGTGGTTTCTTCTACAGGCAAATGTAACTTACCAGAATTTAAGGGAAAAAGTGAGATCAAGACGAGACAGAAGTTAAAGAACGATGTTGATAATAAGGATGTTTTAATCATGTTATTAATTTACTTTTGGTAAAATTTGAGCTAGGCACTACGATCTAGCCTAAGGCGTATGATGTGCTTGTTAATTAGGACAAGCCTTTTTGCCAAACTCCGTTACATTTTACGCCAGGTGAGGAGGGATTAGGAAAATAATTTGCAGACACTTGGGTGAAAATTGACACTTATAATATAGTGATATGATAAGAAAAAAGAGAGAGAGAAAAAAAAGTGTTGATGAAGTGTATAATATATAAAGGTATCCTAATATAATCATTAATTATTCATTACAGAAAACAATGTCATGTAGTAACAAAGGAAATACTAATAGTTAGACTGAAGTGATAAAGAAAGAGAATGAAGTGGGGAATAAAATGAATAATGTTATAAAAAAATAAAGGGAAAAAATTATGAAAATGTTATAAGAAAGTGAAGTAAAAATAGAATTATTCAAAAATAAAATAAAATATATATATATATGGTCATTAGTCAATTTTATTTACTTTTTTTTATCGGTATTAACTCCAGAGTTTAAATTTAATACAATATCAATATAAAATTTTTATATTATCAATTAATTTGAAATTACTTTAAATATGACTTTTAAAATTATTATTCTAAAAGATAATAATTATTAATTACATAGCAATTTATAATTGAGTGACCATATAAACAAATTATTCTATTTTAATGTTTGAATTAAATTTTAATTTTTATATAATAAAAATTTAAATTAGTAATATAAATATTGTGAATCTATTATAAAAATATTATTTATTATAATGACAGATAATTCACTTTATATAAAAAGTTGATACATACCATTAAAGTTATATACTATTAATGTAGATTTACTATTTTTAAACTAATATTTTAATTTTCATCGGTGAAAGAATATATTATCAAAAATGACTAATTTTTTAAGATATATATATATATATATATGGGTTAAAATTCGTTGACACCAAGTGTTAAAGTTAGTCAAATTACACCTTCAATAACTTTTTGTAAAATGCAAATTTAACTAATCCAATCATTGAATTTGATGTTCTTATTAATTAGATTAAATATACAAAATTTCATACAATTCCAAAATTATTTAGTAGTTCATCACATCACTTTATTTTAACGTATAATATGATATTAAAATATATGTAAATATTCAATATTAGATAATATATCTAAAAAGGACCAAATGATGTGAAATTTGATATACATGATCATGAAGATAATATCACACAATTCAACGGTTGGATTGGTTAAATTTGCATTCTACAAAAAGTTATTGAAGGTATAATTTGACTAATTTTGACACTTGGTGTCAAAGTTGGTCAAATTACACCTTCAATAACTTTTTGTAAAATGCAAATTTAATAAATCCAACCATTGAATTTGATGTTCTTATTAATTAGATTAAATATACAAAATTTCATACAACTCCAAAATTATTTAGTAGTTCACCACATACTTTATTTTAACGTACAATATGATATTAAAATATATGTAAGTATTCAATATTAGATAATATATTAGCACTAGGTGTAAGTCAAATCTATGCTGTTTAAACAAAATAATCCTACGGTTTATAATATATTAATTTATATAGTAATTTTAACATATTATTATGACAATTAATTAATTAACTTTAATCAATCAATTAAATTACTTAATTTAATTTAATTGATTTTTTTATTGATTTAACTTTCGGCTTTAATTATTTGTGAATTATTAACATATTAATTTCTTCATGAATTTTCTAGTAATAAAGAGTAAAATAAATATAATTACATTAATTTTGACATATTTTGTTGTAATCAATTAATTAATTTATTAAATTCAATTAATTAATTAAATTATTTAAGTTAATTGTTTATTTGATTAATTAAAATTTTTTGAAATAATTATTTACAAACATTATTAACAAATTAATATCTAACAATTATTTACTACTTACATAAAACATAAGTAATAAATATTTACTATTTTTCATAGAAAGAAAACGTAAAAAAAAAAAAAAAAACTTGTTAGTAATTTCTATAAATAATTGATGCAAAAAGTTCTAATCAATTTGACGAGAGATTAACACAAATAATTTAATTGGTGGTTTAAAATTAAAAATTAACTAATTAATTAGTATAAGATATGTCAAAATTGGCATAATTTTATATATATATACATATATATATATACATATGTATGTATGTACATTTATATTTACTATTTATCATTGAAAAGATTTGTACAAAACAAAATTAAAATGTTAATAATTTGTGGAAATGATTGTTGCAAAAAATAATAATCAAACAATCAATTAACTCAAATAATTTAATTAATTTAAGTTAAAAAATTAATTAATTGATTACAATAAAATATGTCAAACTTAATGTAATTATATATATATTAATTTATGAAGGGAAATTTTTTTAAAAATAATTAATCTATTAATAATTTCCAAAAATAGTTAAAGCAAAAATTTAAATCAACCAAACATTCAATTAAATTAAATCAAATGATTTAATTAATTGATTATAATTAACTAATTGATTGTCACAAAATATATTCAAGTTATTATATATATTAAGATATTACAAACTATAGGATTAATTTATATTAATAATTTGGATTTGGTGTAAATCTTTAGACTTACATATGGTTTCAATGAATCTTATCTTTTATATATATATATAGGGGATGTAACACCCCTATTTTTGTATATTAAATTATTTTATATTTATTTTTGGAGAACTGAATGAAAATCTCAAAAGTTTGATCTCTACGGTTATGTCCAAATTAGAAAGTAGTATTTAGTTTAGATTTTTAATAATTTTTGGAGAATGGGGTTCGAAAATTTATAAAATAATCGTTTTGTCCTTAAAAAGCTAGATAATAGAATTAATAAACAAAAATAATTAGAAGTGTTTAAAAACTATTTTTAAGTTATCAATGTACTTAGATAATTATTAATAATTTTAAAAAAATTGAAAATTTATTGAAATAATTTTTCAAAAAATGACAAAAAAAAACCCCTAGTTGACTGCAGAAACCAACCAAAGACTTTTTAACTTTAAAATATTTTGAAATTTTTATACTAAGTATCTTTCATTATAAAAATTTTATTTTGGAAGAAATTAATGAAAAATATAATAATCCTATTTCAATTTTTTTAACTATTTTTCTATTTCAATTTTTTTAACTATTTTTCTAATATTTGGCAATGTAATTCTGAAAAATCAAGAAGGAATTTTAAAATTCTGATTCCCATCATTTTGCTCAAAATTTCAAGAGCTATTTAATTGTGATTTTTAATAATTTTTTTGAGCTGAAACCCGGATAAATTAGAAAATTACGGTTTTGCCCCTATTTCTCAACATTAAGGGCTGATATTAGAAAAAGATTCATTGACATTAAAATGTCAATTTGAGCTTGGAATTATGTCATATATATTAAAATATAATTTTGAAAAATTTCTAGAATTTCTGTGTAAAATGACCAAAATGCCTCTAAGTGTCTGTTAAGCTTAGTCAGTATTGGCTTGACATTCAAAAAGGGTGAAAATGGTTATTTTATTTTATTTTTGGGTAAAATATTTAATTTTATAATTTTCTTAAAAATTTTGGTATTTATTGAATTAAAATAGATTTTTTTTATGAATTTTCTAGCTTAAAAATACAAAATAAATACATATAATTTGAAATAAATTAATAAAAATTAAAATTTATTATTAGAAATTTATTTTTGATGAAAAACAATGTATTTGTCCAGTTTTGCATTAAAATGCATTATTTTGATATTAGAAGCTAATTTTTCAAGTTTAGGCATTTTTATTGGTGCTGGTTAATTCATCTAAAGATAAAATTTACACTAAGGAGCTTGAGGACACTTCATATAGCACATCCCCAAGCCTAGGAGGGGTGATTCACCACCCGAAATGGTGCATGTGTCCCTAAATTAGATTAAAAATAAATAAAAATTAGATTTATGACATAATGGCTTATGTAATTTTGTGGACACCTAACCCCTTATCCTCCTCTATAAATAGCCATGGTTTTGGACCATTTTTTAGCACCTCTCCCTCTCTCAAGCTACCAAATTCTTAGAAAGCTTCTCTCTCTAGAATTTTTTTTTTCTTTTACTTTGCTTTTATGCTAAAATTTTACTAGTTTTCCAATAACTAATAAAGTTCTCTTCCTAGGAGCTTTGCATCAACAATTTCATCCTCTTCATCAACCACCTTAGAGATAATGGGGAGAGTGGGGTTGGTTCTAAATTATTGTCACTTTGCATGTTGGTAGGAAGAGTTTTCTCATAAACCCGTTTAGGCTTAAGTTTTATTATTGTTATTATTGTTTGATGTTAAACTTTAATTTTTGCTAAGTTGTTACTCTACTTAAATTAAGATTATCAAATTATAATTGCTAAGTTGTTACTCTAATCATATTTAGATTATTAAATTATAATTGCCAAGTTGTTACTTTACTCAATTTTAGAAAATTAAAATGCACTTGCTAAACTGTTACTTTGCTCAAATTTAGAAAATTAAAATGTATTTATTTAGTTTTTATTCTGCCAAAATTTTAGTAATTAAATTATAATTACTATGTCGTTATTCTACTAACATTTTATATGATTATTAAATTGTTATTCTGTTAAAATTTTGGTATTATGTAATTTCTACAAAATAAGACAGAAATGTTGATTGTACTGGTACTTAAATCAAATGAGACCAGGGAAACCTCTGCTTGAGAAATTAGGAATTGATAGTTTAGTGAGTAATATAAAGTAAGTGACATCTAGTGGCATGGCACCTTGTTATGGAAGCTACAATTTCGTACGCTGAGGAATAAAAGGCAAGAATCCATTTGAGGAGGTCTTGGGGATAAGCATTGAGTGGTGAAAGTCCCAATAGCCAGGGTAGCGCCCTCGAGCCGAGATATTCGCCTTGCAAAGCTCGATAACCCCGACAACTGCTCAGCATTCCAAGATTAGTTTGAGAGTATATCTTTATAAATGAATATCTTGACTGATATTTGTTCCTCATTTATGATGAGGACTGCACCATGTGATGATGTTGATGAGGTATATGTACTCATAGTCACTTCCCAGGTTTTGTTGAGAACTATTACTCACTAATGGGAAGAATGGATCCATACCAAGTCAAAGGTAGTGTAGTATAACTTAGAATAAACCATACGTTCCTTTCATTAATTGTGTTTTAATTCCTACCATACATGTGAAAGTGATTTTAGAACAAATCACCTCACTCCATTGTTTTTTTCTTGTATGATTAATCGTAATTATTGAAGATGATGGCAATGCTTGATGATGCTAAGGAAGAGTTACAAGATACTCTTCCAGATTTGTATACATAGTTTATAATATTTCCCTTGAGGGATAAGGTAGATAAATACTGCTTTGTATACGATCTTTTTGATATATATATTAGGCTAGGTAGTATATGTTTTCTGATGTACTTTTGTTTCCTTTTTGACTGTTATGTATTACTCAAACCATGATGTACAATTCGATCTATATACATATATACACACACACACACATAAATAGTTTTTATCATTTCATTTCTATTTCCAAATTCTATTAAATTTAGAAATTTTCTATTATATAATCGAAAAAAAAATTACTCAAATTTTCATTAACTTAACTTAATAATTAAATTAATATGAATTATATTTAAAATTAAAAGAGTGTTACAGGGGATATATCTAGTGAGAAGGTCATCTTTATATGAGAGTGAAATGAGTAAATATAAGCCGTACAACCATACATGGATGGTCATGATTTAAAGTTATGTGATCACTTAAAAAATCATGTGACTTTTTAAAAAATTTACATGACTTTGTATAGTTATGTGATCACTTAATCTTGACAATTCATGACAAAATCTAATGGCTAATATTTATTCCTTTTACTCTCATAAAAAAAAAAAGGGGTCCTCTCATTTGATACATCCTATATGTGTGTGTGTGTGTGTGTATAATAGTAATAGTAATATTTTTTATTGTATACTTTTATCTTGACTTAAATATGTTTTAAGTCCCTACAAATATGACTCTGTCTAATTTTAGTTCTTGTAAAAAAATTTGTTATTTTTAGATCCCTGACATTTTTTTAGTTTTTTTTTAGTCTTTCCGTTAACTCTAGTTAATTTAGTGTTGTATATATACATATATATACATACATATATATATATATATATGTATATAATGATAATAATAATAATAAATTGTTATTTTTAGATCCCTGAAATTTTTTTAATTTTTGTTTTAGTCCTTCCATTAACTTTAGCTAATTTAGTACTAACATAACTAACAAAATAAAGAATATTAATTAAGATCCTGAAGAATATTTTAAATTAAGAAAATTATATTATTTTAAGGTATGTAATTTAATTAAGTAATATATTTATTATTTATATACATAAGGTAATTATATATAATTTATTTTTAATTTTTAATATATTATGAATAGTAATTTTTATTACTTTTAATATTGTTCTTACTTTTCAATTCACTAATTTACTTTTAACATTGTATTTTTTTTTAAATTATAATTTACTTAGACGTTTCTAATTTATTTTTAATATATTACTTTTGTGTTATGAAACAAAATTACTGCTTGTGATATATTAAAAAATAAATCATATTACAATCACTCAAAATTAATGAATTGAGATGTAAAAATAATATCAAAAGTAATATAATAAAAGTAAATTATAAGCGTCCAAGTAAATTATAATTTTTTTTAGAAAAAATGCAATGCTAAATGTAAATTAGTGAATTGAAAGTAAGAACATTAAAAGCAATAAAATTATTTTTGGTAATATATTAAAAATTACAAAAGTTATAAAAGTAAATTATATGTAATTACGTTATTTGTATAAAATAATAAATACATTACTTAATTAAATTATGCACCTAAAAATAATTTAATTATCTTAATTTAAAATATTCTTCATTATCTTAATTATCTTAATTAATATTTTTTATTTTATTAGTCATGTCAACACTAGAGTTAATGGTAAGGACTAAAAAAAAACATTAAGAAAATGTTAGAGATCTAAATATAACAAATTTTTTTGCAAGAACTAAAACTACACAGAACAATATTTGCGAAGACTTAAAACATACTTAAGCTTTTTTTATCTTATTAAAATCTACCGTTATTAAACGTTTGTATCATATAAATCATATATACAAAATCTTATAGTAACCTAAAATTATTTAGGAAAATGTTAAATTTTACAAATTCATTCAACACGATTAACATAATACATAACACAATGCAAGCACGTCCATGATTTTTGTCAAAATCAAGATTTTTTAAATAATTTTTGTCAAAATTGATTTATTTTTTATGATTTTCATCAAAATTAATTATTTTAGTATCCTAATTTGGAAATAGCCAATTTTTTGTTCCTATTTTTAGCGACCAAAAATAAGCTATTTCTATATTAGGAGACTAAAAAATTACTTTTAAATTTGAGAGGCCAAAAAAAAAAACTCCATATTTAAAGGATTAAAAAAATATTTAAACGTGAAAAATTTTATTTGGTCTACCAATCAAAAATTGTGATAAATATAACTTTTTAAGCAGTTAATCAACAAATTTATTATACACAATAATTTGTAATTAAATGACAATGTAAAATTTCTTTATACTGAAATAAATATAATATTTACCCATATAAAAATAAGAATTCTTTGATTTTACACTTATGATTATTTAATTTTGATAATATTCGTCACAAACAATCAAAACAATTCCTTTTATATGTACCTCGGAAAAAGTTTCATCTTTCAACTAAAGATTATTGCAATAGTACATCCTATCTAGCTAGTTCATTGAAGCAGTACTTTGTCATCATGAGTCCTAGCCCAATGCTGAAATCTGTATTTAGAAAATTATCGCAAGGACCGGTGGAAAGTGTGATAAGCATTGTGCACGTATGCTTTTAAGGGCATAAAGTTGCGTATAGTATGCAGTTGTTGGTCCATGGAGCAACAGCACGTCGGCACCCACCCTCTTCCTTTTACCAGAAAAATTCGCACGCTTATGTTGAGATATTACATCTTTGACAACATGTCTTGTATGCTGGCAGGGACATAAATAAATAAATAGGTTAATTATGTTTTTGTTCCTAATCTTTTTGCGAATTTCACTTTTAGTTTTTAAATAAATTTTTGCGTGTTTTTAGTTCTTCAATTTTTGTCCCTTAATATTTTTAGTTCATGCCGTCAAATATCACCGTTAAGTGATGATGTAACAGCTGCGTCAACAACTACACCGTCAAGTTAATGAACTATTAGTCTGACGTGTGTGGGGACCTAGATAGTTGGGATTAGAGTTAACTAATATTCATTTGCTTTTGCTAAAATAAAACATTTTTTAATCAATTTTAGTAAAAACCCGAATAAAGTTTTCGCTTTTTATATAAACTTGTAAGTACATTTTATAAAAGGTGGAACTTGTAACGAATAAATGTCAAGCAACACCCTTGTATAGGAAAAGTAAAAGAAGATGGACACTTAAAGTGACCACGTTTGAAGGTACCTGATAGACAATTCATATATATATATACATTTAAAACATAAATAGCCTAAACAAACAGGCAAATACAATTTTCAAATACTAACAAAATAAAATCCTTAAAGAACATGCTTCTATCCATTAGTACCTGATAACAGTTATATATGGGTGTTGGGATTGGGAAAATGTAAAATGTAAATATTAAAATAAAATGTTCCATGCATACATTGAAGTGATAAATAAGTTTGACAAGTTTATAGTTCCAAATAAAATATGTCATAAAATAAAGTACATAACCTCTAAATGAAATTAGAAAACTACTAATCCCCATCTACTAACACTAACTCAAATCTCAACTAGACTCACTAATACCACTGACCTACTCATCTCACCATAATGACCTAACTCATAACATTGGCCTTAGAAACTAATGTCATTATCCTCAGAGGAGTCCTCATCACTTTCACTGCTCTCGTGAGTAACTCTCCTCTGGGCTACTATCTCAGCGATGTCTCTAAGCGCTTTCACTCTCAAGGACCTAACTATCCAAGAGAATGTGTGCATATGAGAAAGAACTCTCTTTCTCGTGTTTGCTAAGATCCTTGGCCTTCCTGGCCATGGACCTGGTAAACCTTCATCATTTAATGCTCCCATAAAGGCGACGACACCTAAAACTATCATCACTTGATACTTGTCTTCTAACACCCTAGGTCTAGGTTCTGTCATAACCACAAATGGGGGGAAAGGGTGTCATAAACCTATGCGACGTGCTAGTGATAGGTATTAGGGAAAGCTCATTATACCCCAAAGGGGTATCCACACTAGGACTACTATTCCCTTTCATTCCATGACTAGAGGAGGCATCTCTAGAAGTTACCCCGTCTCTTCCTGCTCCAAGGGTTGCCTACATCTCCTCTCCTGCAGTAGCCCGCATACCATCGTGTCCATCCATCAATTGCTTGGTGATAAGTGTAACACCCTTGCTTTTGCATATCAAATTATTTTCCTAATTATTCTGTATTTATTTTTGAACCAAATGGGAATATAAAAAATTTGATCACTATGGTTACGCTCGTATTAGTGAGTAGTACTTAGTTTAGATTTTTAATAATTTTTTGGAAATAGAGTCCGAAAAAGGGTAAAATGACTATTTTGCCCCTAAAAGGACTAAATAATTAAGAAAATAAATAAAAATAGTTAAAAGTGTCTAAAATTTATTTTAAGTCCTTTATATGCTTAGAATAATTAATAATAATTTTAGAAATTTTTTTGAAATTTATTAAGACAATTTTTGTGAAATGACCAAAATACGCTTAGTTGATTATAGGAGTAGACCAGAGACTTTTGACTTCAAAGTATTCTGAAAATTTTATACTAGATATATTTTAATTATAAAAATTTTATTTTGAAAGACAAATATTGAAAAGTGTAACACTCTTATTTCAATTTTTTTAACTATTTTTCTAATATTGGACTATTAATTTTTGAAAAATTAGGAGGAAATTTCAAAATTATGATCTCCACCATTATGCTCGAAAATTCAAGAGCTATCTAATCGTGATTTTTTAATAATTTTTTTGAGGCAAAACTTGGAGAAATTAGAAAATGATGATTTTGTCCCTATTACTCAATATTAGAGGCTGACATGAGAAAAAGATTCAATTGACATTAGAATTTTAGTTTGAGCTTGGATTCATCTCACATATATTAAAATATAATTTTGGAAATTTCTTGGGAATTTTCTGAAATTCCTGTGTAAAATGACCAAAATACCCCTAGGTGTTTGATAAGTCAACCTGTATTGGTTTGACATCCAAAAATGGTGAAACTGATAACTTTAGTTTATTTATAGGTGAAATATTTAATTTTATAATTTTCATAAAAATTTTGGTAATTATTGAATTAAAATGGATTTATTATGAATTTTTTAGCTTAAAAATATAAAATAAATAAATAAAATTTGAAATAAATTAATAAAAATTAAAATTAATTATTAGAAATTTATTTTTGATGAAAAATAATATATTTTTCCTTTTTTATATTAAAAGCCAATTTTTCAAATTTAGGCGATTTTATCGGTATTGATTAATTTACTTGTAGATAAAATTAACATCTAGAAGCTGGACAGCTAAGGGAGCACGTCCCCAACCTAGGAATAACTGATTCATCACTCTAATTTTGATATGTGTCCCTAAATTAATTAAAAATAAATCAAAAATGGGATTTATGATATAATGGCTTATGTCATCAAAGTGGACACCTGAGCTTGTTCCTCCTCTATAAATACCTCTCATTCTTGGTCATTTTTCACACATCCTCCATTCTCTCAAGGTAGCCAAATTCTTAGAGAGCTTCTCTCTTTGGAATTTTTTTTTCTTTTACTTTGTTTTTATGCTAAAATTTTACTAGTTTTCCAACAACTAGTAAAGTTCTCTTCCTAGGAGCTTTGCATCAACAATTTCATCCTCTTCATCAACCATCTTAGAGGTAATGGGGGGAGTGAGGTTGGTTCTAAATTATTGTCACTTTGCATGTTGGTAGGAAGGGTTTTCCCTTAAACTTGTTTAGGCTTAAGTTTTATTATTGTTATTATTGTTTAATGTTAAACTTTAATTTTTGTTAAGTTGTTAATCTGCTCAAATTTAGATTATTAAATTATAATTGCTAAATTTTTACTTTGCTCAATTTTAGAAAATTAAAATATATTTATTTAGTTGTTATTCTATCAGAATTTTAGTAATTAAATTATAATTACTATGTCGTTATTTTACTAAAATTTTATATGATTATTAAATTGTTATTCTGTTAAAATTTTGGTATTCTGCAATTTCTATAAAATAGGTAGAAATGTTGATTGTACTGGTGCTCAAATTAAATGAGACCAGGGAAACCTCTGTTTGAGAAGTTAAGAAATGATAAATTAGTGAGTAATGTAAAGCAAGTGACATGTAGTGGCATGACACCTTGCTAGAGAAGCTACAGTTTGGTACACTGCGGGATGAAAGGCAGGGACCCATGGTTTGGCCTAGAGGGTATGGTATTGAAGGATAAGCGTCCTAATGGCCATGGTAGCGCTCTTGAGTCGAGACAATCACTTAACCAACTTGATAACCTTGACAACTTCTCAGCATCACAAGGATTGGTGAGAGTATACCTCTATAAATGGATATCCTAAATTGTTATTTTGTTCCTCAATGATAATGAGCATTGTACCATAAGATGATGTTGAGAGAGGTATATGTACTCCCAGTCACTTCTTAGGTTCTATTAAAAATTATTGCCCATTAATGGAAAGTATGGATCTATACCGAGTCAAGGATAGTATAACATAGAATAAACTTTAGGTTCCCTTTTTATTATCAACTGTGTTTTATCTGTATTGTGTGGTAAGATTCCTACCATACATGTAAAAGTGATATTAGAACAAATCACCTCACTCCATTATTTTTCATTTTATGCATGATTGTTCGCGATTAATGAAGACCCGGCTATTGATGAGAACCTATAGGGCTAGTCTAATAGTTTGTTATTTTATGGGATAGGGGTAGACGAACACTACTCTGACTAGGATCTTTTTGATGTATTGGGAATAGGTAATAACAATTTTGATGTATATTTAGATCTCCCTATATTTCAGTAATTTTTTTGATTATGAAATCACGATGTGTAGTTTTATGATGAATACATACATATTTTATTTTTTTTACTACCGTTTTCAAATTTTGTTAAATTTACAAATTTTTTATTATTAAAAGCGGAGAAAAATTTTACTCATATTTTAAATAAGTAAATAAGTATGGATTATGTTCAATGTGAATGGGTGTCACGTCAAACAAGGCCATAGTCAAGAAACAAAACAAACGCAAAGGGGTTGAGATAATAGACGAAGACAAACTTAACAAAGGAGTATATGAGCTCAAGGGTATGCCATCCATTGGTAAGGACCCACACAGATACAGATAAAAATCACAACAATGCAAGGGTATGCCACCTCACTAGTAGTGACCCATTCACATATATATGTACAATATAAGTTAACCTAGGCAACAGTACAACTACATCATATTCATCATAATTAAATCTACTCTCACAGGCTAGGTCACTCGTGACAATGATATCAAGTCATATCACACAGCTTATAGCATAATATCATATGTTAAACACATCATACATCTCATAGCGTAATATACACAAGTCATAATCATAGTCAATTACAATAAACATACTTTAGTATAATATCACGAGTCGTAATCACAACATAAGTAAAGCCACATTTATATCATCTTGTACTCACTTCCCTTATCCCATATCTTATTTCCATCCCTCAATGGTCTAATTATTAGTCTCTCAATTCAGTTTTTGATTGCCTAAGCTAGTCTAGCTACTCTCGTACTCCAAAATTTCCATACTTCACTAATAGGGAACTCAACATAGGCATGCTCATTAAATGTTTGTTGGGCTTAATATTGGTGTTCTAGCTAAGTTTTGCGTGTTTGGATTCAATTGGATATTAATAAAAAATTTAATTAATTTTTAGATTTTTATGGGTTTTGACCTTTCGTCCTTGTTTAGGTCATAACATGGGCTATAAAGATGTGTTTGAGGTGATCTTGGTGTTTATGGAAAGCTTAAAGAAAAAACTACAATTTTCATGCAAAAATTGAGAGTTGATTTGGCCTAGATCATGGAATAAATTGGACCTAAATTTGGAGACGTTGTTTACCGTTGGCAGCTTGACATAGGTGCAACATTTTGGCCATATATTAAGTTATAGACATTATTTTTAGGTGATTCTAAAGCCATTAGTTAGCTGACATTCATGGTTACAATACTTATGATGACCACAAAACCTAATTTTATCATCTTTCTACTTTTTTTGCCCACAAAGTTGACATTTTCTGTTAGGAAGGTATGTACAAACATGCTCATCACTCGACAAATCGAAAAATCACAATTTGTGAGTATGGAGGCTTCCTAAGGCCTCCCTAAACTACAAAAACTCCATAAGGTCGTGTTCCTATTATCTTAATGTCCAATTGTCTAACATTCTACTCCAAACTAAGGATTTTCTATCAATCTAAGTCGTTCTCATTTAAGCCTAATCCATTAATTCCTTATCCGAAATAGAGGAAACTCTCAAATCAACCTAAACCCTCAATATAATCTTAGTCTACCCTTGAGCAATTACAAATTAGATTAATCACATAGGTTCACATAATAATAATAATAACAATAACAATAATAACAATAACAACAACAACAACGACAACAACAACAACAATAACAAGAAGGCTAAATTACTAATTTGGTCTCTTAATTTATTTATTTTATTTAATTGGGTCCCTCTATTATTAAAAGGTTCAATTAGGTCCCATAATTTTTAAAAACGCTCCAATATTACCCTTTTTGTCCAAAACGACGTCATTTTATATTACATTTTTCATTACATTTACCACATTGTTTAGTGAAAAATTAGATGAAAAATGACGTCATTTTGGATGAAAAGGGTAACATTGGAACGTCGTTGAAAATTATAGGACCTAATTGAACCTTTTTAAAAATTATGATACCTAATTGAACCTTTAAATAATAAAGGAACCTAACCAAATAAAATAAATTAATTAAAGAACCAAGTTAATAATTTAGCTTAACAACAACAACAACAATGATAATACATCCACACACATGAACATGCATGGTATTTCCCTTTCCTAATTTCCAAACATTGGAATGTCCTCTTTGAACCCAACAAGCAAACATCCATTCCAAATCCTAATTAAACCCTAACCATTGGTGATGCACATGCACACAAACAAGGAAGGAAGAATAACATTATTCCAAAACATCAGAATGCCTCTATCTTAGACCCCTTAATCATACAATAATATCAAAGACTTTACCCTAACCCTTCAATCTTCTATAAGTGTTAACAAGTACAAAACCCATATCTTAACCTCACATGGCATAAACATACAAATATCATGGTAGGAAAGACAAACAATAGCAAACAATTATGGGAAAAGGGGAAACATGTCAGGTACACATACAATAGGAATTCATACAATTATAGGGAAGGAGGAGTATACAAAGGGCTGCACTTAGCTGGAGATGATTGCTAAATTCCTACGAGGGTGCCTAGGTTCTCCTTTCTTCTCTTCTCTTCTCTTCTCTTTTCCTCCATTCTTTTTCTTTCTCCATCTTACTTGACTCTTTAGGTTAAGTGAGAATGTATGACTAGTATGTGTGGATTACAGTTTATAAACCTTAATTCCCTTATTGGGCCTTAGTGACCCTTCTCTTATACGAGCCCATCTATCTTTCCCTAGACTTAAGCCCATTATATAATTATTTAATTATCTATTTGTTAAAACACCCTTATTGGTTAGATGAGGTTAGTTTCTTGGGGCATGTTATATCTAGAGGAGGAATTGTTGTAGACCCATCTAAGGTAAAAGTCGTGTTGAAGTGGGAAGCACCTAAGTCAGTGACTAAGATTAAGAGTTTCTTAGGTTTAATAGGTTACTATAAATGGTTTATAGAGGGTTTCTCTAAGATAACTATGCCTTTGATTATATTGATTTGTAAAGGTTAGGCTTTTATGTGGGATACCTAGTGTGAGGATAGTTTTTAGGATCTTAAGAGGAGGTTGACATCTGCACCTAGTTTAATGTTACCTAACCTAAGTGAGCCTTTTGTAGTGTATTGTGATGCATCTAAGATAGGTATAGGTGGTGTGCTTATGCAAAAAGGTCAGGTTGTAGCATATGCTTCTAGGCAGCTTAAGACCGATGAAAGGAATTGCAACTATAGTGTTTGTGCTTAAGCTTTGGAGACATTATTAGGTACTAGCAAAAGATTGACATGACAAGATGAACATATTTATGTTAGTTAGATTTTTGGAAAATGTACTATGCTCTTAGATTTTATAAACTGATTATTAGGCATGTAGAAAAAACATTATATATTTTATTTTAGCCAAGCTTATACGTGATTATTTTGTAATACAAATTTAAGTTTAAAAAATGAGGAAAAAAATTACCCGCTATTTTCTATACTTTAATAAGCCAAATTTTATTTTAACCTTTCAAAATCACGTAGATAGTTAAGGTCCTAATCTTGGTGGCAAGTCTCACAAAGACCACCCAAAGCATCATAATACAACTAGTTTACTTTAATATATCAGATTTGCACTTGGTTCAGTCCAGGAATCACCATAATTCACACACACAAGATAAAATCACCAAATTTAATACACAATTCCTAAACATATACATATATGCTTACACAAATATTTTAGACTTAAAATCTATGAAAAAGAGCCAAAACAAAATGCTTACTTTCGTAGTTCATCATAAAATAACATGTTAAATAGCACATGCATCACATAATCCATCAACACTTTCATGGCTCAGTCACCAAGCAATAATCTAATTAACCATATCAATTGTCTTCATAAAATAGTGGTCAACACATATCATAACATAAACTCTCTAGACAATCTCCTAGAGTCAATCAAAGAGCACTCAACTGGCACACACACACACATACATAGATATACATACTCACATGCATTGATGCAATAGGACTAGGGGCAATCCTATCACCACCCTTTTACCTATTATTGTACGAAAAACCTTCTCCCTTTACCTAAATGACCACAATTTGAGAGAGAAAGGGAAGACAAGATTTGCTTCAACGACTCAAGCGTTTGTGAGCTCGAAACTATTCCTAAGGAAATGAAATACCATAGGAATGTTAAAACATCATCCTATGCTAGAAAAATAGCATATGAAAACCAAGGGAAAGCGTGGTTGCTCATGATACTCTAAAGAGGAACAAAGGTTTATATAGAGGGAGAAATTGTCAAAACAATGCATTAAGGTTAGAAACACACTTACTACAGGAAACCCAAATTTCAATAGAGTTCCAGAGTCTTTTCTCAATATTTTAGAATGAAACTTCTGCCCATTATGAAGCCCAAGAAGTCTATTTTCCAACAATATAAACTATTTTCCAAGGCAACATATACACAGAGAGAAATAATAGAAAAATCGATACATGTACAGTATGGGAATCATGCAAACAACATGCTCAAATCATTTCAACATCATAAATCATCAACTAATATATTCTTTCAACCACATTATAGTATACACCCATACCAAATAATCAACCACAACAATAAATCAAGGCAAGTTTCCTTTGCCTAAAAAAGCACACAATAAAGAAATAAGGAGGGTAGTGGGAGATGGAGAGAAAATGAGAGGTTGGTTTGGCTTCTCTTCTCTTGATCGAATACAATGCCACCAAATGGAGATTTTTCATGAATCAACAACACAAGCCAAGAGTTAGAAAATTCTAGACTTAATAGATGAAGAAAAAAAATAGAAAATGGGAGAAAAAGTGAAGAGTTTTGCTTACCATAAGCTAGAATTGGTGGACTTTGATGAAAGAGAACAACCACACTTGAAGTTATCACACTTAGGGTTTCTAGGAGTGCACTTGGTGAGGGAGAATGAAAGAAAATGAGAGTAGGATAGATGGGTGTGTGTTTGGGCCAAACCATTTAGGGGGCTAGATGAGTGGAATTTACCAATTTGGGTGGCTTGAGTTAGTGTATTCATCAAGGGCTTTTTGGACATTTCACTTTGGCATTAGAAATGGTTCCAAAATTTTGAATCTTTCCCTCACAATTGACTGAACAAGTAGATGGCCAGTCCCTTGTTTATGGCCTCCCAAGGTTGTTTTGGGTGTATTAAATGGGGACAACTAAAGAAACAAAATGAGTTTACTTGTACTCAAGAAGGGTGAATTGAGTACTTAAAAAATTTTTGCAAACATTTTAAAATAGTGAGCCCCAAAGAGAAATCAATTTCAAAAAGCTTTTCAAAAACAGTTTTGATCAACCCACTTCCAAGGATCAAGGAAATACAACATTCTTAGTTGAAGTACTTGATATGATATGCATGCATATGTCCAACCTCAACAACCAAGGTTCTAATGTATGGTGGAATGCAATGTTAATGTCTCCCTAATATGCAATGTGATGCAAATGATGGATATTTCCAAATAAGTGTAGCAAATTGACAAGTGAAATAACAATTCAATATGTGATGGATGAAAATGAGAGCAATAATATTCAATTGAATGAGAACAAGATTGTTTCAATTACCCATAGCCAATATTAGGTCAATTTTCAATTATTGTGGTGCAATCAAAAAACTTAAAGAGAGATAGGGTTTAGAATAGTGCACTAAAGGATTTATACTAATTCACTCTTATCCACTTGAGAGCTACATCTAGTCCCTAATCCAAAGGATTGAGTGTTAACACTAAATTTCTCTTGTACACAAATATTCCTCACTTTATAGGATGAGATACCTTACCCAAGAACCCTAATCTTAATTCCAATAAGGACCCTAGGGGTAGCCTCACCCTAGATGCTTGAATCTATCATCAAGACTTGAAAGTACTTGCAAAAACTGTAGCAAGATCCACAAGACATATAACCTTAGTGTGTAAGAACTCAATTCAATAAGAAAACCATGAGAGCAAGTTGAGAAGACAATTTGGCAAAGTTTCCCCTTCTTTTTAAATATTTTTGCACAGTTAAAAAGTATAAAAAGATTCTTTAAATATGGGCTTTTGAAATCTTTTATAAGGCTTAAGTATTCGAATACTCAACAGGATAGTCGAATACTTTTACTTAGAGTATTCAAATATACTTTGGTCAGAGTATTCAAATACTTTTTCATGTATTAAAATACTTTAGCTTCAAGTATTCAAATACTTCTTGCAAGGATCAAAAGTTTGCTCTTTGTAAAAAATTTCTTGCAATAAGTATTTGAATACTTGTCAGGGTATTCGATTACTGGTCCTTGAAAGTGAAAAATAACACTTCTAAAGTATTCCATAACATTTTAAAGAATATTTAAGCATGGGAATAATTCACAATCAGTTTAAAACATTTTAAAGTAACCCATATCCTGTTTAAAAACGTTTTCACAAAACCAAGGGTAAACTTAATTGCTAAAGCATAGGCACTCAATGATAAGAACAATGAAAAGAGAATAAATCCGGGGGCACTCAAAGTCAATAAGAAATAACAAATATAGCTCAAATGAAATACCATGAAAAGAGAATTAAGGAGAGGGAATCATCAAAACACAAAATCATCTAAATGGAGAGCTCATGCAGAAGCATATAGATGTAGTATCATCCTCTTCATTGCGTGATCATCTACAACAACTAGTACATGTTGTAAGATTTTGATTTTAGGAAAGTAACTAAATGTTCTTCAAGTTAGGGCCTCTTGGTTCCATCTTAACTTTGTTGGTTTTAAACAAATTCTCATTGGTCTTACAAGGTAGGGTAATCCAACACATAGGGTAGGCTAGTAAACTTTTATTTGAATTTTTATGGTGCAAGATTTGGATAGAAACAAACTGTTGGAAAATTTTTGGAAAGGAATTGACAACAACTTTGTCAACATGAATTTTAATGCCAATGACTTGATTTTACGAGGTTATGACTCATTTGAATAACTTAGGATATTTAAGGACAACTCTGTAAGGTTTGGAGAAATTTTCTTACTCCCAAAAAGCTTCTTAAATTTTGTGTCAAAAATTGGATTAAAATAAATTATTTTAATCAATGGCGTAAAAAATTCTTAGAATTTCTCACAAAATTTAATTATAATTAATATTTATTAATAATAATTAATTTCTCAGATTTCTTAACTGTTTGCTCATTTTTACAATGAATTATTATACTGTCAATTTGCAACATAGTCCTAGTTTTAGTAGAACTTTCAACTAAAACTCACACAGAGAATCTCATATGTTGATTAATTAAATTCTTCAGGAATAAAATTTAATTTTCTTTTATAATTATTTTTTAATCACTTATAATCACGGATTAGAAAACACAAGTGTTACAATAATTGCATAACTCCAACAGAAACCTTCTCGCGGACAATATAACAATCTATCTCAAGATGCTTTATTCTCTTATGGAATACAAGATTTGTAGCAATATGCAATGCACTCTGATCATCATAGTAAATGATTGATTGCTTGGAATAAGTAATGGAAAGATCATGAAGAAGGTAGCACAACCATTGTAATTTGCAAGTGGCAAACATCAATGCCTTGTACTTTACCTCTAAGGATGACCTAGAAATTGTAGGTTGCTTCTTAGATCTTTATGAAGAAGAAATATCCACTAACTAAGTGCTTGATGTCTAGACAACCACCCAAGTCAACATAAAAAAATGTGAAAATTGTAGAGAAGAGTTGTGTGGGAAGAGTAACCCTTTGCTTAGGATCCCTTTCAAATATCAAAGGACTCTATGAGTTGTTTTAAAATAAGCATTGGTGGGTTATGCTGTAAACTGACTTAATTGTTGGACAACACATGAGATGTTCGACCTAGTTGTGGCAGGATAAAGTAGGGGTGAGCAGGACCCAACCCATCCCGCTAACCTAGCTCGCCCCGAAGTTGATTTTGACAAGTTTAGGTTTTGAAATTAAACCTGATGCATTTTGAGGACAAGTTCAAGTTATGCTTCAAGTCGTCTTGACCCAGTCTAATGTCATATATTCTCTTAAAAAGTATAAGTTTTTGGAACAATTGTTTATTAATAATAAAACTTTTTAATTTAATAAATAATATTTTATATAACATAATACTATACTTGTATTGATATTATTTATTTTAAAATGTATGTTGTAAAATATATCTTAATTTAAGTTTTATACTTCTTTTATTCTATGATTTAATTATACATGATGTTAAGATTGATATGTTACATTAAAAAGCCAAGATTTACCTGGTCTTGTCCCATATATTTCGGGTCTTGATCGAGGTCAGGATCAGGTTCAAATAAATGACCTGATAAAAATTTCGGGTCGAGTAGGAACATATATAAACCTATCCCAACCCATCCCTTGCTCACCCCTAAGATAGAGGAGGTGTCCAATTAAGTGTCTATACTCGGAAGCATTTGCATGTGGGCCACACTCATCTTTGAACAACCTGGTATTGGGATTAAAGGGTGTGCTAGCTAGTTTACATCCAAGAATACTAGCATATCTAAGAAGTCGATACAATATAGTTGAAATAAGGACATTTCTTGTGAGGAGTTTGCAACCTCCAAACCAAGGAAAAACTTTAAAACTCCTACGTTTTTAATCCCAAAATGAATTGCCTAGAATGGTGGACAAGGAATTGCCCAGAAAGACTATCGTCCAGGTAAAGTTAGTTGGGCTGAAACTACTTTAGGTCCAAAATGAAATAAGCACCAAGACCATTTATTTCAAATAACTCCTATTAGGGGTGAGCATGACCAACCCAACCCGCTAACCCGACCCGGCTCAAGGTTGATTTTGACCGGTTCAGGTTTTGAAATAAGACCTGGTGTATTTTAAAGACGAGTTCGGGTTATGCTTTAAGTCGTCCCAACTCGATTTGGTATCCTATATTCTCTTAAAAAGTATAAGTTTTTTGAACAATTGTGTATTAATAATAAATATTTTTAATTTAATAGATAAGATTTTGTATAACATGATATTATTTTTATAATGATATTATTTATTTTAAAATATATATTGTAAGATATACCTTAATATATGTTTTATACTTATTTTATTTTATAATTTACTATACATAATATTAAAATTGATATGTTGTGTTTGAAAGTTGGGTTGACCTGGTCTTGTCCCATATGTTTCGAGTCTTGATCGGGTTGGGTTTAGGTTTGAATAAATGACCCATTCAAAATTTCAGGCTGAGTAGGGACAAATATAAACCCATCCCAAACATGTCCTTGGCTCACCCCTACCTGTGTTGTTCAAGAAATCTAATGATCCCCCACATGCATAATAGATTTTAGTGATGAAAGAAAAAGGATTTTAAGATTTTAATAAAAATAATTTTCTCAAAAGAATTGAACTAGTTATTCTATATAAAATATAGTGGGATTCTTTTTCGTACAAGTATAACACATTAGTTTAAAAGTTTAATGGATATACACTATTAGTATAAAAGATTTTACATTGTTAACCAATTAAAAATCAGTTTTTGTGTAACTTTTAGGGTAGTTATTATCAAAATCAACAAACTTATTGTAAATGAGAGTTTGTAATTGGATGAAAAAGTAAAAGAAAAAAAACTTTATACTATCATTGCATATCCTTTTTTCTCTTAGTTTGAAATTGTATAATTAACATTATATGTAAACAATGACAATCATCGTTCTCGTATGATATAGGTTGTAATGATTTTTTTCTTTAAATGAAAAGTTAAAAAATTGCGAATTACTACCCAATATATATCGATATTCTTCGCCCATGCTGCAGTCTTAATTACTTGGCGTGTAATACCGGACCGTTGAGCAAATTTGTTTTCTTTGGGACAGAGTGGTACAAAATTTAAAGTATACTTGAACACCCATTATGATTGAAGCACCGGCTACTCAACGAACTGTCTAATATTAGCGTACTTAGCTCTGTCCAAAAGAAGCAACTTAGTTACCAACCGGAAATATAGTACCGATTTTCCGATTTTCAATCAATATTCAAATCATATGGCTGTCCTCCAAACTTCTTAAGTTGAGTACAATTAATGAGCTTCTTTGAAAGACAGCCACCTGTGAAGTAAGTATCATAATACATGATTACATGAATTAATCGTATATAGTAAGAAAGGGTATAGGTTTGGTTTTATGTTTTCATTTTTAGCTTTTACCTTTAATTACAGAAGCAAAGTCTTACTTTTATTTTGCTTTCTATTTTTAAATATTTATATAAAAACTGTGAAAATGACTTTTTTTTATTTTCACTATTTCTTATCATGTTTATAAAAATAAAACAAAATAAAAATAACATTATTATCATTAAAAATAAAAATAAATGACCAAAATAAAAAAATATTCTCTTAAAATAAATATTCCTTATAGTTTATAGGAAACAATAAAAAATAAAAGTATATTTTGCTACGCAAACTTATGATAGGCAGTGGAATATTCTTTAGTGATATAAGTGGTAGTAATCGTATAATTGTCGGTTAAATAGTTGTCAGATTATTCTTATTAAACATTTTTTTGTTACTAAGCTTGATTTTTTGAAGGACGATCTTGTTTGTTTCCTTCTATCGTTTCCTGACGATAAGATTTTGCGGATGATAAGCCACAAACTTTCATTGACGATTGATTGATGGTGGCCAATGAAATAATGCATTCTTATCCGCCAAAAAATTCACACTGGACAGTTTATTGACGACTTTAAATTTTATGTACAGATTAAAGTTTTTATACAACTTTAATTACTTTTCATTACAGGATGACGTAAAAGGCTCTTTTTTTAGCAGTTATAAGTATATACTTTATCTTGGTTCAATTGTACTGTGTCAAATTATCCATTTATTCTTTTTATTTAATGTATGGCACTACATACAGATAATTAAACTGAATATTGACGGCGCATTTTAAAAAAATCCCCCCTAAAAGGTATGCAGAGTTTAGTTTAAACTTTCTCTATTGATTAAAAGCCGAAAAGATAAGAGAAAGCGTTTGAAAACGGGCATCACAAAGAGCAAAGATTTTTGGTTGTCATGAATTAACGCAGCTGTAAAAGGAGTCATAATAGCTGGCGGGGACTAAAAAAGGGAGATTAACAATAAAATTAGTTAAATAAAATAAAAAGTAAGTAAAAGGAAGTAAATAAAAGGGGTGAAATGAGTGTGAGGAATAAAGAGATAAGAAAGGAAAGAAAAAAAAAAGTTAGAAAAAACGAGATGTAACGAGAAAAGAAAAGAAAAACTAGAAAAATTAAATAAATGTTAAAGAAATGTAAAAAAAAATAAAAGAAATGGAAAAAAATCAAATTAAAAGTTAATTAACTAAGTATTATTTTATTTTATTTTTTTGTGTACAATGGTCACACTAAAGTTAGAACCTATGATTTCATGCTACTACCTCAACTCCCATCACTAGGCTGACCCTAGTGGGTTTAGTTAATTAACTAAGTATAAAAGACATGAACGAATAAAAATATCTATAACAATTAATATATAAAAACAAATAAACAATTAATTTTTAGTGTACACATGTTTTAAATCATTTTATCCTTCAATTACAACTAATGTATTGTAACTATTCATTCTCCAATTTCAGTTTCTTATTTAAAATAGTGCTATACTATAAATTAATTACTTTCATTCTTCTTATTTTACTAAAAAATAAAAAAATATAAACAACAAATAATGTAGTAATTGTTGTTTTGCCGGTATTTCATAAAGAGTAGGTAGTACTTGTATTGATAGTGTGAAAGGTTTTAGATTATTATTCAATCACAAATCATTATATATGATAAAGTTGTTGACTTTTATCATAATAACCTTAAAAGTCATATAAACAATAATTTTGACTAGTTGATAGTCAATATATAACAATTAAACTCTTTTTTATTTTTTTAAAGGAAAGAAAGAAAAGCACCACGCTCGCGCGCTAGAGAGGCGTGCAAAAAGGCCGCTGACAAAAGAGTAGGCAACATTAGTAGTGGGAATTGGAATGAGAATACAATCAAATTATACATAGGAAAAGGAAGTAGTGTAAAAGAGGAGGTGAAAGGAGTGAATATAATTTGTATATGTACCTCTGGGGTCCATGAGGGGAAAGGGTTTATCTCTTCTTACATAAGTTTGGTTTATATATTAAAACATGAAAAAATTTCAAATCAAAGCATAGACAACGTGCATTGTGCAATGGGGAATTTGTCGGAGACGTGCTTAATTTGCACAAACCATTTTGTTTCCCATTCTACTACCCTGTAAACACTTTTTGCCTCCACTGCCTATGTTTGTCCTATCTCGGCCTACTTTACTGATCATGACCACAAATTCAAGGATTAGAACAGCTTTGGTAACTCTCACATAAGTACTCAACTACACATACACGCTGTATCTCTGTAATCATTGCAACCACTATAGTTTAACGATTCTCTCTATGCAAAACATGAACTTAAAAAAAAATCTCACCACGGTACGTTCCCAATCCAGTATCTATGGGTGCTAATAATCTATTAAGACAGTGTTTGCCCAAAAGGGTTGGCCAATGATTCAGAATAAAATTCAGGAGTCTATTATAGACAATGTGTCTTTAATACACCCATTAAAAAACAATTACTTTAAGTTAATCGTGTGTAAATTAACTGACTTTTTTTTAATTCATAATTAACTGACTTTAAAATATTCTATCTACTTTTAAAATTAATAAACAAAAGAAATAAAAATATGGAAATTTAATTTTAACATGGGACTCACTCTTACATATTTCCTAGAACGAAAACTCAAAAGTTAAATACGGTTCTTTCTTAAAAATGGTTGTGGGATTTTTTTTTTTAAATTTTTTTAACATTTTGGACCAAGCTAAGAAAATAGGTCTCTTTAATCTCTTTCATTCAAGCTAGCAAAGAGACAGGTACTCCCGCATCTGTCTGTTTGTATTTTTTTATTTTTGAGTAAGATGTAAAATTTAATACTTTGTATCAGTTTCTCTTATTATATATTAAAATAATTATTTTTTATAAAAAAATGTGAAAGTCAAAATATAGGTAAATAGAAAGACGTGTGGGAGGCTGAATAAAACATAGACAAGTGTGATCAAAATAGAGTTATGGGTGGTTTATAGTAATTAAAGGGTAAAAAAGTCTAAACCAAATAGGAGTATTTCCTTTATTGTTTTATTTTTATATGTTTTCCACTTTTTATCATTTTTTATTTTTTATCTTAAGAATCTAAGAAAGAATTTTATTTACGTTTTTTATTTTTTTTAATTCTTTATCTTATCTGATCAAACTAAAACGCAAGCCTTTATTTTATGTATTTGTTTTTAGACCACTCATTTTTTTCCCCTCTAATTTTTTGATCCAAAAGCAATCTCCTTGGCCCAATTTAGAGGGGCTGCTACTGCCACCCCAATTGTCGCTCTTTTCACCCCAACATTTGTTAATTTTTTCCTAAAATATCCCTTGATGGAAATATGTTTTTGTTATATATTGTGCACAACGCAATCTGTTGTGTTAGGGGATGCACCCTCTATACACAATGAAAATGCATTTCTGTTGTACACAATACACAATGGAAATGTGTTTCCGTTGTGTATCGAAGTTTTTTCAAAAAATTAACACAACAAAAACGCTTTTCCTTTATGTTAATTTTTTGAAAAAAATTAATTAAAATATTAATTAATTATGATAAGTTATCAATTTTAAGAGTGTAAACCACAAGAACAACACAAGAAGGGGAGTTGAATTGTGTTATTAAAAAATTGTTAAACCTTTTCAAAGATATGTTTTGTCTAAAGGACAGAAGATAGATAAATTTTATTTCATTTTTTAAAAGAGATTTATGAAAATGAATAGAAGATGCAAAACAAAAGAACATAGAAATTTATACTGGTTTATCTCATCCCAGAGACTACGTCTAGTTCTTGGTATACCACCAAGTCCCACTATAACTTAAAACAAAGTTACAAGTATTCTTTTATCCAAGCCTCTTTAGGCTCAACCTAAATAGTCTTTCACTTGCCTCTCCAAACAAATACCCAAGTATTCTTTGATACAAAGCCCCTCCAGGTTTCCACCAATTTCACAAAGAAATTGCTAAAGGGTAAAGTGTCACACTACGCTAGCGTCTTATCAGACGAATATATACTAAAGCTCAAGAATTTTACAATGATTTATCTGAAGTATTCTTTTAAGAACCAGAGAGATTTTAAACACTAAAAAGAATAAGAGCAGAAATTTCGACAAGAGTGTTGTATCTTTGATATTGGTCTTCTCTTCTATTTGTAGTGCTCCTCGAAAGTGTCTGTTGTGAGAGCTTTAGAGTTGTCCTTCGTCTAATGTTGTAAAAAGAAGAAAATATACGTTGGAGCATTAAATGGTACATCATTTAATGCTCTTCACCAATCGGTCACACTAATAGGATAAAGAAATTTGCTTATCTAGCTTTTCTCGTATTAAATCTTGTTACAGTGGACATATCTTCACTTTCAGTACTAGCAATTGTACTATAATTCCTTCTTTTTAGGATAAAGCCATACTTTTTTAGTGAAAGGTACATAGACATCTTCTTTTTCAAGAAGGTAGGCACGAGAACTCCAAAACAAGAAAAGTTTTTGTATAACAAAACTATTGAATAAACAAAGAGTCCAACAGATTTTGAAATACATTGTCTGTGAGGGTTAGTCAGCATAACATTACACGCATGAACAGATGGTTGAGAAAGCATTAGTCTGTTTGTCATAATCAAAACAAAAACGAGGGTCATAAATTCGTCCTTTATCTTAACAATCTCCCCCTTTTTGATAATGACAAACAACTTATGATTTTAAAACAAAACTTTTTAGGAGAGAGAAATTTTTTTTAGAAAAACAACGGCGCTATAGATGAACAATATATTTTAGGTTCAAAAGGACTTTATGTTTTTAATTTAGCAAGTGATATCATAAACTTAACATGTGTTTTCATGTTTGTGAAAGGTGGTTAAATGCATCAGATGATATAACATCATGTTAGTTCTCAATGTTCATTAGTTTCATAAATATAGATGATAAAGTATGAACAGTAAGATACTAAAGACAAAAGAAATAAAATACTCCCTTTATTTTCCCTCCCCTTGTGTATGTGCTCCCTCGGTTGTTCTCCCCCTTTTGGCATCATCAATTTGAAGAGTCAAAGTTAGAATTAGACGTGGATGATGAGCCTAGCTCTCCTTTGAAGCATTTCGCCAATTTGGTGAGTAAAGCTTCCGCACGCTTCCACTTCCTGCTTTCTCGAATGAGTGCCGCCTCTAGATGTTGGACAATTTGCTTCAGTTCAGTGACTTCCTTGTGAAAATCTAGAAGGTTAGGAGTAAAGGAAGAGCCAACTTCTTCTTCTTCAACTGGTTCTTCTACAAAACATAGATTGAATACATAGGGAACAGGGGGTCCGCAGAACCAAAAATGACCAATAGATAGGAAAACTTCAAAAGTAGTCCTGTTGGTGGAAAAGAAAACATAGGTCTGGGCGGAATTATGGATGAGTTGTTCGAGGGAAGATGATTAGATGAAGATGGGCAGGAGGAACTTGCACCCAATGGCCTCTGGGACGAATAGCTGCTTGATGGCTTAGTTGTTTTTCTCCTCAATAGAGAGATCAAAAAAATGCTTGAAAGCTTCAACATGGTCCTAATGTTGATCTGAGTTCCATAGGATCTCCTTCCCTTTAAGTGCATCAAGTTGTGCAAGAGAAAGAGCTCTTCGTCTAATCATCAAATGCCTTCTTGGATTTCTTTTGAATTTTGGCTTTTTGCCTTTGCTTATAGACAAATTTCTGCAATAATATTGTTTCTGGTAGCATAGTCTGAAAGTGGTCCATGGCTTGAGTAGAATCTTCATTCTTCCAAGCATTAGTCTTGGATTTCCCAATTCAAGATTTGGACATCTTTTCACACAAATTGCTTTTTGAAGTGTGATCTGTATTTTCTTACGAAGAAAATTGTACATAACTTTGCCAAGCTCCCAATCATCATCACCAATTCTCCATTTATCAAAATCAAGGTTGTCTTCTGGTTAGATGGCAAAAGGACAAGTTTTAACCTTGCCATGACAGAATGGGTAGATGATATTGGGCTTGTAGTTGTATGTTCTGCACATGATCAAGTATTTAGAATATTCGCATTTGAGAAGAAATGGTGAGGTGTGGCAGGAATTCCTCATTGTCTCCAAACTTCATATCCTAGAAGGAATTTGGTTTTGCTAGAAGGTGGTAAACAAATACTGATGCATCTGATTTGGTGCTATACCCTTCTTCCTAAACATATAGCCTTATGTGTGGCTCATATGACGAGGCAGAGGTTGCGTCACCTTGTTCTGCATCTTTTTAGCATACCCGTGGCATACCAATAATGGTCATTCCTCTTCAACTATAGTCCTCCACATTTTTAGATTGTTTACCTCTCCCAATTCATAATCAATAAGAGCTTGAAGGATTTCTAGGTCAAAAGGCTTATGAGGGTGATATTCCTTAGATGCTCTAGTGCTTCGTGATTCTTGTTTTTCATAAGAGGATGTATCTCATCGGAGTCTTTTAGATGGAGGTGTCTCTAATTTATACATGTCAGGTGCAGCTTATTTAATCATTAGCTCTGCCATACCTCTAGAAGATAAGCCTTCAGCATAATATTCAGTCTGTGCAACATCAGATTGTGGCATAAGGAATGTAATAGTCCTTTCAGACTGTACATGACTTGGTCTTGCCATAAGATTAGTTGTTATCCGCTGAAAAGCTTGAGAAACTGAGATAGAAGAGGGTACCTCCCATAATAAGGATCGAGGGAGTCTGCCTTGAGATGCAACAATAGATTCCTTTTGATTTTATGTTACCTCTTCATCGTGCTCTTCTACTACTCTTTGCAGAGAATGTTCAATTATAGATTGGAGCACTACTTCTTTTATTTGTTCTTCTTCTGCCTCTACCAATTTCTTTTTTTCTTCCTTCTTTTTCTCAGCCCATTTAGACTGAGCTTTTGCTCTTCTCAACTACTTGGCCTTATTAGCTTTGGTCTTAGGTAGGCCGATTTTCTTGAGTCTGTGTAATCTCCTAGTTTCTTCTGTTGGAGCCAATTCTTCTGTAAATCAAGAGTCAACATTTTTTTTTGCTATGGGTTCAGGGATGGTTGGGTCTTTTGGTGCTATAAGGTCTTTGATAAGGGTGGCATCATCTTGGTCAGGTTAAGGGATAGGTTTGGGTTTAAGACGAATGGTGAAGGGTTTTTGTTTTTTGAGTAGGGAAGAGGGTTGGTCTTGTGTTTGAGGTTTAGGCTTGGATTCTTGTTGGGATAGTCTTTTAATGGGTAGTTTGTGTTTGAGGGGTTTGGTCTGTTTGGGTTGTGTTTGAGTTTGTTGGGGTTAAGTTTGAGTCTATTGAGGTTTCGTCTGTTGAGTGGATTCAGAGTGGATAGACGGATCAACAGACGATCCTACTCTAAACGTAATACCCACTGAGTCATCAGCAGGTTCTTCCTTTATGATTGCCAGCTCTAGATACTTAGCAACATATCCAGGAAATATATATGCTATCCTCATCTTCTTGATGATAGACACATCAATCTCAGAGCTGGATTTCTTCTTCTCCCAACTAGATTTATTTGCACCAACCATTCTTAATATTGTAGTAAAAAGCATAGCATAGGAGAGGGGGTACCTTTGCTTTTCCTTGGAGCTTTCTTTGGATTTGATGAGGCAGGATCTCTAGTTGTCAAGAATGAGTGCTACAAGATTGACTTTCTATCCAGTGAGCATTTTGCATAAACAGAATCAGTCACGTGAGGACATATTGTCCTTCGATCCTTTCCTTGGTAGCATGATATGCAACAAAAGATTATGTAGAAGTTCGTAATCCCTCTTCATGTTAGAGGCGTAGAGAAACTTCTTCAAGGCATCCTTGTTATCTGTTTGGGGTCTGGGTCTTCCATAAAAAGCCATATCAACAGTTTCTGGGGTTATGACCTTTTTCCAGTCTTCACTAAACAAATCTCCTTCTTCCTTGTAGCCAGACGCTACAACAATCGTGTCAATGGAGATAATGATGGCTTGTTTGCTGATAGTCCTAGTGATGGTTCTGTTAACTTTAGAAGCTGATGCTCAGAAGTTCACATAAGGGGCATGGTACTAGTGGGTCTTCTTCTACACGAATGACACCCACCTTATGTTCCTGATGTAGAGTGTTATAGGGAAGCCTTTGTCTTCCAACTTCTTCAGGTTAATCCACTTTCTAGGTATAAAGTCATTCTCTGGAAACCTTTCCATAGGAGCAAGTTGCTTTGCAGCGGCCATGAATGCAAGTTCTGAAGCTTTGAGTGTTTAAGAGAGAAGGTAGTACAAAGAATGCGAGGAGGTAGGTGTTTTAGAAAAGGTAAAGAGAATAGGTGGTGGAGTATAGGCTATGTGGATCGGTTCTTACTTGTTGGTCATGTGTGGTGCTGAATTGAGCCTGCATGGTGTTGTTAAAAATGTTGTTGGCCATGTGTGGTGCTGAATTGAGCCCACATGATGTTGTTAAAATTGTTATTGATGTTGTTGATGTTATATTGTTAAGTTGTACATGCATTTCATGCATGTGTCTCTGACTGAGGTAGATGACGATGGACCTCATGCTGTGATTGAGTAGGCATGTAAGTTGGTTGGTTGACTAGAGCTCAAGCTTAGACAGGACCTCTAACCTAGTGCTAGGTGAAACATAGGGCAATCGACAATGGGCCTTTGGGGATATGTGAATGAGCGATTTCACAGAAAGCTAAGGTCGTTGCAAACCTTGATCACGATGAGCCACCACCCATGTACGCTTATCTTGACAAACCACATAATCTTATCCGTAGATTAACTTGGTAAGGGATGTGTCCAGGCTAGTCACTCAACTATTGAAAATCTCCTGGAGTAGTGTCTACATGCATTTCATGGTTGATAGTTGGTTGAGTTTTATTGTTTCCATTCATGTTGATTGTTGATTTGCTGTTGTATGAATAATGTTGTACTTGATGGAAAACCTTCAAGGTGAATGTTGTATCTTGCTCCTTGCCATTATATGCAAATGAGGATATGAACTATGTGTTATTATTATTACAGTTGAATGTATGATGAATTGTTTTTATGCAAGCTTACCTTGTCTTGTTGTTGTTGTAGTTATGTGATTGTGATGATCATGTCATTGGTGTGGGAGTAGATGTTGAGGCCTTGGTGGATCAAGCTTCTCTCGGCTGATTGGTGATGCTCGTGCTAAGTGAAGGCAGAATGTGACTATTTCGGCGAGTCACATTTTGTTGCATGTTTCTTTTTAGAGAACTAACATGTCTTTACGATGTTGATTCCTTTTGATTTGATGTATAGGGTGGCCAGCCATAGGGAGTGTGTTTTTGTATCCCCTCCCCTTGATGATGTAAACATAGTTTTGGTATTAACATGCGTATTTCTCTTTGGCCTTTTTGGCTCGCATATTTGTATAGTTGATATGGTTGAGACGAATAGGTCTCATGGTTGATATTTATACAAGTTCATGATGAATGTTTTTAGTTGAATGGTTTCCTTTGATAAGCTTTCTTAAAAGTTGAAATAGGCAAAAAATAAATGCGTACTTTTGGAATACTTTAATTCAATATTTTCTTAAAAAAAAATGAATCTTCCTAAATCAAAGTATTATTAGCAGTAGTGGGTCATTACACTTGGAGCTTGGAAAAGGGGAAATGGTGAAAGTTTGAAGCTAGCTTCTTGCAAATCCAAAAATGGTAGCCAACAAAGTGAGGTTTCCATGAAGTAAAACAAAGAAAAAGGGTTAAGAGAGGGAGAAGATTTCATTTGAGATTAGAGAGAAAGAACTAGGAGAAAACTTAACAAAATGCCTTAGAAAACAAGAATGCATGAAGGAGATGAAGGTTCCAATGGACAAACTGTTAACCAAGTGGCCTTAATAACTCAAGAAGGAGTGAATTGAGTTATAATAAAAAACTTTTTCACAAAGTATTCACCCAAATCATGAAGAATATAATAAAGAAAAGAGATGAAGAGATAGGCTTTTGTTTTGATTGGATTAATGAAATTTAAAATAAAAACTAAGCAAATCAAACATTCAAAAAAATTAAAGTTGTAAAGAGAAAGGTTAGAGAAGAGTGCACCAAGATTTATCCTAATTCAATCACAAACTACGACCTATGTCTAGTCTCCAAGCCACACTTGAGATTTATCCACTAACTGATTAGAGTTTACAATGTAGCAAGTGTGACAACCCATGATGTTTCCACTTCAAACCACCATAATAGGACGAAAGAGATCACTCGACGATTTGTCTCATTTAATTTTACATTCAATTATGAAATTCTTAAATAATTTGCCTATGAAAATATGGGTAGAACTTTTTTCCTAGTTAATGAATAACTCAAATAAACCATCACCAAGACACAAAAAAGAATAAGATTGACGTGGAAGATAATATCAAACATATTTAACAAGAAATGAACATGTCTCACATGTAACAAATACATCAAGAGTGGTCATTAACTAAGTTCCTATGAACTTCTACCAAAATACATATAATAAGTATCTCAAAGATAAAGAGAGGTGTGTGACAGTAAACCCAAAATACATACACAACAAAAAGGGAGAGGGATACATAACTCGCTCTCTAACGTTGGCCATTTCTAAACAAAAAGATAATACTTGCTACATTGTCCTCTAAGAACAATGGAAAAGGTGGAGGATGCATTATCATCATCATCTTCCTTCAAGAAATCACGTCTTGACCCGCATTTGCATCCACGTCCACTATGAGATTCACGAGCAACTCTAATGTGACCCACTTAAAGGGGAGAGGGGGAAGGAATATCTAAAACCTCTTGTGCAAATTTCGAGAAGTCTATGTGAATCATAACAAGAATAATAGAGATCAAAGTGTCTCGTGGAGTATAGCAAGTAAGCAACAATCCATCGAAACGTGATTGACGGGACTTAGCGTCAATTGTCCATCTGCACCGTCTATTAAGGATAGTGGGTATTAGCTCTACATTGAAGACATCGTTACAAGGAGGAAACACCATTTGCTCCTGCAATTAAAACAATTGTGATAATGCACACACAAACACACAAGCAAGGATAAGCTAACCAAAAAGAGAATAATCGTAGCAAAATAAAACAAGTAGCTAAAATTGATAGCATACTTAAACATAAATTCATCCAAAACATATAAGCATACCACAACAATTCATCATATCTCAATCAACATGTATAACATCATTAATCATAGCATGCCAATATGTAGATGCAGACATCGACACACCATCTTCATAGAGAACAAACCGAGCGATCAGCCAATCATATTCCTTAATCATGGTATCCATTAACACAAAACCCCACCTAGGTTAAAAAGTGGCACGTGCCAAAACCATTTGGGGAATACTAGTCTTAATCATGGGAACTAGTGCTCTAATTAGGATATCCTTATAAGGGGAACTGCACACCATGACACGAGGTTGTAAGGTCTCGATCTCCTGTGGAATTGCGCCATTCGAATATCCCTAAGCCTTCACACCTAACGGGCACCCAATCATTCCCTTGACACCTTCAATGTCAAAGTAATCATAACACATGCGTGCGTGCATGACATCACTATTCACCAATAATATAGACAATGATGGCATCAAATATCATCAATAACTACTTATCATCACAACATGAAAAGTTAAATTCACCATTTTAAACATTTCAACATGCTATCAAGTCCATACATCATCTCATCATTAATAAGTCATGCCACATGCAAGGATCAACCATGAAACTCCACATCAATTTCACCAATAAAACAATTATCAACATAATTCCACATAATAAAATATTAATTCTATTTTTAGACTCAAATTAGTTAAACATTTTTCTTTAAAATACCCTTATTAATACCTAGGTCATAAAATTTTCATAAAAACCTAATTTTATAACTTAATAACCCATTCTTTGAAATTAATTTTTTTATAAAAATAGAACTTAAAATTTTAAAAATAGAAAAGGTTTATTTTAAAATGGTTACATTATATTTTATAAAAAAAATTTGTAGAAAATTTTTAAGCATCCAAACTATACCAATTTCATAAAACTAGTGAAAATTTTTAAAACTTGAACCAAAGTAGAAACGGAATTTTTTTTCCAGATTCAGTGACCTAGTTTTGTCATCAAAATTGAATAACTAAATGATTTTTTGTAAAATGTGATTCATAGCTTGTTAAAAAGGTAATTTTTCTATTTTCTAAATCATCCAGAATCACATTCAGCAAAAATCTACAAAAAAAAGATACAAAAATGACAAGACAAGAAGGTCAAACTGAACCACTAGATGACTAGCAAAACTGTTTTCGTTTGTCTCAATCATCTTAGAACATTTGGCAAGCAAAACAAAATATTTTCAAATAGTACATTTAAAAAGATTTCCAAATTGACCAAGATCATCAAACAAAATCTTGATTTTTGCAAAAAGACAGCTCTAGAAAACAGTTTTAGCCAAAATCAGTGCACAACCATCAGTTTCCAAAAATTGGTAAAAATATTAAACAACCACAAAAATAAGCATATCATATATTAAACAAAGTCTTAGGAAATTTAGTTTTCATTCATTTTAGGAGTTTCAACAAATAACCATCCAAAAATTCTAGAATCATAGAAAAGCACACACTACCAGATTCACTTTTTAAGACAACAAGTTCAACTTTTATCAAGCATAAAATTTTCATTTCTTAACTTTTCATCTGATTCTTGAGCCCATTAAGAATTTTGAGTCTAGTTTCATACAAAAAAAAAACAAGCATTTAAATCTAGTAACCACAACTTAAGTTATAAGAAAAATATTGAAGGGTATCAATTATGGAAATCAAGACAGCAACATAAGAAGAATAACATACTTCACCAAAACAACTTATTTCATCAAGATACCAACTTTAAACATCAACAAAATTTTAAAGAAAAGAATACAAAAAATAGTAGCATACACCAAAGAGCACACAAAACGGTTAGTTTTTCTTACTTCCAAAGATTAGTCCAAGGGTGTTTGGGAAGAAAATGGCAAGATGGGTGGTTCTCCTTCAACTTTGACATAGACAAGCACCAAAAACCATAAAAAATGAACCATCCATAACACCCACACAAACATAGGTCTGTTTTAAGATCCAAGAAGCAAGGAAAACATCAGGTAAAATAGGAACCTTCGAAGAAAATGAAGAAAGAAAGGAAAGGATGAAGAGGTTTGAAGAAAACTCACCAAGCTACTAACACTTCAACTCTTCTAGCTTCACACACACACATTAGGACTTAGGATTTTATTTTATTTTTTTTGAAAATGAGAGTGGGGGAAAGGCCTAAAGTCCATGACAAAAAGGGTTTTATAGGGAGGGAATGGGTTTTTAGTTTTACACTTAGGTCCTTACTTAAGTGACATATAGGAGGGCAACTTAGTAATTGATAAAATTGGTTAATTTAGGCAATTAGAAAATTAACCAAGCTTCTCCTAGATGCTAGGTGTTTAGCTGGACATAAAGAGGGAAACCATGGGTGGATGGGTGGTTTTTAAGTACAATTAGGGTACACTTAAAGTACAATGTGTAAGGAGGGTAATTATGGTTTAAGTACACTTAGGACTAGATGTTTAGTTGGAAGGGAAATAATCTAGTTAGCTTAGGAAACTCAATAGGTCACTTAGTTGGGGGTATTGTTGGGTGTCTAGTATAGGGTTAGACATTAGAAAATTTTAATTTCCTACACTGACAAGGAAAACACAGTCAAATAGAAGAATTTATCGAAAATGGTTTAAGGTTTTTCGACATCTAAACTCATTAAAAAATTAATTAGAATTATAATTTTAACAAGTTTATAACTCACTAAAATATCTATGGGTGATGTTGAATTGTCTTTATACTTTTCAGGCAATTAGTTCCCTTTTTTCTGACAAGTTTCTAGACAAGTGGATTCAACAGGAATAACACGAATCCCACAATAAGGAAAGCTATCAACCCAAATAGAATCTAATCATAATTAATTAAAAATCATTTATAGTTAAATTCCATAATCTTGTACTGCTTATCAACTTTCGTATATAAATCTTTGCTCAGCTGATAACAACACAGACTAAATTCCTGTAGAAATCATCTACAAAAATTCGCATAGAAGAAAAACACATTTCTTAATTAATTATTTTATTTGGAAATTAAAGTTAATTTCTATTTTTTAATTATTCAATCACCTATTCACAAATTAGCAAGAAATAAGCATTACAATTCTCCCCAATAAAAAAAATTTATGTTACCTAAGAAAAGATTGGGGTACAACTCTTTCATCTTGTCCTTTAGCTCCCATGTAACATCACCTAGTGTATCATTCCAAACCACTTTGACAAGTCAGATGTCCTCTCCTTTAAGCTGCTTTATCCTTTGGTCCTCAACCCTCAAAGGTTGGGCCTCATAAGTCAAGTTCTTACGTATTTGTATTGAGTCAAGCTCTATATTATATAAGGGATCATGTGTATATTTTCTCAATTGAGAAACATGAAAGACATCATGGATATTTGATAAGAAAGGGCTTAAAGCTATCTATCGACAAATGGTTCAACACGACAAAGAATTTGATAAGGTCCAATGAATTTAGGAGTAAGTTTTATAGATTTTATTACTCTGCCTACCCCAGTCATTGCAGTGACTCTCAAGAAAACATTACCTTCTTCCTCAAACTTAAGCAGTCTCTGACATTGATCAGCATATGACTTTTGACGACTCTAAGCAACTCTCATGTTCTCTTAGAACTTTCAAACTTTCTTAGTAGTCTGTTGCACTACCTCATGTTCAACAAGTAAACTCTCACCATCTTGATACCAACAAAGAGGTGTTCTACATCTACCATACAAAGCCTCAAAAGGTGTCATACCTATACTTGCATGAAAACTGTTGTCATATGTAAACTCTACTCTGTGTCATTCGCTCAGATTGTGCATCAGTCTTAGGATGATAAGTAGAACTCAACCTCAACTTTGTACCTAGAGCTTTATGTAGACTCTACCAAAACCTAGATGTAAACCTTGGATCTCTATCAAATATAATACTCGAAGGTATCCCATGTAACCTTACTACTTCCTTCACATACAACTGAGTCAACTTCTCTAACGAATACTTGATGTTAACAGGAATAAAGTGAGCACACATTGTCAACCTATCAACAATAATCCAAATAGTATTAAAACCTTTTGTCATCATAGGAAAACTAACAACAAAATCCATAGCTATGCTATCCCACTTCCATTTAGGAACTTCCATGGTTTGCAGCCTACCTCCAGGTCTCAGGTGTTCTACCTTAGCTTGCTAACATGTCAGACAAGCTATAACATACTTAGTTACATCTCTCTTCATACCAAACCACCAAAGCATCTTCTTTAAATCTTGGTACATCTTCGTCAAATCAGGATGCAAACTAAGCTTACTCTTATGTCCTTCATCTAAAACAATTTTCTTAATCTCTTGATCTCTTGGTACTGATCAAACAAATACTTAAGAGTCTTATGATCACTATACGCTTCAAACCTAGCTCCATAAAGATAGTGCCTCCTTATCTTTAGAGTAAAGACAACAGCCGCCAATTCCAAATCATAAGTAGGATAATTCTTCTCAAAAGTCTTAACACACATCCCATTCCTTGATGAGAATCATCACAATAAACCTCAAAAGACTCACTCGAATCAAGTAAAACTAACAAAGGTGAAATAGTCAACTTTTGCTTCAACCCTTGGAAACTTTTCTCACAAAAGGTTGATCTTGATGGGGTAAGTTGCATCAAAGGTGTAACTATCTTCGAAAAACTTTCTATGAACCTTTTACAATATCTAGCCAAACCAACAAAACTTCTTATTTTTGTAATATTCTTTGGTCTTTCCCATTGCAGCATAGATTCTAACTTTGTTGAGTCCACGACAATCCTATCAGCAAATATCACATGTCTTGGGAACTTCACTTCCTCAAACCATAACTCACACTTTGACAACTTCGCATACAACTTGTTTTCCTTCAAGATCTTCAAAACAATTCTAAGATGGTCCTCATGTTCTTCGCAAGTAAGTGAATACATAAGAATATCATCTATGAACACAACCATAAACTTATCTAGGAAAGACTGAAAAATTCATGTAATCCATGAATATAGCTAGAGCATTCATCACACCAAAAGGCATCACCATATACTCATAGTGCCCATATATAGTCCTAAAAGTTGTTTTCTAAATATCCTCATCCTTAACCCTAATCTGATGGTAACCAAACCTGAAATCAATCTTTGAGAGAACTACAACCCTTCGTAATTGATCTATCAAATCATCAATCTTAGGTAAGGGATATTTATTCTTAATCGTAATCTTATTCAAATGATGGTTATCTACACACAACCTCAAACTACCATCCTTCTTCTTAACTAATAACATTGGAGCTCCCCACGGTGAAACACAGGGCCTAATCATACCCTTATCTAAAAATTCCTTAATCTACTTTTTCAACTCTTCTAACTCCTTAGGAGCCATCCTATATGGTGCTACCAAAACTGGTCTCACTCCAAGAACTTGATCTATAGCAAACTCAACTTCTCTTTCAAGAGGTAAACCAGGTACGTCATTAGTAAAAACTTTTGAAAACTCTCTGACTATAGTGATGGATTCCACCAGATCCAACGTAGACTTAGGATCTTCAACTTTCAAGAAAGACAAGATCATATATCCTTAGGCTTATTCTTTCAAAGTAGTATATGCTTAATTAGCAGTCACAAATCCAATATCCTCAAGGTCAGGAAATATCAAAGTCTTTCTAGCACAGTCAATCATAATATGGTTGGTAAATAACCAAACCATACCCAAGATAACATCTAAATCTAAAAGTGGAAGGAAAATAAGTTCACAAGATAAGATCAATCATTCATAAAAATAAGACGCTTAGGATAAACAAAGGAAGTCACAACAAGTTTAGTAATAAAAGTATAAACAAGTAAATCAAAGGTTAAAGGAAAAGTAGACAATCACAATCTTCTCACACAATTATAGCATATAAAAGAATGAGTAGCACTTTAATCAAATAGTATAGATAAGAGATTACCAGCTATGACATACTCTCCCTTTATCATGTCCTCAGAATCTTGGTCTTCAGCCTTGTTCATGGCAAAGACCTGACCTATTGCAGTTGGTCTTTTTGCCTTCACGACATTGATTGTAGGCTCCATCTTTGGCTACTCCACATAGTCCTTTTGTAGATGCCTTGGATTCCCACCCTTTGCCACTAGGACTCCTTGTCTCTGCTACTGCTGTGGTGGTACAACTCGCTGTTGTCCAAGAGTCATACTATACAACTTCTTCTACTGAAATCCTTTCTTAACACTAAAAGATCCAGCTCTATGAGTCTTGTGCACTCTGCTCCCAATTTTCAAATGCTCAACAATTTTACTCTTCTCCACCAACATATAAAACTGACGAATATCCATTGGGCTAATTGCCTCCTTCAGGTCATGCCTCAAACCTTCCTCAAGACGCTAACAGCTCCACTCTTCATCACCAACCTAAGCACAAAGCCTAGACAAGTACTCAAATATGCTTGTGTACTCAGCCACACTCAAAGCTCCCTAATACAACCTCAGAAACTCAAACTCCCTTAAATGTTATGCACTAGACAAACAATATGCCCCTAAGAACTACTCTTGGAAACTCATCCAAGTAATAGCCTCACCACATGCCTCCATAAGCCTACTGGCACCTTAGCACTAGTCTTAGCCTCACCAACCAACATACGCTCATCAAAATAATTCATTACCCTAAAGATCTTCTCCAACTCTCATATCTAAAGATCGCTTGCATTCGAATCAGAACACCCTTAAACAAAGGAAGATCATTCTTCTTGAATTCAACTGGTCCTTGAAATTTAGGGGCAACCACTTCTTGCCTTACTGTCTCATGACGAGCCACCGCATCAAAATGAGCCATCACATCTTGGTGCTTTTGTGCCATAACAGTTTATTGTTGTGTCATCGCATCAACTATAGCCTCTAACGTACAATTTAGAGGGGAGAAATCCATATGTGATGGATGACTAAGTTTCACCATCATACCCTCAAGACCACACAACATCATTAACAAACAAAATAGAAAAATTCTCAACACAAACAATTCCTAAACAGGAATAGCACCTAAGTCCATGAACTAAAACAAACAATAATTATCTTCTTTGGGAAGATAATTCTACATCGCACAACAAAAACACAACAGATTAATCCCCATAGGTGTTATATTATATACTTTATGGCCAACCAACTCTGATACCAAAAGTTGTGATGACCCTCGATGTTTCCACCACGGACCGGCACAATGGGGCGAAAGAGATCGCCCAATGATTTGTCTAAGTTAACTTTATGTTCAATTATGAAATTCAAAATTAATTTGCTTATGAAAATATGGGTATATTTTTTTTACTAGTTAACGAATAACTCTAATAAACCATCACTAAGACACAAAAAAGAATAAGATCAATGTGGAAGTGCATACATAATGAGAAATAAACATGTCTCACATGCAACAAATACATTAAGAGTGGTCATTAACTAAGTGCCTATGCACTTCTTGTAACTCTAGTGTTTACCTAATTCATGATTTAATGACTCGAAAAATTAAAAGTGAAAATTTAATTTAATTTTTGTAATTAAAATATAACACATTAGATATGTTGTATGTTATTTGTTTTGTATTGAGTTGTCTTCGAAACTCTAGTTTAAAATCATGGGAATTAAGAAAATGTGGTATGAGCCAAGTATCACTATGGATAGGGTCTCTATTATTCTAGTGAGTGGACCGTGGTCTTGGGCTAGTTTTGGGCCTTAGATGGATGGAAAGTGATAGTTAGGCCTTAGTGAGCCCAAACCCCTTCTTAAGACCCATAACCCATATAAGTTGGTGAGAACCCCTTTTCCCTTCTCATTTTGCCACTTCCCAACCCCAAAGCACTCTCAAACTCTCTCTAATCCACTTCCCCAAATTCTTCAAGAGTAAGGCTAGATTCTAAGAACTAACCCTATTCTCTAGATTGTGCGAGAATTGCGAAGTTGTTGAAGTTCTTCCCCAAATTTTGGCTCTAAGGTTCTTCCCTTCTCGTTCTTCTCTTCCCTAAATTTAGATTTTCAGAGGCTCCTAAAGGTAAGGAAATTTTACAGTGGTTTATTTCTGATGTGGTGACTATTGTTGTATTGAAATGTTGCTTGGATTGACCTGAGAATGTGATTTGTATAAGTTGTGGTGAAAATGGGTTTTATGAGGAAATCTTTGATTTGTTGATGAAACATTGAAATGGTGATGAAATCTGATATATATGTGTATGATGTTTGATGTGATGTTCTTACCATTGTTGAGCTAATTTTAGGTGTAGGTTGTGAAAAAGATGAATTCTTAGGGTTTTTCGAAGAGTTTTATGGTTTTGGATTTGCATCGTCGCTAAGTGACAAAGAGGCTTGTTGAGTGAGCAAGGCCTTGGGAGCAACATGGTGCTCTCAGCCCTGAATTTCGCTTAGCGAACCTTAATGTCATTAAGCGAATGTTCTCAGCCCCTATTGAAATTGGAAGCATAGTGGTGTTTGCTGAGCGAGTGTTCTTTTTGTTGAGTGAATGTTCATCCTCAAGGATGAACAAGTCGTGCGGCTAAGCAAATGATCGTTTCGCCAAGCGAGTGTTCATGTAAAATCTGGAAATTTTCTAGAAAGTTGTTCGCTATGTAAGTGGGTGACTCGCTAAGCGAAACCCAACATTCCAAAATGTGGAAGTGATTCGTTGAGCGAGGGCTGGCCTTGCTCAACAATCCCTTGTTTTGAATATTTCTTACTCTCTATAGTAAGCGTCCCGCGGAGCGAGTAATGTGTTTGCTTGGCAAGATGAGTGTTTTTCAAAAAGGTTGTTTTCTGGAAATGGTGGGTTGCTATGTAAGGTTGGTGAGTGATCCTAGGGTTAAAAAACTTTGGAAATCCCTATAGCTATTTTCCTTAACAATCCCTATTATTGCTTAGCAAGAACTCCTGGTAACAAAAAGGTTCTCTCTAGAGTTAGGCTTTTTGCTGAGCGACGATTGGGGTCGCTTAGCGAGGTTCATAATGGGAATATGTAAGCTCTCTATAATGAGAATTTCACTTAGTGAGGTCTTTAGTTGCTTAGCGAGTTGCCTTATTTAAGCTTTATTTACTAAGTTGGTTTTAAAATATTTTCAAATGTTTTTTTTTTCAAGAGAGGTTTTGTTTCAAGTTATTATTGGTTGTTGGATATACCTGTTGAAGTGGATGGTTGCTTGGATAGGATCTCCACATGTGTGTAATGGGATTTGGTTGTGAAATCCTAAAGGGATGTAGGCTGCTTGGATAGGGTCTTCCCTATTGGCCATGTATAGTGCTGAATTGAGCCTACATGGTGTTGTTGAGTTATGGTAGGCCATGTGTGGTGCTGAATTAAACCCACATGGTGTTGTTAAATGAAAATCTAGTTGATAATTGATTTTGAATGATTGTTGTTATAACTTATTATTGTGGGATAAGTGTTCTTAAGTTGATGATATAAAGCTAACAAAACTTAGACTTTGATCTATAAGTTATGGTTGTTGTGTTTGACATGTATACATGCATGAGTCTGTAGCTTTGGCTATGTTGTGTCTAAAAGGACACACGTAAGTATGTAGGCTAGTCCAGGTGGGGCTTTATACCTAGTGTGGGAAAGGTTAGTGGAGGATGGATTTCCTTAGGGATAGACAAACGGGCAAATCCCGTATGTAGACTAGGGTTACTGCAAATCCTGTGCCGCAGTAAAGCCAACCCCCATGTTTATCCATCCTAACAAGCCATTATATAATTTTTGCATATGAGTATCAAATATCTCCCAAATGGTTTTTAGCACGTGCCGCCTTAGCCCATGATGGGCGTTGTTGTTTACCATGATTAAAAGATAGTCTACCTGGTCCTTCGCCAGTTGAGTCTCCATAGAGCAGTTGTTGCATATATGTACATACATATAATGTATGAGATTAGTGTTACTGAAATGTTGTTGGCCATGTGTGCTGCTAAATTGAACCCACATGATGTGGTTGAAAATTTGGTGTTAATAATTGCTTGAGAACTTGAGGCAGGCCATAGTTGAGGTGGCAGGTACGGAGTTATCGTATCTTAAACCTCAAAGGTACCTGAATACAAACATTGCTTATATGTTGTTGGGAAACGGTTACTGTCCATGTGTAGTGCCAAATTGGGTTTATATGATGTTGTTGATGTTGTAGATGTTGGCTATTGGATTTTGTCATATAAAAAGTAATATATTAGATGAAATTTCTTCTTAGTGAATGTTGTATGACGCTCCCCATCAATTTCATCGATAGATGTGGATTTATTTATTAATTGTATTGTTGCTAGTTTTAAGATAAGTTGTTTTGATGTAAGCTTACCCATGCCTTGTTGTTGTTGTTGTATTGTTTGACTGTGATAATCAGGTCACTAGCATGGAAGCATAGGTGAGAGGCTTCTCTTCGTTTAGGGGTTCATGGTTGATGGTGGAGTTACTCGCTTGGAGGCAACGAGATGTGACGAGTCTCGTTTTGGCACTTGTTTCTTTAATTTGTCTTTAGTGTCATTCTGATATGTTATATAATGTGGCCAGCTATAGAGAGCGCGTTTTTGTATTCCTCTTTCTCAAATGATGTAAAGAATATATGTATTGATATTAACTGTACTGTCAAAATTTGGCACCTCAAGGTTTGGCTGAATAGCCACATCAGCGCTTGACCGAGGTGGCTTGCCGACTAAAGCTTGGATCAATGTAAATAAGGTAACTAGAAAAGTCACACTTAATGAAGGAAACTATGCACCAAGTCTCTATAACGAAGACGAGAATATCAAGTAACTTGGTAACGCATACTCGCCCATATATGTGACCCAAGTGCACACTTTTGAACCCTAATCACTATCTTAAAAACTCTTTATCTCTATTAAGACCTCCATCTCTGACCTAAGCGTCAGAATGTCTTTGTAGGTACCTCCACCTACTGGTGCGGCACAAGAGCAAGGAGATAGAAGAATAACCCTAAAGGAGGGAGAGGAAGACTATTCTTGTGAAGGCTAAGAAGAAGAACCAAATTTTTGTAGGAACATTTTGGCCCCCACTGTGGGGCCAAGATAAATTATCCCTCAACCACCACCTTTTGCGATGGTGAGAACTAGGAGCATGACAGTGGAAGATTAAGGCAATGGCGTGGGGCCATCGCTGGAGAATCACCCTTTAATCTAAGCCATGCACTAGGAGATGGCGACCCTACAGAAAAAGAACAAGGAGGAGATAGACAAACTGTGAAAGGAGAATGCAGAGATCTACAAATAATTGGAGAAGGAAAGCCAGTAAAACCAAATGGCCCACAAGGAGGTATAAGAGTCTAAACATCATACACAGTGATCTCGTGCAGAGACTAGCTGCCACCTTAAGACACGCGAGAAAATGCCAACAAGCTCACGGTTGAGGACCTTGACCAAATCGCGCCCCCTCATGATGGGTGGCTTGGTCCGAAAGCACCCCTTTATGGATGGCATCATGGAGACCCCTTTCCCACCCAATTGGAAAAATCTCAATATTGATCGGTACGATGGGACGACCAACCCGGACGAACACATCAACGCATACACCACCCAAGTAAACTTGTTTGTTAATGACGACGCTATTTTGTGTCGTGTCTTCCCAACTTCCCTAAAGGGAGCCACTTTCAACTGGTATACTTGACTCCCACCAAATTCGATTGACTCCTTTGCTACACTTGTTGCGAGGTTTGGAGCGCAATATACAACCAATAGGCTGCATCACCTCACATCAGTCGCCTTAGTGTACTTGAGATAGAAAGATGGCAAAGGCCGCATCACCTCACATCGGTCGCCTTAGTGAACTTGAGATAGAAAGATGACAAACCTCTAAAAGCCTTTATGGAGTGATTCACGAGGATCTTAGTGAAGATACGGGATTTGAATTCAAAAGTGGCCTTACATTCCATGATCATGGCTCTCAAGCCTGGCCCTGTCTCCAACAACTTGTGCAAGAAGCCTCCAGTCGACATGGACGAGCTCCAAGCCTGGGCTACGAGGTACGTCCAAATGGAAGAGATGGCAGAGTTTCAAGACTGAGTCTGAGCCGGGATGCAAAAGAATGTGGGTGGGAGGGAAAAGCCAAAATCTGGTTGAGAAAAGAAGCACAAGGTGGATCGGGTTCTTTCGAACCCAAGTACAGTCACTACACTCCTCTGAACACTAGTTGAGCTCGCATCATGGAGGAAGCTTGTAGCATGGAGCTGTTGCCGTTGCCACCGAAATGCTACTCCCTGGAAGGTGCAAATTGAAGCAAATATTACCACTATCACAGGAATTACAAACATTCAATGGAGGAATGTTGGGCCTTGTGTGACAAGATTGAAGAGCTGATCCAAGCTGGACACTTACGAAATTATGTTCAGAGGACAGACGATGGTCATGAAGGGGGTCAAAACTAATCAAGCGGTCAAAAGGGCGGTAGAGCTAAGGAGCAACTAGCCAGGAATAATTAAGGGCAAACCGTGAACCCCCAAAAAGAGCAAATACCTACTTAAGAGGGGTTATAAACACCATTGTAGGAGGATTCGTAGGGGACGGATCAAGCAATTCGACAAGGAAGCATCATCTAAAGGCGGTTCGGTCAGTGAATGTTGTTGGGAAACCCCTCAAGAAACACCCCCTATAACATTCACAACACAAAGTTTAAGGGGGTTGACCTTAAGCAAGATGATCCCGTAGTTATCACAGTAGAAGTGGTGAATTTTGTCGTCAGGAAAATCCTAGTAGATCAAGGAAGTTCAGCGGATATACTATACATGGATACATTTAGAAAACTAAAGATTTTGGAAAATTTGATACAATCATACCCAGAGCAGCTAGTTGGGTTCGTGGGTGAATGAGTAGATACTCAAGGCTATATTAACCTACTCACCACTTTTGGTGACAAAATAGCCTCTCGAACTATCATTGTAAGGTATTTGCTGCTGAACGTGGACACTTAGTACAATATCTTGATAGGGAGGCCGACCCTGAACTAGTTGGGAGCAGTAGTATACACCCTACATCTAGCAATGAAGTTCCCCTCATCAATAGGGCAAATCATAACAGTAAGGATAGACCAAAAAAACACTCGTGAATGCTATGTTAAAAGTTTGAAGGTGGGTAAAAAAAATGTTGAGATTAAACGGACGGCCAGTGTGTTCCCTCCATCCCCACTACCCTAGTGAACTGGTCGAGCTCGACCTAAGAACAGAGGAACAAAGAGTTAAACCTACTAAGGATTTGCAGAAGTTCCAGTTGGGAGCACACACTAACTAATGCACCCAGCTTGGGCTTAATCTTTACGAAAGCATGCTTGGGGAAATTACTAGGGTGTTGAGTGATAATTCAGACCTATTTGCATGGACGACAGCTAATATGCCTGGGATAGATCCAGAGTTTCATTGTCACAGGCTAGCAGTATGACTTGAAGCCAAACCAGTTGCACAGAAGAAACGAAAGCTTTGGGAGGAAAAGAGGAAAATGGTAGAAAAGGAAACAACTAAGCTGTTGGAGGTAGGATTCATAAGAGAAGTGGAATATCCCACCTCGCTTGCTAACATCGTGCTAGTTAAGAAGGCAAATGGAAAGTGGAAGATGTGTACAGACTACACCGACCTAAACAAAGCCTGCCCAAAGGATGCATATCCATTGTTAAGCATTAACCGGCTAGTTGATGGTGCCTCTGGTTACAAGTGTAACACCCTAAGGGGTTTACCGTAACTAAGCCTAGATTTCTAAGAACAAAAAAGAAAGACTTAAAAACATAGAAACATGTTAAAGTGACTCATAAATATAATTAGATATTATATACGAACAATACATGCCTAATACAACTCATCTATCACCCGAAGGTGTCAAATAAAACATAAAGAGGAATACAAGAAAATAATATAAACTAGACTACATCTTCTTGCACGTGACTCCAAGCTCCACTTGTATATGTCTTTACTTATATCCTTAAAAAAAGGGGAAACTTAAAGAAGTGAGACATAATGTCTCAATAAGTGCTCTAAGGGTTCTACGGCTAGGTCAGACTCTTCTACTCAGACAACCTTCATTACTTATCTCTCATGGCTTTAGCCTCACTGGGCCTCTCATAATTATCCATACCTATGGTCGAGTCTACACCTTTCAATAATCAGTGTTTCCTGTTAACTCCTTTCTCATTCTCACAATTGTTAAACAATCTTACTATCTCATTCTTAACCTAAGAACTCTTTCTTACGCAAAACCCTCTCTAGGATTTAAACCCTTCATGTTTAGATTTTACTCTTCTTCCTTTTGATATTTAAAGATATTCTCTAGGGGTCAAGTCTAAGGTTATAGACGTTCTAAAATACTTTTGACACTCCCTTAACACTCACCTTAATACCCTTATTTTGTTCTCTTTTACTTGTCTTATACCTTTTTATTACGTTATGTGAGGATTCACTCTTTCTCTATTTCATTCACAATTATTATTATCCAACTAGAACCCTCACAACACTATCTTAGGGCCTAGCTTATCAATTATCCTTGAGGTAGCAAACACAATTCTAATTACAAACATATATTTATTTCACATCTTTTGCCTAGTAACTAGACATACGCACCATTTTGTTTCATCAAACAAGCATAACATACATGCATAATCATGAGCACATATACATAATCTTGACATTTATCACAATTACATTTTCATACGTGTACACATTACATCAATCGCTTATGAACAAGGTCACATAGACTTCACACAATTACAACGTAGCACAGTTTAACATATCACACCATAACAAGATGCATATGCATGCTATGTTCCTAAACCACTACTCATGTACATGTGGTACCAACCTAAACTTTTCGGAAAGTAGATTAGGAGTAAATGCATGACCATAAGAAGTGTCATCGGTACCAATGCCTTCGGCTCTCGCACCTTTAGCTAGTATGATATCCCTTAGAGACTAGTCAGGGTTACCCAGTTTTGCCAGTACGTCCTGACTCCATGGGATCAACATGGACCATTGGAGTTTTCCCAACCAGATAACCCCCAAGGCTAGAGTTAGACAACTCATCACAGCCTCCACCAGCCAAATTCCTACATACTTTCCTCATCACATAACTCAAATGTTATGATGCATGGTCACATATAATGCTTACAACTTTTCATAGACTTTTATCGTGAAACATTGGCACAATTTCATATCACACTCAGTTTTTTTTAAGGTAAATAACAATCATACATTATAAATTCAACAAGACATAAAAGAAACAAATAACAATGAGTTAAAAACTGCAAAACAGAGTTCATAAGCACAAAGAATAGAATAGTAAAGGTTGTATTCGCCCGGCAGGATGGAAGCCCCGCCCGGTAATCCAGTGAACCCGCCTAGCAGGTCTGCACCAGAACCAAACCCACCCAACGGGTCTGCGTGCTTAGCACCAAGGTGGAATCTAATTCTTGAAGAAAAGTTGCTAAAAGACTATCTAATCTATAAAGTCTTTACTCCCTCACAATCCCCTCAAAACTTATCAAATCCCTAATCTTAGGCATAAAGATGGGGAAAAAGGTAAATAGATGAACAAGAACAATATAAAGGACAAGGAAGAATACGGGGGAGAGCACTCACCTTTAGTAGCACGCAAAGTTGAGTTCTAGGGTTTGGGTTCTCCGGTTTCTATTCCTTCTCTTTCTCTTCCTCTTTTTCTTCCCTTTTCTCCTCATTCTCTGTAACTTTTCTCTTCTTCTATTTTGTGACGACTAAACCTAACCCTCCTTCTCTATTCTCTTCTTATAGCATGTGGGTGGGTATGTGACTTAGTGGGCTTTAGTCTCTTATTGGGCCCTAGATGCTCTTTTGGGTTTTATGATAACATTCCTACTAATTTCTAATACTAAGGTGTCGATAACAATAACACTAATAATAATAATCATCATCATAATAATAGCAACAACAACAATAAATATAATATTAATAATAATAGGAACAATAATAATAAGAAATATAACAACAGTAACTCTTAAGACATCTTTTGTCTAATAACACATGGGAAGGGTCCAACTAAAAACTATCTCGTGGTTCATTTCTAGTACTTAAAATTTAGGGTGTTACAACAAGCTACTAAGCTTCTTGGATGCGTACTCTAGATATAACAAAATACCAATGTTCCCCTAAGACGAAGAGAAAACTGCCTTCATGACCAAAGGCTTCAATTATTGCCATTCGGTAATACCTTTCGGTTTGAAAAATGCCAAAGCGACCTATCAAAGGCTGATGGACAAGGTGTTCACCAAACAAATCAGCCGAAACTTAGAAGTTTACATTGACACCATGGTGGTGAAGTCCAAAGATTTTAGCCAACATGCCAAGGACTTGGAAGAAATGTTTAGTAAAGTAAGACGGTATAATATGAGGCTGAACCACAAAAAGTGCGTGTTTAAGGTGCAGGGGGGAATTTTTGGGGTTCATGCTCACTAACAGGGGGATCGAAGCCAACCCAGACAAGTGTCGGCCTATCATCGAAATATGAAGTCCCCAAAATGTAAAAGAAATCCAAAGGTTGACCAGAAGACTCGCTTCCCTTTCTTGCTTTCTCCCCCAAGTGGCCGAGAAAGCTTGATCGTTCTTCGGCCTGTTGAAAAAGCCAAAGGCCTTTTATTGGGATGAGGGGAACGAAGTGGCGTTCAAGGAGGTCAAGACATTTTTGGCATCCCCATCGATCTTAACTTGACCCTTGCCTAAACAAGATCTGCTGTTGAACTTTGTCGTCTCTGATCATGCGATCAGTTTGGTCATCGTCCAAAAGGTGGAGAGCAAGCAAGTCCCTATCTACTACATTAGCCATGTTTTACAAGGCACCGAAACCTGGTACCAGGTGATAGAAAAACTCGCTTTAGACTTGATGACAGTAGCCCAAAGATTTTGACCCTATTTCTAGAGTCACGAAATAGTGGTGAAGACCAATCACCCTATTCGACAAGTACTAAGGAAGCTGGAGATGGTAGGATGAATGATTACATGATTGGTGGAGCTATTTGAGTTCAAACTCAAATACAAGGCTAGAGGGCCCATAAAGGCTCAATGTCTAGCTGATTTCCTATTCAAACTCACACCATTCGCCAAATAGGAGGTCCAGTGACGGACCTTGTATATGGATGGCTCATCAAACTAGAAGGGAAGCGAAGTTAGCATCATTCTGGAAGGATCCAGAGGGGTGGTATTAGAACAATCCCTCAAATTTGACTTCTGGCCTTTAATAACCAAGCAAAGTATGAGGCATTGATTGTCAAGCTCAAGTTAGCAAAAGAGATCGAAGCTTAATGAGTAAGATGTAAAAGTGACTCTCAACTCGTAGCCAAATAAGTATCTAGCGCTTTCCAAACCAAAGACGCCCAGCTTCTAAGGTATTATCACTAGATGACCCAGCCGATAAAGAAATTTCAAGAATTCAAGATCGAGCATATTCCCCAAGAAGAAAATGAAAGGGCCGATCTCCTTTCAAAGTTAGCAAGCACTAAATGACCGGAACAACATCGGACGGTCATACAAGAAACAATGGCAAAGATGAGCGTGGAGGAGGAAGTCATGAAAGTGGAAAAAGGGAAGGAAGGGTGGATGACCCCAATCTGGAAGTACCTTACAATCGGCAAGTTACTCAATGATATGAATGAAGTAAGAAGAGTTTGAAGGAGGGCAAGTTACCATGTGATAGAAAGGTAAGAACTATATAAGAAGGGATTCCACACCCTACTGCTCAAATATCTCGATCCCAAGCAAGCCACTTACGTCATGGATTAGGTGCACAGGGGAATCTGTGGGTTGCATACCTAAAGGCATGCCATGGCCACTCGTGTTATCCAAGTTGGGTACTATTGGTCGACCATCAAGGCTGATTGTGCTGATTACTCAAAGAAGTGCGAAGAATGTTAGAGATTCAAGAATCTATCCCACATGTCATTAGAGGAATTGCACTCAATGATGTCACTATGGCTCTTTGCCACTTGGAGACACCCTTGAACCGTTTCCCATGGCTAAGGATTAAGTAAAGCTCCTGTTGGTAGGGGTTGAGTACTTCACCAAATGGATCAAAGTCGACCGTTTGGCCCAGATAACAACTTCAAATGTGCAGAAGTTTGTGTGGAAAAACATAATCTACCAATACGAGATACCATATTTGATGATAACTAACAATGGAAAGGAGTTTGTTGACTAGTCGTTGAAAGAATTTTACGAGGGATTGGGAATTCGTCACCAGGTTACGTCAGTTGAACACCCACAAACCAATGGGCAAGCTAAGGCGGCCAATAAGGTGATCCTCGTAGAACTAAAGAAAAGGGTAAGAAGGGCTAAAGGTAGTTGGACCGAAGAACTGTTGGAGATACTTTAGGTATACTGCTGCACGCCCTAATCAACTACACAAGAAACACTTTTCAGATTGGTATATGGTGTTGATGCTATGATTCCGGTCAAGGTAAGGAAACCATCCCTTCGCCGAATGATGTTCAACCTAGAGAAAAATGAAGAAGCATTGAAGAAAAAACTGGATTTAGCAGAAGAGGTGAGAGAGAAGGCAAGAATACAAGATAAGCTAGCAAGCGAAGAGTTGCACGAAGACATAATGTGAAGGTAAAGCCGAGGAACTTCAAGCCTAGTGACCTGGTTTAGAGAAAGCTCAGGCAAGCTAGGAAAAAGGTCAACGAAGGGAAACTTGTAGCAAATTAGGGAGGACTGTTCAAGGTGGTCGAATAGCTTGGCAACGGAGCCTATCGCCTAGAACTGATTGGTGAAGGAATTTCGAGGACATGGAATGCTTCTCATTTGAAGTTATATTTCAGTTAATATATGTAACGAAGGTGTTTCCTACCTAAGTCTTTTGTCCCAAGAGAAAAATATATGGGGTTTTGGCCGAGGAGGTTTTAATGAGGCACATCGAATACAATAACAATAAAATTTTTCATTTGGATAAATTGTTTCTACCTTTGCCGAGCTGACCCATTGAGCTCAAGCACCTAACAAGTTTCAACCCACTAAAACCTTTGCCGAGCTAATCGACCGAGCTCGAACACTTAACAGGTTTTAACCCACTGAAGCCTTTGCCTAGCCGACTTATCGAGCTTAAGCACTTAACAGGTTTTGACCCATTGAAACCTTTGCCAAGCTGGACAACTATGCTCGAGCACTTGACATGTTTTGACTCATGAAAACATTCGTCAAAAATGACCCACTGAGTTTGAAGACTATAAGGTTCGATCCATCAGAGTCAAACAGGACCCATTTGGTGAAATCTGACAATTGGTTTTTGACAAATTCATTTTAAGTAACAATTCGGTCAATTGAATAATGTAAAGCAATTAGGAAGAGTTGTTATGGAAAGAAATTTTTCATTAAGCAGCAAAGCCAAGTACATAGCTGCAAAACATTACATCAATGGAACATCTCAGACCTACAAAAGTCATACACATTGGCATGGAATTATAAAAATATGCCTAAGTCCTAAGAAAGGAAAATTTGATGTTGCGGCAGGAGGGCAGCGAAGAAGAGAAGGTTCAAGAAGTTCAGGCCAAAGAAGACAACATTCAAGAACTTCAGCCTACAGGCATCAGCATTGTCCCCAACTTGCTCAACAACCCCTCCCCCTTAGACTTTATCCTCTTCCCGGTCAAAAAGTTTGGCCACATCCACCAACACCCCTCCCTTGACATCTTTTTCCACGACGAAGCCAGAGATGTCGATGCCCGGGAAGAAGAGAGTTAGTTGCCAGAGTGACTTCTGAAAATTCTTGATGTGCTCCTCCACGATGGATCCCTTAGCCTCATCTAAGTCGAACTCAAGAAGCTTAGCTTGCTCAATAGCTTTCATTTGCCTGAATTTAGCCGCAGAGAATCTAGCGTTGAAGCTCTCAATCTGGGTCTTCGAAGCGGTCATAAAGTCCTCAGCCTAGACAACCCAATCCATCAAAGCCTCACTACAAGCTTAGGCCTCCTTCAGCTTAGTTTCTAGGCTAGTCGTCGATCTCCTCACCTCTTGGACCTTAGAAAGGAGTGTCTCGTTGGACCGTACGACTTCAACAAGGCTAGTCTTCACCTTCCCCAGCTCAACCTCCAACCTCTTGATTTCAGCTTCCTTTGATTCTACTAGTTGGTTGGTAGACCGAGCTTTCTCCAGCTCGTCTACCCAGAATTAGGCAATCGCCCATGAACGAGCTTAGAACACTGAGAGCACTTCCAAACCTCTCCGGGGACCGGCTGCCTGGAAAGCATTCTGATCGGCCTCAGAGAAGGATCCAGGACCCAAAAGCCTTCAGGGATTCAAGTCGCGACCCCACAGTGAGTTCAACCCCTCTAGGGCAGCAAGGAAGGCCAGGTGAGCATTTAGTGCTAAAAAAGACCCCTAAACTCTTTCAACAACAAAAGTATGTTGGGGGAAGCTTCAGGGGAGGACTAGCCGAATACACCTTCACCATGGGGGGAGTTCCTTGAGGAGTGGGGGTGGGAGTGCGAGTGTGAATGGAGGACAGATGAGTTAGAGGCCGAAGTCCAGGTTAACCAATTGGGTTGGCATTGGCTTGACCGACTGATGCAGCGCCTGCCTTGGCCCACCTTGCCTTCTTGGCCCAGTTGGCACGTAGCATGGCGAAGTCAAACTTTCCCATAATCATTGCAAAAGTAATCAAGCGAGGGTTAAAAGTCAAAAATGCTTGTGGACTGAAAAGTACACAACACTCACACTTCATATCCCTTAATGGCTTCTTAGACTGGAAGAGCCCAAATACAACTTAGCATGGAAGCAATAGAGGAAGCTTGTGCAAATCAACCATATCAACTTGGTCCTTGGCCAACAAATCCTGGACACACCAAACCATGTGCTTATCTGGATTCTTTGTCTAGTAAAAGGGAAATCGATGACAACCTTGGGAGTCAAAAAAATCAGCCATCCCAACCAAACCTAGGTGTACACAAAAGAATCCACCCTTAAAGTCCTTATAGGAAGTGGTGAAGGTCGTAAATAATGAGATGTCGCTGACACCAGACAATGACACCCAACCCCCCTCTTTCCCCCCTTAGCAGCATAATGATGGAGAAATTTGGAAGCGGTTGGTATCTTATGAAGTATATTGTAGAGGATGCGGAAGGCAGCCATTGCCACCCAACCATTCAAATAAAGTTAAGTTAGGGCAACGTTCAAGGCCATTAACACCTTGACCTTAAACCCATCAAAAGGCACTGTGATCCTAAGATTGCAAAATAATGTCTCTTACACATAGGTGAAATGGGGTTGCCCCGATGCTGCAGAGAGAAAAATGTTCTCATCTGGACCACACGACTCTATAATCACCACATCCTCTTAGACAGAATGGCATAAAGTGATGGAGTTCATAAGATCCGTAAAAGCCGCCACCAACTGAAACTTGGAGGAATAAACCCCCACTTCTCCAAAAACATATTCGTATCCAGGTCGGGTGACGGGCGGGAAGGTGGCTTAGGGCTGCCTTTTCCTTTAGCGCCTCACCAATGACTGATCCGATATAGCTTCAGACGATTGGTCGTCCGTGTGTATCAGGGGAGCCACCTCAACAAGCCATGTAGCCCCAGGTGCATCCAACTGGATGACATCCACGAAGGACTATTGGTTTCCCCCAGCTTGTTCCTCCTCCCTCTCCAAATATAAGGTGTGCACAGAAGAACCAAAAACCTTTGGATCTCCTCCGATGGGCTCGACTTTCAGTGACAACATAGGCCCAAGCTCAGAATTGGGGGAATCGCCAATCTCGCAGGTAAAAGCCATTGAGGGAAAAGAAAAAAAAAAAAAAAAAAGGCATACCTGAAAGGGGTTTGGAAGGAAAAAGAGGAAGAAAGTGGTAGTGGCTGTGGTGGAGTTTCCTGGCGCAATGGAAGCAAGCACAGAAGGGTAAAAGAGCAAAGGAAAAAGATAAAGAGTTGAAAGCATGAAGAAAGTGAGAAAAAGGTCTCCTTTTTATAAGAGTTGGGGAGCTCGACAGCCCAAAGGCCCAAACCCCCCACATCATCAGATCGTTGCACCACTACTGATATCCAAGGGTCCTGATGAAGTGACGTTTGGGGTTCTCCAAGCCATCATTAGCCTACCCTGTAATTGTTGCCTTGCATTAATGCGCATGGGAACGTGTATGGTTATTCCCAATACAAGAAGTGATCCTTCAAAGTTCAATGCTTCAGTTTCCAATGTGCCAACCTAGTCGAAGCCGATAAGTGTGAGCTTTATGTCACTTTGACCATCTCGATTCCACTTGACTAACCCACATGAGTTTGGAAGATCAACTAGACATTTGGCACCTAACCAGTATGGCCATAGGACAATCAAGACCATTTGATCTTCAATCGGCGCTACCGAACAAATTTGGAAAGGCTTCTCCACGAGTGTCGAAGCTTGAAGGCTTGTGTACCACCTGGATTTGGCACCTCGAGGTTTGGCCGAATAGCCACATTGGCACTCTACCGAGGTGGCCAGTCTAGTAAAGCTTAGCCCAATGTAAATTAACTGGAAAATTCACACATAATAAAGGAAACTATGCACCAAATCTCTATAACGAAGACAAGAATATTAAGTGACTTGGTAACACATACTCACCCATATATGTGACCCAAGTGCTTACTTTTGAACCCTAATCATTATCCTAAAAACCCTACATCTTTATCAAAACCTTCATCTCTGACTTGAGGGTCGAAATGTCTTTTTAGGTACCCCCACCCATCGGCGCAGCGTAGAAGCAAGGAAATAGAAGAACAACCCTGATGGAGGAGAGGAAGACTATTCTTGTGAAGGCCAGTAAAAAGAACCAAATTTTGCAAGAACATTAGTTATTTGGTTCATATATGTATTTGAATTTTTTGCAATATGATGTTTAAGATGGTTAAGTCTTCATTTAAAATGAATTCTTTTGAAGTTGAAAGAGGCGAAAAACAAACTTGTATTTTTACAACAAACTTTAATTATAAGATTTTTCAAATAAATAAGTAGTGTGGTGTATGTAGTGGTAGTGGGTCATTACACTTCTACCAAAATACATATAATAAGTATCTCAAGATAAAGAGAGGTGTGTGAGTGAACCCAAAATTTATACACATAACAAAAAAGGGAGGGGGATACATAACTCACTCCCTAATGTTGGCCAACTCTAAACAAAAAGATAATATTAGCAATATTGTCCTCTAAGGACAATAAGGAGAGGTGGAGGTGCATCATCTCCCTTAAAGAAACCACGTCCTGACCCATGTTCGCGTCCACGTCCGCGTCCACTATGAGATTCACGACCAATACTAGTGTGACCCACTTGAAGGGGAGAGAGGGAAGGAAGACATACAACCTCTTACGCAAACTCAAAGAAGTCTACACAAATTGTAACAGAAATCATAGAGATCAAAGCGTTCCATGGAGTATAACGAGTAAGCAGCAATCCATCGAAATGTGCCTAATGGGACTCAGCATCAATCATCCATCCGCCCCCCCTATCAGGGATGGTGGGTATTAGCTCCACAATAAAGACATCACTACGTAGAGGAAACGCCATCTGCTCCCGTGATCAGAACAATCACAATCACCATAGTCACGCACACATAAACACATAAGCAAGAATAAGAGACCCAAAAAGGAACAATCATAGTAGAATAAAACAAGTAGCTAAAATTGATAGCATTCTTAAACATAAATTCATCCAAAACATATGATTCATTATATCTCAATCAACATGTATAACATCATTAATCATAGCATGCCAATATGCAAATGCAGACATCTACACACCATAACCATAAAGAACAAACCGAACAAATAGCTAATTGTATTCCTTAATCATAGTATCCATCAACATAAAACCCCACCTAGGTTAATAAGCGGCACGTGCCAAAACCAATTGGGAATACTAGTCTTGATCATGGGACCAATGCTTTAGGCATGATATCTATAAGGGGGAACTACACACCATAATATGGGGTTGCAAAGTCCTAGTCCTCTATGGAATTGTGCCATCCGAATATCCCTAAGCCTTCACACCTAACGGGCACCCAATCATTCCCTTGACACCTTTAATGTCAAAGTGCTCACGATACATGTGCACATGCATGACATCACAATTCACCAATAATATAGACAATGATGGCATCAAATATCATCAACAACTACTTATCATCACACCATGATAAGTTTAAATCACCATTTTCAACATCGCAAAATGCCATCAAGTCCAAACATCATCTCATCATCAACAAGTCATGCCATATGCAAGGATCAACCATGAAACTCCACATCAATTTGACCAATAAAACAATTATCAACACAATTCCACATAATAAAATATTAATTCTGTTTTTAGACTTAAATTAGTTAAAAATTTATTTAAAATACCCTTATTAATACCTAGGTTATAAAATTTTCTTAAAAACCCAATTTTATAACTTAATAAGCCATTCTTTGAAATTAATTTTTTTAATAAAAACATAACATAAAATTTTAAAAACAAAAATGGTTTATTTTAAAATGGTTACATTCTGTTTCATACAACAACAAAAAAATAGTTCATAGAAAAGTTTTAAGCATCCAAAATATACCAATTTTATAAAAGTAGTGAAAATTTTAAGGTTAAATTAATTAATAAGTACCTAAATTATTTGGGAATTTTTAAGTAGGTCCTTAAACTAAAAAAAATTATAATTGGGTCCTTAATCTCATAAAATTTTTGTAATTAGGTCCCTAATGTTACTTTATGGTGGCTTGAAACAGCCAAAAAAATGACAAGTTATGGTTGTTTTAAAGACCTTAAGGACTCAATTACAAAAATTTTACAAAATCAAGGACCCAATTGCAATTTTTTTCAGTTTGGGAACCTAATTAAAATTTTCCAAATAGTTTAGGGACCTAGTAATTAATTTAACCAAAATTTAAAACTTGAACCAAAACAGAAATAGTTTTTTTCCAAATTCAGTGACCCTATTTTGTCATCAAAATTGAATAACTAAATGGTTTTTGTAAAATGTGATCGATAGCTTGTTAAAAAGGTAATTTTGTCTATTTTCAAAAATTTACAAAACAAAGATACAAAAATGACTAGCGAGCAAGATTAAACTAAACCACTAGATGACTAGTAAAACTATTTTTCATTTTTCTCAGCCATCTTAGAACATTAAGTAGCAAAGCAAAATATTTTCAAATAGTACATTCGAGGGATAATACATCCACAGGTCCTTGAACTTTTTGGGTTTTTTTAAATAGGTCCCTAAACTATAAAAATTTGTAATTGAATCTCTAATTTTTTCTGATTTTTGTAATCAGATCCCTAAGGTTTACAAACTATTAACTTTGACAGAATATTCTTTATTCCCTCCTGACCCTAGGGACTTAATTACAAAAATTGGAAAAGATTAAGGACTTGATTACAAATTTTATAGTTTAAGGACCCATTTAAAAAAACCCAAAAAGTTCAGGGACCTGCAGACGTATTTTTCCTAAATAAAACCTAGTAATGAGCAACATGTCCTGTAATTGTGCATCTTATAAATCTGCTTCCAAGGTTCCTCTTTGTCCCAGAATTTAAAAGAACCACTAAGTCACCCTATACAATAACACATACACATAACAAACTATATAGAAAAGATTAACTAGCATTCAAGGACGAAGTTGTGTTTTTAGTAGGATTGTCAAAATGGGTCACTTGGTCCGAACTGACTCAATAAGACAAAGTTTGAAAAGCTGGCCAAGCTGGGCTAATTTTCATATAAGACACAAATTTTTTGGCCTATCTGGCCTGATAGGTCAGACCAAATCAATTCATTTTAATTGTTTTGCATAAATTTATATGTTTTTTATAAGAAAAAATAAAAAAAAATTACCTAGTCAAATAGGTTCTGTAACTTTCAGGCCAACATTTTTATAGCTCAGCCCAATCGTTTGATCCATCATGCCAGGCCAAATTGACCTTGTTCTTTTCGAGCCCTAAAATAAAGAGCCCAACCTAGCTTGACCCACTAAGCCATTAGGCCAAGCCAATTTTGACAACTCTAGTTTTTAGAAAGGGTTATAATTTTCTTTTTTTTTATTTTTCTATGTGTAATTATTTTAGAAAATATTATTCCCTACATTTCAAAATAAAAAAGTTTTAACACACAAAAATTTCATATTAAATAATTTTTTAGTTTTTTTTAACTAGGTCCCTACTCTTTTTCGATGTTTGTAATTAGGTCCTTACGCATAATTTAACAGTTTTTAAACAGACCATTAACCCCAAGGAACTAATTACAAAAATTAGAAAATATTAGGGACTCAATTACAAATTTTTATAGTGTAAGGACCTATTTAAAAAAACTCAAAAAGTTCAGGCACCTGCAGATGTATTATCACTACATTCAATAAGCTTTCTAGATTGATCAAAATCATCAAAAATAGATATCTACACGATTTATAGTGATTTTTGCAAGAAGACAGTTCCAAAAAATAATTTTAGCAAAAATCAATGCATAACCATTAGTTTCCAAAAATTAGTAAAAATAGTAAATGACAATAAAATAAGCATACCATATATCAAATGAAAGATTAGGAAATTTACTTTTTATTCTTTATAGGAGTTTCAACAAACAACCATCCAGAAATTCCAGAATCGTAGAAAAACACACATTGCCAGATTCACATTTTTAGACAACAAGTTCAACTTTCAACAAGCATAATTTTTTCATGTGATTCTTAAGCACATTATGAAGCATTTTGAGTCTAGTTTCATACAAAAAATAAGCACTCAAATCTAGCAACCACAACTCGAGTTATAAGCAAAATAATGAAGGGAACAATTTTGGAAATCAAGACAACAACACAACAACAATAACATACTTCACTAAAACAATTTATTTCATCAAGGTACCAACTTTAAACATCAACAAAATTTTTAAAGGGAAGACTACACAAAACAATAGCATACACCAAAGAACACACAAACAAGGTTAGCTTTCCTTACTTCCAAAGATTAGTCCTTCAAGAGTGTTTGGGAAGAAAATGGCAAGATGGGTGGTTCTTCTTCAACTTTGATATATACAAGCACCAAAAATCATCAAAAATGAACCATCCATGCACCAACACAAACATAGGTCAATTTTAAGATCAAGAAAGCAAGGAAAACAGTAGCTAAAACAAGAACCTTAGAAGGAAATGAAAGAAAGAAAGGAAAGGATGAAGAGGTTTGAAGAAAACTCACCAAGCTACGAACACTTCAACTCTTCTAGCTTCACACACACACAGTAGCACTTAGGATTTTTTTAAAATCTTTGCTTTCGCAGATTAATCTCTGCTAACTGATAACAACACAGACTAAATTCCTGCAGAAATCATCTATAGAAATTTGCACAGAAGACAAACACATATCTTAATTAATTATTTTCTTTGGAAATTGAATTTAATTTCTCTTTTTAATTATTCAATCATTTATTCACAAATTAGCAAGAAACAAGTATTACAACAAGCCTGTTACACCCAAGAAAACCTACCTTGGCAACCTAACACTTAGAAACTAGCATAAACCTATTCCTAAACTATCAGAAACCTAACCCTAGATTTCTCAACAACTAGGAAAAACAAATTCCTAGACCAAAGAAAACCTACCTCTAGATTTCTCAACAACTAGGAAAACAACTTGTTCCTAGACTAAAGGAAACTTACCCCTAAATTTCTCAAAAACAAAAACAAAAGCTAATATCACTCTCAATAATGAAGATATCACAAATTAAAGCTCTATAACTCACAAACCTCTCTCTAGCCCATTCCCATTTTGGGCGAAGCATATCTACTAATTCTTTGATTCCAGTTAGTAAGATAAGAGTTGAACTAAGAAGTAGATTCTAGAAGCTAAAAAAGGGTATCCTGACCAATTTCAATAATAGGGTTCATTAATATTCCTAGTATAGTAGATGCTATTACACATACAATCATACTCAATTTGATGGAATTATTTGATCTTAAAGGGGACCTTCTATAATTTTGCACGTGAGGAGTTATTTTTTACTTAATTCTTACTTAATCTCTCTACTCTCACAATTGGTTAATAGAAAAGCATAGCTTTTATAGGGATTAATGAGATATATCAATGAATTTTATGATCCCCTTTGACAAGATTTGATTAATAAAAGATATCCAATTAAAATAAATCAAATCTTTTTTTATCTTAAAATTTTGACTGTTGGTCATTGATTCCATGCACGGGGAATCAATTCCTTTACGTGGGAATTGATTCCTCCAAGGATGGAATCGATTCCTTGCGAGAAAGTTATGCTTAAAAATTAATTTTCTCACTTTTCACTCAGTTCCCTATTGTGGCAATCGATTCCAAACTGGGTGAATCAATTCCTAACCATTGTTTAGCTTAGAACTAGTTTTTCAATCAAAATTCTTTTTCTTTTTAACTTAAAAATGATTTTTGTCTTTCCCTTGAGCCAAGCCTAGTTAGAATTGATAAGTCTTACAAAAATGCCTAAGACTTTAAAACATATGTCTTCACAATAGTTGTTGTCCTTACTTTAATCTCTTCAATTCTATTTAATTTAACTTTTATCTTCATGAGTTCCTTTTGGCTTTTAGTTGGTCTTTGTTGAAGCTCTTTTGACTTTGGCTTTGTCTTCATCAAAACCCTTTTATTTTCTTAAGATAAAAAATATGGCATTTTTATAATTAAGATAAAATATAGAAAATATTTTCTTAAAACTAAATAAAAGTTTAAAAAATGATAGCAAAAAAAAAAGATAAAAATAAAAATTAAAGCGTTACACACTTCATACTAATTTTGGTTGTTTTATACAATATACAACCACGGATATTAATACAATGAAAAATACAGTCAATATCCTGGCCAAGAAAATTTATTGGAAATATTACAAATTTTAAATTACAAAGTTGAGGTTACTGCTGCCAAATTTTATATTTTTTATTTTTATAAATTATAATATTAGAAATTGGAAATAACATCAAAGCAATGTTTCACGATAAATATTCAACTTCATGACATCATCCACATTCATACATGATATTATGATTCACCAACGACATATGAAGCCTGACACATGCAGGGATAATGGATTTATTTTTTTTTACAAGAGCAAAAGAACAAGAAAAACCCATTAGTTTTGTGCAGGGGGTAATGGATTTGATGGTATGCAAAACTTATTCCTGATAGGTAGAGTAATTATTTGTTTAATGGATAAGGGTATTAGGGATGGTAACATGGAGGAGTAGCTACGGGTAGTAGCTCCCCAGTATCTTCCCCGCCGAATAAATATCTACCTTGTGTTCGCCCTCATATCCTTACGGGTACCCGTTAAGTGGATACCCTCATATTTATTCAATATCCGCAAGTATTCATAGATATTTGTTACAAAAAATAGCTTAAAAATATTTTTAAAAACACTTTAAGTATAATTTTTATTTATTTTGACAATTTCTTTGAAAAAAAGTTTAAAGGTTAAAACTAAAATTATTCAAATATTCTACACAATTATACTAATCAAGATACTTCAATTTAGAAACAAAATTTAAATGTTAAAATACTTCAATCCCATAAGTCCAAACAAAAGTCAATAAAATAAAATAATTCAATCACATAAGTTTAAACAAAAGTTAATAAGGTACAATACAAGTCTAAACAAAAGTCAATAAACTAAAATACTTCAATTTCATATAAGTCCAAAACAAACTACAAAAGTCAATAAAACCACACTCAAACATTTTATATATTTAAACAAAGGTATTTAAGTAATTTTATTATAATGGATATTTAACGAGTACCTGCCTCGTGGATACCTTAATACCTATCCTCACCCCGTTTATTAACAGGTACTGATATATCCATTTAAATTATCTACAAGTACTCATTTAACTATTCATTTTATATATTTAAACAAAGGCATTTAAATAATTTTATTATAATGGATATTTAACGAGTACCTACCTCATGGATACCTTAATACCCATCCTCGCCCTATTTATTAACAGGTACTGATATATCCATTTAAATTATCTGCAAGTACTCATTTAACTATTCATCTTCTAACTGTTACAGATTTTATCTGCAAATACAGATATTTTTGCCATCCTTAAAGGGTATACATAATTACTTCTAAAATTTGAAACCCTCCTTATATATACCCACACTTGTATACATACATTTTTATAATTAAAGTAAATTACACTCACAGCCCCTCAATTTTTTCAGAATATACGCCCGATACCCCTTTGTTTTGGCACACTACAATAAACCCCCTAAAAATGTGTGAAATGTAACACCAACCTCCCTAACTGTTGGATGCTGTCCAAAATGTTTACAAAAGGTGAGCATGTGTTGCTCACATGACCTTTAATGAATTTTTCTTCCAAAAATACCCCCACATTCATCCTTTAAACTTAGTTTCCTTACCTTTTTCTCTCTATTCTCTATCTCTTCCAAGCATTGCCATACCATATGCAAATGGCGACCTCATTGGAGACATCGTTTTCTCTTCTCCTAACACAAGGTGCAATAGTTCAAATTCTGGTTGTTGATTTCCTTGAACCAAATCTAGTATTTCCAATAATTTTCAAGAATTTTGCTTCAATGGTTTCATTATCATGGTATCTCATGTTAAGCTAGTATTAGCTTTTTTACTATATTTCTCCTGTACCATAGATCCTTCAAAAGCATGTTTAAATTTTTCAAATAAATCTTATGGATCCCAACTATCATACACCTAACTATTTTATGTTTTAATCATGTTGCATAAAACCTTAATTGTGTGTATGAACCCCACTGACCTTGATAATGAAGTTTAAAGGATGAAGGTGAAGGTATTTTTAGAAGAAAAATTCATTAAAGGTCATATGAGTAGCACATGCTCAATTTTTGTATACGTTTTGGACGACATCCAACGACTAAGGGTCGATCTTACGTTTCACACACTTTTAGGAAGTTTATTGTAGTGCACCAAAACAAAGGGATATCGAACATATTTTCAAAAAAATTAAGGGAATGCGTGTAATTTACTCTTATAACTATAATAATACATTAAAAGATAAAATACGGATATCTAATAGACATTTATGTTTATTTTTTATTGCCACAGTAACTCCATGTGACTGTACTACACGAAACGTGAATTATTAAGTTGTGACTAGATCAATGCAATAAATTTAATAGATTGTCATATCATGGGTACACCACCACTATTTCAAACTTGGAAGTTTATAAATTTGTTATTGCAAAAATTTATTATAATATTTATAAAATATGTGTAAAACAATATTTTAATTGAATAGAAGTTATATTTTTATTACTGTTTTTTATTCATTAATTTTTTTATTTAATTAAAATTCAACTAACGAGTATAGATATAAATAAAATACCCCACAAATAAACGTACAAATGTTAAAATTAATAGTCATGCAGATATAAGTCAGAATATGAGTAATCTTTAAAATGCAAGTATAAAAATAAGATGGATTCTACGGTGGACCACCATCATAGGTGGTCCACAATTAACATCCATTAGATTAATCGATATTGTACATCTTATCCTAGACCCTCTCTCACCAAATTTCGCCCCTCTCACACCCCACTATCTCTTTCTCCATTGTCAAACACCCCTCCCTCTTCTTGCCTCTGTGCCCTCCACAAGAAGTTGAACTGCATCCTCGTCATGGAGGAGTATGTTTCCCATGGCAAGTCACTGAACAAGGAACAAAAAGAGATTCTCCACTCCAAGTCCTCTATCCTCGCCCTCATCGACGAGTTCGAGAAGCTTCGCTAGTCTTTCATCTCTGCGCAAGCGCCTCTACACCCTCCACAAGAAGTTGAACCGCATCCTCGCCATAGAGGAGTCTATTTCCCAAGGCAAGCAATTAAACAAGGAACAAGAATCGTGATTCCTTTATGTATTATGTAATTTTTTAATTTTTTTTATTTTAATTATTTGTATGAATTAAATAATTTAAATTGTTTGTTTTTTAAATATTATTTATTTTAATAAATTTATTAATTTAAGTTGATTTTTTTTAAATTGATTTTCGATTTTAATTATTTTTATGAATAAAATAATTTAAATTATTTGTTTTTTAAATAATTTTTTATATTAATTATATGTATGAATTAAATAATTTAAATCATTTGTTTTTCAGTATCCTTTACTTATATTTTTTTATCGTTTAAGTATCTATTTGATTTAAATTATTTGTTTTTAATTATTTTTTGTTTATTAAAGTATTTATGTAACATGTAATTTATTTATTTTTGGTGTTTTAATCAATTATTAATTTTATGTAATAATTTTTTAGAATAATTCTATAATAATGTTGATTATATTTGATATTAATTATTTCTTAATTGTTAATGTATCATTATTATTTCATATTCATTATGACACGTACGAGATTTGGTGCTCATCGTCCTAGACGAGGCCCTTCCTCGAATGATGAGGTAGGCACTTCTAAGCACCCACGACCGACTGCATCAGCACGTTGGGCTAGATAGGCTAAAGCTTCTAGGCAGCAACAAGAGTTGCTATACTGCACGCAGTCGGCAGAGGAGTTGTTGCGCCGCACAAGGCTCCGTGGACATGTGGCGATGGCTACCTGGAGTGGTTCCACCATGTTTCTCACCCTTTTTTGATTCCTCTAGTAAAGGGAGATCCTCTGCGAGGTCCTCCACGAGTTCCTGTTTCGTAGTAATAGCCTGTGATTAATTCTTCATCCAACGACTCCCATTCATGTGAGGTAAGTATCCATATCTTTACAATGTGTTTTTTATGATGCCAATGACACATTTTTTAATAAAGTTTTCATTTCTTTTTTGTAGGCACAATGGGAGAAAGTTGTTGGCCTTCTAGAGCGCATGCTACATTTGAGGGTTATGCCTGAGGGCACAGACGGTGATAGAATGATCTAAGAGGCATTGGTCATCGCTCAATCAAGCATGGTCTCCGAATGCACCTATCATAAGAGGAGGCGGAGGAAGAGGACCACCTTTGATGCTTGACCTTTTTTTTTTGTTTTTTCCTATTAATCCTTTTTTAGTATTTTATACATTATGTACAGATGTTATTGTATTTATTTTTGGATTTTAAATATGCTTTGGATTTTATATGTTACACTTATTGCATTGTTAATATCACTAATACGTTGTTACAATTATAGCACGCGATACAAATAAAAAACAAACAAACGAAATGTAAACAATACTGTCTAAGTCATTAAAAGCAATGTCATATGTATCAAAAAAATAAACAGTTGATATTACACACAATAAATCAAGGGTCCACATCACATTGACTCAAACGCGTGTCTTGCTCACGCATCAGTTAACCATTAAAAGTTGTACTCAAAAATATAAATGAATTTAATAAATATAAATAATTGAATTCAAAATACATAACGAAAACTATGGATCAATCCTAAATACATAACAAAAACACATTTTCGTTATGTATAAATGGTCACACCCCCCCTATCATAATGGAAACACATTCCGTTATACAAAATCACAACGGAAACTCGATTTCATCAAGGAATATTTTGGGAATAAAAAAATACAAACAATACGTGGGTGGTCTACAGCTACATTATACGACGCCTAAAACTTCTTGGGCTTTACGCTCGGTCTTATTGGACGTAATGTGTATATTGGGCTTCACCCTAAACGATAATGTCTTATTGGTCAGTTTTTCGCACTTGTTTTTAACTAATCACACCATTCTTATTATGCTAAAAATTGTTATTTCAAAATTATCTTATCCAAATAAGATAATGTGTTAATTTAAAAAAAAAAATTGAAGTGTATTAAACACTTTTCTGAAAATTTAATTCTGAAACGTTTTATAAATCATTTCTAAAATTAAAATTTTGAAAGTAATTTAAAAATATTTCGGAATTAAATTTCAGAAAAGTCAATGCTTCTTCTGAAATTAAAATTTCAGAATGTATTAAACATTTTTTTTCTGAAAATTTGAAAAAATGTTTGTAAATGTTTTCATAATTAAATTTCTGTAAAAGTGTTTTGAACATGTTTCTGAAATAAAATTCCAGACATTATTAACAATATGTATTGAAGGTTTAAACATCCTGTTATACACAGATATTTTTGAAATAAACTTACAGAAAATTTTAAAGGTGGTGCAAAAATGTAATTTCCACATTTTTGTCCTCCGTATACTACCTCACTTCGAGCTAGCTTGATATATTTCATTTCAACCATTTTAACTTCCTTTAAGAAAAAGAATCTAATTAGAATGCATCAATGCTTGATTTATGAGAGAAAGTGAAAGAAAAGAAAAAGAGTAAAAAATGAGATGCTTATGTAAGTTGTTTGGTAAGAGAGAAAGTAAAAGAAAAGAAAATTATAACTTTTCTTTTCTTTTGATTGATTGTATAAAAAACGAAACGAAAAAAAATATGTATATAAAATGACGTAAATATCCATAATATATGTATATGTATGTATATATATGTATATATATAAGTAAGGGTAATTTGCTCTTTGAAATGTAATAAGACACTTTCTCTCTCCCTTTCTTCTCAATTTGGAGAGAAAGAAAAATATATGGGTCCCACATGAATTTTTTTTCTTTCCCTCCATATTATTAAGAAACCAAACAAAGGAAAGAAGAATAATATTTTTCGTCTTTTCCTTTCCTCGCTCTTCTTTCCTTCTCTTTTCATCTCTTCCAAATATAGTGTAAGAGTGTAAATATTTTTTATATCATCATCTAATCATAAATTAATATGTATGGTAAAATTATTGACTTTTGTAATAATTACTTTAAAATCATAATTAGAATGATTTCTTATTAATTAACTGTGTAAAAATTTACACTAACAATATATTACAATTAAATTCTAAGAAAAAAAATGATTCAATGGATTCACTTCCTAATTAATGTAAAGATGAGTGCTAATAACACATTTTTTAAAACACTCTTTATTATTAGTTAAAATTTATTAAAAATTAAAAAATATGAGTGAAGTTCATGTGAAACCTAAACAATTTTATAATTTTCAACAAATTTCAACAAATAATAGAGAATGTCTTAAAAGAAGTATATTAGATAATATGTTTCCAACATTTCTCTTAATATAAAATATCTTGTTAGTATAGCAAGCAACTACAAACAACTTACTAAAGGTATATTTTTTTTTTCAACTTCTAAAATCATTGACAACTAAGGCTAAACATATTATCAATTTTCCAACTTTAGTGAACCATCATATCAACCTTTTTGAAAATTTATTCACAATCTTAATTTTATTTTTTACGTTGTGTTTGGTAGAGAGGAAGAAAATAGAGGGAGTGAAAGTAGGTGGATAAGAAAAGAAGAGAAGAGAAATAGATAAAAAAATAAAGTGAAAATATGAGTGTTTGGTTTAAGAGAAATAGAGAAGATATAGAAAAAAGAGATATATAAATAAAAATAAAAAATTAATAACAATCCATTTTTTTAAAATAATAACATATATAATTGATTATATATATAAATAATCGATTATATATGTTAACATAATTGATTATATATGTATATATATACACAATTATATATAGATAAAGAAGAGTGAACGGGTGGTGAAACACAGCTATAATCAATTATGTTGTAGTTCATAATCGATTATGTTAACACTGGCCTCTTCATTTCCATTCATATCTGCTCAGTTTTGTGAAGAAATAAAAAGGTGTTTGTTGATACCAAACAGGCCATCATTTTCATCTTCTCTTCATTTCTTTGCTCTTCCTTTCCTCCCCCTTTTATTTCGTTTGTGCCAAACGCAGCATTACACTTTTAAAACATATTTGAGAGATTTCAAACTAATTGCCAATAATACTAGAAGCCACAAAAAAGAGAAACAAAAAATTGTTAAGAGACTTGCTTATATTCAAATGAGTTTGATTTATATTGATAATGTAAAAGAAAATCCGGTTAAATCAGATAACCATCTGGTGCACATAACAAATACAAAATGAAAATTTTTGGTGGAGTGGGCATGAAGGTCTGCTTGAAGTTTACTAAAGATTTTACAGCTAGCTAGAGCATTTTGCAATTTAAGAAAAAGCAAGGAAGTTACATATTAAAAAATAGCCAGCCAATTGCTTGTTTAACGTGTTTATACCCAACTGATGCTACCAGTACCACGTCTTAGGTTACGTGATTATTAAATCATTGTAATCCTTGATTATGATTTTTTATCCACAAAAGTAATCTCTTTCTTCATGGCGTAGTTAGAAGGGGAGGTGCATGCTTTGCTGCTCGGAAATTGGAAAGGTGATTGTGGGACTTTTGGAAATCAAATTCAAACCTCTGAAGTGTTTAAGGTAGTTGGGTAATCCTACATCAATAGGTGTTGGATACGATAATGTAAAGTTTAAAAAGATATTCAAATAAATATCAAAATAATTTATTTATTTATCATACCTAATAAAAATCAATGAATCAAGGTGATCCAAAAATTAGGTGGATCACCTAATAAAGACCCTCAAAGGCACAAACCCCGCGCCTCCATAGTCAGTGGGGTGATTTTTTTTATTTAATTTTATTATTTGAACATCAACTTTTAACCATCTAATCTTTATCTTTCATGTAACTTTTATTTGTTCGTACACACAATCTCAAAATAATCCATAATTAAAGAGACAAAAAAATGTTGTCCATAATTGTTAAAAAAAAAAAAAAACCAAATACATGAATCAATGGGTACAAAATTATTCCAACTTTATTAATGATCTTAAATTCGAGCTTTGAATATGCGATTACATTAAAAACATGAAAGGAAAATTTTGGCGTGCATAGTAATCTTATTTGACTCGAACAGGATTGTATTCCTTAAAAGATACAAGTGGTCATTACCAAAAAAATTATTGAAAAAATATTTCTCTTTTTCGTTTGAGATTTATACAAATAATTAATTAGATTGCTTACGGGCCACGGTTTAGGCACAATAACGTTATAACTTATAACCATTATTTTCTCTTCATCTAATTTTTCTTGCTTACACGAGTAAAATCGCAACTTGTGTCAACAAGCGAACGAGTCAAGGGAAATTGGCAGCAAGCATGGAACTTGGAAGTAAAGAATTGAATCTGTGGTCATGGTTAGGTTATAAGTTTGGACTGGGCATCTCATGGGTTCCTGCATATTGGTTGTACAGATAGGTCCATCACTATTTATTAACAGTAGTACTATTTAGTACGAAATACCAACGGGCCTGCTATTTTTATCCTTTTTTTTTTTGCATAGCACTTTATGCCACTCAAATTTTATCATGTTACAAATCTTGTCACTATATTTTTTTTCTCGCATTTTATCACTTTATTTTTGAAATCTTGCGAATTTTGTCTAATTTTGAGAATTTTTATTTAATAAACAGTTGATGATTGAACAAAATTTGTAAGATTTCAAAAATAGTGTGACAAAATGCAAGAGGAAAAAAACAAAGTGACAAAATTTACAAAATGATAAAATTTAGGTAGTACAAAGTGCAATTAAACCTTCTTTTTTTCTCCTTTCACCCCTTACTTTTTCAAAAAGTGTAAAATATCCATTTTAACCTCACTAGAAATATGTCTCTATTTTGTTAATTTTTTTCAAAAAATTAACACAACAAAAACATGTTTTTGTTATCTTAAATAATTTACCTTCTTTAAAAAGTTACCTTTAATATCAAATAATTATGATATAAATTACCTTTTTTAAATAAAATTAAATTAATTATGATGTAATTTATGATTTTTAATAATAATCAAATTAATTATAATACAAATTACCCTTTTTAATAGTATCATAAACTACATCATAATTAATTTAACTACTATTAAAAAAGGTTATTTGTATCATAATTAATTCAATTATTATTAAAAATCATAACTTTTACAGTATATTTTTTAAAATCTTATCATAATTAATTTGATTACTATTAAAAATGGAAAGTTGCATCATAATTATTTTGATTACTATTAAAAATGGTAACTTATCATACTTAATTCAATTTCAATTAAAAAAATTGTATCATAATTAATTTGATTATTGTTAAAAAGGATAAATTGTACAATAATTAACATAATTTCAATTAAAAATGATAATTTGTATCATAATTAATTCGATTAATATTAAAAAGGGTAAATTACATCATAATTCATGTTTAATTAATTTTTTTTCAAAAAAAATAACGCAACGGAAATGTGTTTTTGTTGTGTATTGAATTGTGTATCAATGTTCGATACACGATGAAAACATGTTTCCATGATGTATCTTAAAACTATACCTGACGAAAACGTGTTTTCATTGTATATCAAACTTAATACACAACGAGAAGTTTGATACACAAAGAAAACATGTTTCCATTGTATATTGTGCACAACGGAAACGTGTTTTCGTTATGTTAAAGGGTGTGGCCTCCATACACAACAGAAACACATTTCTATTGTGCACAATACACAAAAGAAATGTGTTTCTGTTGTATATAGAGGCCACACCCTCTAACACAATGGAAACATATTTTAGTTGTGTGTTTGTGCAACGAAAACGTGTTTTTGTCAGAGGTATTTTCAAGAAAAAAATATTCAAACAAAGTATGGGATAAAATTAGCAAAAATTGAGGTGAGAATAGTAGCCCCCAATACCAACACTAGTGCAAAGAACACTTTTTAAATTGGTTAAAAACGAATTTTTAAATCGGTTGATGAACTGATTTAGCTACAGTCGATATAAAAAATAGAAACTTTTTAATTCGGATATTGAGCCGATTTGAAAAAGTATTTTTAACTCGGTTATTCGATAATCGAGTTAAAAGAGGGCTACCACAGATCAAACATCACAGCTTAACCAGCTTTCCCATTCCTGATTCATCATTTCATTTTCTACAAATAAGATCAAGCTTTTCTACTCTCAATTCATAATCCTAACTGCTAAACTTCGTGAGCAAACTTCTGAACTAAAAGAAAAATCATCACAAATCTAACCAAATCCAAACAAGATCCAACAAATTCACAAAACAAAAGAAAAATCGCAACAACCATTCACTAGCGCCATTTCCAAATTGTGTAACCTTCCTCTGACTCCATCTCAGTCAACGACAAGAGCATTGGACCGTCGAAGACAAAAACACCATTGTCATCACTGTCGTAGCCATTTTCATTTTCATTTTCATTCTCTACGGTGGCTGGTTTAAAGGGAGACTGAGATTAAGCGAGATTCAAATTGGTGAAGTTGTAGATCTTCGTTGGCAATGGTGGAGTGATCAATGGTGACATTGTCGTCGAAGGAGAAGACTTTACTTTGCTTTGATAGAGGTCGAGCAATGACTTAAAACTTGGTGTGATATGAGATTTTAAAGAAGAGGGATTTGAAATTTTAAAAGACTTTTTAAATCGATTGCATGAGAACCGATTTAAAAAGATCTTTTTAAATCGGTTCTTACGCAATCGATTTAAAAAGTTTTCACTTATTTACAAAAATGTCATTGCATTTTTTTTTCAAATCGAACTTGAAAAAATCGATTTAAATTCTTGTTTTAAAATGTATTTTTTTGTAGTAGTGCAACAAACAAAACATTAGAATGTATATAGGAATTGAGATTATTTTCTTAAATAAATATTAATTAAAAAATAAAATATATATAAAATATGGTTTGACAAAATACATTGTGATTGATTGACCAATGTGGGTCACTTTTACAAAGTATTTACTAATCTGGGACTGTTTTGAAACATAATACCAAAGCAGGGTAGCCAACGATGGAAAACGCTAGTCAAATTAGGATATTCAGTGGCACGTCAGCTTTTTTTATTTTTTTTTAAAAAATTAGCTAAAACTACCATATGTTGTCCACATGGGATACCACAATGGTAATAGTGTCTTCAGAAAAAACGCTACTGCCATTGGGGTATCTCACATGGATAGCATGTGGCATTCGCAGTTGACATGTGTGCAAAACACTATCACTAATAGCGTTTTTTATTTTATTTTTTAAAAAAAAAATTACAAAACCTGAAGTGATTGAACACATATAGTGTATAAAACATTATCACCAATGGCATTTTCATTTTAAATTTAACAAAAAAACTAACAAAACGCTATCACCCTTAACGGGTAATGGTGGATGTATGCATGCTGGCTTGGGGCACACATACACTTTCTTTCTTGTGTCTTTCATATTCTTTTTCTTTAGCTTTCGTGCCAAATTATGCTCTCTTCTATAAAGTTGTAGATTCTAATCTCTCTGAAACCCTTTGTGAGAAATCTCATAAACAAACTAATTTGTTGCCAAAAGGGTTACGGAGTCAAGGTATCACTTCTATCTTAGGGTCAAAACGAAACCAAGTAAAAAAATGTAAACCAACACAATTTAATTGTAAAACAAAATATGCAGGTTTTATCAATTTTTTAAAAAAAATTAAAATACAAACACTATTGGTGATAGTGTTTTGTACACTATTCGTGTTTAATCACTTCAAGTTTCGTCAATTTTTACAAAACTAAAATAAAATTTAAAATGCTATTAGTGATAGTGTTTTATACACTATGCACGTCCAATCACTTTAAATTTCGCTAGTTTAAAAAAAAGTGAAATTGACAACGCTATTGGCAAGAATGGGCATATTTTTCCAATTGGGGGGCTGTGGCTCCCCAACTCTTTTTAGTTTTAAATTTTTTAATATATATTATTTCTATTTTGGAATTAAATAATGATATTTAAATGTCATTTATTTATTTCTTATTTTTTTATAGTCTTTATTGTGAAGATAATGACATTCCTTCATGTTTTAGATAAATATTCTACTTCCTTTTTCATTATTTTTTGTGTGGAAAAAAATTATATTCTTTTATCTTTTTAGAAAACATATTTGGATACCATTTACTTTTTTAATCTTATTTTCCTTTTATCATTCATTACTAGTGTAATTACCCGTGCCTTGCATACGTGTTGAGTTTACAACCTATAATTTTTTACATTATTATAATTTTCATTGCATTTCTCAATTATTTTCAAATTTTATGTAAGTATATTAGTAGATATGAATATGAATATGTAAAAAATATATAAAAATAATTATGAATATTGATATATTTAAGTAATTTTATATTCACATATGTCTTATATTATTTTAATTTATATAAAATTTTTTTAAAGACTATTATTGTAACATCCTCAAAATATTACTTAAATAATTATCTAATAATTTTCATTTATTTAATTGTCTTGTGATATTGATCAAAAGTCTAGATAGAGATTTATAAATTTTGAAAGCTTTGATTTAGCTTCAATGAATAAATAATAATAATAATAATAATAATAATAATAATAATAATAATAATAATAATAATAATAATAGAGGTAATAATTAGAATTATATAGAAATGTCTAAATAATTAGCAAAGACATTTCTAAAGTTGAGAAAAATATATTTTAGCCTTAGAATAATATTAGAAAGGTATTTAATAAATAAAAATAATTTTTGGTAATTTTATAAATAAAATTAGATTTATTGCAATTAATAAAGAAAGATAATTAAGAGATAAATCATAGAATGGTCAAAAAAATTAAGAAAAATAATTTTAAGCTTAGAAAAATGATTAGAAAATTATCTTGATTTTTTTTAAAAAGTGAAAATTTTTGTAATTTATCATATATAAGTAAAATGTATTCATAAGCACTTATAAAGCACAATTAGAAATACTAAATAAACTTTAAAAATTACAAAAAAATTACAAGAGGTTCCTTAGTGTGTCTAAACCTTACCTGAACAAGAAGAACTCAAACTGAGATCTCTATAATAGTTTTCTAAAAATAAATTTGTAAATAGCTCATAAAATGACTTATAAAATAAACCAGTTATTTTTAGCTTTGTTTGCAGAGATACCTCAAATATGTGATTAGAGAGGGACTAGATTAAGTTTAATGTCATTAATTCCAACTCCCTACAAGCTCGTTGAATCAAAATTAAAACAAAAACCAAATATTTTAGTGACACATGTTAATACTTAGTGGTTAAAAACTTTGTATTTTCTTTCATACCTTCTATAAAACAACAACCATCTCCTTCTCTCAAACCCTCATCTTTATTTCTTTCATTCTCCTTTCAAAGCTCTCCAAAATCCAAGGTTTTCTCAAGGCCCAAGTCTTCCAATTCCATTGGTGACCAAGCTAAGGTGAATGGAATTTCTTGTTCTTCTTCTTTCTCCTCCATAAATTCGTCACCCCTCACCATCCACCATTCTCCATCAATCCTTTTTGTTTCCTCTTGAAATTTCTTCAAATTCTCAAGGGGCTTTTGTTATAGAACACTAATTGAAGCTTATTTTGTCTTGATTGTGCAATTAGGAGCTTGATTAGAGCATGAATGAGCAAAGGTCTCTCCTCCCCTCTCATGGCAGCCATGGTCATCAATGGGTAAGGGGGTAGAAACTAGATTAATTTGATTTCAAGAATGATAATGGCCTAGATGGTGGTTTTGATGAATTATGTGTTATCAATTTCATTTATATGACTCTTGAGGATTCTAATTGTGATGTGCTTGCATGATTGGCCACATAGAGCTTAGTTGGGCCTTGTATGATGTTTTTGATAATAGAATTGCTTGAAATATATGTCAATTGCTTGATTACAATGCTTAAAGATTAAAATATAAGTTTCTGAATTTTTTACTACAGTAGATCAATCTCTGTTTTTCGTGTATAATTTCCTGTGTGGTTGGAATTTTTGTATACTTTTTGGTAGAGAGATTCCTCTGTATGTCTAAAATATCCCTGTAAAATTTCATAATCTAATTTCATGTGATGAATATTTGGTGAATTTTTGATTGACTGCTGTTCTGTCAAATTTTGACAGCAACCAGTCACGATAAAAGTAATCAATTAGACCCTTAAATGATTTTATAAAAATTATAAAAAAAATATATTTAGAAACTATACATATTGAAGGTTAAGACTGCAAAAGATGGCTGGAAGAAAAACTCATTTGCTTGCCAAAACGATCAACAAAAACAAGGTATCACAATATGGTAGAAAACAGAAAATTGCTTATGATGTAATTGGTTTGTTGATTGGCGATGAGCTTAGGATGAATTACATGATTTGTAACCAATTAAATGAAATGCATGATTAGGACTCTTGAGTCAATGGACGTAATGTAGTTGCTTGAACCTTAAAGTGTGAGACATGAAATTGTAGTTTGCTGTTGAGTTAGCTAAAATTTTAATTAATGTTTTATAATGATAGCATATGTAAGAGCTTATTTGGATTGAATAACGAATGATAATGACTTTGTTTATGAAAAGCAGAGGAAATATTGATAATGTGATATATTCTAGTGAACTGAGTTAATTAGATGATTGAATTGTCGAAAGTAGCATCGAAAGTGAAAGTGCAATTGAATCAACGAAATGTGCGATAGGAATGCTATCTATGAGTGTTTATAATTGAATATATTGTTCTTGTGGATGTTTATACATCATATGCATATGTATTGATGTTGTAAACCATGCACTGATGGCATGTGTTTTGGATGGGGAAGCCACAATTTGGTATATTGAGGAATAAAAGGCAGGGACCCACTTGCGAAGGTCTTAGGGGTAAGGTATCGAGCGATGAAGGTCCCAATGGCTAGGATAGCGCCCTTGAGCCAAGATATTTGCCTGACCAAGCTTGATAACCCCGACAACTGCTTAGCATTCCAGGATTGGTGTGAGAGTATACCTCTGTTTGAACTATGAATGTTCTGGGCTGAAAGATTGCTTGTTCCCTCGATGATGAGGAGGATTGTATCTTAGTGTGAGAGAGGTATATGTACTCCTAATCACTTCCATGGATATTGGTGAACACTAAATGGATTATGGGCCCACATGCATTGCACTAACGAGTGTCTCAATAAAACCCTAGAATTAGTGTGGTATGGGACACATCAATTTCAGATAGTAATAGCACAGACGGACTTGTGTGCTACCAATTAGATTTATTGAGTAACTCGATAGAAAAGGTTGATACATTGAAAAGAAAAATGATAGGTCATGCATCAAATCTCTATTTGTGTGCAGCATGGAAATAGGATGCATTATGTGTATGAAATGACTGTAATAATTACATATGTTGTGATAATGTGTTATAAATTGTGAATGTGCTCTCTTTGAATGTTATGATGTTTGATACATGATTTTATAGTTTATTGAATGATACGACTATGTTAATGTTTGTCATATTAGTTGTGTGATATGAATTGTGGTTTGGGTGGGTTTCTAGGTTTATTTAATTCCTTGATTTCAAATTGTCTGGTTCTTGCCCCTAATTAATCTGCCCTTTCCTTCATCTACGGATGTTTAGAACGGAAATAGAGGGTGAATTGCCTTTTGATTTGTACGTGAACAGGTACATGGTTTAGAAGTATGTGATATTGGTAAAGGAAGCACCTTGGTTAAGAGCTCTACTAGGATTAGAAGTCTTACAACCCCTAACCAGGATAGTATTAGAGTGGCATGGCAGAAGTGTGTATGAAGATGTAGAAGACTTGTTCCTTAGGAAAAAGGATTTTAGAATTTAGTCCTATCACACGAGATGCCGAAAAAGTCTAGTGTGGTTTCAAGGCTAGTATTCCTCTGAGATTAGAATGGTAATACTCTAATCTAGAGGAGTATCCAGTTGTGTAGTAGACCATGCTATAGTATCATTAAAATGTAATGTAAACTCTTTTCGTGTCAAGAATATGTAGCTGCATTTTTGTAGACTTTTAAATTGTATTTTATTTTTATTGGTATTTGTTATCACAGTATTTTATTAATGGTTTGGTAGTAAAACTCTTATTTCATTTTACATGGAAAAAGATTTCACATTTTATATTAAGCTACAATTTCGATTTTAAAGGCTTTAAAAAAAATCTACCTTGATTTATACTACTAAGCTATTAGAGCTCGAATTTGAGTTATAGAAAAGTTGACAGTTAAGGGTGTTACACTTGGTGGTATCAGAGCAGGGCCTCTCTCCCAGTATGATGTGGTTCGAGGACGAACCAAGCGGAAGCTGGTGGGCATATAACATCCCAGGCGTTGACGAGTGCGGGGAATGATCACCGGTGCAAAAGAGATAAGGCACGAACAAGGAGCAGCTCCTGGTAGGCTTCTAGCGGGAGGGGTACATGAATGAATCAAATACACACCAGAATGAGAGGGATCCAGAGGCTGTGCAAGTATAGGACTGTACAATTGAGGATAGCTTAAAGGAATTAATAAGTGCTACTTATACCAACAAGATGCATCTACTTTTTAGTAGCCTATCACTTAAGAACTCCACAGTTAAGCGTGCTTAACTTGGAGCAATTTTGGGATGGGTGACCTCTTGGAAAGTTTCCTAAGAAGTGTGTGAGTGAGGACAAAGCACACTAAAAAGTCTTGTGTTAGTTTGTGAGGATAGTCACTGATCCTAAAAGCAACCAGGTATTACAAAACAAGGGTGGGGAGTGATCACGGTGCAAAAGAGATGAGGCACAGATAAGGAGTGGCTCCTGGCAGGCTTCTAGCAGGAGAGGCACATGAATGAATCGAATACACACCAGAATGAGAGAGATCCAGAGGATGTGCAAGTATGAGACTGTATAATTAAGGATAGCTTAAAGAATTAATAAGTACTACTTAGACTAACAAAATGCATCTACTTTTCGGTAGCCTATCACTTAAGAACTCTACAGTTAAGTATACTTAACTTGGAGCGATTCTAGGATGGGTGACCTCTTGGGAAGTTTCCTAGAAAGCGTGTGAGTAAGGACAAAGCACACTAAAAAGTCTTTTATTGTTTTGTGGGGACAGCTATCGATCCTAAAAGTAGCCAAGTGTTCCAATTATCTTCATAAATATATTTACATGTGTATACAACTTAAATATATACATAATTTTATTGAGAAATATTAATAGTAAAAATATTTTATATTACATGCTTATATAATAATACTGTTAATCTTATTTTATTTTGGCTAACAACTAATAGATTTGTAAATTTTTCTCTAATAATTTCAATCTAGTTTAATTCATTTTCTGTTCTACTTTCATGTAACATTTTTATCCTTAATTATGTATAAAAAATAATTAGGTCCTTTAAGCATGTTAGCTAGGATTCAATTGCTAATCATATGTGTGAAACTAAAACTTGGTAGATGTTGAATCCAAACCTGTTTTAATAATGACAAACCTTCTGAACTTAATTCATAAGTTTGTGAGGATTGAAAGGATCTAATATTGTTGGTTAAAGTGTTTCAGGAAGGTCTTAAAATTGCAGCTTCAAAAATCTTAAGTGTTGATCTCATTCTGAAGCATTCGGTTGAAGCATAAAATTGTTCTAATGTTTTATTATGAGGAAGATTAACTGCAAAAAGAAAAGTTTTAGTGAACTCTCAGAAGGTGCTTTAGAAAGGTGCCTCAGAAAAGAGTATCAGAAGCAAATAACTTCATAAAGGTGTAAACATGTGATAGTTGTATCTGACATAAATAAAAAGATCTTGTAACTATCAAAAGCAACAAAATATCTGCAATCCAATGACTAGTTTTTCTGTTGATCTTATAAAAAAGGCATTCATCTCCTTGCATGATTAAAGAAACTAAGTAAAAGAGAGAGAGAGAGAGAGAGAGAGAGAGAGAAAATGAAATATACAAAGAAGATTGTTTAAGACCTTTGTGTGAGGTATTCTGACCTAAAAAAGAAAGCTTTTATATTTGAGAAATTTTGTGTGAAAAATTATCCACTCCTACGTTTTGTAATTTAGTATTGTATAGACACATAGGAGTGTGAAAAGGTATCACAACTGTAAAAAATCCTCTCAATTAGGAGTTAGCTTGGGGCTATTTTTCTGTGTAACAAACAACACAAAAGAAATCCTCTGCTTTAGGATCATATACCTTCAGACCAGTGTGTGGTGTTGAAGAAGAGTAATATAGTGTGTACCACTACTATCCTTTGGGTGCATTCTATAAAGAGTGAAGTGAAGTTGTTCCTCCCAAGAACCATAGTGGTTTTGTGGTAGAGAAGAACGTGTGGAAGGTTGACTGTACTCTGATTGTAAGTTTGTTGGTTGTTGGTTGTTGGTTAGTGAAAATCCCATAGGGTTGTGGGGACTGGATGTAGCCCAGTGGTAAGGGTTAACCAGGATAAATTCGTGTACACACTCTCTCTTTTTCTCCTTTTCTTTATTTACTCTTTGCTTTATTTTCATTCTGTTATTAAACTCAAGAACTGGTTCACTCAAAAAGGTACTGCATCCAATAATTTCATTAATCCAACTATAAAGAGATCTTCTCCTTTTATTCAAGAATCTTTCTAAACCAGTAAAACTATTTGTCAGAAGTCATTTTTGAAAAGGTGTAATATCAAACAAAGTTTATTTGAGAAAGCTTTACACACACACAGATATATATATATATATATGGGATTTGCTAACGTACACATACTTGTTTTTTAGTTGGAGTACATTAGCAAGTTATAACTACAATGTATCTTAAAATACACTACGGTGTAACTTGCTAATGTACTCTAACTAAAAAATAAGTGTATGTATTTGAACAAATGCTTGTGGGATTTGCTAACGTACGTGTACTTGTTTTTTAGTTATAGTACGTTAGCAAGTTATAACTACACTTTATCTTAAAATACACCTATGGTATAACTTGCTAATGTGCTCCAACTTAAAAACAAGTGAGTGTACATTAGCAAACCCCATATATATATATATATATATATATATATGTATATGTATGATTAAAAAGGATCCAAAGAAAGTTTGTATTTGATAAACAATTTTTTTGGAACCACAATTCAACCTCCTTCTTATGGTACTATTAATCACTTCAGTAGACACATGCTCAATATATTATTATTATACACAACTAATAATGAATTGACATATCATGTCATTATAAAATTTAATAAAAAATAATAAAAAAAGGTAAAACCTTCTTTTAGATTAATATAATTGATAATTGATAATTAAATTATTATAGTAGATATTGTATAATTAAATTGTAAATATTAATAAATGATGAAATTTGAACTTAACTAAATTTTTGGTCTAATTTTGTTTGTATGACCGAATTTTGTTATTTTAATATATAACGTCACCCCTAATTTTTAAAAAAACATGTATAAATTAATTTTTTTTTATAATTGTATCGAATAATTCCTAGATTTAGAATATTCAATTTCATTAACTTGCATATTTAATATTTAAGTTGTGTAAATAATTCAACTCATAAAATTATAGACATGGATAAAAGTTCAGTTTTCTTTATCTTTGTGTTGAAAATCAAAGAATAGTCTTCTCAAATCCATTGAATTATGTGTGAATTATAATTAATTTTATGTCAATTGTGCAATCCTTTGTTGATTTTATAATAGATAAAGATAGGAACATGAATATGACTATTTTTATAATAATTATTTAAACGTTTATAATTTTTAATTACTTGATTAACTGATTCATTTTTAGTTTCATATCATTTAATTTTTAATTTAATCATTGATAGAATTTTTTACGTATTTGTAAAAATAGAAAAAAAATGATTACGAATTTATACATTTTTTTATTGATTAATTTCAATAATTTTTTTGAATATATATATATTAAAAAGGTTATTTTAAATTTTAGCTATTGTTGATTTTATTGGTTTTGTATTTAAAGAAATAAAGAAACATTAAAAAAAGGATATGAAAATCTCTAATTAATTGACCATAATCTAAAATGTACTATTGGAAATGATACAAAATATTAATTTATGTTTCTTAAATTAATTTTTTTATAATAGTAATAGTTTTATATGAATATTTTGCAGAAATTTAAAACTAATCTATTTTTTTATCATATTTTACAAAATTTATATTGATTTAGTCATTCTAATTTTAATTTAGTTTTTCAATTTACTATTCTGATCCCTAATCTGAAGATTGAATTATTAACTTTTAAATTCATTGATGAAAAGATAATAAATTTGAAAAAATGGAAATTGTAATGATAATAGATGACACGGAATTAAAGAGAATATCTTATACTACAAATATTATATATTAGATAAGTAATTATAAATTATTGTTTTTGGTTGAAATTTGATTAATATTTTGATGAATATTAGGTAATGATAAACTTCTTCAATTGACTTATGCATGAGGAATGTATCTAAATTTATTTATAAAGAAAATATATTCATTTACATGTAATTTAAAGTTATTGTTCTTTATAATATAATTGATTAAATATGTCTATTTTAGACAAATCAGATAGATATTTGTTTATAAAAATTCTCTATTTATTTAGGCTGAATTTGGACTTATTATATATAATTAGATATTTTAAATAAGAATCTGTATTTTTTTTGTTTCCATTTTTTACAATTAATATTAAAATCATCTAAATCAAGATCATAATTGTATTGTAATCTTTACAATTAATATTAAAATTATTTAAATTGTGATATTTTTATTTTTTTAAGCGATTGATCAAAATCACTAAAAAAATAAACATGGTAATCATATATTTTTTTATATATAAACACGATAATCATATATCATCTCGTATTACAATTTCTAGATGAATCTATTTTCTATTTGAAATAAAATATCATAATTTAATACTTGTATTAGGAGTAATCAATCAATAAATTGGAAAATATTTATTATATATTATTGTTTTTCTATATTTGCAAATAAAGTAATTAAAACTTAAAATACTCATTTATACATGTATAAGTTTTATTTTCACTATAAATAAGAAATAAAGAATAATTAAATAATTTTTCTATATATATAGTATTACGTTTGTGCGAATCATCTATTTGAAATACAATATTTATTTTCAAAATAATCAAATCTACCTACTACAATAACATTTTTATTAATATAAAAAATGAACCTTTTTTTTCCTTTCATTCCTATATTAGTTTTTTTTTCTTTTTTAGCTGACAATTTTTTTAAAAAATTTTAGCTAAACCATTTTAGTGTCTTCCAAAATAATCTAAGCATGCTTTTGTAATTTTTTACTCCCATTGAGTACATATTTCAATTAAATATTTTAAACCTACTTGTTTTATTTTATATATTTTTTTTGTTAGAAGTATCATACCTCTTTTTTGTTATTGATTTTATCTTTTAAATTTAAAAATTTCTTTTTTTTTACCATTTTAGTTTTCTTTATTATTTTTCTCTAAAGTAGAAATTTATCCAAATTTAGCTTATATTATTATAAAATTTGTACATTTCCAACCTTTGAGAAATGATAAAAAAAAAAAAAAAACACAAATAAAGGATAATCACTTATATAAATCTCTCTAAGTATCTCTTTCAATTAATTCATTATCATTGTCAATCGTTTAAATTCTTAATAAATCTTATTTTAATTGTAAGAATAATACTCCAAAAAGAAAACTGAAACAATAAAATAATAATAATCAAAATTGTTGGATAGGAGAATTGATATTAAAATTAAAGTAAAAATGATAATGCAAATTAAATTAAAAATAAAAATAAACATACTTATAAGTTTTAAATTAAATATTGAAATTAACATACTTATGTAAAAATTTTACATACTTTTTTATACATGTATAAGTTTTATTTTCACTATAAATATGAAATAAAAATAATTAAATAATTTCTATATATCTATAGATTTACGTTGTACTCAACTATTTGAAAGACAATATTTTTTTTCAAAATAATCAAACCTGCCTACTACAATAGCATTAATAGTATTAATATGAAAAATGATGCTTAATACAAAACTGTTTTTTTTTTCATTCCTATTTTAGTGTTTTTTTTTAATTTTAGATAACAATTTATCTTTTTAAAATTTTAGCTAACCATTTTAGTGTCTTTCAAAATAATCTAAGCATGCTTTTATATATTTTTTTAACTCTAACAGAGTATCTATTTCAATCAAATATTTTAAACATTACTTGCTTTTTTTCTAAGTATCTCTTTTATATTTTACATATTTTAAATATTTTATCGTTATTGATTTTATCTTTTAAATTTATTTTTTTACCATTTTTGTTTTCTTATTATTTTTCTTTAACGTAGATGTTTATCCTATTTAGCTTATATTATCATAATATTTGTACATTTCCAACCATTAAGAAATGATAAAAATAAAAAAAAATTGAAAAAGGATCACCTATATAAATCTCTATCGGTATCTCTTTCAATTTATTCATTATCATTGCAATTCATTAAAATATTGTAATGAACATGATTTTAAATTCTTAAAAAACTTATTTTAATTTTATCAATAACCCTCAAAACAAAAAATTGTAACAATAAAATAATAATAATATTAAAAATTTTGAATAAGAGAAATGATATTAAAATTAAAGTAAAAATAAAATTGAAATTAAAAATAACAATAAAGTAAAAAAATTACATAATTAAATAACAATTTACAATCACAAATAAATTCAAAAATATCCCTATTAAATACTAATTGTCATCTTGCTTGACGATTTTGTGGAACTTATTAGAAGACATTTGCCCATTAGCGCTACATTCACCAAAGACCTTAGTACAAGCAATATTTTTTAAGTCCACCAAATGACGGAGTGTCAAATTTTGAAGATTCCACCTCATTTTCAATATGCAAAATTCCATCCTAATTCAAAGAACAACAATGTTAAACTAAATGTATTTAACAATTATAAATAAGTAACATTATGAAAAGATCGCATAGTAGTTTAAAATTCATCGTCCCAATATGAAATCAATATTATCAGTTAACAACTCAAAACACATCCTATAAACAATTAGAAAAGGTTTGTAAATCTTGAATTGCATAAAATGAAATCAATCAATAATTATGAATAAAAGAATATTGCTAATACACGAAAAACAAATGGCACTATTTTAAGAGATACCTTTTCATCCATGACTATTTTGATGAATTTCTTTTATATTGGTTGTCTGAAGTTTGGAAGTTTTCAAAGATGAAGAATTTTGATTCGTAATTTTCAAATCTTTCAATAACAGTTTGCAATTAAATTGAAATCGAAAGACATCGTGTGATAGAGGAAAAGTTATTGCAATGATTGGAATAGGAATTGCATGGTCAGAATTATTGTGCTAATTATTTATAGTGATAATTTACTATATTTTTTTTTAAAAAAATTATGATATTTCTCTCTTCCTTTATAGTAACAAATAGAATTATTGTTAATGATTTATTATAGAAAACATGTAATTAATATTTAGGGAAAGATGTAATTAAGGTGATAGTAAGAATAATAGAATGATTGCTATTGATTTATTAACACGTAATCAATTAGTATTTAAGGTAATATCAATTGTTATTTGTTACAATAGTATTTCGATAAGTTAATCAGAAAATATACATATTATAAAGATAGTTATTACTATAATTAAATATAATAATATATTTTTATAAATTAAAAAAATGATAGAATTTAGGCAAAAAAAAGAATGAATATAGTGTTGCCATGTGACATCTTTCCATGTTATAAAACTTTATTTTATAACATATAATAGATAATAGATATAATAAATAGATTACTATTTTAAATGTTATAAATAAGTACATTTACAAGACTTTATTAGTCTTTCCTTTATATTCATTTAATTATAAATTATTTGAAAATTAAAAGTTATTTATTAACCTTTTCCAATGGGATAAGCTTAATTACGGAAACTATATGAGGAATAGTTTGAGGTTTAACATACACTACAAATATCCTCTCTTTCCGATCACTTCTTCATGTATTAATTCTTTTTGGCTTTTCTCCTCTTGTCTTTGAAGCAAACCAAATATCAAGTTGCAGTAGAGATATGTCAAATTTTGCTTTCAAGGTAGTGACTGTTGTTATAACACAACATTCTTCTTCTTCTAGATTCCAACAATATGAAAGCTTATTATTCTTCTATGATTCTTGGCTACTATTGTTTGGTGAGTAACATAATTCATTATAATTTAATGGATTTTTAGAACCTAATAGGACTTTTTTTAAAAACTGTGATTAATTTGTAGATACGAATTTTTATTATAAATTTATGAAATTTACAAATTTTTTATTAACATTTTGATGAATTACTAATGTAATTAATATTTTGGAACATATGAATATTTCATATAAAATTTGATTGTGTAAACACTTCAATTTTTATAATCCCCCCCTAACATTTGAGTCTAGTTCCATCCCTGGCTATTTATGATAATGTTTTGTACATTGTACACGTCTAATAACTTCAGGTTTTGTCACTTTTAAAATAAAATAAAATTATATTAATGATAATTTTTTGCATATGTGTCAACTACGTATGCCATGTGTTGTCCATGTGGGATACCCGAGTGGCTGTGGCATCTTCTGAAAATGCTACTATCACTGGGGTATCTCATAGGAATGACAAGTGGCATTTTTAGTTGAAAATTTTAAAAAAAATAATAAAAAACTAACGTGGCACTAAATACCCCAGTTTAACTAACGTTTTCTACTGTTAACCATCCTACTTTAGTATTATGTAAGGGTGATCAACAAATCGACACTCGAACCGAATCAGATGCAACCGAAATAGAAATTATGATGTACGGTTGGGTTACCACATAACTTCAGGTTGAGCGGTTTAAAAATAAGTATTAATCGAATTATTGTGGTTGGGTGCGGGTTGGTTTTTATTTTGCCGTCGGTGTACGAACCGACCAATGAAGTACCTAGATGCAATGAGTCCTTCGAGATTTTCACAGCCCACAACTTTTTCAATTGTTGCACAGCTGCACACTTACTTGTCATAAAGATACGCTCCTAATCAACAATATAACCTTCTTGCAGGCTAAGACACATCACCTGAAGGAACATTGATATTTGTACTTTTTTTATTACCTATTTACCATCTCTTGGACCTTAGATATAGAGGTAACTTTTGTCCTTGCTTGTTTCGGTGGCTTCCAATTTCTACTTCCAAGTTCCAATTTATGGCTTATTTATTCAAAATTATTTCCACCATTAAATCAAATTAGCAAGGAAATATCTGATTGTTTCTTATCCTTCGTCTCCCTTTCTCTCCCTCCCCCTCTCTCCATTTCTTTCTTCGTCTTTGACATCAAGCTTTTGAAAAATTCCCTTCATTACTTTCCATCTCTCCTTTCATCTTTGGTAGTGAGTTAATTTTGGGAAGGCTATAAGAAAATATCGAGGTGAGGGTGATTCAGTGTTCATGTTCTCAAAAAATACAACTTGCTTGATGGGTTTGTATTCACCGGTGAAGGAGTTTTGGTGGCCATTGGAGTTGTATTTTTCACCTAAAAACCTGTTATAATCCCCCCGACTTACCTGTAAAACCGAACAAGTTGCCACCCAACCAATCCAAATATAGTTTTGGTCGGAAACAGTTTATGATTTGCTGCTCACCGGTTTGCTTTGGTTGAGGACATATGGCCTGAACTCGTCCGAAATCAACCGATGATCAACCCTAATATTATGTTTCAAAACAGTCCTAAACTGATAAATACTTTGTAAAAGTAACCTACATTAGTCAATTAGCCAACACATCATTTATGCACGAATTTGACTAAATTATTCTTGTACAAATTAACATTTTTAATTTATATTAAAGGGTAAAATTATATAAATAATTTTATCAACGTAAATCGTATTGGAACTATATTACAATTATTTTTTTATTTACAAGAATTTTATTTTTCTAACTATATTTCAGCAACTATAATTTAATCGAAAAATATTTAAATTAATTAATTAAAATCTTCAATAGTTTTAATTAAGTAATATTTGTTAATCAGTTGAAATTAATCTGATTAGCTTTTGTAGAAAAAATTAAATAACACAATCAATCAATTTCATATTCTTTATAAATTAATGAAAAATATATTTAAATTAATCGATTAATATCTACTACAATAATTTGAATTAATCAAATATTGTAATTATTTTAAATATTTTTTAATTTAAATGTATAAAGGATTCACATTGTATATAAGTTTTTTCATGTACTTTCTTTCTTTCTTCACAATAGGTTAGTTAATTTATATTTTAGTTTTGTTTCATTTCACTTAATTATTTTTTATTTTAATTTTTTTCTCTTTATCTTCTTTCCAAAAATATTTCTTTCATTATTGTTAATTTTTTCTTTTAAATTTTAATAATTTTTATTTTCTTTATTTTTTTTATAATAAGTTTCTACGACTTTTTCATTCTTTCTTAATTTCTTTTATTATGACGTATGAGTTTGTTTGCTGGCACTGTTTTATAGTTTTTACATTTTATAATTGTTAAGATTAAACAAAAAGTTTAAAAGAGGAGTATCATAAAAGAAAAGAGAAAGCAAGAGAGAGGAATCCTACTATGACAAAACAAGGTTTTATCTTTTTTATTTTAAGATTTCATTTTTATACTATTTTTAATTTTTCTTCTTATTTTTGGAGCTATCTTTTTTTATTATCATTTTAGTTCATCTTTTTATATTAAGATTCAAATTTTTACCTTTTTTTTAATTTTCTTTTTCTAAGCTTCTATCCTATTTTTATTTTCTTTAAGTATTTTTTTAAATTCTTCTAATAATTGATATTTGAAGTTTGTTTGTTTATGTTATTTTACAACTTCTAAATTTTTACTTATTAAAATGATGCAAAAGGTTTAAAAGAAAAGTTAAAAAAATGTGTTATTGTAATACAAAAACATTATTTAATTTTATGCATATATATACCATTACACAAATCTACTCCTAATATTTTTAATTTTTATGCCTCATATGTCCAGAAAAAAGTGTATTAATAAGCTTATTAATCATTTGAATAAGATAGTTGCCTTATCATTTAAAATTATATTTGTTTAACTGTCAAAGCGTATAAAGTAAGAATTTTCTATTTAGTTCTCATCACCATAGTAATTCTGTTCCATCCAAAAATATTTTTAATTATTTTTCATTATGAAAAAATTAAGTGACTTAAATCAAATCAAATATTAAACTTATTAATTTATACCTAAAATATTTCACTTAAATTATAAATCTTACACAAATAAAGTAAAAAAATATTTTATTAATACTAACAAATAAATCATAACAAAATTATCTAAATTTTTAGAATTATTATTTATTAATTTATGTTTAATCAAATTGAAATTGAAATTGAAATTAACTTACATGATTTAATTTTAAAAATAATTTAGATAAAGAAATTAAAATATAACCACGGGATATAGCATTAAACCACTTTGCAGCCTGCAGTAACGATACAGATAGACGATATTCACACTAAAGCAGCTTAACAAATTAATTACCATTGCTTCCTTTTTATTAACACTCTGCCATGCCATAGTCAAAACTATCTTGTCCGAAGATGGAGGATTGGGGGATATAATTAAGTTCGACTCTCGTTCAAATTTATAGTCGAATTATTTATTACTATCAACTAATAAATACCCTTTTGTCAAAAACAAAATCAATCCATTCAAGTTAACATTTTCTCTAGGCATTACATATCCTTCCCTACCAAACCCCAAACAAACTTCCTTTATCGAACTTTTCATACCTCATTAATAGGCTTATCATAAGTTTGCTACCAATTTAGTGTACATTCGTGTATACATATTAATTAATTAATTAATTGACTATTATAAGCTTGGCATTCCCATTTCCCGCCACCACCACCTCCCCATTTGTCTTCCTTCCAACAACTACAAATGGAAAAGTTTGACACCCTATTAATCTAATGTTTTGCTTGCCAACTTAGAGAGAGAGAGTGAGAGAAGTATCATCATATCACAACCACCTATATACGTCGTGATTAGCGCTCGGTGCCATTGGATTCTCAAAAATCAAGTAGTTTTTAACAAACATTTGACCAAAATTTGTTAATACAATCATCTTTGTCAGAAATTTCTTTCTATGGCTTGGTCGCAACTGTAACCCATGTTCGTGCACGTTTTCATGAATAATAATTATAATAATAATAATAATAATAATAATAATTTGCACCAACTCCTTGGCTTTGTATGTGTTTGTGCGTGCGACAGATCGTGTGTGTCTGCGCTTATTTATTTTGCTCAGGATAACAAAATTTAATATTTATTCTAAGTTTTATTCTTCTCCCGTTTAGCTTTATTCCATTACCATCAAGGAAAGGGGGGAAAAGATGGAGAGCAATTTTACAAGGCATCCAAGAATAAGAATTTCCTTTTGTCTTGCAAATGAAAGCTCCACTCCAAGATAAAGGGCCATTATTGAAGTCCTTGTTTCACTTTCCTTGTACTTGGGGCATCATATGCATATCGAGCGGCCCAAAACAGAGTTTGTCAAATGTAATTTAATATTCCCATCTATGGTTCAGAGAATATGTTCGCTTTTCAAGATATATGTGACAACACAGTCACGGTGATCATTAATTATATATGAAAGGCGACGGTTTTCCCTTCTTTTTTTTCTTGGATATGCTTCATTTATGTAATGCACTAATTTATCTATTGTATGCGATAAGGGTAATGTGTCTGACACAACAATCCTTGGAGAATGGTTGTCAAACACGAGTTAAGAACCAGAATGAGAAAGTCAAGGAAAAAAAAAAAACGGAAATCAGAAAGAGAAATGCATTGGAAGATAAAATCAAGCACTTGCTTTCCCACCTCTCTTTGCTCCAGAAAGCACCAAATATATTCTACGATGCAATAATGACTCTCACAATTGCCAATCATATTATATGTAGATAAGTTAAGCGAGATTGATCACTAATTAACTTAAATGTAGTTATTCATAATTTTTTTACTTAATTAAAACCTTCAATTCTTGGCTTCTGTTGATTTACTTAGAGAAAATTCTTATTTTAGTCTTTTAAGATTACATATATACCATCGTATTAATTTAAAAAAAAAAAAAAAAACTGGTTACCAAATTAATCTTCTAAAATTTTAATTGTTAATAAATTCTCATCTTCCATTGTTTTAAAAAAAAATACATAAATTTTAATGACATTCTTGCATATCTTGTATTAGTTTTTATCCAGTTTTCCTCACAATCGGTGAGCACTTTCCACGGAATCGTAGCAATCTACTCCTACCTAGAGAGTTATGAGATTTCTCAAATGAGAGTTGGAGTCCCTTTCTTGAAAACGAAAATAATTCTTGCTAAAAGAGTTTCTTTTTATATTAGTTATTTCTCTTTATTTTTAGGATCATATATTTTTTTTATGATTTTAATTCTTGTCTTAAACTTCTTTCCCATTATGTTTAACTAAATTTATAGGTAAGGGCTATGGTGGACCTTAGCTCTTAAACTTTTGTATTTGTCCAATTTTTAATACAATATTGTGTTTCTTTCTTCAATTAAAAATGTCTTATTGTCTTTATTTATATAAGGATTATCTACCCTTTACATAAGTGATTATTTGATGGACAATTGTACCATATTCAATTAATGGATTTATAAGATGAATCATATTTGGGGTGTAAAGGTCCAAATTAAAATTTCACTAATTAATCTTCATGGAAGACTAAAGCAGTGACAAAAAAAAATTAATATCAAATTTTTTAAAAGAGAGCAATACGATAACACATAATTTTAATTAGAGGATCAAAATTTAATATTTTCTCTTTCATTGATAAAACTAATTATTATCATTTCCCTTGTTTAGATATATAGTATACAAAAGACTATATTTTAATAATATAAAATTTGTATCAATATTTTTTTAATGAAAAAATTATTGAAAATTTTGTAACACGGATTTTTATTGGTTTCTTTAATTTGTGTTATATAAACCTAAAAAAGACATGCTCATAGTTGACCAGCTGAGAATTTGTTTAATTCGTGTTATTCACAACGCACAATGTTTAGACTTGGGATTGGATTCATAACACACATGATTGGGAACACACATTATGCATTATAACTTAGAGAGAGAGAGAAAGAGAAAGAGAGAGATTACCTGACAATGGAGTTAAGTATATTTTTATCTTGTTATCCTAATAAAGAAAAGGTGTGTTAATTGTAGCAGTTAGCTATAAAATGGATTATTGTACAGAATTGATTATATGGAAGCTTCTGTTTATCTATTGAAGTTACTTAAGCAGTGCACTAGCTAATATAATAAATAAATCATAATCATGTAGTTGGTTGCAAAATGCCAACTAGACTTTTTCATGGTGGTCCTATATTTTTTATATCTTCAGGCCTCACCATACGGTCAGTACTATACACAGAGACATTAAGAGAGAGAAGAGCCTTTTATCAGTTTATGTATGACTATGTCACTACTGTGTCTCTTTCTCTCTGGCTCCCTTAAATCGATGTTCCAAATTAAAACTTCATGTTTTTTTGAGGATATCTTATTTTTAAAATATTAAAATGCTCAGTTTTTAAACATGAAAACTATCACATAATAATTGAAATATTGTGTACTTCTTTTAAAAAAATAGCAAAATGAAAAAAGAAAGAAAAGGTATGAGTAATTAAAAGCGTTTTGTCCCGGTGGAATATATGCCATCCCCCTTGACTTTATGAAGATAAATGAACTTCTTTTTGTGTGCTTGCGGTGGCAAGAAATGGGGAGCACACATTTTAAATGTCATAAAGGCTCTGGATCATTCAAAGAGCAACCACTAGGCTAGCTGCTGCTATTTAAAAGAAGTGTGTATTTGATGCTTGACAGATACCCGAAAATTTAACAAACATAATTAATTAGGTATAGACAAGCCTTGTTTATATCTAGGAATTTCTCTTTAGCTACCGTATAGAGGTCTTTATCAGAGTGGTTCGTTGGTTAGGATTTATGTGAATCAAGAGTCTAAACCTTTTCCTTGGGGAATATGAATGTACTTGCTTAAGGAAATCTATACGATACTTGACAAGTTGATATCAAATATTTTTAATATTTTTTTCTGGAAGATGAATACAATAATTGACTAAATTGTTATGGATAGATTTGGCAGAGAGTTTGAGATTCAGGGGTTAAATCATATGAAGCATTGAGGAAAAAAATGGGTGGAAAAAATGTCATTTGCTGTGCGAGTATTAATTAGATTTGAAGTATGGAAAAATGTTTCATAGAATATAATGTTTCTAGATGTGAATAGTTCCTTAATGTGTAAGTCAAACAACATGAGTCCTTCGGAACTAGTGGGGCGATTATGGTGTATGCATTTTCTAGCTCTACAAGAACATCCTATGAAATAACAAATGTCGATGTTTTCGTTTGACCACCCCATTGTTGGGGAGTTTTAGGACAAGACAACTAATGAACAATTATAGAACACAAGAAAACACAAGAAGTACGGTTGAATTGTGTTTTAAAACTTTTTCGCAAGACTTTGATTCGTTTGTTCTTAAGACGATATAGAAATCTTGTTTAAAATAGACTTAGTGAAAAAAAAAAAACTTTTATCAAAGATTTTAAGGGAGATGTTCAAATAAATTTTTAAACACAAAAACATTTATATAAACAAGATTCAAAGGAGAGAGACAAACACACATAGGTTTTTATGTTCTTCTCTATCCCAAGACTACGTCCAGTTCTTAGCACACCACCAAGTTCTATTATAACTTATACAAAGTTACATGTAGTCTTTTACTCAAGTATCTTCAACCTTAACCTAAATAGTCTTTCACTTGCCTTTTCAAGTAATTAACCCAGGTATTTTTTGCAATAAAGCCCCTTCAGGCTTCAACTAATTTCACTTAGAAAATTGGGGGGGGGGGGGGGGGGGTGTAAGACTCACTAACTAATCTTCGTCTTAACAGATGAATGTACAAGATGAAGTACTATTCTAATTTTTTAGTGTAACATCCTAGGCGCTGACGAGAGGGGGGGGGGGAAGAGTGATCGCTGGTGCAAAAGAGATGAGGCATAGATAAAGAGCGGCTCCTGGCAAGCTTCCAATGGGAGGGACATATAAATGAATCAAATACACACTGAAATGAGAGAGATCCAGAGGCTGTGCAGGTATGAGACTGTATAATTGAGGATAGCTTAAAGGAATTAAAAAATGCTACATATACCAACAAGATGTATCTACTTTTCAATAGCCTATCACTTAAGAACTCCACAATTAAGCATGCTTGACTTGGAGAAATCTGGGATGTCTTAGGAAGCGTGTGTGTGAGGACAAAGCACGCTGAAAAGTCTTGTGTTGCTTTGTAGGGATAGTCATTGATCCTGAAAGCAGCCAAGCATTACACTTAGTGACTTTCAAACACTTTGTACAAGAATGTTCAAGAGATACAAGAGCAAGAAAAGCATAGGAAAACTAAGAAAGCATTCTAAGACTTTAGCAATTCAATTGTCTCTCTTGTACAGGTCTTCACAGCTATTTACAGAGCTCCCCAAAAGTATCCATTGGGGGGTCTTGAAAGCTTTATTTGTCTGTTATCCCTTTGTGAACAAAATGTCCATTGGGACATTACATGTCTTTTACCAACCAGTCACTCTAATAAGATAAAGCAGTCCTCTTATCTTTCTTTTCTTATACCATATCTTATTGTAGTGAGCATATTTGCTTTTTTGTTCAAAGATGTATACTGTTGTGCTCCTTTTTAACAAGTAGCACGTCTTTTCAGCATAGTAGGTACATTAACATGCTTCAGTTTCTTTTTCGATAAAGATGACACATAAACTCCTATAAAAGAGACAAAATAACACATGCAATATTTAAAAAAGAGCTTGAGGGGTGTTGTAGTTCATCTAATCATAAGAAGCAGAGTTTTCGTTTGTTTTAGCACTAAAACATACTTTTTGTTTTCTTTTAAATGTGTATATGATCTATTTTACAAACACATGATTTATTTGACATAATCAAAATAATTGAGCGATATTATTCATTATTTTCCCTAACAATTTTCCCTTTTTTCGATGATGACAAACATCTATTATTTTTAAAGCATTTTTATAAAGAAAACATATTGATTTATATAAGAAGCATCATACACGTATAAGATGATTTCAAAAGACTGGTAATCTCAAAGTGACAAAGCATTGTTTCAAAAAAGCACATATAGCCAGTTTTGTAGAAAACTCGTGTCAAAGCATATGAGTTAAAACTTTTAATTTGTGCAAGATACGACTAATCATTTGTATCAGAGCATAAATGAAACAATCATATTAGAGCATTGTTGAGGTTACAGATGCAATATGTATAAAGTATATATTTATGAATTTCAATTTCAAAACCTCTATTATAGTAAGTGCACTAGTCGAACAAGTAGTAAAAATCCTAGTGAGTATGGTATCGTTCTTCTAGGGATTGGAGTAAAATGTTTCAATTCAATTATCAATGAGGCAGGCAATATATTTGTGTTGTCACACCACAAATCGCCAACATAATTAAAATGCAAAAATTAAATCTACTACTATGTTTTTGGTTTTTTATTTGATTTTATTTTGGCGAAAAGTACAATTAGCAATTTAACTCCTCTTGTGATCATCCCAAGCATTTTTCCCCAACTTAACACAAAGCAAAATGGTTTCGAAGTTCGAATCTCTTAAAATTAGATCGACCCAATTCCTTGGCAAAGATCTCTATGAATTAAATTCAATACCTTACTTTTGCATGATCTATTAAAATTTAAATCAAGCATTAAGACCAAAATCCTCAAGAACACATGTCTTACGAAGGGCTATTCCTAGACTCAACTTAAGACACAGTAATCAAACATCAATTCAGACCATTGGCATATGATTTTGCATCATATGTGTGTTTGCATCGTTCTCAATAGTGAGTTATCATTAAAAAGCATTAAGAATAGAGTTGATTACTCAAAAACACAAGGAATTGCATTAAATTGAAAAGTCCATACAAAGGATCCCACAAGATTCATTAAACACTAAAAATATCGAAATGGAGAAAAATGAGAAAGATAAAAAGCGATCAAGATAGAAATGGCAACGGGAGATAGTGAATGTAACAACCCTCTGTCGTTACAATACTACCTACATCCTCATACTCTATTAAGATATTCACTCATTTATATTAAATATCATCTCATCACCGTTCTACATGTAAAACATACGTACATGATATAGAACAATGCAACATTTAAGTCAGTTTATATACAATTCCACAGGAGATACATAATCAAAATTCCCTACAACTGGTCAACTATACAATAAAAAATCAAGCCAAAAAGAAAAGAGCTTCCATGAGAGCTCCACCTAAAAAAGGCCTTCAAAAGTCTCCATCTGAGACCTCTTCCATCAGCTGTGAGAAGTTGGATTTGTAGAAGCTTCACCCTTTGCTCCCACGCCAAATTTATGTGATCATCACAGTCACAACAACACAACAACAGCAACAAGACATCCAACCAACAACAAAATAAGGCAAGGGTAAGCTTACGAAACAAAAATCAACATATACACACACACACACACACACACACAATCCATATTCTCACACCATCAACATACCAAGATGGAATCCAAATCATCAAAGAAATGGGTTTACATACATTACAGTATAGCATACACAACATCATACACCATGCTGTCAACCACATATGTAAATGTATGGATGACACGACTGTCAAGAGATTTTCTATATTTTGGGCGATCAGTTAGGTCTTATCCCCTGCCATGGTCATCTAGCACCATTCAGGGATTGCCAAAACTCTAATCAGTTGGATAAGCTTATGGTTGTTAGGATAAGTGTATATGGGTGGTGGTATACTGTGGCACAAGGCTTGCACTGCCTTAGCCCCCTATGATTACCCATCCACTTATCCCTTAGGCCCAGCTTTAAGACCCCACTTTTTATCTAAGCACTAGGTTAAAGGCCCAATTGAGTACCAACTCTGGTCACCATCCACCTTACATGCCTACCCGCATACGGCTTGAGGCCTACACAACCTCAGCCAACCACATATGCATGCCAATACATGTATCACCACAACAATCAATTCAACCAAAATCATTTATCAATATCCATATATATATGTATCAACATATCACCACAACCATAAACTCAACCACAACAATCATCATATCATGTATATATGTATCAACATATCACCACAGCCATCAACTCAACCACAAAAATCATATATATATGTATCAACATAACACCACATAGCCTACTCAGCACTACTTGTGGTCCAACAATTACCATCAGATATACTTTTGAAAATTCTCACACAACAAAATAAAATTACATGTTCGCTCAGCAATCCATATGCTCGCTCAGTGAGTACCTTTCATATAGGGAGCACACTCTCCCTTTCAAAGGTTCTCGCTTAGCGAGTATAAGTCTCGCTCAACAAACTTAATTCTAGAGAGCAGCCAAGTCTTAGGTAGAATTCTCACTCAGCGAACATCTGTTTCGCTCAGCGAGACACTTACAACTTATCAACCAAATCCTCAACAACAATAATAAAGAAAAACCCAAAAACTAGTTTAGAAAACCATTTGAACATCCAATTATCTTAAAATATACATTTTACATTCATAGGAGTCAATAAAGTCATCAACAACCAAAAAAAATTATAAGAAAATAGAGAAAATTCTATTTGTAAGGCATAAACTAAACATAAGAAGGGGGGATTGAATTGTGTAAAGGCCAATTTTCACAATCCTTTTCTTCCTTTTTAAAAACAAGTTAATTATTTAAACTGAATCAGAAAGATTTTGAAAACGTTTGAAAATGCAGACGAAAGAAGAAAGAACAAATAAAAAGGCACACAGATTTTATACTGGTTCGTCTCACCCCAAAGACTACGTCTAGTTCTTGGCAACAACCAAGTTCCACTAACTTTACAAGTTACAAGTATTCTTTCCACAAGCCTCTTCAAGCTCAATCCCAAGTAGTCTTTCACTTGCCTCTCCAAGCAAACACCCAAGTATTCTTTGAAACAAAGCCTCTTCATGTAACATCTTGTTTTTCCTAATGCATGATTAAGTGTTTTAATAATTAAAAGTGGAACTTAGATATGTAATTTAGGTAATTAAAAGAAATAAATGAATTGGTTTAATGTATGGTATGTTATGATGATGGTTGTGCATTGTTTGTTTGACTTCTGGTTTGAATTTAGGAAACTTGAGATAGGTGTTTGAGCTAATGTGGATATGTTGAGAGTGTGATTTTAGGCTTTTGAGGGAAAACAATTGAGTTAAACTAGTTTTGAGATAAGAAGAGTGGCTTGGCAAGATTTGAGCCTTAGTTAGCCAAAGTAAATAAATAAATAAAAAATCGTGTGAGAGTGCTGAGGAAGTCAAGTATATAAGGAGAGGGAGGGGTTCCTTCCTTTTTCTTTCTCTCTCTACGCTCATTTTCTTGCTTTATCTCTCTAAGATTTCTTGAGTTTGTGAGGTTGTAAAAAGGAGTAGTGAGATTAGTTTAGCACTTGTGGTGAAAGGAGGAACAAATCTATGGAAGATATTGGCTCAAGAACATCAGATTCTCAAGGAACCTAAATCCGAACTCAGAGACTTTTAGAGGTAAGGGAAGTTTACTCTTGTTTGATTTGGTGTTTATGATTGTTTATATTGATTCAATGCTGTGAAATTGATTAATTTCAGTGAAAACCTTGTGCATGTGAGTTTTGATGTAGACTAGGTTTTGGAAAAGGATTTTGAGATCTGATGATGTTTGACAGATAAAGTTTGTTTATAATCGGTTAGAAATGAAATAGGAGTGATTAAGATTGTTTTGTGATGATTGTTCTTGATTGATTTGGTCAAAAATGGGGGTTAGTGGTTGATTTGTGAAGAAGATGATCGAAAATCGCACCCAGCGATTTGTAGTCTCACAGAATAATGGAAATTGCCACTCAGCGATGGGGATTGTCTGATGAGGATCGTCTAACTGTATGGTCTGTTGGGTATAGTTTGACTGTATGGTTTGTTGGGTATAGTCTGACTATATAGTCTGATTGGATGTAGTCTGACCGTATGGTCTATTAGGTATAGTCTGACTGTATGGTCTGATTGGGTATAGTCTGACTGTATGGTCTGTTGGGTATAGTCTGACTGTATGGTCTATTGGGTACAATCTGACTGTATGGTCTGATTGGGTACAGTCTGACTGTATGGTCTGTTGGGTATAGTCTGACTATATGGCCTGTTAATTGGATATCTTATTTGTTGACCATGCAAGAGGCTAGATTAGGCCTGCAAGGAGTTGGTAATGACTGTTGGACCACAGGTGGTACTGAGTAAGTCACGTGGTATTATGTTGGTACATATTTATGTATGGATATTGATGAATGATTGTGCTTGAGTTATTGTGGTGAGTCATGTATTTGTATGCATATGTTGTTGGCTGAGGTTATATGGGCCTCTTGTCGTATGCGGGTAGGCATGGAAGTTGGGGGTGAACGGAGCTGCGGCTCAGCCGGGCCTCCAGTCTAGTGCCTGGATAAGAAGTGGGGTCTGAAAGATGGGCCTAGGGGATAAGTGGATGGGTAAATCCCGCAGGGGGCCAAGGTAGTGCAGGCCTTGTTTCGCGGTATACCACCACCCACTTTCACTTATCCTGACAACCATAAGCTTATCCATTGATCAGAGTTTTGGCAATCCCTAAATGGTGCTCAGAGGGCTATGGTAAGGGATAAGACCTGGTTGATGACCCAAAATGTAGTAAATCTCTCGAGAGTCGTGTCATTCATACATTGACATGTTGATGTTAAAAGTATGGTATGTATGTAGTGATTTTGTGGAAACTCATTCTTCTGGGATTTAAATTTCATGATTGCTATAAGTGGAAGGTTTTATGAAATAAATCTTGTCTATTATATATTTAATTATTACGTAAGCTTACCCTTGCCTTGCTGTTCTCTTTTTGCGTTGTCGTGGTTGCTGTTGTTGCTGGTGTGGTTATGTGTGTTACTATGATTGTGATGATCACGTCATTTTGACGTGGGAGCAGAGGGAGAGGCTTCAGCAAATCCGACTTCCCACAACTGAAGGTGAAGGTTTCCAGTTAAAGTTTGAAGGCCCTTGTGGGTGGATCTTTTGAAGAGATCCTTTTGGTCTTTCTTTTTGTTTTGATGTACATGTTGTATAGCTAACCAGCTATAGGGAGTATTATTTTGTGTTTATATTTCTCCCTTAGCGATGTATATAAACTGACCTATATATTATTGTGTTTTATATAATGAATGTATATTCCATAGTATATATGGTGACGTAATGATATTTACTATGATCGACTGAATATCTTAGAGAAGTATGAGGTTATAGGTAGTATTGTAGCGACAGAGGGTCGTTACACTTTAGGCTTCAACCAATCTCGTAAAGAAAGAGATTTGTGTGAGTTTACCTCATTGGGTTTAATGTCTTATCAGACGAATATATAATGAAGTTCAAATACAGATATTCAAAACTGTTTTTGCAAAGGCTTTTTGTTTTCTTAAAGCAGTTATGAGTATTTGGATTCAGCAACAAATATATCAACCACACTTGTAAAATCGACAACCACTTAAAGGAGGTGTCTTCTTCTATTTATAGGCTTCTCCAAAAGTATTCGTTGAGTATTTTGTAGGAGACGGCCTTCGTCTGATAAAGAGAGTCGTTGGAGCATTAATTGTTGCATTTAATGCTTTTTACTAACTTGTCATATGATAAGATAAAGCAGTCTGCTTATCTTTTCTATTCTTGTACTCAATCTTTTAGCAGTTGTCATGTCCATTTTCCCGTTCTAACATTCGCACACATATTCCTTCTTTTTCGTTGACTTTCCTTGAGAGTAGGTGTATAGGCTTTATACATTTTGAGGTAGCTTACGCTCTGATTGATATGTGGATGTTATTAGAGCATAGACATCATCTATAAGCTTTGTTAGTTATGTAGTTTATACATATAAAGATAAGACGATATTCAATTTGAAAAACAACGTCAGACGATATAATGCGAACTAGAGATCAGATGATAATGTGAGCGAGAGATCAAACAATAATGTGAGGACACACAACTTTAACTGTTTGTTATTATCAAAATATTTAAGGGCTACAAATTCGTCCTTTGTTTTAACACTATTTTTCTCTCGCTCAGCGAGAATTTCTGTCGCTGAGCAAATGATAGACTTCTAGCAATTGAAAAATCCGTTGCTGAGCGAGCCATCCATCGCTAGGTGCGATTTTCGATTGTTTTCTTCGCAAATCAATCACCAATACCTATTTTTGACCAAATCAATCAACAACAAGCATCACAAAATAATCATAATCACTTCTAATACCTTTTTAACCGATTACATAACAATTTTGTCCATAAATCATTCACAAATCTCAAAACCCCTTTTGCAAAACCCATTTTGTGTCAAAACTCACATACACAAGATTTTCACCGAAACCAATCGATTCCAAAGTATTAAATTGACATATCAACATCCACAAACACAGAATCAACCAAGAGTAAGCTTACTTTACCTCTAAAAGTCTTCGAATTTGAATTTTTAGCTTCCTTGAGAATTTACTGTCTTGAGCCAAATCTTCTAAGAACTGCTTCTTTTCTCGCCACAACCACTCAACGAAGTTTAAAACTCTTTTACAACCTCACAAGCTTGAGAAATTCTAGAGAGAGATAGAGAAAGAATGAAGAGACGATAGAGAAAGAAAAAGGAAGAAAATGAGAAAGAAAAGCCCTCCTCCCTCTCTTATATACTCGACCTCCCCAGAGCTCTCACACGGACTTTTGGCCAACTGAGGCCTAAATCTCACCAAACCGCTCCTCTTATCTCAAAAATGGTTTACTCAACTGTATTTCTATCAAAACCCAACATCATATTCACAGTATACCCACATTGGCTCAAGCACATATCTCAAGTTTCCTAAAATCAAACCAGAAATTTCAAACAACAACACACAATCATCATCATATACAACAAGCCTTACATAACAACAATTCATTTATTTCTTTTAATCACCTAGATTGCATATCAAATTTCACTTTTTAGTTATTAAAACATTTGATCATGCATTAGGAAAACAGAGTGTTATAGTGAATACACTATATTTTCACACTCCTCTTCTAAGGGATGAAGCTCCAATGGTGAGATGAGAGAAAAACCTAAGAATTAGGATGAGTGAAGGTAAAGGGCACCTTTCAACATCCCCTCTTCGAGCAAATGAGCCTTGCATTGGCTTTAATATGAAGTGAAATGGGCCGAAACATGTCAGCAAAATCGTTTCGCATTGTTAGCAAAATACCACCAATGTCCCACATTGGCTAGGCGTCTAGGATGTTGAGCTACAATTTAACATGGATAGGCATCAGTCAGTTACACGCTAAACGGAGTGGTAAATGCTACTTTACCTGCATTGAATTGATGTTCTGGTGTTTGATTTGGCGTCTCCAAACATTGTGACGTCTTGAACGCAAATCTACCCGAGGAATTTCAGTACTTCTAGTGTTTGTCACAACATTTCCAGTATACTTCTAGCATCCAACACTGAACTTCTTGTGGAGAGCCTCTTCTTTAGCTTCACTTGACGTGGGACGCCATCCAGCGCTCAAACGTTATACTACTAGATGCAAGAACTTTGCTTTATTTTACCTACAAAAAGTGTGGAAAGATTCCTTCTAAGTTAATTTATTTACAATCAAAGAAAGTAAACCATTTTTGTCTTTTCTCAACATTTTCTTCTTTTTATAAAGCTTTTTCTTAGGTTTTTACACATGAATCATGCAGTAAAACACTATGAGATGAGGATTCATTAAGCATCATATCGTAGCATAAAAACATTTAAGATATGCATGACTAATCAATTCGTCTGATCACAGCAAAGTACTTAACAAAAACTTTTTCACATCAAGATGATGTGTTTTGCACATACAGAAAAGCTTCTTTTGCATTCAAATTAGGGCTATGCAAAATATCCGATTTACTAAAATCAATCCATATCCAAACGGTCTACTCCATTATAAATTCATTTTAATGAATCGGTTATTATCCAAAACCAATTATAATGGACTAGTTATATATCCAAATCTATTTTTGCAACTAGTTATTACATCCATATCCATTTTTGCACAAACCACAAATTGCTATACTATCTCAAAACATAATTCTCCCTTTGTTTATCTTAAAAGAATAATTTTAAGACTCTCTTTCGCTTTATCTCAAAACATAATTCTTTCTCGCTACACAAGTTGTAACACCTACTAATTTTAGGAATTATATTTATAGTTGATTAAAAGGTTAAGTAATAATGTCAATTTAACTAAAACTTTCCCATGTTCATTTCTTGTAAACATTTAATAAATTACAAAAATACTATATAAAGAACCATGATCATAAAGAAACATTATTGTGTTATCTATATATGTATTCATCGAATTTGGGTACATCATTAAAGTACAGTCATCTAGGCAATACAAACGAAAGAAATACATCAAAAGTCATCCTAGTTACCTACACATGTATATACAACAAAATGACCTATGTAAGAGTAATGTATATCTACATTATACCTCCCCAAAATATCCTAAGGTCTATGAGTCAGCTACATCTTCAGTGGTCCTCACAGCAAGTCTTCTGAATCTCGTGGAATGGTCGCATCTACTTGAACCATGAATGTATATAAAAAGAAACATGGAAAAGGAGTGAGGTTTCACAAAGCCTCATTCATTTTCTTAACAGGTTTAAAACATAAATATATAATTATTAAACAATCATATATAGGGAATCCTAGGGTCTGACCTATGTTATTATAACTCAATCACAGACTTTTACCGATGTATGGATTCATACCCATCTTTGATGATATACCTTAATCATCAGGAATCACTAGGAAGTGATTGGGAGTTTGTATAACCCCTCACAAGGTACAAACATCCATATCGTAATCATCATCCTTGAGGAAAGGGCTTTATGCCCATCAAGGGCATACATTCCACTAATCTCGGTGATGCTGAGCAGGCGTCAGGGTTACCAAGTCGGTTTACATGATTTATCCCAACTCAAGGGTGCTATCCTAGCCATTGGGACGTTCACAACTTGGTACCTTTACCCTCAAGACCCGAACAATGGTCCCTGCCTTTCACCCCGCAATGTACCAAACTGTAACTTCCCATAACACAGGCACTCATGCTTCACAGCATGGTCCCATCTCAACAGAGGGTTCCTTATAATTTGTCCTCTAAATTTCATGACACACTCTTTAGACAATCCAACAAAGTTTCAGAATCACGTTCATGTACTCATCATTCATAACAGTCACAAGACTTAAATGAGCATATCAAGTTTTAGCAGTAGAATTCCATATACATGATTCAAGAAATCAAACATACGTGCACAATTCAAGTATAGTATTTGAATTATTTGATTTATTCTTCTTCTTTTCTAATTTCTCAATTTAAATTACTTTAAAAAAAAACTTTCTAATCGTAAATATAGTTGGTATTGTGTAATTATTTTACAAATTAACCAAAAATTAAGAGTAAACCTTTTCCGATGTGGAAGATCATATTACACTGCAACCACAGAGCATACTAAGAATTCTCTTAAATATATGATCATTTCTTAATTTAATTGACAAAATTCAAGATTAAACTTAACAATAATTAGCATCATAAATCCATATAATAAAATTTAAAGTAACATGACATAATGCTAAAAATAAATAACATGACATAATGAAATAACAAGAATTAACTTAAAATAAAAAGGATTCAGGGCCAATCCAACAACAATAACCCATTAAGAAATGAAAACTGAAGCTTAACCCCACTCCCCCTACCTCAAATAGTGACAAAGTGGGTGGTGTTGGTGGAACTTGAGAATAGAAGAAGAGGCCAAGGTGTGAAGCTAAGTAAGCTTAAGTTTAATGGTGAATTTATGGTGGGGGAATTTTGCAAGAGTTTGGCTATTGAAGGAGAAGGAAGATCTTGAATCTAAACCAAGAAAAAGAGAGAGAATTGTTGTGAAGGAAAGTGGTGAAGAGAATGGGGAGGGTAATGGGGTATTTATAGTGGAAAAATAATTAAATTTAGAATTAAATTTTTGCACTTATTTACAAAAAAAAACCACCTTTGGTGGGCTTTTACCATGGTCAAGTCAATTTTGGTGTTCTCCCACCATGGTAGAACATGGAAATGCATCCAACGGGTCAAAAAATTATTTTTTTTAATTTTATATAATTATTATATATTAAAAATAATTAAATATTAGTTTATTGTGAGAAATTTGGAGTGAGCTTTTGGTGTGGATTTGGGCAAAAACAGCCATACCACGTGAAAGGGTATATTTATATATTAATTATAGTAATTATTTTACTTAAAAAACTAATTAATTAACTAATAAATTAAGTTTTTGCTAAATAATTATGATTTTCAAATTTTTAATTATTTTTCCCTCAAAATAGTATTTCTATAATTAAAATATATATAATATAAATTTTCAAAATATTTTAAGGTCAAAAAGTCTTCGTTTAGCCTCCGCAGTTAACTAGGGGCATTTTCGTCTTTTCACAAATGCTTTTTCTAAGCATATTTATGGCTTAAAAATAAATTTTAAATATTTTTAGCTATTTTATTAATTTATCCCAATATTTGACTTTTTCTAGATAAAATGGTCATTTTATCATTTCTAGGCCCGATTCGGAAAAAATTTTAAAAATCTAAACTGAGTAGAATTTACCAATAAGAACCCAACTGTGGAGTTGGATTCTTGATATTCCCATCTAGTTCTCTAGAATTAATTACAAAATAAATAAAAAATAGTTCAATGAATAAAAGTAGAGGTGTTACACAAGCCAATTATTTTTATGTGTTTCTCTCTCTCTCTCTCTGCAAAACTCTTTGTAATTTGTATATTGCCGATGAAATAATGAGTGAGTGAGTGACTAGGGCTATTCTAATTTCTATATTTTATTAATATTTATTTATTTATTTATATGCTAATTATAATTAATAACATCTTCATCTATTGCGAAAATCGATATTAGCTATGCCTATATAATAAAGCAACCTGAACTCATCTTTCTATTCTTATTTCTTAAAGAAACACATCTTTTTATTCTTAAAAGTTTTAACATTACTAATATAATATTCAAAATTAATTATAAGTATTAAAGAAAGTTGTAAAAAAAATAAAATATATCTTAAAAATATCTTTAAAATATATTCATAATTTAAAAAGAAAAAAGATAAGGACAATTTTCAAAAAAAATAATTAGAATACATTGACAATGTAAAGAATTTTATAATGTAATTTAATCATAGATTGTCATGCATAGCAAGATTATTAACTTTTATAATAATTATTTTAAAAGTCATATTTAAAGTGTTTTCAAATTTATTATTATTGTAAAAAAATTATATTAATAAGTATTAAACTAATTTATAATGGTGTAACAAAAAAAAATTATAACGTTGTCTTTGTTTTATAATTGAGGTGCACAATTTACTTTAATATGTTATAGAAAAGGTGTACCAATATTGTTAAAGTATAATGCTAAATATCGAGTTACTTTTGTGTTATAAAAAGAACGTGTCAATATTATTAAAGAATAATACTAAATAGTAGTATAAAGTATTGTTTTTTAACTAATTTATTTTACAGAGAATTTAAAGAAAAAGGATTTTTTAAAAATAATATAGCATAACATTTTTGTACATTTAGATATTAGATTTTACATTGTATTAATAAATTAAAATTTTTAAAAAACTGTCAAATCGTAACCAAACCAAATCGTAATTTACATTTAAAAAATTTAAACAATTGTTTAAAACCGATTTTTTAAACTAGTTTATGGTTCAAAATTAGTTTTAAAACCAAACCAATTTTAAAATTAGTTTATGATTTAAAACTAGTTTGAAATTTGGTTTTGAACCATAAACTGATTTCAAAACAATTTATGGTTTAAAACCAATTTTAAAATCAAGCCAATTTTAAAACCAATTTTGAATCATAAACCGGTTTTAAAACTGGTTTCAAAAAATCCAAACCAAACTTTTAAAAAAATATATGGATATAGATTTTAAATCCAATCCATTTAATTGGATATGGAAATCCAATCCATGCCCACCCCTAATTCAAATATTAAAGCGATCTAGAGTAGAACATATCAAAACAAGCAGTGTAAAAATCTTGTATCAAAGCCAGCTAAAAAATACTTGTGTTAGACCAAAAAAAATACAAAGAAAAACATAAATATACTCCCCTTGAGCACAGTATTTCTATTTCCCTCGTCTTCTTGTTTTCACCTTTCGTCTTTTCCCCTTTTTGGCATCATCAAATTTAGGGGCAAGAGTTAGCCCTGGAAGAGGATGAAGAACTCTAAGGAAAAAAAGGCGTAGCCTTTTTGACAAACTCATAGAGTGTCTCCTCAGCGTGATTCCCCTTTGTCTACTCCTGCTTCCTTGGATGGCTCCTCAACATGATAATCCTTGTTCAAATATTCCACTCGAGGGCCATAAAACCAATAAAGGTCGAAGGGTGAGAGGACAATAAGGGTGGTACTATTGGTTGACCAAAAGGCATAGGTTTTCTATGACACATGGATAAGTTAGTTGGTGGGAAATGGTTCCACATCTGAAGGTGGGGGTGACACTTGGGTCCAATGAACATGTGGGGGGAAGGCTGCATGATGACCAAGAATATCTTTCTCTTCAGGAGAAAGGCCCGAAAAGTGTTCAAAAGCTTCAACATACTCTTGCAACCTCAAACAATCTTCAGGCATTAGAAGGGCTTTACCCTTGATTTGAGAAAGTAGAGTCTTGGAGAGTACTCTTTGTTATTAGCTTCTTTTGCTTCCATATGTAGTAAAGATGCCAGCATTTCAACTTCTAAAGGTTCTTCTTCTTTATACTCTTTTGACTTAGTCTTTAACTTTGGCTTATCATACTTATACATTTTGTTTGTTCTAACTCATTTAGAAGGAGAAGTATGTCACCTATATTGATAAGGATCAATGTCAACAACTTCTACTACGTCCTTATTAGGTTGACTAACTTCAGTCTGATTTTCTTATGCACCATCAGACTAAGTAACAACATTTTCTTGTTCTTTGTCTTCTACTTCTTCTTCTTTTTTCTTTTTCAATTCTTTATTTTTCCCTTTCTTTTTCTTTTTTTTTCCTCCTTTTCAATGATTGATGGCAATGCATCATCATCACCAGGTTTGAATGGAAGAGCTCCTATTAGTATGTTTAAAGCATGCAAAATTGAGACTCTTTGAGGAACTTCTAAGATGAGAGACCTTGTAAGTCTTCTTCTTGATGTAGCAATGGCATCCTCTATCTCATAATCAAAATCTTCTTGTGATTTTCTAATCAGCTTGTCCTTCAACGTTTCAATTACTAATTGAAGGAGTGTTTCTTCCAACTTCTCTTGTTCTTTTTTTGCTAGCTTCTTCTTTAGTTTCTTTTTCTTTTTCTCTTCTTACTTTGAAAGAGCCTTAGATCTTTTCAGATCCTTTGCCCCTTCCTTTTCAATTCTTGGTTTCCCATAGTCTTGATCCTTTGGGATTTCCTCAATTGTTGTTTCTTTGGAGGTTCTTCTTCAATTGTTTCAAATTCTTGTTCAAACTTAACAGGTATCATTTCATCGCCTTTAGACTGGTCAACAAATATGGTCTTCTTAACAACATCAACAGACTGTTCATCAAGTACAATCTTATTAGTAGTAACTACTTCAATCTTCTCAAAAGTCTGTTCGTTTGGTATCTTCAATTGCCTAATAGGCAAGTCGTCATTAGAGTCAAGAATTGGAATAGGTTCAGAGGGTGTGGATTAAACTATTTGTGGCTTAAGGCAGATTCTAAGAGGTTTTCTTTGGGTAGGTTGAATGGTTTGTGGTTTGGGTGAAGAAAGATTGTTTATTTATTTATTTTCTTTTTAGAGGTGATAGTGGAGATTGGCCAAGTGTTTGTTGCTGTTGAATTTCTTTTTGGGGTTTAGATTGAGGTTTGGATGGTCTCTTGATAGTTAACTTGGGCTTGGTATGTCTAGCAGTTGGTTTAGAGGTAGGTTTGGTTTGTTTGGCTTTTGGGGAAGGTTTTGGTTAAGGCTTGTTCTATTTAGGTTTTGGTCTGTTGGAAGCAACATTAGGGTTAACAGATGGAACAATAGACGATCCAACTTTGGAGGCTTCACTTACTTCATCCTCTAGAGTCAGAATAGTAATTTTATGGTGCCTAGCAACATACCCTGGGAATAGGTGTGCAATCCTCATCTTTCACACAATGGTCACATTAATCTCTGACCCTAGTTTTGAAGCTACCCATCCAACTTCATTAATATCTACTTTTCTTAAGATCTTTGTGAAGAGCATAACATAGGGAATGGGTGCCCTTTGCTTGTCCTTGGCACTGTTCCTAGAAGAGAAGCAGGACAACCAATGATCTATGATAAGATCAGGCAAGTTTACCTTTTAGCCAATGAGCATGCTGTAAAGGCAAAATCTGTCCCTAGTAGTCACATTGTCCTTTGAGCCTTTCCTAGGCATAATAATGTGAAAAAGGAAGTTGTGGAGCAATTTGTAATCCTTTTTCATGTTGGACGCATAGAGAAATCTTCTTATAATGTTTTTATCATCAGACTTAAGCCTTATCTTCCTATAAAGAGCCAAATCAACAGTTTCTGGTGTGATGACATCCACCTAGTCATTAAAGAACAAATTTCCTTCCTCTTTGCAGCCAGACATTGCTTAGTGTTAGTTGAAATGACAATAGATTGTTGTCAACCATCCCAGTCATGGTTCCATTCACTTTAGAAGCTGATGCCTAGAAATAGGCATATGGTGCATGATACTATTTCGTCTTATGTTCAAAGTAGGCTTCCTGTAACATCGGTTACTTTCCTAATTTGTGTTTTAAGTGTTTGAAAATAATTACATGAGTAATTTAAATTTAATTACATGAAAAATGTAATAAATGAATATTTGGTGAATTTTGGTGCAAGTTTCAGTAAAAGAGTCTTATGAACTGATAGTGTAAAAGTACACTGTAAAAGTGAGCAAACAATCAGAAGCCTTGCGAATTTATTATGGATAGTCAATTCTAGTCATAATTAAATTTTTGTGCCTCTTAGGTACCATTGATTAGAATAGTAATATTTTAATCTAATTCCTTGTAGTGTTCAAGTTTAGAATTTTTGGGAGCTAAGAAAGCTTCTTTGAGCCAATCTTTTTTATTCTTAAATATTTCCAATCATTTTAAAGAGTCACTTATTTGTGAAGATTTGAGTTATTTTGGACCCAAAATGGAATTATAAGTTGTTTAGAAAGAGTAAGGTAGTAGGTAGAAGGGTTTTAAGTTAAAAATAAAAAAACATTTCCCCTTTTTCCCTTGAAAAAAACTCGTGAGATCCCCTCCCCCCCCCCCCCCCCCAATTCTCTTATTCTTATTACTTCTCTCAAGACACACTCTCATCTTTTCAAAGCTAAAATTTGGGGGTTGTTCACTCAAGGGTAAATTTGTCTTTCCTTCTCTTGAGCTCTGGTGACCCATTGGTGATATGTTGTGGAGTTCTATTTTCTCTCCTCTTTCTCCTTCTTTTCTTGGCTAACCTAAGAATGGGTTTTTATCTTACAATCTGATTGTAGGTAGTATTGGGGTAATGATTTTCTTTAGGTTGTGTTGCGGTGTTGTCTTAGTGGGAAAAACTACTCCTTTGGCTCAAGAACTCTCTCTTCTCTTCTCTTCCTAGAAGGCCTAACCTTGTGAACTACTTTGAGATAAAGGAAGCTCACCTTTTTTCTTGTTTTTGGTGGATTTATGATTTGAGAATGAACATTGATGACGGATTGGTGGTTTGCTCGTTTGCTGTCAAGTATGGGTATTGATGGTTTGATGGGGAATGTTTCAATCTTGATATAGGTATGTTAATTCAATGTGGTGAATTGTTAAGAATGCATTTTGATGTTTGGAAATGTTTTATTGATGGAATGTTTTGTTGTTGAGACATTTGAAATGGGTGGAATGGTTTTGGTTGTGATAAAAGTCAATTTTTTTGTTGAAAAATTGTGTTTTTTTGTGTTTTGTTGCAAATAATTGATTATTTTGAGCTCTAAAGGTTGTTTTCTTGATAATGGTTTGCAAATAATTGATTATAAAGGCTTATAATCAATTATTTCAAGCTCTAGGGATCGTTTTCTTAACATTGGTTCACAAATAATCGTTTGTTAAGGTTTATAATCGATTATTTATATCATTAAGTGACTTCTAGTGCATTTCTGACTAATTTAATCGATTATTTCAAATTTTAATATGTTATGTAATCTGTTATATAATCTATTATTACAGAATTTAATATGTTATTTTAGAATTTAATTTGTTATTTCATCAAATTCATCTATTATTATAGAATTTAATTTGCTATTTTAGAATTAAATCAGTTACTTTATATTTTAATTTATTACAAAAAAAGAAGAAGAACAAAAGACTGATACCAAATAAAATGCTTTTCTCCTTAAGGCAAGAGAAAAGAGATTAAATGGATTGTTTTTAAAATCTTTAAAAGAATGTTGGAAATACTTTTGGATGATGTTGAGTAGTTCAATCTTGATAGGTTGACTCGTTGTTATTGATGATGAAACTTAAGACCTTGAGGCAGGCCATAGTTGAGATGGCAATTATAAAGTTGTTGTATCTTAAACCACAAGAGAATCTAAGTTAACCATGGTGAAAATGCTTATATGGTACAATGAATGTTGAATGTTGGGGGTGGAATTATTGATATTTGTGTGTTGCACATGTATTCATGCATGAGTCTACAGCTTCGGCTGTGTTGTGCTTAAAAGAAGACACATGTAAGTATGTAGGCTAGTCTAGGTGGGGCCTTATACCTAGTGTGGAAAAGGTCAATGGAGGATGAATTTCCTTGGGAACGGGGTGAATCTTGCATTGTAGGCCAAGATTACTACAAATCCTGTGTCAGGTAAGCCAACTCCCACGTTTATCTATCTTGACGAGCTATTACATTATTTTCATAGATCAGTGTCAGATATCCCCCAAATGGTTTTGCCATGTGCCACTTTTGCCCGAGATGGATGTTGTTATTGTCTACCATGATTAAGAGATAGTCTGCCTGGTTGTTCACCAGTTGAAATCTCCATCGAGTTGAGTCTATATACGTAGCATGGTTGTCAGTCGGTTGTACATACTTCTTACGATTATTGGTGTGAATGAATGAATGTATGAAATTATTGATTTTATGTTGAAATATCTCATTCTTATTGTTATACTTTACAATGTGTTTATATGTTATGTTAATTTGAGTGAGCTTACCCTTATTTTTCTTGTTTGACTGTGATGATCGCGTCGATAAGGCGAGAGCAGACAATGAGACCATGGCGGATTGGGCCACTCGTAACTAATTTTGGAGATGTTGTCACAAGAGGTGGTGTAGTGTGATTAGCTAGATGAGTCACATCCGACAGTTCTAATGTTAAGGAGCTATCCTTTTGTCATTTCCTTATGAGATTACAATTGTGGCTAGCTAGGGAATGTGTTTTGTATTCCCCTCCTCCATTTTGATATACATTTAATTGATGATGGCACACAAAACTTGGTTTCTTTTACACTCATCTTTTGAAATGGTTTAATATTGATGTTACCTATGGGTTGTAGAACCATAAGGCACCTTATTTATTTTGTTGCTTATATTTACATGTTATGATGTGACTTAGTTAAGGTAAATGATGTTAATGTTCAAATAGGCGACACAAAAATTTACACTTGTTTTTTTATTAAAAAAAACTAATTAAAGAGTTTTACAAATTTAAAACTAAATGATTTCCACTTTGCATTAGTTATTGGTGTTATGTAGCGATAGTAAGTCGTTACACTTCCCACCCTACATTCTTAATGTAGTCAGATATGGGGATTCCTTTATTCTCCAATGCTTGAGGTTGACCCATTTTTCAGGCACAAAGTTAGAAGATAAGAACCTTTCCATAGAAGACAGCATTTTCTTGGCAACCATTGATGAGGGTTTGAAGTTTTAGGTTTGGTTAGAGAGGGATGGTAACAAGAGAATAGTATAAATCTTTAGGGTTCAAGAAGGTGTAAAAGGTGAATAAAGGGAGGTAAATGGGGCTTTAAAAGGGCAGTTATTTTTGAATTTTTGAAAACTAACACGGAAAGAGTGAAAAGTTAAAATTTGAGGGGACATGCATTTATGATGATGTAATGGTTCGAGAAGGGTGGCACACATTTTATGCTTGATCGAAGAGGTTTTAAATGGTTGGATTTAAAAGATAGATTGAAAAAGATAAGATAAAATTGTCTATCTTCTACACATAAAACACAAAGGTTAATAATACCAAATTAATGAGAGAGACGATGCATATAAGATAAAAGCTATAAAATGAATAAGACGATGCATGTAAAACTTTCAGTTTGTTAAAACTTTCATATGCAGGTTTTCTTTAATGAAGTTAAATTTTTTTACTGGTAATGCTTTTGTAAATATATCAACCCATTAATAGTCTGTATCAAAAACTGAATGCCAAAAAACCTTTTTGCACAAAATCACGAATAAAATCATGTCTAATTTCTATATGCTTAGCTTTTGAATGCTAAATGGGAATTTTCAAAAGATTGATTGCACTAGTATTATCATAGAACATTGGAATGTTTTGCTCAAAACTAGAGTAATCTTCTGATTGATATTTTGCCCATAGCAGTTGTGAGCAACAACTAGCAGCAAACACATACTCAGGTTTAACGATTGAGAGAGCTATAGAGTTTTGTTTCTTACTAGCCCAAGATATAAGACATGGTTCGATGAAATGACATCCACCACTTATACTTTTTCTTTTAATCCTGTCACCAACATAGTCTTCATCACAGTATCCTATTAACCTGAAATCATTATTTTTCTCATAGAACAAACTGAGGTTAGTGATACCTACTAGATATCTAAAGATCCTTTTCACAGCTTTTAAGTGTGATTCTCTAGTATCAAACTGAAATCTAGCACACAAACAAACACTTTGCATAAGGTATGTTGGTAGTTAAGTATAAAAGTGAGCCAATCATGCCTCTGTAGACAATCTAATTTACAGGTTTACCTGATTCGTCCTTTGTCAATGCAACAGACAGATGCATAAGTGTACTCATAGGTTTGGGTCCATCCATCCTGAACTTCTTAAGTAGTTCCTTTGTATACTTTTGTTGATGAATATAGATCCCTTCTTTTTTCTTATTTAACTTGCAAACCAAGGAAGAATTTAAGTTCCCCCATCACGTTCATTTCAAACTCATTTTGCATGAGATTAGAAAAATCCTTTCATAAAAACTCATTAGTAGCACCAAAGATAATATCATCAACATATATTTGTACTATAATAAAATCTTCACTTTATATAACCCGGTCTTAAATCCTTTTGTTGTTTCACCAAGGATCTGATCTTGTGGATGATAAGTAACAAACTTCCTATCTCTGTGTGATTGCTTGATTTGATCACCAGTCTGTTGTTGTGGTATATCTTTTGATGGTTTTGCTTCGTTTATTTTTATAAGTTCAAACAAACCTAACTATGAATATGCAAAATCATCTTCAAGATCTAATAATCTCCTATCATAGGTTAGTGCATCATTAATTTAACATGAATGGATTCTTCAACAATAGAAGATCTAGAGTTAAAGACTCTTTAAGCTTTTGATGTATCTGAATATCCAAGGAAAATACCCTTATCAACCTTAGAGTCAAAATTTCCAAGTTGGTCTCTAATGTTGAGGATATAACACTCACATCCAAAAGGATGGAAGTATGAGATGTTGGGTGTCCTTCCTATCCACAGTTCATAAGGAGTCTTATTGAGCAATAATCTAATCAGTATTTTGTTTTGAACATAGCAAGCTATATTTATAACTTTTGCCTAGAAGTACTTAGGAATTGAATTTTCGCAGAACATGGTCCTAAGTATTTCTTGAAAAGTTTTATTTTTCCTTTCAACTACCCCATTTTGTGAAGATGTTCTTGGTGAAGAGAAGTTATGGAAAATACCATTCTTTTCACAAAAGACTTTCAACTTGATTTTGTCAAATTCAATTCTATGGTCTTTCTTATTGTAGTTAAACAAAAGCCTTTTTCATTTTAAACAGATTTACAGAATATTGCAAACTCATTAAAAGACTTGTGTTTGTGGGCTAAAAAGTATACCCATGTATATCTAGAATAATTATCAACTATGACAAATCTATACTTCTTACCACCAAGACTTAAGGTTATTGTAAGACTAAATAGATCCATGCGTAGCAATTTGAAGGACCTAGAAATGGAACCAACATTTTTAGATTTAAAAGAGGTTTTGATTTGTTTCCTTTTCTAATAAGCTTCACAAAAAAAATGAGTTTTCTAAGAAATCTCAATCAGTCCTTTCACCAAATGCATTTTATATAATTTTGAAATATGTTTCAAATTGACATGGCCATGCTTTTTGGGCCAAATCCATCTTTCATCTTCATTGGAGACTAGGCATGTTACATTTTGTTTGTTTAGATCATTAAGTTCAAACTTGTATAGATTGTTATGTCTTTTTGTAGTAAAAAGAACAAATTCATCACTTTGTCTGACTATGCAAAAATCTTTGTTGAAGGAGACTATAAACCCATTATCACAAAATTGACTTATGTTAAGTAGGTTATATTTTAGATCTTCAATACAAAGCACATTATTAATAATAGGTAAAGAAAACTTACCAACTTCACCTATACCATTGATCTTTCCTTTACCGTTTCCTCCAAAGGAAACTGTTCCTTCATATGGCTTGAGGCCTAGGAACATAGACCTTTCTCTCATTATGTGTCATGACTATCCATTGTTTAGGTACTAACACGAATCCTTCCTTCTTCCTATTAAGGATATCTACAGCAGGAACAATCTAAGATTGGGTCCTTTTATGTTAGTTCCAGTAGTCTTATTTGACCTTTGTTTCTTTTTATGGTTGCACTTTTGTGTAAGGTGCCCATCCTTTCCACAAAAGTTACAAGAGGTTGAATAAGACTTAGAGGAAGATGGCTTCTTGTCTTTTTCTTTATCATAGCCTAAGCCGGATTTGTTAAATAGAGGTCTTCTATGTTTTAGAATAAGATGTAGTTTAGAAGAATCATCTATAAATTTAGCTAGATCCTTCTTAAGACTAATGATTTCCTCTTTCAGTTTGTTGACTTCAGATGAAAACATGGTCTTATCAAGATTTAAGGCTTGACTTTTGGTCAACTCCTCTAAATCTTTCTTGAGTTTTTCATTTTCTAAAATAGCTTCTTTGTATTTTTCTTTATATTTCTTATACTCAAGAGAGATCATATTAGAGTTTGTAAGAAGAATGTCATAAGACATCTCTTCTTCATCATCAAAAGTAGACTCATAACTTTTAGATGAACTAGAATTAGATTCAAGTTTTGAGTATACCTCATTTGTTACTTCATTTGTATCTGCCATCAGACAAATGTTAGCTTTCTCATTGTCTAAGTTGCTACTACTGCTATCAAGTTCTTCCGAAGTAGCTAGAAAACTCTTGTCTTTTTACTCTTCTTCTTAGGGTTCCATCTCTTTTTCAGCTTTAGACACTCAGCCTTCATGTGCCCAAGATTTTTTGGTTTGAAGTAGATAATCTCACTACTTTCTTCTTTGGGTTATTTCTTGAACTTATTGTCTTTTCTTCTAAAAGAGTGGTTTTTCTTCTTGAGCATCTTCTTGAAATTTTTGGTCATTAGAGAGATCTCATCTTCAAAAGATCTGTTAGAACTTTCATTTGAGCTCTTAGAGTCATCAGACTAAACCTCGAGAGCCTTTCCTTTGGTTTTGACTTCAAGCTTTTCTTCTTTCTTTTAGCTATACTCACCAGTTTTGAAGGCTGTGGGATCATTTCTCTTGATCTTGTCTCTCTTCAATAGATGGACCTCATGTACTCTTAGAACTCCAAGCAACTCATCTAGAGTTAGAGTCTTCATGTCCCTTACCCCAGTTATGGCTGTGGCCTTTGGTTCCTACACCTTCGGAATACTGTCCAAAATCTTGAGATAGTATTGAGCTTTTGTAAACTAAACACCAAGACTTTGAAGACCATTCATGATTGTTTGAAACCTTCTAAACATTTCATCAATAGTTTCAATGTCCTTCAAGGTGAACACTCATAATGCCTTTGCAAGGTTGCAACTTTCCTTAACTATACATCTTTAGTACCCTCATGTGTTATGCGTATAGCATCCTACATCTCTTGTTGTTATATAGCTACAAAACTTGTTATATTCATATTTAGATAAAGCACAAGTAATAATATACCTTGCTTTAGCATTAAGTTGGAGCAAGTTGAAGTCATCTTTATTATATTCACTTTCAGGTTTAATGACTATGAGATCTCCATGAATGAAGATTGTAACACTCCTACTTTTGCCTATTAAACTATTTTCCTAATTATTCTATATCTATTTTAGGAGAACCAGCTGGAAATATTAAAAATTTGATCCTTATACTTATGTTCGTATCAGTAAGTAGTACATAATTTAGATTTTAATAATTTTTGGGAAACGCAGCCTGAAAATTAGTAAAATGATCATTTTGTCCCTAAAAAGGAAGATAACATAATTAATAGAAAAAAATATTTATAAATGTTTTAAAATTATTTTTAAGTCATCAATATACTTAGAATAAATAATAATAATTTTAGAATTTTTTTGAGATAGTTTTTGTGAAATGACAAAAATACCCCTAATTGATTATGGAAACTAACCAGACTTTTTAACCTCAAAATATTTTAAAAATTTTATACTAAGTATATTTTAATTATAAAAAATTATTTTGAAAGAAAAATAGTGAAAAATGTAACACCCCTATTTCAATTTTTCAACTATATTTCTAATATTTGATAATTTATTTTTGAAAAATTGGGAAAAAAATCTCAAAATTTTGCTTCCCATGGTTAAATTCAAAATTTTGAGAGCTATCTAATAATGATTTTTAATAATTTTTTCGAGATGGGGCCCAAAGAAATTAGAAAATGATGATTTTGCTTTTCTTTCTCAACAGTAAGGCAAAAATAAAAAAAAGATTCAATTGACTTTAAAATCTTAATTTGATCTAAGAATCATGTTATGTGCATAAAAATATAATTTTAAAAATTTTCTAGAATTTTGGTGTCAAATGACCAAAATGTCCCTAGGTGTTCGATAGATCAAACTAGTATTGGTTTGACATCCAAAAATTGTAAAAATATTATTCTCAGTTTATTTTTAGGTAAAATATTTAATTTTAGAATTTTCATAAAAATTTGGATATTTATTGAATTAAATTGGATTTAATATGATGTTTTTAGCTCAAGAATACAAAATAAATTAGTAAATTTTTGAAAATAATTAATAAAAATTAAAAATTATTTTTGGCAATTTATTTTTGATGAAAAATAAAAAAAATAATGAAAAATAATATATTTGTTTAGTTTTACATTTAAATTTATTATTTTAATATTAAAAGCTAAATTATTCAAGTTTAGGCAATTTTATCAGTAGCAGCCAATTTAACTATAGATAAAATTAACACAGATAAACTTGGGACAACTCATGGGACATATGTCTAGCCTATTCCTAGATGACTCACCACCTATTTTATATAGATATCCCTAAAATTAATTAAAAAGAAAAATAAAAAGGGAATTATGACAAAATGCCTTATGTCATCAAATGGACACTTAAGCTCACTTCTTCCTCTATAAATAGCCCTCATTTGGGGTAGATTTTTCACACATCTTCCCTCTCTTGGCTGGCCAAAAACATTTAGAGAGCTTCTTTTTCTAGATTTTTTTTTTTACTTTATTTTTTATGCTAAAATTTTACTATTTTCCATAAACTAGTAAATTTTCCTTCGTAGGAGCTTTGCACCAACATCATCATCAACATTCCTCCTCTTCATTAACCACCTTTAAGGTAATAGGAAGAGTGAGGTTGATTCTAAATTATTGTCACTTTGGATGTTGGTAGGAAATGTTTCCCCTAAACCTTTCAATGCATAAATTTACTATATTATAATGTTTTGATACTAGAATTTAATTTTTACTAAGTTGTTATATTGCTTAATTTTATATAATTAAAATATATTTACGAAGTAGTTATCAGCTCAATTTTAAATAATTAAATTATACTTACTAAGCTATTATTCTACTCAAATTTATACAATTAAATCATACTTACAAAGTTATTATTCTATCCAAATTTAGATAATTAAATTATAATTATTGAGTTATTATTCTGCTAAAATTTTAGTAATAAAATTTTGATTCTTAAGTTGTTATTCTGCTAAAATTTTGATAATGAAATTGTGATTTATGGATTGTCTAAATTATTATTGTGCAATTTCTGCAATATAAGGCAAAAATATTGATTTTACTAGTGCTCAAATTAAACGAGACCGGGCAAAACCTTTGTTTGAGAAGTTAGAAATTGATAAGTTAATAAGTAATGTAAAGCAAGTGACATGCAGTGGCATGATATCCTACTAGGAAAGCTATAGTTTGGTATGTTGCAGAATGAAAGGCAGGGACCCACTTGCGAAGCTCTTGGAGGTAGGCATCGAGTGGTGAAAGTCCCAATGACTAGGGTAATGCCCGTGAGCCGGGATATTTGCCTGACCAAGCTCGATAACCCCAACAATTGCTCAGCATTCCAAGATTTATGTGAGAGTATACATCTATAAATAGATGTCCTAACTGTTATTTTGTTCCTCAGTGATGATGAGGATTGTACCATGTGACAATGTTGAGATAGGTATATGTACTCCTAGTCACTTTTTGGTTTTGTTGAGAATTATTACTCACTAATGGGAAGTATGGATTCATACCAAGTCAAAGGTAGTCTAGTAGAACTAAGAATAAACGCTAGGTTCCCCTCTATTGTTAATTATGTTATATATATATATATATTATGGTAGAATTCCTACTATACATATGAAAGTGATTTTAGAACAAATCACCTCACTCCATTGTTTTTCTTCTATGTATGTTTGATCGTGATTATTGAAGATGATAGAAACGCTTAGTGATGCTGAAGATGAGTCAGAGGACACCTTACAGATGAAGATCTATAGACTTAGTTTATAGTATTTTCTTTTTGTATGAAAGCTAGGGTAGATTGACACTGCTCTGTATAGGACCTTTTTGATGTATATATTAGATTAGGTAATGTCTATGTTTTGATGTACTTTTTATCTTCCTATATTTACTTATTTACTTTTATAATTGACATGTACTATGAAATCATGATATATATATATATATATATATATATATATATATAGACTTATCTTTTATCTTTACTACCATTTCTAAATTCTGCTAAGTTTAGAATTTTTCTATTATAAAAATTGAAAAAAATTACTCACATAACTAATTAAGTAATTAAATAAGTATGAGTTATATTCAATGTGAATAGGTGTCATAATGATCCTCTAGATGTTGTAGTGAGTGGTCTTGACATACATCTCCATCCTATCTCTCCAATAGGCATAACCTTCACCATTGAAGGTTGGAGCTTGACAAGGATGCTCCCTCAAGAATGAACTATCCTTTTAGATTTGTCATGTAGATCTTTCTCCTCTATCACTTGTTAAGTGCTTAAGCGTTAGAGATTGAGCTTTGCTACCAAACTGTAAAACACAGGAAAACACAAAAAATAGGGTTGAATTATGTTTTAAAACTTTTTTTGCAAATCTTTTTGCAAGACTTTGATTTGTTTGTTCTTACGACGATATAGAAACCTTGTTTAAAACAAACTTAGAGAAAAAGAAATTTTATCAAAGCGTTTAAAGGAGATGTTCAGATAAATTTTTAAACACAAAAACAGTTATATATACAAGATTAAAAGGAGAAAGATAAAAACACAAAGGTTTTTATACTGATTCGTTTCTATCTTGAGACTACATCTAGCTCTTAGCACACCACCAAGTTCCACTATAACTTATACAAAGTTACAAGTATTCTTTAACTCAAGCCTCTTTAGGCTTAACCAAAGCAGTCTTTCACTTGCCTGTCCAAGCAATTAACCCAAGTATTCTTTGTAACAAAGCCTCTTTAAGCTTCAACCAATTTCACTTAGAAAATGGTAACAAGTAAGGCTAACCGACTAATCTTCATCTTAAAGACAGATATACAAAGTGAAGTACTAGTCTAAGTTCTTAGTGACTTTTAAGTACTTTGTACAAGAATGTTCAAAAGATATAGGAGGAAGAAAAGCTTAGGAAAACTAAGAAAGCGTTCTAAGACTTTAGCAATTCAATTGTCTCTCTTGTATAAGTCTTCACAGCTATTTATAGAGCTCTCCAAAAGTATCCGTTGGGGTCTCAAGAGCTTTGTCTATTAGTTATCCCTTTATGAAAAAAGTATCTGTTAGGGCATTAAATGCCTTTTATCAACCAGTCACTCTAATAAGATAAAGTAGTTCGCTTATCTTTCTTTTCTCCTACCATATATCTTCTTACAATGAATATATTTACCTTTTCGTTTAGAAAAGTACACTATTGAGCTCCTTTTTGATAGGCAGCATGTCTTTTCAGCATAGTAGGTACATTTACATGCTTTAGTTTCTTTTTCAATAAAGATGGTGTATAAACTCCTATAAAAGAGACAAACTAACACATGTAATATTTAAAAAAGATCTTGAGGCATGTTGTATTTCATTTGATCATAGGACGTAGAGTTTTTGTCTATTTTAGCATTAAAGCATACTTTTTGTTTTCTTTTAAACACGTATATAATCTGTTTTACAAACTCATGAATTATTTGGTATAATAATTGAGGACTATTATTCGTCCTTTGTCCTAACAATGATTCCTTTAGACAAATAAAAAGCGGACATAGAAAGCTCAAACCTATTATTTGGACAAATAGCTTTAACAGAAAGGTTGAATTGGCTTTGAACAAAAGAAATAAATTGTGTGATGTGTTGTCTAGACTCAGCTTTAGTCCTCATTAGCTTAATCCAAGTATATCTTGATTTATCATCAACGATAATCAAGAAATGTTTATATCCTTAGAAACAAAGGGCGCAATAATTAAGGACCCCAATTGTCAATGTGTATTAAGTCAAAAATATAAAACAACTATGGAAATGCTAAAAGGAAAAAGGAGTTTTCTTTGCTTTAAAAAATGACATATGTCATAAGACTTAAATAATACAATTTTGTTGTTAAACAAGAGAGTAACACCATAAAAATAGGTGACCTAATATGAAGTTCCAAATGTCACTAAGGGAAACACTGCTTGTGGGTGTGGTTACATGATGGGTTAGGGAATAATCTACTTGGATGGAAGAAAATATCATTGTATATAGTCCTTCATCTTGTTTAGCAATGCCAATAATCTTCAAGAAAGAACTTTCCTTAATGAAAGATAAATTGTTAGAGAAGGTAAGTTGACATGATAGAGATTTGGTCAATTTTGCAATAGAAATGAGATTAATGGAAAAGTTAGGAATGAAAAGAACATCATATAAGATCAATGATTTATTAAGAAAAATTGTAACAATCTAATTGGCAGTGGAAATCTAGCCATTTAGGAGTGAAATAGGTAGGTTTAATGGCTTTGTAAGAGTTAAAGAAAATGAGAAAGGAAGTAATATGATCAATGGTTAAAGAATCTAATATCAAAAAGGGTTGTGGAAGTGCTTAAGGAAGAAGTATGAGTGGTGAAGTTATGGGAACTAACCAAGTTGGATAAGTGTGAAGTTGTAGTAGGTGAGGTAATGGTCAATAGTGCAAGAAGACTCTAAATATGCTCTTTAATTAAACCAACAAGATTAGAATCAAACATTAGATCCATATCATGAGAGGAATCATTAGAAATATTATAAGTAGAGTTCTTGGATTTATATCCAAGAGGGAACCATGTTTAAAGAAACATATATCATGATGTGATTGGATTTCCTATAATGAGTACATTACTTAGACAGTTTGCCAAGAAATGGTTTGTTATTGGCTTTGCCACGACCTTGAGAAGGAACAAATTTTGTTTGAACAGCTAAGACAGTAGGTTCTAGTAGAAGACTCACATTTAATTTGTCTTTTATGTTGTATAACCATTGATAAGACTTTGTTGATGGATGGTAAAAGGTCCATCAATAAGATTTGAGATCACATACCAAAGTAGTTATCATTGAGAACTTGAAAGAAATACACTATACTATCATTATTGTGATATTGTTGCCAGGTTTCAGAAGTATTACAACAACTAGAAGATGGAATTGGTCTGAAGTTGTATAATTTGTCCCAAAGAATCTTCATTTTCGTGATGTAACTAGTAAAAGACATATTAGATTGTTTAAGGGAAGAAAGATTGCTAAGAAGTTGTGAAATACGAATATGATCACCTTGTGAAAATCAAGCTTTAAGATTTGACCAAGATGATGAAGCCTCATTTATCCATATGAGGCTAGTAGAATTTTCAAGTGAGATAACATGATTAATTCAGGCCAAAACGAGAGTATTGCACCACTTCCATGCAGAAAATAGAGAATCATTCTCAATGTTTTTCTGGATTGTTCCATTAATGAATTCAAACTTATTTTTCATTTGCAGAACCATAGCCATGGCCCTAACACAACTATGATAGTTCTTTTCATCAAGAATTGGAGAAACCAAAACCATAAGTTTTCACTAGGGTTTATATAGTAATGGCCAAAGGGAGGAACAACCATGGTTGGTGGAAAGAAGAGCAAGAAGTTAGATAGGAAGAGAAATATCAACTTATACTATGTTAGAATATTGCAAAGTGAAAAAATTGAAATATGCTTTCATTGATTACTAAAATAATGCTTATATTCAAGATATGAATGTGTGTTTTCCCTCATTATAATGGTATAACATAAATAACAAAAAAAATAATTAATTTTTGGTACCTAACTAATTAATTAATCATCTAATATAAAGCACAAAATGTTAGATAATAACTCTCTTTAGATTTGATTTAAGACATTCTTTATGCCTTCTTGGCCTCGTGGTTACTTCTTTAAGTCTTTTAGTATCATTATGCATCATTTTATCATATGCCTCGTAAATAGTTGATCAGTACTTCAATCCTAAGTTTGCCTCCATGATTTCTTTGATATTTTCCTCCAATTTCTCTTTTATATTTAGGTCTTTTCATTCTTTAGAAACCTATAAATGTATCCTTCAATTTTTTGTTTAGCTTTCTTATCTTATGATGTAGTTTGTGACAATTTAAACTTCCCCTATATATATCTTTTCTTTCTATTTTCAATAAATAATAGCCTAGTTTTATGAGTGTATTAAACTTTATTAGGTTTTAACTTAACATTAACTCTTTAACATTTACCAACAAAGATTTCCAAGAAATAATTTCAAAATTAATCCAAAGGGACAAAAATCTCAATTAAGTAATCTCATGACAAATCATACATATAAGGACGTTTTCAACCTTTTAAGGGGTAAATTTGTTCTTGTGTGAGCCTCTTAATTAAGGAAAGGCTGAAATAGAATTTCGGTCCCTTATTTACATTTTAAGGTTTTAGTTTGGTCTCTTAAGTTTAAAAAGTTTCACTTTGGTCCCGTATAGTGGTTTTGTTAGACCAAATTGGTCCTTCCGTTAGTTTTTGGCACTAACGGTGTCAATTTTGGCTGATGTGGCACCTCTCACAGTCTACCACATGTCACTAAGTAGACGAAATTAATGTAATAAACTAATGGAAGGACTAATTTGGTGCAACAAATAAACTTTAAGGGATGAAAGTAAAACTTTTTAAACATAAGAGACCAAATTGAAACCTAAAATATAGATAAGGGGACCAAAATTCTATTTTAGCCTTAAGGAAAAAGGCACACCAACTCTTAACTTTGTGCTCATCAACCACTTCTAGTTGGATTTCATTGTTAAGGTTCCTCTTAGGGTTTGACTTCTTCACCTTTTATACTTCCACCTCAAGCAGAAATCTTAACATTTTCCTTTATATTTGGTAATCTTTTAAAAATCTTACTCTGAAATGAAGAATCGAGACATATATTCCAAACATAAAGAGCAAATAATTTGAATTTTAGAAAAGAGACAAAACCTACCCCTTTTTAAGGCTTAGAATTGCTTAACTTGATCTTTGGCTTTGATTTCTTACTTAATCTCAAGTTTTTTTTTTTTTTTGGAAGGGGGGAAGGGGGCTTATTTTCATGAATTTCTCATCCTTCTCTATTTTCCTTTTTTTGTGTGTGCAAGAATATGCCTTTTAGAGCTCTTTTATAATTATTCATAAATGAGCTTAACCATTTTAATCTACTAACATATTATGAAAAATTCTTAACTGATTAACGCGATATTCATAATCAGTTAACATATTTCTAGGAAATTTTTAGATGATTAGTTAATATATTTCTAGAAAATATTTAGATGATTAATAGGTATTTCTAATTGATTCATAAACTTATTCATGAAAGCTAAATATATTTTTGAATTTTCTTAATCCTTTTTAAACAATTAATTGAGCAACCTTAAAAATCTTATTTAATCTATTAACAACCCCTTTTAGATCAATTAAAGAGTTTTTTGAAGTTCAAATTCATATTTCTATATAACATAACTATTTACAAGGTTTTTCAACATTACACATTTTAAAGGTTCATAAACCCTAAATCTTCTTCAACATTCATACCAAACATACACTATAAGAAATATGTGGATTAGCGTCAATTGTAACATCTTGTTTTTCCTAATGCGTGATTAAGTGTTTTAATAACTAAAAGTGAAACTTAGACATGTAATATAGGTGACTAAAAGAAATAAATGAATTGTTGGTACGTAGTATGTGGTATGTGGTGATAGTTGTGCATTGTATGTTTGAATCTCTGGGTTGAAATTAGGAAACTTGAGATGTTTGCTTAAGCCAATGTGATTGTGTGGAGAGTCTGATTTTGGGGTTTTGAGAGGAAAACAGTTGAGTTAAATCAATTTTAGGACAAGGCAAGTGGCTGGGTGAGATTTGGGCCTCAGTAGGCCAAAAGTTCGTGTGAGATCTCCAGAGAGCTCAAATATAATAGGAGGAGGGGGGAGTGAAACCCCTTATTCTCTCATTTTTCTCTCTCTCTTCAGTTTCTCTCTCCTTATTTCTCTCTCAATCTCTCTCTATAGATTTGAGGTTGATAAGTGTGTTGGAAGCTTTCTAAGCCTAACTTAGTGATTGTGGGGAGAGAAGGGACAAATCTGTGGAAGATTTTAGCTCAAGACACAAGTTTTCTCAAAGTACCAAAATTCAAGTTTGGAAGCTTTTGAGGTAAAGGAAGCTTACTAATGTTTGATTTCATGTTTGTGGTCATTGATATGTTGATTTAACGCTTTGGAATCAATTGATTTTGGTGAAAATCTTGCGTATGTAAGTTTTGGGGAAAAATGGGTTTCAAAAGGGATTTTGAGATTTGAGGTTGTTTATGGCTAAAAATTGTCATATAATTGGTTAGAAATGCAATAAAAGTGTTTAGAATTGATTTAGAATGATTGTATAGCAGTTAGAACTCATGGGATTAAAGAATCGAAGCCCAAATACTCTTCGCATCGCGAGTGACACCGGGCGATGGCCCCTTCCTGCCGGGTGAGGTTCTTCCCGAGCCCAAAAAATGGCTTCTGGAAGAATGTCACTGGGCAACGTTCAGCCAGAGGCCAAAAATAGGTCTCTGGTAATCTATCGCCGAGCGGCAGTATTGTGCTGCCGGGCAATAGAGTTATGAGCAAAAATTTGAGTTTTGTTATTTTAGTTAAATGAGACTCGAATTCAAAAAAAAAAAAGAATGTGAAAAGTAGTCGATTACCTTAGATTTGATGTTTAGGTGTGATCCTTTGAAATATTGGAAAGATGTTTAGCTTTAAAAGAAAGACCTATTTGTCATGTGTGCTTGATTTAACAGGTTTGTGTTGATGTAAAATGAAAGTATGAACTTTGTTATTGTTGCAGTGTATTGTGATTGAGTTGATTATTGTGAAGATATATATATTTTGAATGAATATGTGGTTGGCTGAGGTTAGGTGGGCCTCAAGCTATTGTGGTGTGATGGTGTGACATATAAATAAATATGCATGTGGATATGGATGAATAATTTTAGTTAAATTGTTGTTGTTGGTTATGTGTTGACGTGGAAGGTTGCTTAGATAGGACTTCCACATGTTATTGTTATTCTTCCAAACTTGGTTCTTGGTTTTCTTTATTATTGTTGTGAATTGGTTTGATAAAATGTGAAAAAAAAAGGTAATTGTATGGAAGATTGCTCAGATAGAACCTCCATTAGTCGTAATATGTTGTGATGGTGAGATACCTTACTTGTTGACCATGCAAGAGGCTGGATTGGGCCTGCATAGGTTGATGATGATTGTTGTGGTTGATTTGTTATAGCTGTGTTGATGTTGTATTGAAAGACATGCATTTATGTATATGTTGACGGTTGAGGTAGCTGACAATGGACCTCATGTCGTGTTGTGATTAGACGGCTGAGGTAGCTGACGATGGACCTCATACTGTGGTGATTATTGTGGTGATACATGCATTGGTATGCATATGTTGGCGGCTGAGGTAGTTGACGATGGACCTCATCCTCATGTTGTGGTGATACATGCATTGGTATGCATATGTTGGCGGCTGAGGTAGCTGACGATGGACCTTATGCCGTGGTGATACATGCATTGGTATGCATATGTTGGCGGCTGAGGTAGTTGACGATGGACCTTATGCCGTGGTGAGCTGAGATAGTTGACGATGGACCTCAGGCCGTGGTATGGACAAGTGGCTGGGGTAGCTGATGATGGACCTCATGCCATTGTGTGAATTGAGAACTGAGGTAGCCGACGATGGACCTCATGTTGTTGTGTGGGTACTGAGGTAGCTGACGATAGACCTCAGGGTGTTGTGTTTGTGGATTGGATATGTAGAGGTTGAAAGTATGATGCATTAGTATTGTGATTGATATCACTAAGGAAGAATGTGACTATATATCATGAAACTTTATTTGAATTTTTATATATAAATGAAGTTTTCATCTGTAACTAATGATGTTGGTGGTGGTAATGTTGTCATTGTTGTTATAATTTCTTGGTAATTGTGGTTGTGATGTATGTTGGTAACGGAGGTAGTATTATTGTTGTGGTGGTTTATTGTCGTGGTTACTATTATGGTTGGAGGTGATGGCAGAGGTATGGATAATGCCTTGTTGTTGATGTTGTTGCTATTTCCTATTTGATTATTGATATGGAATGAAGGGATTTTTCTATTACTTTACTTTTAAAATATATGTTTTATTATTTCAAGTAAGCTTACCCTTGTATTATTTGCATGTGTGGTTCGTGCCTGTGATGATCACGTCTTTGGCATGGGAGTAGATGTTGAGTTTTTGGCAGGTTTAGCTTCTCTTAATTGATGATGAAGCTTTGCCTCAGCCAGTGGGGAGATGAAACAAGTATGGAGGGTTACTTTTGTTCCTTTAGAGGAATTGATATTCCTTTTATTGTTTATTTCTATTAAAAGAATGTAAAGTATGACCAGCTATAGAGAGAGTGTTTTGTATCCTGTATTTATTGATATAAAAATGTTTAATAATGTTGGTGTATGTATTTTCTTTTGATTTCTTGATGTATACATTGATGTAATTATTTTGGTTGGAATGAATAGTTTTCTCTATTATTATTTCTAAAGATGAAGAAAGCGAAAAACAAAGACGTATTTTTATAATACTTAATCTAATATCATTATTAAAAGAAGCCTTCCAAGAGATAAAGTAGAAAAGTTGTTATGTAATGGCAGTGGGTCGTTACATCAACCAAAAGCTGACTCTAACTAACAAAAAATGACGCTAAATCATATTTATCGTCGGTTTTACATCTACTTCGTGGCCAAAACTAAAATTGTTGAAGCTAATATGTAGCATCGACTTTTTGTGGTTGTTGCTACGTAGGTCGGCTAAATCAACGCTAAATTAGAAGCTATGTCAAATTAGAAAGGGTCAATGCTAACTTAAATAAAAACTCGACACAAATAAAGGTCAATGCTAAAAAGAAAGGGCAAAACAAAAAAAATACTATCATTGCCAACAGTTTGGCTCCACCGTTGTCATCATAGTGGCACCGTCATTACTTTGGTGGCAACTTCTTTCCTCTTATTTTCTCTCCCTCATTCTTTCTTCGTTGCTTCCCTTATCTTTTTATTTCCACCTCCCTTATCTTTTTATTTCCACCACTGCTCTCTAGTGTCACCATCATGGTATTCTTTTTTAGCCTCGTTCATTGGCTGGAGGTGTTGCTAGAGGTTGGGGTAGGAGTTAAAGAAGAAGAACCTACAATTGTTATTGCCGCTACAATTGCCATCGTTGTTATTAATGCTGTTGCTTGTTTCCATAGCCATCTCATCTAGAACTTGCAACAAATAGAAAGAGAATGAGATAAGAGATTGGGGAGAAGAAAGCATTAGAAAAAAAAAATAGAGCAAGAGAGCGAGATGAGAGATTGGCATAAGAAAGGTTTTTAAGAAGAAGAAGAGGCGAGAGAAGTTTTCATTTTTGCATTGAAATTAAAACTAGCGTTGGCTTGGCCAATGTTAATGATAATTTTTTTTCCAAAAATTAAATTTAACATGGCCTAGCCAACGCTATGACTGTTGCTAAATTAAAAAACTAGTTGACGCTAATTATAAAAAAATATATTTTTTTAAATTATTATTTAGCGAGGACCTGGCCGACGCTAACTTTTTTATTTTTTTTCACTCAAATTAAGAATTAGTGACAACCATGCCAACATTAATAATGTTTAAAAAAAAAATTATTTAGCATGGGTTTATTTGACCCTATGGCCGATGCTAATTTTTTTATTTCCCAACTCAAATTAAAAATTAGCATCGACCATATTGATGCCAAAAATAAAAAATAAATTTTAAAAAAAATATTATTTAGCCATGGGCTTAGCCGACGACGCTATGGTTGATGCATTTTTTGTCCTCCCACTCAAATTAAAAATTAGCGTCAACCATGTCGACACTAATAATAAAAGATATTTAAAAAAAAATAGTTAGCGTTGGCCTAAATGGCACAACTTTCTAATTTAGCATTGATTGGACTGACGCTATTTATTTTAATATTAATAAAATAAAATAAAATAGAATTCAAAAAAATTTGTCCACCTAACATGGCCGACACTAGTAACATTGATGTCGTGACCGACTCAAACCTTTTCACGTTAATACGCACGTTTGTGTTAAAATTTAAAAGGGTTAAAATATATGTCTTGATATTTACAACCTCACCCTCCTCAAATGATCAATTGCATTGATCGTAAGATTAAAAGGTCTATTTTTTTTTAAGAATTAACCTTTTTTTCTAAAAAAGTAATGAACGTTACGTCTAACATTTATCACTTACATACATAAACGAGTCAATCTCATTCTTTAAAAACATGAGATTCTTAAAAGTTAAAAAAATACTCCTATTAATAACATGTATCGGAAAGAAAGTTAAACCGCAACTAGCAATATATAGCTAGAAAATTGAAGTTTGCAAGAACAACTAAACCACACCCCGAACAGTACTATCAGAATCGGTAATAAACATCCCCTGTAATTGTACAGGCTCCCATAGCAATAACATATTTTGGTTCAGCCATTTGTTCATATATTCAAACTAAAGAAGGAGCTATTTTCATAGTTACTGTGTCCACTATTAAAATTAAGTTTGCCTGCCTAGGACTTGATCGTGGTACTAGTCTGTTTGATATCCAAAAACTGTTTGGCAACAGTCAGACAAGTAGGAAATGTTGGGATAAACCAAAACAATTTGGGTAGAGCCAGATCTAAATGTTGGTTAGGTAAGCGTCAATAAGAGGAGTAGTTATGAACCCTATAGACCATCCGTACGGGGGTGGTGAAGGAAGGGCCCCAATTGGTAGGAAAAAACCTGCAACTCTTTAGGGTTTTCCTACACTTGGAAGAAGTAGAAAAAGAAATAAATATGGTGATAATTTGATTCTTCGTCATTGTAGTAAATAATAAAGAAAATAGAAATTATTTCTTCGTCTTTACAAGAAAAAGGAGTAATTAACCGTGACACGTTCACTAAAAAAAATATTTCTTTTGTAGCGAATCATTTATTAAGAAAAATAAACAGGCTTAACACAAAAGCAGAAAAAGACATAATAATAACTTAGTCCAGAGCATCTACCATTATACCCCCAATGATGCTCGTTAAAGTGTTGTAATTATTTTTGTTTATCTTCTAGCTTGCCGATTGATCCTTAGGAAGTATTTATATACGTAGATGCATAAAAACATATTTCCAACCAATCAAGTCAGCGAGATACGCGTGACACATTATTTTGAGGTCATCTGTCCATATTGTAGAGATATAACTATACATTGTGTTACCGTCAGACAGACACACAAAATTTAATATGCAAGACTTAAAAATATTTTATTAATGATAAAAGAGACAAATTAAAATATAAAAATGGATATTCAAATTTTTTATTTTAAAATTATTAAAAATCAATTTAATTAATATCAGAGTAATTTAACGATGATTTATAAATATTTTGATATACTTATAATGTTGATTAAATGATAATTAAGATAATACAAAATAAATAAACACCTTTTGATTCGATAACTAATTAAAAAGAAAAAAAAATTAAAATACTAATTTGATGGTATAGCAACCCATAAGACTTGTATATAGACCCATCTCCATATGAAAAACAGAAAATACATAAAAGTTAGTCTTTTTTAGTTATAAAAAAATTATATCCTAAATGTTATTATAAATGAATCACACAAAATTAAGCCATGTTATTATTATTATTATTATTATTAAATTTATAATACGAGTCTTTTTTATTATACTTTATAACATTCTGATACTTAAAATATTATTATAAAAAATTATTTATTTATTAAAGAAAATTCTTGTAATAAATATTAAATTTAAAATATTCATTTAATACAATGTAAAATTTAATAAAATTTTATTTAATAATTAATAATTATCGTTATATTGATAATTTAAAATTCATTCAATGATCAATAACTATTGTCATATTGATATTCATGTGTGTAATTTAAAATATTAAAAGTTACTTATATATTTGAGTTTAATTATAAATAGAAATATTAAATTAAAAATTGTAATCTTTCTCGTTTATTACATAAGTATAAACAATAATTTATTTTATCCTTTTGTGCATTGTCCATGTCCTAGTCGATTCTTATCAATCCGTAATTTCCAATATAAGTTAATAAGCATTCAGTGCCTTTTCAATTTGATCAATTAAGTAGTTTTCTCTTGAGGATTATATGATGTATGGGCTTCTTTGCTTCATCGTAACGAACTGTGTTATCCCTTTCATGACTGATCCATTGGGGCCCTCCATGTGCAAACGTATTTTTTATGCAACTAAAAACTAGAGTTTGGGAGTAAATAAAATATTAGAGCACAGACTATATAAATATTCAAATGAATTTCGTAATAGGAATTTGCTAACCCACTTACCTTTGTTTTTTCAGAAAGAATATTTTAATAAGTTATAATTTCTATTTTTTTAATTAATATATTTTGTTAAAATACTTTTTCTAAAAAAAATGAGTGAGTGTAATCCTATCATCATAATTTAGACATTAATTTAGGGTAAAATAAATATTAATTTAAGAAATAAATGGATACTAAAGGTATAACGAGGAATTAAAATAATAAAAATTTTGAATATAAAAAGTCGGAAATATTTAAAATTTTTAATCAACAAAATACTGTACAAGGAATTAAAATAATGAAAAATTTAAATATCAAAAGACTATGTAAAATTTTTGAATCAACCAAATAATGTTTAAATTATTTAGAGAATCATCTTGTTGTTCAATATTTTTTTTTAAAAAAAATAGTTCAAGTATTTAGTGTATAAAAGTAATATAATTTTTTTCCTAAATAATTTTTATCAATTGAGTAGTGGTTAAACGACTAAATTTAATATTGTGTAACATACATAGTAGTTAAAATTTAATTGAAATATAATAAATAGTGCATAAACAGTGTAAAAGGTTTTTTATACTATTATCTAATTACAAATAGTTATATATGGTAAATTTATTAACTTTTATAATAATTACTTTAAAAATCATACTAACGATAATTTTTTATTGGTTGTTTGTGCAAAATATTTTACACTAGTAGTACATAGAAATTAAACTCTAAAAATATATACATAATATAAAAGTTATTTATGTTATTATCTAATCATAAACTATTATATAAAGGGTCTTACTAACCAATGCCCTAAGGACATTGGTTGAAGAATTAATAAATAGAAAGTTTTTATTGAAAATTACATTGGGGTTGTATTGGAAATCATTGAAAAGTGCACTCTAATAAAAACTTTCCACTTTTAATTCTTTAACTTAGGGCACTGCTTAACATTTTTCTTATATAAATTAAAAATTATTAATTTACTCCTATATAAATAGGAGTGTTAGCAACACATTATCTAATACATTTCTTATAACACACTCTCACTATTGCTTAAATTCTATTGTAAACTACAAATTTATGAGCGTGAATTATTAAATAAGAAGTGAGACCCACAAAATTTTATGATTTCTAAAAAATTTCGGTTGATAGTAAAGACTAACGAGTGTGTTGCTAACATTTTCTAGGCTAAATTACACTTTTAGTTTTCCTATTTTTCTTAATTCGCAATTTTGATTCCCTTAATTTTTTTAGAGGCATTTGGTTTGGTCCCCCTAATTTTAAAAATCTAGAAATTTGGTCCTACCGTCAAATTCAATGTGTTGGCTGTTTGCATTTGACGTTGGCACCATTAAACCAATGTGAAAAATAGTATTTAACATCAAATTATGTTGCATCTAACATTGACTCGGCGACATAACACCATTAAACTAACGTGAAAAATAGTATTTAACATCATATTATGTTGACTTGATGCAAACGATGTAATGCCTGGCAGCTTTCAGGATCGAAGATTGTCCCCACAAACCAACACAAGACTTTTTAGCGTGCTTTGTCCTCACTCACACGCTTCCTAGGAAACTTCTCAGGAGGTCACCCATCCCAAAATTGCTCTAAGTTAAGCACGCTTAATTGTAAAGTTCTTAAGTGATAGGCTATCGAAAAGTAGATGCATCTTGTTGGTATAGGTAGAACTTATTAATTCCTTTTAGCTATCCTCAATTGTACAGTCCTATGCCTGTACAACCTCTCGATCCCTCTCATTCTAGTGTGTATCGATTCATTCATGTGTCCTTCTCGTTGGAAACCTGCCAGGAACTGCTCCTTGTCTGTGCCTCATCTTTTTTGCATCGGCAATCATTCCCCACCCTCGTCAGTGCTCGGGATGTTACATGCCCATCAGCTTCTGCTTGGTTTGTCCACAAACCACACCATACTAGGGGAGAAACTAGGCTCTAATACCACTTTGTAACGCCTAGCCGCTTTCAAGATCAAAGACTGTCCGCACAAACCAATACAAGACTTTTCAGCATTCTTTATCTTTACTCACACGCTTCTTAGGAAACTTCCTAAGTGGTCACCCATCCCAAAATTGCTCCAAGTTAAGCACGCTTAACTGTGGAATTCTTAAGTGATAAGCTACTGAAAAGTAGATGCATCTTGTTGGTATAGGTAGCACTTATTAATTCCTTTAAGCTATCCTCAACTGTACAGTCCCATACCTGCACAACCTCTGGATCCCTTTCATTCTGGTGTGTATTTGATTCATTCATGTGTCCCTCTCGTTGGAAGCCTGCCAAGAGCCGCTCCTTGCCTGTGCCTTATCTTTTTTGCATCGACGATCACTCCTCGCTCTCATCAGCACTCGGAATGTTACAAATGGTCAACGCATTGGATTTGATGGCAGAACCAAATTTCTAGATTTTTAAATTAGAGGGACCAAATGCCTCTAACAAAATAAGGGGATTGAAATTGCGAATTGGGAAAAACAAGAAGACCAAAGGTACAATTTAGCCCATTTTCTATTATAAATAAGAATCCCTAACTTTGAGGGTGACACTTTTCGCTCTCCCAATTTGATATTCTCAACACACAATTTCTCTCTTCTTTTATTGGGAAGTGCATTTCACACACTATTCCCCCAATTAGCCAAAAAATATTTCTCTTAATCATATAAAATTACATTCTTTTTTATTTTTATCTATATACTTAATCTTCTTAATCGTTTATTTATTTCAACTTAAAGAGAAATTTACATTACAATTTAAATTATTTATTATAAATATACAATATAAGTTATATATTTAAAAATAATTATTTATTATGAAATTTAATTACAATATAATTTAAAATTTTAAAAATAATTATTTATTATAAATTATAAATATAATTATATAATACTAATTTTTCAAATAAATATTTTAAAAATCATACATAGAATAATTATGAATTAATCAATAACATAAATATTTTACATTAACAAAAACTTAAATATTCTACTAATTATATCTAAAATGTTGTGTTCAAGGTGACATTAAAAAGTGCAATTTTAATGTACTCGATAACAATTGAAACCAAAAAAATAAAATAAAAATTGAGGCTTCATGAAATGGTTGCTTTGAAATATTTTGGCATTAAGTTTGCTTCACTGTTTAAAACATTCCCTTTGTTGCCTCTTACATAGTAATACATAATTTAATCGATTCCACCGAAAGAAAAATAAATTGCAGATTTGAGTCATTTGACCATCAATAAAAAAACACCTCATTCACAGAATAATTTCTATAAGAATACTTTCTATCAGACCATGATTATAACAACGAAAAAGAATTCTAAGGAGAGTCAAACGACCAAATAAATCTGCTTTCAGCTTTAGTTTTCTCCCTCAATTGAAATGTTTTTCCAATCTCAAGCCTCTTATTTAGCAAAACAAAAACAGACCCACCATGCAAAAATTCAAAAAAATAAAGTAGAAAAAGACAGCCTTTCAAAGCCAATAATAAAATAAGGTCAAACTTGAAAGTTTAACTACACACGGACAGTGAAGGCTTGAATTTTCTCCTTTTTCATTTCTTTATTTTTATCACATCTAAAAATAATAATTTTTTATTAAAAAATATTTATTACATTGAAAATATAAAAATATAATAAGCATTTTATTTTTTAATATTTTTTATTTTAAATACTTCAAATCAATCTTGAAAACCTGTAATGATAAAATCTAATTATTTTTGTAAAAATGTTTGAATTTCTTAAGTTCTTCTTATTCCATTGTTCCGATATGAAATCCTAGTTTTTCTGGGATCAATAAGGACAGGCTGGAAGGATCCAAACCCAACCCCACTCACCATTATTGTCAGACAAGAAACAATACACCCTCTCTGATAAAGTGTATTTCTACACAGAACCATTCACCAAGGAAGCACAAACAGCTAGAGAATAAAATTAAAAAATTAAAAAATTAAAAAAAAAAAGCCTTACAAAAAGCAGAAAAAGAAGGCTGGGTTTTCTTTTCCTTGCGGCTTCTGCTAAGCAAGCATCTTCCTTTCCCCCACTTTTTCTCGTTAGTGTTCTTCCTTTGCTTTCTCCCATCATTCTTTTTTTTTTTTTTTTTTTTTTCTTTTAAAAATTTTCCCTTCCTCAGAATTTGACACTTCCCTGATCTCAAGTTTTGAACTTTGGTGAAATCTTTGCTTCTTCTTCTCCTTCTTATTATTCCTATTTTTATTTATTTTTGTTCTTAAAGTTCCTCCAAACAGTCTCTTCTCTCTCTCTCACAGTACACAACTCACTTCTTTTTTCCTTTTCAATTTTCTTAATTTTCTAAATTTGAGCTTCAAAAGGCTCTGAATTTGACACTTCCCTGATCTCAAGTTTCACTTTGGTGAAATCTTTCTTTCTCCTCCTCGTTCTTCTTCTTATTCTTTTGGGTGGTTTCTGATTTAATGGGAATCTGCCATGGGAAACCCATTGAGATCCAACAAAGCGAGAGAGAGACCCCAGAATTCCCCAGCGAGCTCCCATCTTCCAGAAACCCCACCAAATCCTCAAAATTCCCGTTCTACAGCCCAAGCCCTTTGCCGAGTTGGTTCAAGAACTCGCCCTCAAACTCGAACCCGAGCAGCGTGAGTTCGACGCCGCTGAGGATCTTCAAGCGCCCCTTCCCCCCTCCCTCGCCGGCCAAGCACATTCGGGCGCTGCTGGCTCGGCGCCACGGCTCGGTGAAGCCGAACGAGGCGTCCATACCCGAAGGGAGCGAGTGCGAGGTTGGGCTCGACAAGAGCTTCGGCTTCGCCAAACAGTTTTCGGCCCATTACGAGCTCAATGAAGAAGTGGGCCGCGGCCATTTCGGATACACCTGCTCTGCCAAAGCCAAGAAGGGGGCCTTCAAGGGCATCGATGTTGCTGTCAAAGTCATCCCAAAAGCCAAGGTCTCATAATAATTCCTATTATTTATTATATTATGGTAAAATATGTTTTTGGTTGTTCAAAATATTTGGAAATTTGCTTTGCTGCTTTCAGCGGAGGATTCCTATATCAAAAAAATATATTTGAAATTTAGTTTTAACTTCTATAAAAATTAGTCATTACAAGAGACTAAAAATAAATGTTTCTGTTAAAATATAGGGATAGAGACTAAAAATATATTGGGATTAATTGTACTTTTGGTTTTTCAAGTATCGTCATTATATAATTTTGGTTCTTCAAAGTTTCAATTGTGTAAATTGAGTTACAATTTTGGTCTCTTTGTTAGTTTTTTATTAAATATTCAACAGATTTTATATAATGCATTAGAGTCACATTATTTTTCATGTCATTCATCATCATGTTAATCGCAATCTATCAAGGTCACATTATTTGTCATGTTAAATATTTAACGAAAGACTATAGCAGGACCAAAATTGCACAATTGCAATATTTGAGGAACCCAATTTGTGAAATTGAAATTTGAGGGTCCAAAATCGTACTATTGCGATACTTGAGGAATCCAATTTCCACAATTAGAACTTGAGGGACTAAAATTATACAATTACAATACTTGAAGGGTCAAAAGTGTAATTAAGCCAACGCATTAAATTTTAGTAGAAACTAAAACTAAAATTTTGAAATATTTTGATGACCAAAAATATATTTTATCTTATTATTGTTTCTAGTTGTTGTTTCAAATTGTAGTTGCGGTTGTGTTCTGACTAGTAAAGTTGCAGGCAAATGTGTGGCGGTAATTGTGGTTGAAATATGGTTGTGGTCTTGTGGAGACCTTGAAAGCCTGCAATGTCTGATGTGACAGTTGCGGTTGCGGGCCTTAATTTTAAAACCGTGTTTGATTTATGATTTTAGTACTTAGTTTTTTTTTTTTTGGATATTTTGTCCGTTAGTGTTTCTTTTTTAAATTTCATATATATAGATATAGATATAATAAGTTCAGTTGTGTGCAAGGTTTTAATAAACAGTTTGCAACTGTAATTGCAGTTGCAAATTGCAATGTCAAGGTTTTTGGAGTTTTTGTGACCACAATTAGCTGACTGTATTAAGTGCGTTTGTCTGTAATTTTCACAATATTATCTATTAAGGATTGCGACAAAACTGCTACCTTTTCTGTGAGTGTAATTTAAAACCTTGGTTGTGTGTTAGTTACAGGCAGGTTTCAGGAATTTGTTGTTGTTCACGATCACTGCTCTAATGATAGAAAGATTGTTTTTATATGGAAAATACCATTTTGTAAAGTTGGTGGGAATAGCTGTTTTGGGAATACATTCAAAGTCTTTTAAGTTGAACTCTCTAATTTTGGAGCACGTGTTTATGAGGATTTTGGTTTGTTTTTTTCCTTTGCATATAATTGGGTGTAAAATGTTTTAATTGGCAAAATCCGGAACAATAAATATATAGGATTTTGATGTTTCTGTGGACTATACGATACTGTCTATACACCCTTTTTTTTTATTTTTATTGATGAAGTACCTTCCAAGGATTTATTTTCTCTTGGTGACTTGTGGATGTAGTGCAAGTGTCACAAACCACTATGATCAATCTTCTCCTTGTGTCTGTTGATTATTAAATCCAGTAGCGTGCTCTTTGTTTCTTATACAAATGGGTGATGATTGGCAGATGACCACAGCAATTGCTATAGAGGATGTAAGGAGAGAAGTGAAGATATTGCGTGCTCTAACAGGACATAAGAATTTGGTGCAATTCTATGAAGCCTATGAAGATGAGGACAATGTTTATATAGTTATGGAGTAAGTTGATATTAGTGCTCTTTTTTAACCATGATGTGAATCCCCTTTACAATCTTTCATGCTACTGAACAGTTGGTATTATAATCTCAATCTGAATGAGTTTTCTGGGGACAAGCAAACTTATTATGCGTGTGATCAATGTTTCTAGTACTGATTGACATAGGACTTCCTTTATATCTGGAATTTACTTCCAAGGCAGGAAAATAATTGTCTGTTTGTTTTTAAATGTTGGATTTATTTAGCAGGAAACTCTGAGTTGTTAATTGAAGTCAACAAATTAAGAGCTTACTTTCTTATGTATCTTGCTATTCAGGTTATGCAAAGGAGGAGAATTGCTAGATCGGATTCTTTCCAGGTAACGATGTTCGTCAATTTACTTTTTTCTGTGGCACAAAAGTGGGAAAAAGTACAAAGAGACATTCTGATTTAATTATTTTACCCTTGCATTTATTAATGACTTCTTACCATGCACAAGCTCAATTGTGGTTTGTAGGGGTGGAAAGTACTCAGAGGAGGATGCCAGAGTTGTTATGATTCAAATATTAAGTGTGGTAGCTTTTTGTCATCTGCAGGGTGTTGTTCACCGTGATCTCAAGCCAGAGGTGATTAAGTTATAAAACTAATTAATTTTATTCGTGGTAGCTGAGAAACTTGGACATCGGGGTTTTCTTGTCTTTGGGATTAATTACATTTCCCATTACATTTCACATATAATTTCTTTACTGCACTAGCAAGTCCTGGAAAATTTTTCCTGTAGTTCTTAAATACTACAGAAATTAACACAATTCTCCTGCAAGTTTCCATACTGTTTAATTATTCATTGCATTTTCTTATTAATTACTCTGTAGCATTTATATACCAATATGTTTCTTATAACTAAGGATTCAGAGTGTTTTTGTTAGCCTCTTTTTAGAATGTTCAATATTTTGTTAAATACTTGACAGTTAGTGCTAACATAAACCTAACAAATTTATGCTCAGCTTGGGCTTTTAACTCATTTGGAATCTGGTTGTTACTCTTCTAATGATGCTCCGAATGTTCATTTCATCTGAGTTTGGGTGTCCCTTTATTATATGTTACCACAACATGTTTAATATTTTCAAACATAAGAAATAAGTCTTTTTGATCCACTGCCAGGCTTGGAAATAATGGAGTTATGATGTGTGAATGGAATATATTATAGTTATTTTGATCTTCATTCTCTATAGGTTAATGATCATTCTGAATAACAACTGTTTGTGTTAATTATAAATCAAATGACAAGTGCAGTTGAATATTTCTTTACATGGGTGTATATATTCCTTCAATTTGGATTGTTCTACTGTTATTCTAATCATGAATGTTGGTTTTATGCTTCAGAATTTTCTTTTCACTTCTAAGGATGAAAATTGCACGTTGAAGGCCATTGATTTTGGATTGTCTGACTATGTAAAGCCAGGTCGGGCATATTGCCTGCTTTCTATATTTCTCTTGTTTTATTGACATTGAATATAAAACCAGTCCTAACAACCAGAAGTTTTTTGCAGATGAGAGGTTGAATGATATTGTGGGAAGTGCTTATTATGTAGCTCCAGAAGTCTTGCATAGATCTTATGGGACAGAAGCAGATATGTGGAGCATTGGTGTAATTGCTTATATTCTATTATGTGGAAGTCGTCCCTTTTGGGCCCGGACAGAATCTGGTATATTTCGGGCTGTGCTAAAGGCAGATCCAAGTTTTGATGAAGCTCCTTGGCCTTCTTTATCTGCCAATGCAAAAGATTTTGTAAAGAGGTTGTTGAATAAGGATTATCGTAAAAGATTGACTGCAGCTCAGGCACTCAGTATGTCTTCCCATTTCCCATGGTTGTATATATGGTATTAGTATTCTTATTTTTTTATGTCACTACTCTTGCTTATAGCCTGATTTTATGCGTAGGTCATCCGTGGCTGGTGAATCATCATGATGATATAAGGATACCTTTGGATATGATAATCCACAAGCTTGTTAAAGCTTACATTTGCTCATCTTCTTTACGCAAATCCGCTTTAGGGGTACAGTACTGTTGTTATTTGGCTATGGTTTTGGATTTGATCTTTTGATGTTCTAAAAGTGGTTTACACTATCATCTAATCATGCATTATCACATCATTAAATGAGTCTGACTATGACCGCTACTTGAAAAGTCAAACATTTTTAATCATGTATCAACTTATGATTTGATGCTACAGTCAATGAAAATTACTGTTTTTCCCTTGTCATATCTCAATATTGAGACTTAACATCTCCTATTGGTCTAGCGACATTCACCAAAACTATCTGAACTAATTGGGTGTTGGATAGTCTCGCATCGCCTACCTCAATTCCTAGGGTGCAACTTATGTACCTGTTGGGCAACTTCATTTAATGCCAATTGGTTTTAAGATGAAATAACATTGGAATTTGGTTAGGCTTTCAAATTTAAATGTATATGTTAGGGTAACCCAAATAAATATTCCAGCTAGTATGATAATAGTGAGAGGGCTCAATAGGAACATAAAAGGAAAGCAGAAAGGATGATTGGTAAAATTGGTAGAAAAACTAAATGTTTTCAGATTGGGATTTAATCTCCCTTGTCAAAAGGACAATTTTAAGAGAAGAATGAAGGAGAGAGAATCATAGAAATCTCTGCACTGATCAATTAATAACAAGTTAATTTATTTATTGACTGGTTGAGGAGAGTTTTGTGTACTTGCCTGTCACCATTTGCAAGTGTAATAAACTATTCCAAGTTTCTTGAAGTAACCATTAGTAATCGCTGTTAGAGACATGGATATATATTAAACCTTTGTCATTTTTTCAGGCTCTTGCAAAGACTTTAACAGTAGCTCAGCTAGCTTATCTCAGAGACCAGTTTACTCTGTTAGGGCCAAACAAAAGTGGGTTAATCTCTATGCAGAACTTTAAGACGGTCAGCACATATATCAAGTTAAAACTTATTGTTCCTTTTTCAAATTTCTTCCAGGCATTAACATTTTTATTGGCAGGCTGTTTTGAGGAGCTCCACTGATGCCTCAAAGGATTCACGGGTCTTAGATTATGTGAACATGGTGAGTTTGTGGGATCATCACTCCTCATTAAATGTTTTAACAAAATAGCTTCACTGAAACGTTGATTTGTTATTCATGTGGCAGGTTAGTTCTATCCAATATAGGAAATTAGATTTTGAGGAATTTTGTGCTGCGGCTATAAGTGTGCACCAACTTGAGGGCATGGAGAGCTGGGAGCAACATGCAAGGCGTGCCTATGAGCTTTTTGAAAAGGATGGAAATAGACCAATTATGATTGAAGAGCTTGCCTCGGTATTTTCACATCCCGTTGTGTCCAATATACCAATTTGTTCCATGATTAAATGTAGTGCATGATGCCTAAGCTGCTATCATTTTTGTTTTTTCTTTCTTTTATTTCTTTTTGGGGCATAATTAGAGCCAAGAACCTGATTAATTTATTCCCAGGAACCTGTTAACTGCTCGTGTTTATTTGTCCTCTTCATTTTATCAACATGATAGATAACTAAAATGAGGTTCTTGAACAGCTGCATACAGTATAATACTTCATCACATGTGTAATGGTGCTAAGCTCTTTAAAATTGACATGTTTCAGGAACTTGGGCTTAGTCCATCAGTACCTGTTCATGTAGTACTTCAAGATTGGATAAGACACTCAGATGGGAAGCTTAGTTTCTTGGGGTTTGTCAGGCTTCTGCATGGGGTTTCTTCTCGCGCATTTCAGAAGGCTTGAGAAAATGCAAACATAGTTGCTATTATTTTCCCTTGCCCCTGTTACCTTTAAATATCTTGATGGGATCTAAATGCATGAGCTAACTCCATCAGTAGACCTCAATGATGGCTTCTGCAAGCTAAAGGCAGTAGCCAACGGCGGAGCTTCTTTGGGGCTGAGGGGGGTCATGCCGCCCCCCCCAAAAAAAAACTTTTTACAGTGTGTATATATTTATAAACACATTCTCTGGTCTTATCTGCTGTAAACGGTGTTTCTAGATTGAAACGGGACACTATTCCACGCATCTATGCAGCTTCTAAACTTGAACATATTTCAGTTCTTGAGTCTCTAGTGAAACTTAACTAGATAATATAACTCAGGTACAGGACATACACAGCAGGGCCGCGGAGGATGACTTTATTTGGAATGTAATAGAAGATAGTTTCAATGAGCAAGGCTATTAATATTATATAAAATAGAATTCTCTTGCTAATATACTTCTTACAATTATAAGTGAATGGTTAAAAGATCTTTTAACATTTATTTTTAACATTTTAGCATAAGAGATGAAAAAAAGAGAGTATGGATTCATCAATAGTAAATATTTGGAAACTATTTTTAAAAAATTAATCAAATTTGTGTGTGTGTGTTAGGGGTGTAAATGGCCCAAGTTGGGTTGAGTTTATTTTTATTTAAGACTTAATCCAATTAAATTTAATTGGGTCGGGTTGGGTTCAAGTTTTTTTTTTCAATGACTCAACCCAACCCAACCCGACAAGTAATTGAGTTGGGTTGGGTTGGGTAATTGGGTCACATACAAAAATTTGAAATTTTCAAAAAATTCAAAAAAATCACAAAAAATAGGAAAAATACATCTAATGCAGTTCAAATTAAAATACAAGTTCAATTATACAAATCCAACACTGACAAGAAATTTTTTTTCCATGTATCAAATGAAATGTACATAACTTAATTAGTTAATTAAGTGAAGTAATAATTTTTTTTATTAATTAATAAGAGGTCGGGTTGGGTCGGGTTAATCGGGTTTGAAATGTCTCAATTCGTACCCCAACCCAAACCTAATTGGGTCTATTAAAAAAAACTCAACCCAACCCGATGACCAAACTCAATCCAACTCGATGACACAACCCAACCCACTCAAATGTAATTGGGTTGGGTCAGGCTGGTCGGGTCGATAGGTTGGGTCAGACCCACTTACACCCCTAGTGTGTGTGTGTATACCTATATATATTAAAAATATTTATTTATATTTTTAGTTGCTTCTAATAAGATTTTTTATAATAATTTTAAATACATTTTAAGTTGTTTAGTTCTCAATGATTAAATATTTTAAGTCATTGAACGAACATAGAGCAACTGTTTAAACATTAATAATACTTTTTATATATTAACTTTTTTTTTTTTGGAGAATTTATACAATAGCTATTTCATTAATTAATTGTCTTTTTATAATATAAAATTATGTTTTTACATTTTTCAAACTCATTTTTTTTCTGATTTTTATATTCCCATTTTGTATAAAAAAGTTTATACAATATAACTTAAACTTGCAAATTTTTCTTGCATGTAGATTTTTCTTGTGGGTTTTTTCATGCAAATTCTTTTTTATGAATTGTGATTTTGTTGCAATTTTTTTTTAGCAAAATTTGCTATGATTTTTGCAAGAATATGATTATTTCCTTAAATTCCTTAAAAAATGCATAGAAAATTTTAATTCTTTTTGTTTGCATATTCTCGTTCAAATTTTATTTTGTATAAAAAAACTTAATGTGTTGTAGATTTTTTCGCAAAAATAATTTACAGATAAACTTTTTAATTTTTTGATTCAGAAGCAAACAAGAATATATAAGTCATAAAAAAACCTGAAAAATGTCATTAATAAAGTAGAAAAAATATTTTAAAATCATAAAAGACAATCAATTAAGAAAATAATTAATATTTAAATAATATCATTAAATATTTAAAATTGTCCATAAAAATAATATTATCAAAACTATTACATTTAATTTGTACGTTATAATCTTAATTATTTTGGCCCCTCTAAAATTTTTTGGTAAGTTCTGCCACTGGCAGTAGCTGGTAGGAATTTGTTGCCAGGAATTTGTTGCTGGTGAAGCTGTATGCAACATCTTCATATATTAATCCCACTTTTCCAAGTTTTACAAACACACAACCCTTTCCCTACCTTGCTTCCCACTCACTTTGGGTTGGTGGTTCTGGAGTTAGAAGCTTGCACAGACGAAAGCTAGACCAGAAATTGTACTTAGGACCATCAGAACCTCTGAAGAATGAGTTAAGGGTTTACCCCTTGTGTACCCGTGCAACCTATCAATAAACCTTATCACGTGAACTCCTTGATAGTTGGCAGATTTTTAGCTTTTTTCTTGTTGTATTTATATGTTACTATTATTCAAGGCCACAAGGGATGGCACTTTTTATACACAATAGCAGCATTGACGTTTGAATCTATAACTTCTAACAAACTATGCAAATACAAACCCCTTTTCCTCAGATATGAGTAGCATTTGGTTAATGAGCTATGCGCAATATCTTTAGATGGTTCCAAAGTTCTAATGGTATCAGTGTAAAATTTTAACATTCAAAAGCTTCTGGAGTTCAATTTTCAATGTGTTGGTGATTGAGTCTTAATTTTAGGATATTAATTTCAGATTTCTTGCAGTAAAATTCTAATTCGTATAGTTAGGAGGATGGTTTTTTATTTTATTTTAAGATGTCTTGTATATTTTTTCCTATCCTTAAAAATAGAATGCCTTCTATTAGTGTACAACTATTGACCTAGATTCCTATTTATTTCCCTTGCAATCAATCACTCATAGTGGAATATAGTTTTTTCTTCATGGTATTAGAGTTTTGATTTAAACAATTCTTGATTTTAGGCAATATCATCAGCCCACACATTCACATAGAGGGCGACAAACCAAAGGGTCTGTTGTGACTAGCTCAATTGAAGGAGCTATCCTTCCTATCACAAGCTACGAACTGAATGTTCAAAATTTCATCCAATGACAAGATCAGTTTGGCTCTTTCTCCACGGGAGAGTAAGTATATCATGGGGGAAGCTAAAACCCAATCTCAAAATGGAAGCTGAAAATCTGATTGTTGTGAATAATATTAAAGCCAATTCATTTTTTTTTCCTAGAACATCTTGGTGATGTCATGGTTGCTGAACACCATGACCAATGAAATTAGAGAAAATTTTAAGCATTATAGTATTGCTAAAGAAATATGGGATGCGACTAAAGAGACATATTTAAATGTGGACAACACTTTTGAAATCTTTGAAAGAGTTTACTTCAAGATTTACGACAAGGTGAGTCCACGGTTATTGAATACTTCCATACTATCACATGATATTGGCAATTGTAATGTCTCGTGATGTCATATTAAATTAATTAACCATAATTGCAGAACTAATTTATTGTAAGAAAATATTATTTAAATAATTAAGGAAAATGCTAATAAACTTCTTGCTTTTCAATTTAAATAAACCCTGTTCAACAGAAAACTAGAGAAAACCAGATATCAAAGATTCATGCTTTAGAAATCATATATATATATATGAATATATTATTAAAAGTTAAAGCAGAGGTTATATAGCCACCACATCAACTTCTCCTCACATCTAATTTTAAGCCACATCAACAAAAATTAAACGATCCTAGCATTTCTTTTTCTATCTCTTCTCCATTGAAAATGAAAGGAAATATCATTTTCTATTCAAAACTAATTCATTCTTGAATGAAAACATCAAATATGTTCTCTCAAGAAACTTAAATACCAAATGAAGCCTAAATGTGTTTCCCTTTCATTTTTCATCATTGGGAGCATATATACATTAGAAAACTTGAATGTTACTTTAACGATTTTTAAATTATTGTTTAATTTTTAAATAAAAACCATTTTATTGTGAAGGAATTCTACTAGAAGAGCTAATCCCACTATATTGTAGATGTTTCTAACTTGAATAAAATTGTCTCTAGTGGATAATACCTATAGTTTAAACCCAAAAAATTATTTGAATACTAATAAATGCATCAATTGTAATTAATTTATATTGTCATACACATAAATACATATATTAATTTCATTCAGTTTTAATTACATATTTTTAATTTTGGATTGTCTTAATATAAGGATGTGTTTGGTAGCGAGATTTTTTTAAGTTTCCAAAGAATCTAACAATTCCAGGAATTATTTTTTAATTAAGTTTTTCACTAAAACTTTCCCATAGAAGGGAGTGGGAATCCAATATTCCCATGAAGGAAAAAGTTTGTTCATAATTATGTCTCTCATTCTCAAAAATATTTTAGACATACCAAACATATTTGTGAGATTCCCAAAAAACATAATTTTCAAGAAATATAATTCCTAAGCAATATGATTTTTAGGAATGAAAAAAGATTTTGAAATAGAAAAAGCGCACAAGAAGAGGGGGGGGGGGGGTTGAATTGTGCATTCAAAATCTTTTCCGAAGCAAGTTGATCAGTATGAAAACGTTTTCAAGCGTAGGGATAAAGAGAAGAAGAACACAAAAAGTTTTATATTGATTCACTCAACCTGAGTTACGTCTAGTCCCTTCACCTAGAAGGTATTCACTAACCAACCTTAGGTTACAAGTATTGTTCACGGCCTCTTCAGGCTTTACAACGCAATCACCCTAGATTGCTTAACCTAAGTATTCTTTCACACTAAGCCTCTCCAGGTTTTCACAACACAACAAGTGTTTATACAACTATATTAACTCACGTAGTGAGGATTTGAAAGATAAAGCTCAAGCACACTCTGAAAATCTTTACAAGATTTTTGCTATCGTCCACTGGATGTTTCTATCAATTGTTCAGAAGTAATTTGTTAACTAGAAATTTTTACACCAAGCACGTATGTGTGTTTTTCTATATCTTTTTGACGTTCTTCCTTGATACATATATAGTCTTCAGAGAAAAGATCCGTTGTGAAGACTTGACTTCGTTATGCAAAGAAAGGCATGCAAACTATCCTTTCAGAGTGATCAGGTGCGGCAGCTTTTAGACTTGCACTAAAACGGAAGGTGCAGGACTGTGCTGGCGGTCTGCTTTTCTGAATATTCTTCATTCGTCTCAGCAGCTTAATAAGTTGACTTGCTTTATCTGACTTTGTTGTGCTCTTGCACTAGAATGATTCTAATGTTATTTAATGCTTCAAACAATTTGAGCGTTAGATCACAGAAGTAGTAATATGTTAGTTTCAAGAAAAACTAGCATAAATAAATTGGACGTTCAAAAAAATACAACTTAGCCATTTGAATATTTGTCGTTGGAAGCTTGCATCATATATTTGAATATGTTCTTCAGACGATCATCTTCATTAGACGATGTTCTTTAAGCACGTCTATTGGACGGTCTTCTTTGACACATCTACTGGACGGTCTTCTCTGACACATCTACTGGACGATCTTCTAAGAGAAGCTTGTATGTTGTAAAGAATTTAGTTCTTTGGTAGAAACTTGAACATTAATAAGTTTGTTATCTTCAAAACTTTGAGGGTCTTAGACGCTTCTACGTCTTTGATTCCAACAATCTCCCCCTTTTTGATGATGACAAACCTTATTAATTTTTAAGTTTTTGCTAGAATATAAATGAATGCATGAAGGAGTTTTCGAAAGACTTACTATGCTCCCCCTAAGTCTGATATTCCAAGTTTTGTATTATTTGAGACACAAGATATATTAGTTTAAAATTCATATCGAATAATGTTCAAAATAGTAAGCATATTGTATCTAATAGTTATGGATTATAGGCAGAGTAATATATGTCAAAACAAAGCATGTATTTTATTGTACTTGAAGATCATACAAAACAGCAAAAAACAAAGAAAAACAATAATGCAATAGATTTCTAGTTCTCCCCCTTTTGTCATTAGTAAAAAGCAGACAGAGAGGGAAGGGAGACGACATCATAGTCACTGTTGCTGCGGTGGCGGAGGAGGAGGTGGAGAAGGTTGAGGAGGGTGTAGGAGAGCTTGTTGGTTCTGGAGAATTTGCTGAAGAAGGGTGAAGATGGGTTGTAGTTGGTTTGTAACGTATTGTTGAACAATAGGCCAACAGGGGGTAAGGGTAAAGGGGCAGAAGAAGAGATAGGAAGGCTTACGAAGGCTTGAGAGCTAGGAGTAGGCGGTGGTGGAGGTGTAGGTGACGGTGGTTAGGAAGGAGTGAGTAGAAGAGCTTCAGAGGGGGGAGGAGGTGCTTCAAGACGCTTCAAGTCTTGTACTTATAGTTGGTATGGACGTGGAGTGGTCCAAGGGTAGGGTGGTTGAAATTTGTGTGGTGAGTAAGAGCGGCAATCATAGTGTATAGGATAGAAGTTTCTGTACCAAGGAGTGGACGCTCGTTTGCTGGACAAACAAAAGCAGCTGAAGAGTCCGAAAAGTGAAATACACAAGCTGGATGCTGCGTGACTTCACAGTTCGTTGCAGTTGGGATATTGGCTTTGTCATCTGCTGAAACTCCACTACTGGACACTTCTTGTTCGCATAGGAACATATGTTGATGCCAGAAGCATTTAGCATCGTCCTCATCCAAGTCTGTATGAATACACTGAGCTAGGAACCATTCACGGGAATGAGTTGAATGTTGTTGAACATCAGCTCTGGACGACAAAGGTAGGGATGGTGCCTTGGTCAGAATCTTCTTCTTTTTGCGGTTGTCATCTATGATTGGTAGTCTTGGGCAAACGAGATCTAGTTGGATGCGGATGGATGTTGAAGGTTGGATGTGTTGTGATGGGGGAATGAAGAGTTGAAACTTCAAGGTGGTGGAACCTTTGAGAGTGTTGCAAAACATATGCTCAAAGGCAGATGGAAAGAATCCATCTTTTGTTGGGTTTAGAGGCTGAACCTTCAAATCTGTAGGCCTTATGTGAACAGTCCACTCGCCCCCAGGTTTCCTTTGTTGTAAAGCTTGCTCGATGTGGTCTACTGGAGGTACTCTGTGTTGAAGTACTCTAGGTGGATGTGCAGTGATGCGCCAAGCTCGTACAACTATAAGGTACCTCCGTCTGATAAACCGCTTGAGCAGTAAGTGTTCAATAGCCCCAAGAGGCAGTGCTAGATAAGCTTCCGAAGGTGTACGGACATAGTCATCCATGTACTTGTCAAGATTAAGTGGAGAGTAATCAAAACTGAAAACAGGTTCAGGGAGCTCTGGATGCAAGATAATAGCATTGTCATCCATGCGGTTTTGGGGGTTGCCTTTAACAAAGAGTAGAGGCCATTTTTGTTTGGTTTTGATCAACGTGTCCGAGGGGGTGGAAGATGTAGGAAGGGAAATGATGGTTAAGGAGGAAGGTGATTTAGTAGGCTTGATGGAGATATGTGTCTTAGATATGCCGGAGGTAGGGATGGTGCAGGTATAGTCTTTGTCACCAGGCAGCAATAAATCTGGTTTAGGTGTGGTTTGTGTGTCGGCTTATGTTTGGGTAAGAGATTCAGAAGGTTCAATAATGATTAAATCAACAAAGTCGCTGACAGGTTCATCAGCAGCAGAAGAGGAAAGCTAACTTCTCTTAGACTGTGCTTCCCCTGGCAGTGCTTCTGTTGGTCGTTTGGATGAGGCAGATGGTTGTGGTTGTGGTCGAATAGGAACATCTATCATGGTAGCTTTCTGCTTCTTGACAAGCTTACCAATTGGTTCATCGTCTTCGTTGTCAAAAGCGACGATCAACCGTCTCTTAGCAGGAGCTTGTGCCGGAGCAGGTGAAGGAGCAGAGGCAGCGATAGGAGCTGCTACAAGAGGAGCAAATGGAGCTGAAGGTCATTGGGTCTTGGACCTTGTAACTCTAGTTGCTTGTGTCTTGGACGACCTCCTCTTGGTGGACAGTCTGGCAGCAACTAGATTCACAAACAGTGCCTCGTTGTCCATCGACTTAGCAAGCTGGACGATTGGCTCAATTGTCTGCAGAGGTGCCATCTCCACGACTTCCTTTCTATCGTCCATTAGTTTGGATGTGGTCTCCAAAGGCTTCAGCACGAACCCAGCCTTCATCTGTGCAACATTGTTGCGTCCAAATGGCAGTTGAGTGAAATGATGGCCACTACCCAGAATCCTAATCTGACTTTGCTCTCCAAGAGATTAAGCAAAGAAGGCATGATACACCTGCTGTTGCCAAAAAATTTTGTTAAGGAGAGCGGCGTAGGTGATCTGATCGCACTCTCTACGTCCTCTCATGGTCTTGAAGATGTTGCTCAAGATGAGGTGCGGCAAGTTAAACTGTTGGCCTGTGATCATGTGGAATAGCACGAATCTATGCAAAAAGGTAACGCTGTCCTTGGATCCAGCCTTGTGACCCTTATTCAGAAGCTGCTGGAATATCGTCCCCTCTTTTATCAACTTGCTGTATTCTAGTGGCCCTTCGCCTTCTAGACCCATTAGAGCAGCGTCTACTGTGTCATGTCCTCCAAAAATGCTTTCCCAACCATCTTGATGCAGGACCTAGCCCGCTCATAGCTAATGGCTTGGGCAACAGAGCCGAGGTCCAGTGTGACCTTAACTCCCAGAGCAGTTCCAGTGATGTCCATATTTGAGAAAACGGCAGAGTTCCAGAATTGTCTGATGAGTTCTGGGTATATGATCTCGTTCAAGTGGAAGTAGTTGAGAATTCCACATTTGAGCAAGTTATCCATTACATTCACACCCATGTCCTCCAAAGCTTGGATATCAAAACGGCTTTCGATAAGAACAATAGCTTGTCTAGGCTCTCCACACGAGCCACAGCCTTTGCAGTAGGACTAGCCTTTTCAGTTGCCATATCTGAGAGCTTGAAAGATTGTTAGGGTTTGAGAGGTTTCGAGAGACTGGGAGAGTTCAGGTGGATTTAAGAATAGATGAGTGTTTGGTTTAGGTTTGAGTGTATGTGAAGAAACCGAAGGGTTTTGCTTTTGGCGATTCTTCCAATTTCGAAGAGAGAGGTGACGTGTAATAAATGCTGGGTCAGGCGCTTACATTTCTCGAGGTTGGTTATACGACGCATTAGTGACTTAGATTGGAATAAGGCATTTATTTCAAATCATTTTCAGAGAAATCACAATTAAGTACGAATAAGGATCGTTATGCACACATAAATGTAAGTTATTATGGAATGTGAAAAGCTATGCAAGTGGACGATGTAATATTGGACGCTACAACACATTGGACGCTCACATCTTTGGACGGTCAAGGCATGTTGAATAAACTATTCATTTATAAATTCCATACCAAGAAGATCTCGAATATGGATGAGTTTATCTTCAGGAATAGGTTTTGTAAATATGTCGGCTAATTGATTTTCAGTGTTAACAAACTGAATATCGACAATTCTCTTATGAACATAATCTCTTATAAAATGATGTTTTATTTCAATGTGCTTTGCCCGAGAATGTAAAATAGGATTTTTAGACAGATTTATAGCAGCAGTGTTATCACAAAAGATAGGAATGTTATTCTCGTAGATATGTAGTCTTCTAACTGATGCTTAATCCATAAAAGTTGTGAGCAACAAGACGCAATTGAGACATACTCTACTTTCGCTGTGGACAGGGCAATCGTCCTTTGTCTTTTGCTCGTCCAGGAGACTAAATTCCCACCAATGAAGTGACATCCTCCACTAGTGCTTTTGCATTCTACTCTATCTCCCGCATAGTCAGCATCGCAGTAACCAACTAACCTGTATTCTTTGTTTGACTTAAAACACAAACCAAGGTTAGTGGTCCTTTTTAAGTATCTAAAAATTCTTTTAACTACTGTTAGATGAGTTTCTCTAGGGTCAGACTGAAAACGGGCATATAAGCATACACTGAACATAATGTCAGGTCTAGACGCTGTGAGATATAAAAGAGACCCAATCATACCTCGGTATGTAGTTTGGTCTAGCTTTTTAGAAGAGTCGTCCAGGCTAAGTACTGACGATGGATGCATAGGTGTACTCATTTCCTTGGCATCGTCCATCTTGTACTTCTTGAGAAGTTCGTTGACATATTTTGTTTGATGTATGAATATGCCATTTGTAGTTTGCTTTACTTGTAATCCTAGGAAGAATTTTAATTCTCCCATCATACTCATCTCAAATTCTGCTGTCATGATCTTAGAAAAATCCTTGCATAAAGTGTCATTAGTAGCACCGAATATAATATCGTCTACATATATTTACGCAATAATAAAGTGTGATTTAACGTCTTTGCGAAAGAGAGTGGTGTCCATTTTTCCTCTAGTAAAACCATTTTCTAAAAGAAATGAACTTAGCTTTTCATACCAAGCTCTTGAAGCTTGTTTAAGCCCATACAATGCCTTTTTAGTTTGTAAACATGTTTTGGAAAAGTATCACACTCAAAACCATGAGGTTGTTTCACATAGACTTCCTCGTTTATTATGCCATTTAAGAATGCACTTTTTACGTCCACTTGATAGAGCTTCATATTACTATGAGCAGCAAATGAAAGTAAGATGTGAATGGCTTCTAATCTAGCTACTAGTGCAAAGGTTTTGGTAAAGTCTATACCTTCTTGTAGAGAGTAGCCTTAAGCTATAAGTCTTGCTTTATTTCTTACCACTTTGCCAGCTTCATCTAGCTTGTTGCGGAACACCCATTTTGTTCCAATGATAGACTTGTCCTTGGGTGCAGGAACTAGCATCCAAACATCATTCTTTTCGAATTGACTAAGTTCGTCCTTCATGGCGCTGATCCAACCATCATCTAAGAGAGCTTCGTCCACTGTCTTTGGTTCCAATTGAGAAATCAAAGCAGCTTGAGCTTGCTCCTTGAAGGTCGATCTTGTCCTGACATGATCTTAAACATTTCCAAGAATTTGATTATCTGGATGATAGGTCTTCATTTGCCAAAAGCGTCCAGTTGGTTTCTTTTCTTCTTCTTTTGGATCGTCCATCTGATCTCTAAACGTTGAAGGACTGGCATGTTCTAGCTTCATATCTGCAAATGAATCGTCTAGCTCTGATATTTCTTTATCAGGCTTATTATCATTGAATTTAACATGGATGGCTTCTTCAAGTGTTAAGGTTCTAGAGTTGTAAACTCTATAGGCCTTGGATGTTTCGGAATAGCCTAACAGTATTCCATCATCACACTTAGAATCAAACTTTCCAAGATTGTCCTTAGTGTTTAAGATGAAACATTGACATCCAAAGGGATGAAGATATGATATATTGAGCATTCGTCCTTTCCACAATTCATAAGGAGTCTTTTTCAAAATAAGTCTTATATAAATTTTATTTTGTAAATAACATGCAGTGTTTATTGCTTCAGCCCAGAAATGCTTAGGAGTGGAATTATCATTTAGCATGGTTCTAGCCATTTCTTCCAATGACCTGTTCTTTCTCTCTACCACATCATTTTCTTATGACGTTTGTGGTACAGAGAAGTTGTGGAGAATTTCGTTCTCCTCACAGAACCCTTGAAAACTTTCGTTTTCGAACTCCCCTCCGTGATCACTTTTGATTGAAGCTATGCAAACGCCTTTTTCATTTTGAATTCTTTTGCAAAAGATTGAAAAGATCTTGTAAGACTCATCCTTGTGTTTTAAGAACATAACCCATGTCCATCTAGAGTAGTCGTCCACTACGACTAATCCATATTGTTTTCTACTAAGGGAGGTCGTTCTGGTTGGACTAAACAAATCAATATGTAGTAGCTCAAGAGGTTTAGTTGTGGAAACAATATTTTTTGATTCAAAAGAGCTTTTTACTTGTTTCCCTTTTTGACATGCATCACAGAGAACATCAGACTTGTAAGCAAGATTTGGAAGTTCTCTTACGAGGTTATGCTTATTTAGCTTTGAGATTAGTCTCAAGCTTGCATGTCCAAGCTTCTTGTGCCAAGTCCATTGATTCTCTTTGATGGATACTAGACACGATACATTTTGATTTTTGAGGTCATTGAGATCAATCTTATAAAGATTGCTTTGCCTCTTAGCAGAGAATAGTATGGATCCATCTAAATTCCTAACAATACATTTTTCTTTGTCAAAGGGGACATTGTGTCCACTGTCACATAATTGACTTATACTCAGTAGATTGTGTCTGAGTCCTTCAACATATAAAACATTTTCAATGGAAGGGAAATAGTGCTTACTGATTGTTCCTATTCTCGTGATCTTTCCCTTCTGGTTTCCTCCAAAGGTGACCCATCCACCATTCTTGGGTTGTAGGCTTTGGAACATACACTTTTCTCCCGTCATGTGTCGTGAACAACCACTGTCCAGGTACCATGACTAGGGTCTTCTTTCGGTTGTCAAGCAAATCTGCAACAAGTATTATCATTGACTTAGGTACCCAAATGGACTTGGGTCCTTTTTTGTTAGTTCTGAAAGTATTGGACGCTTTCTTTGTTGGACAATATCTACATTATGTTGATTCATGCCCATTCTTTCCACATATTTTGTAGAAGGTTATGTTTTTGTTAGGTTTAAAATTTTTTTCCTTAATAAAACCAAGTCCAGATTTGTCATGAAGATTTCTTCTATAAGATAGAATTTTATTTAGGTTCTCAGTTTCACTGACAAATTTGGACAAACTCCCTTTCAGATGAATGACTTCTTTTTGAAGTTCTAAAACTTCATGAGAGTATGGCTCTTCTAAAATGTTCTTTGTTTTAAAAGTTCATTTTCTTTTAAAACCTTTTTATGCTCTTCGTTGAGCAAATTAAATTCTTTTGTTATTTTTGAAAATTTATTTTTTAGTTCTTTATATCCTATTGAGAGAGTTGAGAAGTTAGCAAGCAAATCATTATAGGCTTCTTGTAGAGAGATTAAGTTATCGAAGTTTACCTCTTCGTCTTGCTCATTATCTGAGCTATCAGAGCTAGTCTCCGCCATGAGACACAGGTTGGCTTCTTCTTCTCCTTCTTCATCTGATGAAGATAGGTCCATGTCTTCCCAAGTAGACATGAGACCATTTTTCTTGAAGAACATCTTCTTTTTGTCCTTCTGCAAACTAGGACATTCAGCTTTGAAATGTCCAGGTTTCTTGTATTCATAACAAACTGAAGGACTCTTTTCTTTTAGTTCCTTGTTGAACTTCTTTGTGAAGTTTTTGACTCTTGATCCTCCTTTCTTCTTCCACATAGCCTGTATTTTTCTGGAGATGAAGGATATTTCATCTTCATCAGAGTCATTCTTTTCGAACTCTTCCTCAGAGGATTCTCTAGGTGGACAATGATCCTTTAGGTGGACGCTGGACGCTTAGAGAGATGGACTTCTTCTTCTATCCTTCATCTTGCTTTAGCTCCAGTTCGTGGACTTTAAGAGTTCCAAGTAACTCTTCCATTGAGAGTGCTGTTAGATCCTTGGAAGCTCTTAAAGCTGTAACCTACGGTCTCTAGTGCCTAGGCAAACTTCTTAAGATTTTGTCAATGTGATCATAATTATCATAGGTTTTGCTTAAGGACCTCAGATTGTTTATTATGGTTTGAAATCTACCAAACATAAGTTCGATAGTTTCATTTTCTTCCATAGTAAAGAGTTCATATTATCTTACGAGTAAGCTCAACTTAGACCTCTTTACTTGTGAAGTGCCTTCGTAGGCAAGAGTGAGGGTATCCCACATTTTCTTAGCACTTCTTAAGCTATGTACCTTTTCATATTCAGATTCAGATAAGGCACACATCATAGCATTTCTAGCTTTTGAGTTTAGAAGATACCTCTGTTTGTGAGATTCTGTCCATTGACTTTTGGGCAGCTCCACTCCATCATGGTCAAGAGGCAGGTAGTCGCCAGTTTCTACTATGTCCCACATGTCTATGTGACATGCATCAAAGAATGCTATCATTCTTTGCTTCCAATAATCGTAGTTTTGTCCTTTAAAGAGAGGCAGTCTGTTAACGGCTTGTCCTTTGTTTTCCATGAGTGATCAAGATCGTTTTACCCCTACAGTATTAGATGCTCAACCCCAAGAGGCCGAGCTCTGATACCAATTGAAATAGAAAAACGCACAAGAAGAAGGGGTTGAATTGTGCATTTAAAAACTTTTCCGAAGCAAGTTGATAGTATGAAAACGTTTTCAAGTGTAGGGATAGAGAGAAGAAGAACACATAAAGTTTTATACTGTTTCACTCAACTTGAGCTACGTCCAATCACTTCACCCAGAAGGTATTCACTAACCAACCTTAGGTTACAAGTATTGTTCATGGCCTCTTCAGGCTTTACAATGCAATCACCCTAGATTGCTTAACCCAAGTATTCTTTCACACTAAGCCTCTCCAGGCTTTCACAACACAACAAGTATTTATACAACTATATCAACTCACGTAGTGAGGATTTGAAAGATATAGCTCAAACACACTTTGAAAATCTTTATAAGATTTTTGCTATCGTCCACTAGACGCTTCTATCAATTGTTTAGAAGTAATTTGTTAACTAGAAATTTTTACACCAAGCACGTATGTGTGTTTTTCTATATCTTTTTGATGTTCTTCCTTGATACATATATAGTCTTCAGAGAAAAGATCCGTTATGAAGACTTGACTTCGTTATGCAAAGAAGGGCATGCAAACTATCCTTTCAGAGTGATCAGGCGCGGTAGCTTTTAGACTTGCACTAAAACGGAAGGTGTAGGACTGTGCTGGCGGTATGCTTTTCTAAACATTCTTCATTCGTCTCAGCAACTTGCTAAGTTGACTTGCTTTATCTGATTTTGCTGCGCTCTTGCACTAGAATGATTCTGATATTATTTAATGCTTCAAACAATTTCAACGTTAGATCACAGAAGTGGTAATATGTTAGTTTCAAGAAAAACTAGCATAAATAAATTGGATGTTCAAAAAAATGGAACTTAGCCGTTTGAATATTTGTCATTGGAAGCTTGCATCAGATATTTGAATATGTTCTTCAGACGGTCATCTTCATTGGACGATGTTCTTTAAGCACGTCTATTGGACTGTCTTCTTTGACACGTCTACTAGACGGTCTTCTCTGACACGTCTACTGGATGGTCGTCTCTGACATGTCTAATGGACGGTCTTCTCTGACACGTCTACTGGACGGTCTTCTAATGGAAGCTTGTAGGTTGTAAAGAATTTAGTTCTTTGGCAGAAACTTGAACATTAATAAGTTTGTTATTTTCAAAACTTTGATGGTCTTAGACGCTTCTACGTCTTTGGTTCCAACAGATTTCATATACCAAATGCCCCCTAATAATTACTAGACAAAATCAGTTAATAATAATGTCTAAATTACTCATACATAGAACTTGAAAAACTAATATTTTGGTATAAATTACTATAACTCTAACTCTAAGTGCATATTAAATGGCTCTAAAAACTCTCGAATAATTCACCACTATTATCTCACTCTTCAAGTAATGACAAAGAATACCTCAACAATTCAAAGTCCTTAAAGTTTATTAGCATAAGCTCTGTAAATGTATTTACATTTATAGTAATGCATGGTTTCTTTGTCATATCAGAGGTACAACAATAATTCTCCTTATATATTAAATGAGAGTAGCTATCTTGAATGAGAGTGTTTGTAGAAATTTTTTAACCTCTTATCTCTTTCAATCTATTATTTTCAATATTTTTAGTTCTAAATTGAATTTCAATATTTTTTTTAAATAAATTATTAATAATTAAAAATTAACATTGTATATTGTGCTACATTAATTAGTTATTATAAATTTAAAATATAATCTATATGTTCAAAAATATTTATTTATTAAAATTTTTAATTATAACCTAATTTATATATTCAAAAGTATTTATTTATTATAAATTTAAGTTATATAAAATATATATTTATTTTGTGTAATGCACAGATTAAAATACTAGTAGTTAAATAAAATTGCAAACTAAATTGCAATAAACCTTGCAATTCCTTCTAGATAAAATCACATTCGAATTTTGTTTATCTTGAAAATACAAACTATTTTTTATCCTCATCTTATATATTTTTTGTTCTTCATTAGTTATTGAATTTAGATTTTAGAAGTTTATAACATTTGCTTAACACTCGAGGCTATAGCAAATTTTCTTAGTTGGTAGAAGCTCCAAAATAAATAGGAATGTATTCATTCTAGAGGAATGAGAAAGTCAAGATATATCTATCCTTAATTAGAGGTAAGTTTACATGATACTTGAAATCAAGGATAGATACATCTTATTTTATATTTATTATTTTATACAAGTATACAAGGGTGATGAGTTTTTACGTTTTAGTTTTTAAATGCAAATCTCTAAACAAAACATTTTTGATTAAAATTGGAACTGAATTGATTTTTAACTTAATTTCAAAATACTTTTAGCTCAAATTTTAAAATGAAAAATAGTACTTTTGACTTTATTGGGTTTTAGCTTTTAGTTGTAAAAATAAATCATTCAATTCCTTCATCTTTCCTTAAAAAAACTACAATAATTCTCACCATCGTTATCATGCTTTTATTAACTAACTACTGTTATTACAACCACAACCACAAGCACCACCCGCCACCACCAATAGCTAATGAAACTTCATCACAATCATTATCGTTATTGCTACCACCATCGTTGTGGCCACCTTGACCACCACCAATAACACTATCACCACCACCACCACCACCATTGCCACACACTATGTCCATCACTACCACTCCTCCTACTACCTTCATTACAATCATCATCATTGTTACTACCACCATTATTATCACTACCATCGTTATTGTCACTTTGACAACCCCCACCACAACAATAGTAGCAATTATCACCATAGCAACTACCATTGTCACTATCACCATATGGTTATCGTCTCCACCACAACTACCTTCATTGTCACTATCACCACTCACTACCACCACCATAGTTGTCATTGCCACTTTGCCGCCACTATTTTTATTGCCATAAGTTCACTACCTCATTAATGCCACCTATCCCATCACCTTCTCCATGCCCACATATCACCGAACAAATTTGAATGAAGCAACGAATGATTTGTGTAGTTTAGATTTAAAATTTGGTATTAAAATTTGAAAATTGAAAACCAAAAAAATTGAAACTATACTTGTTAAACTAAACTAATTTGAGTTTGTCTAACTTACCCCAAATAAAAAAACAATTAAACAACCCTACCCAAAATAGTTGGTGCAATTAATAATTACAACCAACCATCTTAATATACAGCACAGGACTGCACCAATTATTTTGGATGAGGTTGTTTAACCTCATTTTTATTTAAGATAAGTTAGATAAACCCAACTAATTTTAGTCTCGTAAAAATTTCAAAATTTAGAACTGACAATCGTACCAAAAGCCTCAACGAAGGAACTAAATACCGATGCATTGCAAGAATAAACACATTAACACTAGCCATAAATGGACAATGCTATCGTATAAAAGAAGCAGCTGATCATGAATTTAAATGTGGCCTTATCTACATAACGTGATCTTATCAACTGGATTTGCATGATATCGTGTCAATAATCAACATCAGCCCCAAAACAAAAATCAGACATTCTTGAATAATGAGAATTGTAATGTAATTGATCTTGAAACATATGCTTTCCTTCAAATTTGTAAGCCCCCAAGTTTCAAGTTAGTGAATGTGGCAGCTCGCAGACTGGCCTTACTTCTTTAGAAAGGTAAGCATACAGAAAAATGCCACTGCCCGAGCGATTACACCCATAAGAATGAGGATAGATATGCACAAACCCCAATCATGAAGATTATAGCCACTTTTCAGTAGTGAACCACAACGAGTTAGGAGCCACACCCCATGATACCTACAATATAAAAGTAATTAGCACAAACAGTATCCAGGTTCAAATTAACCCTTAAAATGTACATCAAGTAGTTTACTATTTTTTCTTCTTATATTTATATTCCTAGTGTACACTGCTGCTATCAAGCACATCGAAAAAAAAAAGAAAACCCTCGAGTACATCATAAGCTTATTTAATCTGCAAGGTTCTCATTCTCTTTACTTTCTATTGATGCAAATGCAATCTTCAATTTGGTCATAATTTATGATTCACCTGAGATTTGTCCTAAACTACTCCGGCCTATTACTCTTTTACTGGAGACAGGTGTTAGAAAAGTAGTTAGTAGAAATTCTATTTACATTATGTGTTTCAAACAGAAAACTTCATCCAACAATAAATTGAATTTCAGCAATTTAAGATGTGATGATCAAAATATTTACGAGCTTGGCACTAGAAACTGGTAAAAATATCTATTTCTATCATCCACCAGACCACATGATGTTTCTTTATGTATAAGGGCTTAATAACCCTTATATTCCCCTAACTCCTTCATAGCTATATTATGTACCCAAGCAGCCATCCCATTTCTTACGAAATTGTACCATCCCCCAAGTAACTTTCTAGAATCTCTTGAATGAGGTCATTTAGTTTCCTTTTTGTTAGATATAAATATCAGTCACAAGTCTTCGCATAACAACTGAACCTTTCGAAATATTTTTTCCTCAACATGATATTTCTTAGAATTTGGGTTTGGGACCTAACTCAACCCTACAAACCAACTTGTAAATTGAGGACTGCCCAAGCTTTATAAGCTCTATTTAAGCCATATCTCTAATTGATGTGGGACTAAACTACCACCCTTGAGGCTGCAATTAAGGCAACCCCCAAAGAGGCCGCAACTAAGGCGGGCTAAGAGTGACTGCAATTAAGGCGGCTTTCCAACAGTATCAAAACTTTTATAACCAAGTGGTCAAGACTTGAGTTCGACACTGACCCCAATCTTCTATGACTATAAATCATACTGGCCTTGCATGAGGCAGCTTATTAGACGTAAAACCAATTCACAAGCCTGAGCCTTTTCACCTAACAACTTTGGAGTTCTCTAGAGCTGGTCCTTGACGCTTTTAAAAATCCACCACTTAGCTTCTTAGCCTCTAAATGCATTTTCAACTTCGTCTTTCAGAGCTATAATCCGTCACATGCACAGCATCATTATCCTATGTTGGTTGATTGAACACTCCCAAGGCATCACTTTGCAATCATTACATCATAGTGTATTTTGTTATCCGTCATTATTTCAAGCAAATAATCAATTTGTGTTTCTCCGTGCCTAATGGGTAAAGACTTTTTGTGGGTGTAATTAATCTCTGTTTCAAGCTTCCATTTCTAAAGGCAACAACATATTACTAACTCCTTTTTCTTCAAGGAATTAGGTATTATCAAATCTTAGGCTAATATGCAACTTCCAAAGTAGCCTTTCCCTCCTTATTTATCCACCATGGGCCCTCCCACTATAATTTTCTTCTGTTCCACATGTTTGTTTAGATCATTTATTCTTCTAGTGAAATGGTTAGGATCAGCCCCCTCTAAATCCACCCAAAATCAGTTGATCTTAGCTTCTGGTCAGAGGCATACTCAAAGTATTTCCTTCCATGAACTAGCTTTATGACAATGATCTGATCACCTTTCCTTTTCAAATGTACTGTTTTCCCCCTTAAGAGAGTCATGCATAATGATATCCACTCCATTCCTTGTTCAATCTCTTCCTGAGAACCACAACTTATCAATTGAAAAAAAAAAAAAAGGGTGCATTTCTCTCCAACTTGTTATGTTGTTTGTTGACATAATGTATTTATCCTTCTTCTAATCATTGTATCCTCCATCTCCATTCCCATTAATGTCCCAAAAGGGCCAAGTTCCCTACCTCATTTAGTTCTCAAAGGTTTTTCACTGCATTTGGGCCAAGCAGCTCATCTGTTACTGGGGATGTCCAACACAGCAACCCTTGTTTATTTTGCAGAGTATACAGTCACCCAAGGAGATGTAGCAACCTTACTTACTATTCTATACACACAGGCGATTTAGCAAATCGATTCAAGGGAACACAAAGCAAACACCAGTGGAGGTTAATCAATAATCATAATTAACAGGGAATTACCTTTCAGCATTTGCAATTATGAACGCTTCTAAAGCCCACCTAGAGTAGCATAAATTAGCTATATCCTTCAAAAATTTACTATCTTTCGGTTGTGTTGCAATTAGTGTCAAAACAACTGGAAGAAGTACTGAGCACTGCAAGAAACAGTAACATGCCAGAGGGGAAGTGAAAACATAACGATGAGTAAAATTTTAATTGGGCATTGGTAAAAGTTTTATTATTTGCTTCTAATACTCACCAGCTGGGCTGCGCCAGGTTCAAAGAATATAGCCAATGCATATGCTATGCCAGTCACACAGTATACAAGACAAAGCAGCACAATGTAATTATCCGCAAAAGTTGATCTTGGATAAGTAAAGAAGTAGAACATAGAGAGGTAAACCAGAGGTCTGATCACTGTATTAAAATGATCAATTGTGTCTTTAGAGAGAAAATACGCCAAGCTGCTCATGCCAGAATCACTCTCCCTCCAGTAGTGTAATTTATCCAGAGAAAATGATCTCAAGGCTGCTATTTTGCATAAAAGAGCTGAAATTAACAATAACAATAAATTAGAATAAAGCATTGTGCACATGAATTCTGAAGTCTATTTGCAATAACATTAAATTTATTCTAATTCCAAAATGAAAATCCTATTAAAATCTTCCATAACTTACCCCAAGGTTCAAACAGAAAGTGTGATTAAAAGCTTATATGATTGTCGAATTAAATACAAATATAAGTGAAGTTATTATGAGCAGTTTGAAATCTTTGTAGTTTGACTAGAAATTTTATTAATTATTTGTGATGGAAATAGTGACATTAATCAATATGTCATTGGGAATTATGGGAGTTAATGTATTATTGAAAACATTGTAGTCATGAGAAATTTAACACTTTATTATAATTCATGTAAATGTAAGAAGTATTTATTCTTTTGTATGTATAAATATCAAGAAAGCAGATTGCTGATTGTTCTCGCTAAAGCAATTCACAGAACTTGTGTCTAATTTTTCTTAAGTTCATCCTAAAAGCTTCTCAAGCTTTGTAGTTTGACTAGAAATTTTATTAATTATTTGTGATGGAAATAGTGACATTAATCAATATGTCATTGGGAATTATGGGAGTTAATGTATTATTGAAAACATTGTAGTCATGAGAAATTTAACACTTTATTATAATTCATGTAAATGTAAGAAGTATTTATTCTTTTGTATGTATAAATATCAAGAAAGCAGATTGCTGATTGTTCTCGCTAAAGCAATTCACAGAACTTGTGTCTAATTTTTCTTAAGTTCATCCTAAAAGCTTCTCAAGCTTTGTAGTTTGACTAGAAATTTTATTAATTATTTGTGATGGAAATAGTGACATTAATCAATATGTCATTGGGAATTATGGGAGTTAATGTATTATTGAAAACATTGTAGTCATGAGAAATTTAACACTTTATTATAATTCATGTAAATGTAAGAAGTATTTATTCTTTTGTATGTATAAATATCAAGAAAGCAGATTGCTGATTGTTCTCGCTAAAGCAATTCACAGAACTTGTGTCTAATTTTTCTTAAGTTCATCCTAAAAGCTTCTCAAGCTCAGTCTTGCTTCTGCTCAAAGTCTAGCAGTTCTATTAAAGAGCTTCTGCACCTAATGAGAAATGGCTTCCGACAACTCTAAGCAATTTTGAACTGCTTAGCTTGGTAAGCTTCTATGGAGCTTGGGTTCCTTGGTCAAGGTATATTCGATCATCCTGAAAAGTCACCCTTCTAATGAAGAAGCCGGTCAGAGAAACTTGATTATCAACTATGCCCATTGTTATGGAAATATGACCAGTTTTCTCTCTCAGGCACAGGCACCTGTTGAGTAACTAAAGATGTTCCGCAAAAGCTGGCCTCTCTTAAATAGATTGTGGAAGAACAAACAGAATGCTGTCGCAAGCATGGCTGCGGCTAGTTGGAAGCTTATTTGGATTAAACAATTACTTCACCAATTGAAATTTGAAGATCTTCAGCAAATGGAATTACCTTGTGATAAACAAGCAGACCTCAAAGTCATTCTATGCAAGTCCGTGTTCAATCAAGTATTTGTATGTTTAGATTTTATTCATTGTTTTGTACAAATGTTTTGTGCTGTGATTTTCCCAAATGATTTTGCAGAACCAACATAATGTTTTAAGAATAATAATATTTTAATTTTATTTGTGGGCCAACCATGCAATTTTAAAATAACATAATACAATTCTATTAGAAACAGGAATAATCTTAGTCTGCAGTCAAAATTGTCACTACAATATTTCTTTTTGAAATTATTGAGATACTGGGTGGTCCAGTGCATGAGGCTCCAATTGGTGGGGTCTGAGAAGGATAGATGTACTCAGCCTTAACCCCACTAGGCAACAACCTCAGCTCACAAGGTAACAACATTACCGTCGCACCAAGGCTCACCCTCAAAATTATTGGGATATTATTACAGAGAAAACAACAACAACAACAACAACAAAATCTGTGCATTATCACAAACTAATTTCCAACATAAAAGCATACAAAAGCAAAGAAAATGATATAACATGAAGAGCATTCTAGACTATGTATTAGAAGTCAATTAACTTACATACAGCAATCACCGTATAGGTGTATCCAGCTGCACCAAAGTTCTGATCATTTGCTTTAGTAAGTGATCCTAAGCAGGCTCCAGCAAGTAATAATATTAAATAATCTATAGCTTGGATCTTAGCTTCTCGTAATCGCTGTTTCCCAACCCTGAAACAATATTGGCATTAAGTAGGGTAACACCAACTAACAAAAGAAAATGCAGACACCAAATTGACCAGACATGTTCATTATTAAAAGGTTAGTTGCTACTCTCTCTCTAATCAATAGACAATGGTACTTAGTGAGCTACAATAGAGAAAAGACACGGTGACATTTAGCAAGCTATCATATAGCTTAATTTGCAGAGGAAATTCCACTATAGTTTTCCTTTATAGCAATATAATTCCCTCTATTACATTCCATTTTGGTTTCCAAAACACAAGAAAGGAATGGGGCAAGGCAATGACAATCATAGGCTCAACACAGAAATTTAGACCATGAAAATTCAAATACAAGTGTTCAGTCTCCAGCATTAACAAAATCCACTGACACTATCTGTGCTACATTTTTGAAAAAGAAACTATTTTCAGCAAGACAATTGTAATGCATAGCCCATGAAGATCTTTATGAGTCATCTGAAAAGTTAAACGTACAAGCTAACAAATAATTTAAGTCATTGGATGGTTTACCGTATAAGGAAGTACTTGTATTGCTTGAATATGCCAGGAGTTTTACGGTCAGATAAATCCTTTGATTTTAAAAAACTGAGTCTTATTTTCTCCCCCTTTAGTTCCATAACATTTCTCACATCTTGCCATAATTCTCCAGCAAAGCTTCTTTCTTCATGGCCAGAGCCATCAGGATCTGTTTCTTTAGTTGGGTTTACATTTACATACGTGTCAAATTGTGCTGCATTCTGCTGCAAATCAAGAGGTACAGGGTATCCATTATGAAGCATCCATCTAACTGGCAGCTCTTTATAACTGACTCCTGAACTTCCACTAGGTACTGCTATGCCCTCCAAAATGTCAATGAAGTAATCTGGAGGATTAATGCGCTTTGGGATATTTATCCCAAGGTCTGCAAAGTATTCTTCAACTTTCTTGACTGATCCATGATATACAGTAAGACCACCTTTTGCTAGGAGTATTAGGTCATCAAACATCTTAAACAAAGCATAGCTACAGCAAAAGGTTAAATCATTAATTAATCAAAGGGAAAGCAATCATACTGTTCACAAGTCCAAATTAAAGCATGGAATATGAGATCAGTCTTCATAATGGTTTCTCATTCATAATGCACATGCAGAGAAATAGAGGTATGTAACGGAAACTGGATCAGAATCATACAAAAAGCACAGAAACAGAGGTATGTATCTCCTCTTCTGGCCCAATATCAAAATGATTTCAGATCAGTGGGGTCTAGTGTGTAGACGTATAGAACACCCAGAAAATGAAAAGAAAACGCAGGGACAAACCAAGCATTCAAGGTTCTAGTTCTCCCCCATCAATTCTCATAGTGTTTCTTAGTTCTTATCCTCTCTCTCTTCCCTCCTTATTCCATTTATGTTCTCTCTAAATCCCCTATAATTCCCTCCTACACTTTACTTCCCAAATTTTCTGATCTTCTTTCCCAAAAACTCTTAATAAACATTGTTCAGATCTAGCCTAAGCCCTCATATTATCCAAAATCCCCCCAGCAGCCAAGTTGGTCTTTGACCATCATCCTATTTCTTTCAGACAACACTATTCAAATATTCTGATAATATGTCCTGAATTTCCCCACTTTATTGCCATATCTTACCCCAAAACCCGAATTATAAACCCTTGAAATATTGCTTTTGATTTTCTTGGCTACGCTGGCTCTAGACTTTCTGAACCAACATCACGATTAGATCAGTTGAATAAAATTTATTTCCTCGGGAAACATGTTAAGAATAAAAAAACCTACTAGTCTAAATGTTAGCAGCTACTATCTGCTGAACAATTACTCCCTACTTTTATATTAGAAAAATATAAAATCAACTGAAAAATAATATAATCGTAAATGAGACTAGCCATATCCCCATAATGTAGAAGACATGGAATTAAAAGTCACCTGGGTTGGTGAACCACCATGCAAATGTTCACTCCTTCAAGAGCTTCACGTCTTAGTGCTCTAAGAAGGAGTTGAGATGATGCACTGTCCAACCCAGATGTGCGTTCATCCAAGATCATGAGTGAAGGTTCCATGACCATTTCCAATCCAACATTTACACGCTTCCTTTGGCCTCCAGAGATCCCTCGTTTTTCTACAGTTCCAACCAAAGAATTCCGCACAGATTGAAGCCCCAAGAATTCAATAACTCTTTCAACAATCAGAACTTTGTCAGGTTTTGGCAAGTCAGCAGGTAGCCTTTCACAGTAAGAAAATTTCATTTATTTCGAAATATTCAGACTTACAAAAGCTACCGCAAACAATATGTACACAAGAATCAGAAGAAAAGGGCATGAAATTAAAGCTAGACAAAAGAAAACTGATATAGTAGGCAAGCATCTAAGAAGATGATGATGATGATAAGTTCAAAAGTGCTGCTTCTTGCTAGACTATGTAAAAATAAATACGAACAGAAAATTTAGAAGGCTATTTAATGACAGAAATTAAGTTTTCCATTTGCACAATATAGGCCCAAATTAAATTATAATCATAGTGCCACCAATGCTTAAAGCATGGTAGGGAAATGGTGACCCAGGAACCCCATGTTTTTCCTCTATTCAATAATACGCTTCAATTTCTTCATTTTCCCACCCAATACAATAAATCATTAAGAATTTAAGATAGAATTGATAATAAAGTTGCATGTAAACTGTCCCAGTCTCTTAGGTTTAAGCCAGCAACTCCTCTTTAAAGTCAAGTGGTCAGAAAGCAAGTCAGTGAAAGAGTATAATTGAAACTAAAATTTGATCCAGGATTAAATATGAAAGGAGGAGAAATGATTAAATATAAATCTAGGCCGCCAAATTTAAATGCATAAACTTGAATAAAAATAAATGAAAAAATTAGAATATACTGCAGCTGAAATTTCCAACCATGTGATTTACCTGCACAGTGCACTGAACCGGAAGTTTTCTTCCACAGTCAGGTTTCCATGAACTATATCATCTTGTGGCACAAAGCAAATAATTTTTTTATAGGAGTGGATTGATTTATGCTTTCCATTTATAAAAATGGAACCAGTAACCTTGCATCCAAATGTCTTCCCAGCTATTGCTGAAAGAAAAGTTGTCTTGCCAGCACCTGATGGACCCATGACAGCAGTGATGTGGCCAGGTTTAAGTTTCCCTGTAACACATCTCAATATATGTTTATTGTGTGCTTTCAAAGTGAGAGTTAGATCTTTGAAAGATATTTCAATTAAAGGCCTTTTCCTTTGTTCACTTTTGGTAGCCATACTAATTACTCCAGAGAAGGTAAGGTTCTTGTTTTCTTCTTGTTGAGCCTTCTCTTTCTCGAGTTGAGCATATGCATACTTAAAAATTTGGCTATGTGTATGCAGTTGCTTTTCCTTAGACACTCTTGCTGTAACATTTTTATCTCTAGTTTCTATTTCTACATGAACATTGTTTCTAATATTTGGATCATTTTCTGTTTCATGTATCATCTGCATCAGATCACTGGGTTCTTTTCCCTTTTCCTTTGGCACTGCAGATGAACTACTAACCATGATTGAGGTAATAGGATGTGAATGTGAAAACAATTCAATATCTGTTTCGGTAGTTGGTTGATTCAAAATGTTAATTTCTTCGGGATCTACAAAGTCCTTTTTCCGAGAAAATGTTTGGGATAGTTGAGCCTGCAGTCCACTTGCGCCTTTCTTAGCAGCATCTTTCCATCTTTGGCATGCATTTGCAGTCGTCCTTACACTTCTGGCCACTGCTTCTCTGGACTTAGCCATTCTCCTTTCCCTAGTCGTGAGAACTTGGTCAGAACAACTGTAGATAATGAGTAGCAAAGTACTCAAAGCAACCTGCATAAGCAATTAAAGATTGTTGTTAACTTCTACCAACATGGTCCGTATGTGTGAGCTTGTATGTTTACATTTCTGTACGGGACAAGGAATTAAGCATTAGCCATAATTCCAAGATCATATATGCTCACGATGGAAAAGGAACAAAAAGCAAGAGGCATAAAATATCCATATGGCTACTTTAGTCACATTGTTGGTACTTGGTATTGATTCCTCAATAACCAATGGTAAATACAAGGCAATGATCTAAATGACCCGATGGGTATGGGACAAAAAGAAGGAAATAAGAATCTAAAAGGGAGAGAGAGTTAAAGGGAGAGAAATAGCAAACAGGGAAGTAGTTATAGATGGAGAAGTAGAAGTGCAGTAAAAATTAAAATTCTTAATTCTCAATCATAAAAGTCTCTAAAACTCAGTACATAGCCATCTTTATGTAGGCAAACCCAGATTGATTATTAAGCAATTCTAAATATTAGAAACAGATTGGGCCTAACTTACTCCTAAAAGTTAGCTTAAGGGAGACAGACTGGATAGGCTGTGGTTTTGCATTAGAAACAGACTGGGCCTAACTTACTCTCAAAAGCTAGCTCAAGGGAAGATGAGTGCCCAAGTCTTATAAAGAGTTTTCTGGACATATATTCCTAGCCAATGTTGGACATCTTTAACACTAAATTACTAAAAGCCCCTAATAAACTGTTGGAAAGCTACCTTAATTGCAGTCACCCCTAGCCCACCTTAGTTGCGGACTCTTTGGGGGTTGCCTTAATTGCAGCCTCAAGGTTGGTGGTTTAGTCCCACATCAATTAGAGATATGGCTTAAATAGAGCTTATATAGCTTGGGCAATCCTCACCTTATAAGCCTGTTTTGTAAGGGTTGAGTTAGGCCCAAACCAAAATTCTAAGATAACCCCAATTTGTCAAAAAATAAATAAATAAAAATAACAACAGAAATCTAGGATCCTAATAAATGCAAATATATAAATTATTATGCCTATTCCATAATCCAACAAATTAAGAGGTAACCACTTACAATGAGCATAATTCCATATGCTTGCATATTTTGGGTCGCAATATTTGAATCACATGAACTCAACTTGAAGCATCCTACAAGACAATCAGAAAATGGTCATATGTACTCTGGAAACATTTGGTCAGAAGCTCATGAGAGAATCTAAGACTGAAAAACAGATGTGTTATTGCCATAATTCACAATCCATGAGATCTTACTATTCTCAGATGTAGAACCCATCCTGCAGTAATGCCTGAAATTTCAAGAGAGAAGTTTCAAAGTATCGGGATAATGAACACAAAGGCAGCATTATTGTTTTTATAACCATCAAAAGAACATAATAGTATAGGCGTTATACTTGTAAATAAACTAAAGTGATCATTTTTTGCTGGCTAGTTTAAAGTATGATGCGTTCAAGTGCAACTATGAAAGGTCATGTTATCCAATTTCTTAAATACTTTGGATTACTTCATCCAGGATCCAACTTTTGCAGTTTATTAGGAGTAACCACAGGTTGGAATAAAATAATACCCACTACTGCAAGGAATTCTTTTGGTAGTTGTGGAGCAATACGATCCTGCTGAACAAAAAATCTCACTACTGCTACTAACATCAGCCCAAATGTTTGCTCCTCCACAGGTATGATTTGGCTGCATTGGAGGCAGTTGATAAAGATATCTGCAGAAATGTATCTGTCAATTAATATTCTACACAAAGCATGCAAGTAATAACTGTACACATAAACAGAGTTATAGACCATAGAGCAAGAATTAGAACTCACGGTTCACAAACACCAGTTGTGTTATTGAGTGTAGCAAGAGGGCAATAGGAACCTAGAGGGCAAGCTTCAAGAAAAATATTTCAAATACCACAAAACGATGAAAGCATTAGAAACATCATTTGCATAGATACTGATAATCAATATAGTTATTACATATAATGTCATTATGCTTTAATTTTGCTACAGATATTATCGCAGAAAAGGCAACTGATTTAGATTTATTTTATTTTATTTTATTGACTAGCATAATGTCAGATTTAGTTTCAAAACCATATGAATTACCGAGCAATCAAAATTTCCGCACCGGACCTTTACAATGGAATAGAAATCCAGTATCTTTTCGTCAGAATTTTGCTGGAATGAATTGGCATTGTTGTTAACTTTTGGATAGATAATTGGAGCCCACCATTTTGACTTATCCAACAACCACCCTCAAATCTTTGTAAATTCTCACTGAATTCTGTTCATTTTTTTCCTGGTTGTTTAGCCCTACTCCATTACAATAAACTTTCTTATGAAGCAGGAAGATGCCAATATGTTGATTAAAAAATTTGTATATAATCATACAGAAGCTCTTTGCAGTTCAGTAATGAAGAAAAGCATATTGAAGATTCTCGTAATACTTATACTTACGTATCATGCATGTGATTCTATGAGGACAGAAGAACCCCTCACAACATGCTTGACAGTTTGTAGTTCTGGCAGGTATCTCCTGTGAATTTCTAAGGTCAACTTGCTGGCTTGTGTGAACACTACAGGCCCATCCTGGCTCACAACCAGATACCCATGAGTTTAAATTGCAGTTCTTGTTAGGCTTTAAATAGTTGGCACTCCTAGACCTCTCCAATAAGCTACTTAAGTAAAACTTTATTTCTGCTGCTGTACACAAGCGTTGTGTAATATCTCCTGCGTTTACATCAGAATCATCAGATTCCAAAGCATAATAAGAGTGGTATTAGAGTTGAAACACAGTGTTAAAGAGAAGAAATTCAGAACAATGGAATGAGCACATTCAGATTTTCTAACCAACCACAGTGACCATGTTAAACTGGGTGCTGGGAAGCAGAACAAAGGAAAACGAAAGAGAAAAGAGAAAAATTGCATCACTTCTTTTCGTGCACTTCTACAAGAAATAAAATGAACAAATGGTATCATTTCTTTTTAGTTGTTGGAGTTCATACCTTTAGTCTTCAGAATGCAAGAAGACACAAAGTCCAAATCGGAAGAAAAATTAAATGCTGTATTCCAATCAGCATCCCTAAAATAAGAAAATCAAACTTCATAATGAAATCAGTTTCTATTTCTACACAATCTTATAAGTCCATTTTAATGCATCGCATAATAGATAATAGGATTAATTGCACTTTGTGCCACCGTAGTTTCATCATTTTGCGAATTTTGCCACTTTTTTTTTCTCTCGCATTTTGTTATTCTATTTTTGAAATCTTGCAAATTTTGCTCAATCTTACAAATTTTTATTTAACAAACAGTCGATGATTGGACAAAATTCGCAAGATTTCAAAAATAAGATGGAAAAATGCGAGAGAAAAAAATGTGGTGGAAAAATTCGCAAAATGATAAAACTTGGGTGGCGTAAATTGCAATTAAGCCTAGATAATAATGTTATACTTCATAAGTTTTTATTAATCTGAAACTAAATCTGAAGCCACAAATTACAAATTCATTCCGCATTAATTCAGAGGACTAACAGACAACATCATTAACCTTTAAATGTTAAATAAGTATTACACAACCCCAATCAGGGACCCTAGCATAAGTAGTCAAAAATTCAAAATAAAATATAAAAAAGCAACAAAGAAGAAGCATCTTCATCATTATATCTCATTGAACTTCATTATCAATTGTCATGAAATTTCTTAATTTTCTGCTTAAAAATCTCTAATGTGAAAAGGATTATAATTTTGAAACTTTTACAAGAATAATATTAAGGTAGTGTTTGGTTCAACTTTTTTGGACTTTTCTTCTTAAAAGGACAAGTTAGGCAAAACACATTTTTTAAAAAGCTCCTAAAAAATTAAGCAATCAAATTTTTATATAAGAAAAAAGAATTAAAAAGTTAGGTGAAAGAACTTTGAAAAAATTTAACTTTTCTTTATCTTCCTCTTTCTCTCCCCTCTCTCTTTCTAGGCTCTATCTCGAGTCATTTCTTTTGAGTTAAAAAGAAATGAGAACTGTTAATGAACTTCTACTTTATTTTTAAAATTCTTACCTTTAGCTTTGATTTTAAAATAACTGTAAAGTCAAACAAAAAAAATAAGTTGGACCAAATGCAGCCTTAAAATGAAGAAAGACTTCAGATGACGTGTTTTTGAGTTTCCAAACGGTCACCTTATTCCTGAATATGAAGATCACTGTTTTCATCTTTGAGATATCAAAAAGTTGACCAATTTAATTCTTTTTCCTGAATCAACATTTTCATCATTCAAAAACGAAATAGATTATTCCTATCTTTCTAAGACGAATATGACCGAATAATGTTTCACTAGTCCAACAAATCATATGAGCTCACTTGATCTTCTATTATTAAGCTATGCTACTAGTACTAACAAAGTTGTCCACAGAAGTACACTCACGGATCTATGACGCAGAAACTGGAGTGGGTCTTGATTTCGCGATTGAGAAGTGAGGTCATGTTGGAGATTTGAGCGTACACGAGCTGGGTGACACGTGTCCGAACAACTGGGTTGTCGAAGTCACTTACTTGCTGGCACTGCACCCCGCGGAACAGGACCGAAGCCACGAGGTGCAAGCAAAGAAGCACCAGCAACTCATTCGACATCATTTTGGTCGTTTTTCTGAAATGTGAAATGGAAGGAGGTAAAGAAAGCGCATTGAAGAGTGAATGCGATGAAGGAAGGAGCCAGGTGAGGTTTAGGCCTGTTTGAATGAGTTTTTTTAAAAGAATTTATAAAAAAATAAATTATTTAAAAGTCCTGTTTTGAATAGATTTTTTTAAATAAATTAATATTGTGTTTAAATAATATATTTTTAAATATTTATTTAAAATAATAATTATTTAAAAAACTAAAAATTTTAATTTCACTATAAATTTTACTAAGAATTTTTATTTTTTTAAAAACTAAAAAAAATATATATTTAAACATCACTTTTTACATAACAAAATACTTATTTTAAAAAATAAGTTATTAAAAGATTTTTTAACATGTATACTGCCGTTACACTTTACAGAACATAAATTGAATGCAGTGGGGCCAGACGACTCAGGACCATGTCCACTTGGAGCTGTTAAATTAAACCAACGGAAAAGACAAATGTCAGCTTTCGTTGTCCTGAATTGGAAACCAAAAAGGCTGGCGTTGCCTGCACAATTACACGAAGACAATTGTTTCTATTGGTTTTTAGGAATTGGATTTTTGCGTGGGGAAAGGTAAAAGTTGAAACTGGCTGAATGAATTGACAACGTTGAAAGTTGAAACTGGTTTTAGCAAATTGGTATATTGGTATACATTATAACACAACTTAAAATCAGTAACTTACATATTATTGGTGTTATTCTTCGATCAAAATTAGATTTTTATCATAATTTACATAATAAAAATATGTATTAAAAAATTTCATAAATTATCGAAGTGTAACAATTTCATAAATATGAACATTACTAAGATGTTACATCTAAGTTTTGTTTTATGGGATTGTCTAATTTATCTCAAATAAAAAAGGGTTAAACAACTTTATCAAAAATGACCAGTGCAAATTTTTATATACTTAAAAATGATTGGTACAATATAAAAAATTGTACCAATTATCTTTGATGAGATTATTTAATGTTATTTTTACTTGAGATAAATTAAACAACCTTTCTGTTTTATACTACATAGGTGTTTTTAGCATTGAAAGAGTTGCTATGTAATCCTCTCTACCTTATTGCAAAGAGAGATGTGAAGAAAAAAAAATTAGAAGGAGAAACAAATAAATGTGATCATGTGACAAATGATGTGATAAGTAAAAATGAAAGAAAAAGATTGTTACAAGATATTAGTTAGTTGAAAATTAGTTAGTTAGTTACGTTGTTAGGAATGCTTGTTAGTGGTCAATTACAAAATGATTTTGTATTCCTCTTCTTTTTTTGAACTTTATGATGTGTGGCCATATTAAATGAGTGTTACTTGTATCTTCTCTCAATTCTCTAATAAAGAAAGAAAATAAAATAAATATATATATTTATAAGGGTTGTATTAAAATTAGTATGTTGACGTGTGTATTTGTATAGGTTGTGTTGACCTTTACTTACCAAATAACTTGTAAATATAATAATAAGTTGGTATATAGCAAAATCATATAGTTAATGACCACTTGGAGTGTGTAGTTAATAAGTTGGTATATAATAATATGGATACATGTGTTGCCATGTCTACTTGGAGTGTATTACCAAGTCACTTAATTGGAGAGTTAGTAGTAGAAGAAGAAGAGTTAGGATTGTATTAATATAAAATAAATAGATGAAGTCTCGCTGCCAAGTTCCAAAATGCACCCAAGTTTTTAGTTTGACTTATTTAAAAAAAGTAATTAGTTTTTTTTTAATTTTTTAAAAAATAAGGGTCTATTTTTAAAAAAACTAAACATTTTGAGACATTCACAAAGAAACAAATATGAAGAGACGCATGGGCATGTAGATGTTTAGATTAACGATAAATATGCGTGAAGCACAGCTTTTTTTTTTGTGTTTTCATGGTATTGGTACGAAGTATCTACTGTTAGAAGTAGTGACTAATCTCCGCCGAAGATCGTAAGTGCACATAAGGTGGGTATTCCCCTCTCAACATGGTCTATTCCATACCCATGACTAGGATTCGAAACCTGGACAACTTGGCTAAGAGACACAAGCCGCTACCACTCGTGTCAACTAGTGTTGGTTTGTGAAGCATAGCTTGGATGATATTCTGAGTGTAGGTATTTTGGAGGTGCGACCAATACATAAATGTTGTCTGACACGAAGGTTTTATTCGAGTATGTTTTATTTATTTCAAAATTCGTTCAGTCTTTTTATGAATTCCAATTGTCACTTTTTGGGAATGATTATGTTTGCAACGATGTTTGTAGAGAAGTAGAATTTTTGAAATATTGTGTAATTTGATATAGATATTCTAACAGTAAAATAGTGTAATGGACAAGACTTGACGCAGATTTAAATAGGCAAGGGTTCTCATATATATTTAAAAAATGTAGAAAAACATTTAAATTTCAGAGCTAATGGTATCATTTGATACTTTTAAACTTAGAGCTACATGTGAACCATCTCGCAATTAATCTCATGTTTCAAATTTGGGTGAAGTCTAGGGTGAAGTACCTAAATAGGTGGTACACCCGTGAAGCATCATTTTTAACCGTTAGATATAATAATAAAAAATTGAACGGATGAGATTTTCAACCAGTTACCTACAACTAATTTTATGCCAATTTTGCATATTAGTCCTCGCATAAAAGGTTGGTTTGGATGTATTAGCAAAATAGCTAGGTTCAGTTCCAAATCCTAGGAGAATGGTGACGAAGGCTGCGCCCTCGACGGCCGCATCAACGCCTTATGCCTATTTTGTCTCATGTGGAAGCAAGACCCTGAAACCCTCTACACCTTCTCTCACCCCTTCCAAGAGAACGCCATAGCCACACTCCTTAACCTTTCCATTGCCGCAAAGGAGCCTTTCATGTCGACACGTGACGTCCTCGACGCTCATGATCTAGCACCACAACTCCACTTCCACCCCCGTCGTCGTACAATCTGCCACTGCCGCATCCAAAGTTGTTGAAGCGAAACTCTAGATTGTGTTCAAGGATGTGCTCAAAGCCTTGTTCTCCATCCCACACTATTATGTAGTTTTGGTAGGTTTGCATCTCTTTGTCATTGCTTACATGATTTTGTCCATAATTTTTGGTAGATCTATGAAAAACGTTTCATCTATCAGTTTGTGAGAGGGAAAAAATGGAGTATTTGACCCATTACAATATTGATTTTGAAATTATCCAAACCTTGCTTGTGCTTTTGTGTGTTGTTAGAGTTTTTTGAAAACCAAATGTCATTATGTCTAATTTTAAATATTTTTTTGTTAGATCTGATTCTTAATAGCTCACTGAATATCGTTGCAAAACATTACTTGTCTTTGTCGGATCTGATACATTGTAGTTTTTGCTAGTAATCCATACTAAAGTGATGGCAAGAAGCATAGCGATCTATATTTGGTTCTAGAAGCTGGGTGGTATTTTAAATAATGGCTTCTAAATATATTTTAAATGATGCAGGGCCGCAAGAATTCCCTCCCCTTGATGGTTTCTGGTTGTGCTTCAGGTTAAGGACATTGTTTTTGCCACAGATGTTAGTGGAGCTTATGTTGACATTACCACAAAGTCCATAGCCTACTTGCCCTGCAAGAGGCATTCATCCCATTTTTATTTGGATAATTTGAAGCATTAATGTGTAAGAACTTATGTCTTCTATACGTGAAGTTATTAAGATGGTTTTTCTCATAGCTACAGTTATGATTGTTTTAATTTAGGTTGTATATTTGAGTGTTATTGAGACATATAATTTGATGGTTAAATCTAGAAACTTAGTACATGTGATTTACCTTAATGCAATGAAATAAAAAACAAAAGCAGGAGAAAAACAATAAAAGGAGAGGAATATGGGAAAATATGCAAAGGAAAGAAGTAATTTTTGGAATTTGATGGTGATAATGTGAAATTTGGTCTACACTTCAGGCATTCATAGAAGTATGAATTTGCTTCAATTTAAGTTATCATTGTAGTGATCATATTTTTCCTAGGGAGCGTTGGATCCACTATTTGTGTTTATAGCATGCAATATGGAGTCTCTCTTTTAACTGTCTCTTAGTTGTTTTTGCTGTGTTGTTATATTTTAGTCGAGGGAACTGGAAAAGGACATGTTAAGGAGAGTAGGATATTGATGATTTGAATCCCTTGAACCTTTTGTGACCTCTAGATCACATCATTTTGTGATATTTTTCAATGATTAGAAGAAAATTCTGTTTTACTCAATCTAGCAAATTATATTATAAGCTAGTTTGCTGACCATCATAATATAACCACAAATTAAAAAATTCCTCTGAAACATGTTTCATGCTTTGATTCCTTTCATGACTTCGAACCCCATTTATTATTTTTATTTCCCTTCTTTTTTACCTTATAGGAGTCATTGATCCCACCATTTTATTAAGTTATTTCTAGAAATGTAAATGCAAACTCCTCCTTTTTTTCTATTTGACTGTGGATATATAGTCAAAACAGGATTTCATGCTGCATTTGGAAACAATTTGTTCCTCCCAGCCAACAATGTTTAAATGCATACTGACAGCAGGGATAGGATTACCGCCTGCACAAATTGCAGACTACCGAGGGGAGTCATTGTTTCGCTTAGGGTGATGCTAGTGTTAATTGAGCAAAAGCCAAATGTAAAGAAAATTGATGAATGTGGTTGTCACGTGTGTAGACTTTTCCCCCTTTCCCTAAGCTAATAAGGAAGGAAGAGTTGTTTATCTTGGGTTTTGCACTTCAATCATTAATACATTCGGATTTTGTTAGAAATAGAAATATGTAACAGCTTATAATTAGGATGATTTTCTGTAACAACAGGCATATATTTAGTGATATGTTACATTTTGTATTTAACTGTATTGATTACTCTATAATTATAAATATCGTGCAGTTAGGAACTTAGGATAATTAATATTTGTTGAAGGATAATTTTAGGTGAAAGGTTAAGAAATAAAATGAAATTTATTCAAGTTATCAAAAAAAAAATTATTCAATAGTAAATTTAATAATGTGAACTTGTATTTGTATTATCAAATTACATGGGATGAAATAATATATTAAAATGTGTGGGTTGAATCAATAAAAATAAATGTAAGTTTTCACATCATGGATTAATTTTAAAAAATAATTGTTATGTTTTATTAAAAAAGAATAAAAATAAACAAAACTTTAAATAAGTTAAACGATTAAAAAATATAGAACGTGGCCATATAAAGTTGGTAAAAAAGTTATTACTTGTGACTAATACTAATGTACGTATAATATTTATAACTTTTTTTTAATATTTTAGTATCAGTTACCATTAATTTAATGTTATTATTTATAACAGTTAATTATATATTTTTTTTAGTTGTAGGTACAGTACTTATTGGCAATACTTAAAATTTTGTACCTTCATAGAATAAAATAGTTTGAGGACTACTTTGCAAATTAAAAAAAAATTATAAATTTATTATAAATTATTAGTTCCAGTTAAAAACCTTCTATAGGAGGTTACTTTAGTGCCTCACCGGTGAGGCATTTCCTTTCCTACTTCACCCTAGACACCACCTCAAATTTGTAATGTCACAAGTCTTTCCTGATTGACCTATTTCCCAATTTTACAAAATTGTGAAAGTATCCAGATTTAAACATTGTTATGTTTAAAAAAAATAAAATTAGGATATCTTTCAATCGGAACTCAAAGGCTAATCGTTCTATTTAAAAAATTGACCTTTTCTTAATTAATATTCTTCCACACACAATATTAAATACATGATATCAAATCAAATTAACATTAGACCCCTCTGCAACCGCGAATAAAATACCCAAAGCTTGACTTCGGCTTAATTTTTCTTTTATATTAATTAGCAATGGAAGTAGTTAAAATACATGCGGGAAAGGTTTTTCTATTAATTGCTCTAATTCTGGCTTTTCTTTTGTTTATATAAGGCACGGGTAATTGTGTTGTTTTTATTGAAGCATTAATTGAGCAATTTGAAACCATGAAAGACATTTGTTTCATATGAAAAGCACTCTTCATACGCATTAACTGAGTAAACTACAAAAAATATGTGCATCATGTTTGGTTAATCCTATAAATAATCCTTACATTTTGTGTTTTTGAGATAATTTAGGAGATGGTGGTGGTAACTCACTAACTTGATGGTAACACACTAACTAGGGAACTATAGTGCATGCTTTAGAGAAGACTAAGCATGAAGATTTAGATGTGAAGCGAAAAGATTTAGATCAGAAGTATTCCTTCTCATGTCAATGGATGATATATGTTCAACTTTTTGTCAATCTTTTACACACTATTAATGCTTTATATCCTTAGGGTCTTGCTAACTAGTGTACCAATGGCACTAGTTAAAAAATCAATAAGTAGAAAGTTTTTATTAGAAGTGTTGCATTAAAAATCAGAGAAGAGTACACTGCTACACTTTTCAATAAAAATTTTATATTTTTTATTCCTTAACTAGTATCCTAAGCACATTGGTTAGCATTTTCCTTATCCTTTATACCATTTTCTCAAGTATCTCATGTAAGACTTTTCTTAAGCTTCACAATTGTACTAAAAGAGTGCTCTTTTCACATGTTTGCTATTGGTAAATTGTGTAGATATTATTTTAATTGCACTTTATATAAATGTATTAGGTTTGCATTTCTTAGTTTTTCCTCAATAGTAATTCAAGTAATTAGATTGTACTATTATTCATCCATGGTTTTTCTTGAGTAATTGTTATTGAAAAGGAAATTGGTAAATTGATAAATACAGGTTTTTTAATTACTTATCATTTTGTTCTTCAAGAACTAGTTCAAGGAATTGACCAAATTGCTATAGTTGTGATGGCCAGATTTGCTTCTCTTGAAATGAAGATTGAGGTATGTCACAAATTGTTTTACTATCTGTTAGTACAAAATATAAATAGTTAGTGGAAAATATAAATATAAAAATATAAATGGAGAAATATTTAAAGAAAATAAAAAGGATAGAAGATTAACTTAATTATATAAAACAAAAATAAATGAATTCAATAATAATAAAAGAAATATACATTAAAAAATGAAGCAAATAAAATTAAAAAAAAAATGAAAGCTCTAAAGTTTGAAGATTACACAAATAAATAATCCTAAACAACAATGTTTACAATAGAGTCAAAATTGAAAGATACGGTACAATAGAAGAAAGAGTTCTCACAAAGTTAAATGTTCACTTAATAAATTATTTTAAGAATAATTAAATATTTTACCTTAGTTTGAATATGTCTTAAATTAATTAAAATATTCACAAATTATAATTACCTTAATTAATTCATATCACAATATATATCTGTTATAATTACCATGATTAATAGAATTATGTATTTTAACATATGGAAATAGTATTTTTATAGAAATATTTAAAAATTATATTTCATAAAAAATAAATTATATATGAAAACTACATATAATTATTTCAATTATATATATTTAATAATTACATTAACTAATTTAATTACTTCAACAAAAATTTCTAACAAATTTAATAATACATTAAATAAAAAACTAAATTATATATAATTTGTGTCATGTGTCTTTCATCTTATAATACATGTCAAGAATTTTCATATTAAATCAGATCAAATTAATATTAATTTTTCTTAATTTATTGTTCAAATAAAGGAGAATTCTAATTTCTATCAAATGTTTAAGTTTCTTCAATCGATATTAAATATAATTAAATATTTATAAATTAACTAATTTAATTATAAGTATAGGCAATTACCTTAATTATATATATTTATTAGTTACATTAATTATTTTGATTATACATTTTAAATAATATATTTATCTTAAATTAAAATAATCTTACAATCTTTTTTTCATATATATATATATATATATATATATATATATATATATATATATATATGTCATAATTATGTTATTTTATTCAAATTAGAACATATACCGATTATAATTACCTTAATTATTATAATTATTCAAATGGACAGGGATGTTAAATTCGTTTGAGTTTGAAGCAAAAATCAATTTATTTTCATTTAAAATGCTATTCATAACTAATAATTAATTTCTATTTAAAATGCTATTTAATCACACTTAAAACTCATCACTCATTCCAAAAGATGTGTTTTTCTTTTTTTTACTATTGTTAAGATTGAGAATTAATGTTTAACTTAATTTGCCAAGTTATTACTAAAACCCAAGGGCTCACTCACAGTAATACAAGAAAAAAAAAAAGGTTATGTGTTTATATCAAGTCTTTGAACAAACCTAGTCTATTGATGATTGAAAAAAGACCCATAAATTATTAAGGATAATATTATTTATTTTTGAAATAATTAATTTAAAATACATAATTATGGTTCCTTAATTAGGGATATTTATGTTATTTCATATCTATGCTGTTTTCTTTCCTTTCACTTTTTATCCAACTAAATAAGAGGAAAAAAAGTTTTACTTTTTCTTTCCTTTCATTTCTCTCTTAGTAACCAACTTAAAAAATCATCTCACTTCTATTCTTTTACTTTCCTTTTCCTTTCATTCTTTTCACTTTCTTCTCTAAATCAAACATACCCTACTAATATTTAGTATTTGAATTAGTTTGCATCCAAAGTTGCTAACATTATTTTATAGATTTCACTATTTCAATTATTAAGATGGATTAGAGTAAAAGACTTAAACAAGGAGTTTTACAAAGCTTTTTTTTTTTTTTTGAAAAAAAAGAATCTTATAGTGAAGCAAAAATAACCTTCCTCCCTCTAATATTTCACACATCATATGCCAAAGAAATATGTATTGTTAAATGTATTAATAATTTTTATATGATAGTCTCTTTATTTTATTTTATTTTAAATTTGAAAAAATTTAAAGAATTTTTCTATTTATTAAATCCTCTATATCACTTATTATCAACATAATAATTCTTTTCCATTCAAAAATATTTTTCTTAATTATTTTTATCATTTAATTCATAACAACAAGCTAAGTAATAAATAATATTTTTGGTTTAAATAAAATTAAATTCTATTACATTAATTTATAGTCAAAACATCACACTCAAATTATAAATCAAATATAAATAAAGTAAAAAAAATCCATTAATAAATTGAAAATAACAAATAAGTTATTTTACAATAACTGTTACTCATAGTGGTCTTATCCAGTTCAAGTAGAATTGTCTCTAATAAAGAATATATATGATCTCTACCAAAAAATAACAAATAATTTGTAAAAAATATAATTTTTTAAATTAATTTAAATCAAATTTAAATTTATTTTAACTTATATAGGACAAAAAATTATATCAAATTAAAACTAATTTATTTCAACATATAACTACATAGTGTATTATGATATATATCATTTTTCTTCAAAGTGTAAAATATAAATAACATTTTTATATTATTAAAAAATAACATCTTTTGTATTAATTACAATAAATTATAGACCAGGTATACTTATAACTTTGTACTCAATATATTCAAATTTATGTTGAAAATCAATATGATTCATGTCAAAAATATCACGATCAAATAAATTATAATCCTTATACAAAAAAGCAATTTGTTATAAAAAAAAAAAAACAAATCATAAGTAAATCATCCAGTATATTGTAATTAATTCTGTATTTAATTAAAATAAATAAAATAATCTAATATAATAATAATGATATCGATAATAATTTATTATGTATTATAAAAATTTTGTTTTTCAATTCTCATATTATATACATAGAGAGAGTGCAATGGTCATGTACTGTTAGTGTAAAAAGTTTGACATTGTCAATTAATCAGAAATCACTATTAATATGACTTTTAAAATATTTATTATACAAGTCAACAAACTTACAATAAATGGTGGTTTGTGATTAGATGACATTATAAAACTACTTTACACTGTCAGTGTATAACTTATTTCTCTCTTTCTCTTTCTCTCTCTCACACACCCACCCACCCACCCACTCATCATTACCATACTCATTTTTTCCCTCCATATGTAATTTTCATTTTATTAATTTTTCAATGATTAATAAAAGAATGCTTTAATAAAACAATAATTTGTATATCATGAATATTATGTTTGAAAAAAGATATTACATAATGCTGTTAAATCTTTTAATTAGTTTAAAATTTTAAAAATGATATCCATAATAAATAATAAATAATTACTATACATATGAAACAAATAATAATAATAAAACATATACTTAAACATCAATAATTTATTCAAGCGCTTATAAATTTAATTGGTCTTTCATTTGATTGATGTTATCTTTCTCTCTTATTTTTGTTATCTAATAGAAACTGAGATTTAAATGATAAATCAATTATTACAAAATATAATTACGTATAATTTTCTATTTGTATAAGTATTAAGATAAGATTAATATATATGAATATGTAAAAGTCTACTCTATAAACATACATATTTATAAAAAAATTTCAGATAAAATATAACATTTAAGATCTAAAGCAATATAAAAGTAGTACCGTATACTTGGTATTGTAACGACCCAATCGTCGCTACTAAACAACCCTACTAAACATACACCATATACACCTTATCAGGTGAATAAAATCATATAATATCTGTATATGAGTCATACACATCAACTGAGAGATCCACCTATCTCTCCTGGTACCACACATGCATATCTGTATATCTGTCATCATCATGTCATACACAACAATGGGATAACATTAGCCCATATCAAACATATCAAAATATACATCACTGAGAAAACGGGATACAAAACTCACTCCCTATAGTTGGTCAATCTATACAATCCCATCAAAAGAATAACTATACAGAACAACACTTTCAAAACAAAAAGAGTTGTCTCGCAAGCAACTCCACGGTCATCTCTGGGCAGCCGGGTCCACTGAAGCCTCACCGTCTGCTCTCACACCATAGGACGTGATCATCACAGGCACATCAGCGCAACAACAACAACAAGACAACCAACAACAACAAAACACAGCAAGGGTAAGCTTACTACAACAATGGCATAGCATATGATTATGGAAATCATCAACAATTCACAATATTCAATCACAAGTATATGGCACACCATCATATATCCAAAGTTCTCAACATCTATATACAGATGTACATATATAAAACATTCATTTACATGGCGAAGAGTTCTCAATCTAGAACTCCATATCACAACCAATCCGTTGCAACTATGTCAATGCATGATGACACGACTCTCGAAAGATTTACAACATATTGGGCGATTAGCTAGGTCTCATCCCTTACTGTGGCCTATGTAAGCACCATTCAAGGATTACCAAACTCTGATTTGTGGATAAGCTTAGTGGTTTGTCAGGATAAGTGTATGTGGGTGGTGACTTACCGCGACACAAGGCCTGCATCACCTTGACCTCCTACGGAGTTGCCCATCAACTCATCCCCGAAGGCCCATCGTCAACTGCCCTATGTCTTATCCAGCACTAGGTTGGAGGCCCATTTGAGTTCCAACTCTGGTCACCATCCAACTTACGTGCCTACCCACACCACGGCATGAGGTCCATCGTCAGTTACCTCAGCCGCCAACTATGCATGAATGCATGTACTACACACCTCAACCACAACCAATAAACATACGACATATATAGGTATATCAATACAACTAGTGGCAAAGAGGTCCATCGTCAGCTACCTCACACGGCCACTCAACATCCATCAACCACTCAACTACAACCAATAAACATACGACATATATATATGTATATCAATACAACTAGTGGCAAAGAGGTTCATCGTCAGCTACCTCCCATGACCACTTAACATCCATCAACACCATACCGGGCCCAATCTGACCTCAATCAAAATCAATAGGTAAGGCCCTATCTAAGCAGCCTACCTCGTGAGAAACAATATCATACATAACAAGCGGAGGTCCTATCTAAGCAACCTTCCGCTTCACAACCAATCCAGCAATCAACTACAATTACAAAGCCAAAACCTTCTTTGAAAACCATTTGAAGGATTAACAAACCTTGAAATTCATAAATTTTCACATTTTGGGATGAAAACTTTAAAAATTTGAAATAGTACATTCATATTTGGAATAACAAATTATGTACTGTAGCACCAGATTATGTACTATAGCAAAATGCATTACTTTTTTTTTGAACAGTAGATAATCGATTGTCAAATGCTCATAATCGATTATTTCTAAAGTGAATCCAGAGTTTTTTTTTCTTGAATAGTAGATAATCGATTGTCAGATGCCTATAATTGATTATTTCCGAAACCAAATCACAAAACATTTTCTAAAACTCTAGATAATCGATTATGTGATCTTTATAATCGATTATCTGCAAGAATTTTTGAAAAAAACATGATTCTCTTTGAAGAAAACTAAACTTTTTCAATCAATTAACATAAATTTTCAAATCAATGGTGTTCCAACAACCTCAATCCACCTCAACCAAGTTAATACAAATCAATCATACAATCAATTCAACACTTCATCACAAAATCATCAATTTCTCATCCAAATCTCAAAATTTCTCCTTCAAAACCCATTTTCACCCAAATCCAACAAAATAGCAACATCCATAGAGATTCAACCAATTATAAGGCAAGAAATCAACATACCAACAGTTATTAACACAAAACAATCGATTTGTAAGCTTCCCTTACCTCTAAAAGTCTCCGAATCCGGATTTAGGTTCCTTGAGAATCTGATGTTCTTGAGCCAAAATCTTCCACAGATTGATTCTTCTTCTCACCACAATCATTAAACTGAGTCCAAAATCCTCTAATACCCTTGCTAACTTGGGAGATTCTAGAAAGATAGATAGAGAGATGAAGAGAGGAGAGAGAAGGGAAATGAGAGAAATCTCTCTCTCCACCTCTTTTTATACTTAGACCCTCCGGAGCTCCCTCACGAACTTTTGGCCAACTGAGGCCCAAACCTCACCAAGCCTCCTTTATTTCAAAACTGGTCTAACTTATCTGTTTTCTCTCAAAAACCCAAAATCATTCTCACAACAAATCCAAATTGGCTCAAGCACATATCCCAAAATCCTTTATTTTATTGCCGCATCATTGTATTCATTAATATGATGAGACGATAAGATGAATTTCTATGTAAAAAAGTTTTATATTAATGATGCGTATAAATTAAACTCTGATAATAATAATAATAATAATAATAATAATAATGGTGATGGTAAAAACTATTTTCAAATAAATAAATTTTTAGGTAAATAACTTACATTACTATGAGGAGTATGGAGTATATTATTTTTTGATAAAACTAGGGAGTATATTATAATATTATATATGGTAAAACATATTTTTAACTTTTATAAATATGGTTTAGTGTGATTTTATTTTTCTAAAATTATTTTATCAGTTTTAGTTTTTATAAATTTTTAAAATAATTTATGTCATTATGTAATAATAACATGATAATTATATTGAGATGTGATATATATACAGTAATTCTATAACAATTTATTTAATATTATTTTTTATGTTTATCTCTTTTCATCATATCATTTACTATTACATTTCAAACTTATTTCTTTTTTCTCTCTTAATTGTAAAATGTGTTGGACAATTATTATTTCTTCAATATATTATGTTATAAAAATTATTTTAAAATTTTAATAAATTTATATTTATAAAGATTAAAAACATTTAAATTTGTCATGTACAATTTTTTCGACTATCAGCAATAAAATAAGTAAAAGTGTAAAATATCACAGTAATCCGTACCAACATTGGAGAATTCTTTTCGTAAGAACGTTGCCCAGAATCTCGAATCTCCCTCACTCCCTGAACTCAACAGCAATGACAACGTACTAAACTCTTGGCTTCCTCGTTCTCCACTGTCCCGCAATTTAACTTTTCAATGGCATTTCACAGAGCCTCAAAGGCAAAACCAAAATCGGCGAGATCCCCAATTCTGGTCCTCGTGGCAGCAGTGACTGCGATTGCGCTCCTCTTCCTCTTCTCCTCTCTGCTTTCCACAACCGCCTCGAAACCCAACCTCTTACAACACCGACAACAAAAACAGCAATTCGAAAAGTACCTCTATTGGGGCACCCGCATCGACTGCCCCGGAAAACACTGCGGATCTTGCGAGGGCTTGGGCCACCAAGAATCCAGCCTTCGCTGCGCCCTCGAAGAAGCCATCTTTCTTGGCAGGTACTCTCCCATCTCACTAATTCCCACATTTCCCCACTTCATTCCTATCAATCTTTTAAATTGCAACGGCACGTTGCTGTTACTGCTCGAGATACAGTTAGTTAGTTACAAGTTAGTTACTTCTCGCATAGTCGCGTTGTGTATAAGTCAAGTTGATGACGCCTTTTCAATTTTCAATTAATTCCATTTTACTGATTTCACCATTCTCTCTTCTCTTCGATTCTACGATGTTTCATAATATTTACTAAAAGGGCAAAGCTTATATACAGTTCTATATGTGCTTCTGGTGCTATTTTCCAATAAGAATTGAAGTTTTATCCTGGTAACCTATGTTGACATTTAACGTAAACCATTATTATGCGGATTATTAAGCTGAAACTTCAACTCTGATTGGAGAACAACACCAAAAACTGCATTTATGTTTTGACCTTGCTAACATGAATCTTATCAAGGAATTCTTCTTTAACTTACTGTTAGTTGTAATTCATTAAGAATTACAAAATTACATGTGTCCTGTTCTTTATTTGATGAGTGTTACTTGTGATTTCAATGAATTTCTGCCAAGAAGAGAGAGGGTATTGCTAGGGGCTATTATTGCTGTTGTGGATAGTAATTTGAAATCTTGATTGTTATTAATACAATTGTGAGGACTGAATTGCATCTGCTAAATGAAGTTGTTATGTGGTGGTTGCAGAACTTTTGTCATGCCATCGAGGATGTGTATTAATCCCATACATAACAAGAAAGGGATCCTTCATCATTCCACTAATGCCAGTTCTGAGGAACTGTGAGTTGCTTTATTATTGTTAATGTATGTGTCTGTTATACTTTTGCATTGCAAAGTTTTGTTTGACTTAACTGGTCTTGTGTGTGTGTGTTTTTATGTGCTAGGTGGGCTGCAAGTTCTTGTGCCATGGATTCTTTATATGACATAGAACTTATGTCAGGTACTGTTCCTGTGATTTTGGACAATTCGAAAGAGTGGTATAGGGTTCTGTCGACAAGCATGAAGTTGGGAGCCAGAGGAGTTGCACATGTGGAAGGAGTTAGCCGTTTCGAACTTAAAGAAAATAGCCGCTACTCGGATTTGTTGCTCATAAACAGAACTGCGAGCCCTCTTTCTTGGTAGGTTCTTAAAGTAATAAACTTTCTGTATTCAATTTGTTATGCTTATCAAGCTGCAAATATGATCTTGATCATTCTTATTTTCAAAATTTCTGTAACTATGACCTTTTTGAAGTTTTTTGACAATTCTCTTTCCACTGAAGTGTCTTTGTCTTTAGTCCATATTGAAATGTGTATTAATTTAACCTATGTTTTCTTGTTAAAGGAATTCATTCAAACTTGCAAAAGTTGCTATATGATAGAAACTAGCAATGTTTTTAAAACCGGACCGGTCATTGAACCGGTCAAGACACTGTTGAAGATTCAATGGTTCAACCATAGTTGAACTGTGGTCGAATCGGTATTAATAAAAGAATAATAATAATTAAATAATACATAAAATAATATTAAAAAAAAATAATATCATAATTTTATAATACTAAAAATTAAAAATAAAACATAATTTTATAGGTTCTTTACATTTACAATACCTACAAAAGTGCAAAAAAAATATGTTATGATACTTAAGTATAAGTTTTAATTATACATATCAACATTAATTAATAAAAACAAGTTTATATTTAAAATAAAAAAGAAAATGATAAATACTTTAGGTTGGTTTTTTTTTTTTAAGAAAAAAATCAAAATAATGTTGTATTAAGCATTTTTCTTTGACCCGTTGTGAATTTGTTTTTGGCCGGTTTTACCGGTTCTTTGACTGGTTTTTCTTCAGGTCGGTTCTATGGTTTATTTAAACCGGTCAGGTGACCGGTTTTTCGATCCGATCGGCCGGTCCAGTCCGGTTTTCAGAAGACATTTGTTGTTGATAGGAAGCTAAGAACTCTTGAGCTATTAAAATTGATGTACATGACAAATGTCTACTTATGAATATAAAATATGCCCAATGTGGTTGACTTTGAAGTTTTAATTGTATCTCAACTAAGTTGATTTATAAATTGTGCCTTGCAATGACTGCCAAAATGATGCTACTATGTAGATGATTGCTCATTAAACTGGTTGTTATTTGCCATGGTAGAGATTCTTCTTAAAATTATGGCCAATTTTGGAGGTGCTAATGACTTTCCAGGTTTATGGAGTGCAAGGATCGAAACAACCACACTGCCATAATGTTGCCATATTCATTTCTGCCCTCAATGGCTGCAGGGAAACTAAGAGATGCAGCAGAAAAGGTCCATCTGCTACATAGTCTTTTAAAGTCATTAATATTTGCATGTATGATTTAGTTTTAAAGTCGTTTTTATTTTCATAAAGGGTTTTGAATCTATTGCTTGGAGCATACAACTGTTAGAATGTAAATATTTTTCACTCTTCTATATTGGATTTGGATATTTTGTATCAATCCTAACCAATGAGTTATTTCAAGGGGAAATGTTGGGGTAGGCTCTCCTGTCTCTGCTATTAGTAGATTAAATGGAGGTTGTAGTAGTCTAGAGGATTTCTTGAGCCTATCCTTGAAACATGTATCCTTTTGTCAGCTAGCTCGTTGCATGTCAGCAATAGGTGGACTTGACTACATGAGACTTAACTTTTCTGATGTATTTTTTATTCACAAAATGTAACATAATGTTATTGAGGCTGTTAATTAGTCCATCTAGCTATATTTTGGGCAACTATTAATGCATTGGTGAATGAAGAAATTTTATAGAATAATAGGACTGTGGATATGATAGTCATTAGAAACAATAAGAAAAGAAAAGAACCAAGGCAAGGAATAAATAAGCATAGCAAGAGGTGAGATATCCTATAAAGGGAGAAAAGAAAATACATAGTAGTCAATCCTAAATAGTGGCACAGAGCAGCCAACCCCAAAAACACTATAGCGGGTAGCAGGATGATTGCTATTTTTTAGTTTTAAGATACACCTAACATAGATTATACTACACACATATATGCTGAAAAATAAAATAAAAAGAATACCTAAAATTAAGGACATGTTCATAATTAATTACCAAAATTTAGAGTTTGAGAATGAAACACATATGCTAATAACAACAAAATAAAGGAATCAAACAAGTTTTAAGCCTCTAAGTCTTAAATCAACTAAATATTCAAATTCTAATACAAACTTTTTAGTAGGTATCATCGTCTTCATCTCTGAGATCTGTCATCTCTCCCTCATTTTAGTTTTCCCTCTACTTTTGTAGACCTCTTCCTCCTCTTCAGTTTCTTCATCAACACGTTCTTCTTGTATAACTTTGTTTCCTTTTCCCTTAGAGCCTGAAGGCCTAGAACTAAAAGCAGTTGCAGACTTGCAGTTGTCTTCTCTGATCTTGTTTGCCACCCAGTGTATGTTAAAGACTCATAGCCCCAGTTGCATTGGGATCAACTCCCCAATTCCAGATATCATCATCAAACACCAATTCATCTTCAGCACCTTATTCATCTCTACCCATTTCTTCTAACAACCACTCATTACTATCATCAACACCATTTAGGAGAATGGGATCGATCACATCATGACACTCAAAATGTTCTTTAGGAGCTTGGTTATATTCAATAAAAACAAGCCTTGCAACCTTTGATGCTCAAATCGTTCTTTGACTTTTTTGGCTTTCTTGCTAGTGGTAGTGGGGTCACATGATGCTGCACTTGAAGTTGCAGGTATTTTCCACTTTAAATATTCAAAGTTTCTTCCACCTCTTCCTCCTCACCGTTTTCTTGAGGCTCAATCAAGTATGCCTGGCTTTCTTCCTTGTGCAGGCTTCTGTGAGTATGTATTTCAATTCAGGAGGAGTCTTTGTACAACTATCAAGTGTCAACATCTCCCATCATTCCCATTTGATGTCTCTTCGCTTGGATAATACCACCGGTGATAGTCTTGCCACAAAAGTCACTAGTAATAGCCTACTGTTGATGTCTCTTAAACTATTCCGCTGCCAAGCTATATCCAAGATGTTACTAGGAGGCTTTACCAATTCATAGGAAGAAATTGATATAGAGGCAGAGGCAATGTTTGGTGGTGTTCCCTGTGGCTCAGTGGTTGAAGCCGTTACTGATTCAACCTTTTAGAAAGGTTAAAGGACAGATTAGAGAAGGAAGGAAACAGAACAGAAATGAGCACTCCAGAAAATGGCCGGAACAGAGATGGTTCTTCACTGAATATTGAGAGCGCCACCAGAAACTGGCCAGAAATGATGTGCACCACCAGATTCTGGCTGCAAACTGACATGGGCTGTAGGGAATCTTGCCAAAGAGAGCTGGGGTTTGTTGGAGATGGTAAGAGGTAGGGTTTTGAGGCAGGGAGCACAAAAATGGACTAGAAAAGGTCTCAACAGGTTAAATGTAGAAGGGAGGGGGGGTGATATCCCAAGATTGCCCCCCCAAAACACCTTTAAATGACATTTGCCTCAAAACCAGCGGCTGAGATAGCTGCAAAGTTGTGCAAAAGCAGCTGCCATTTGCACCACTCCAGTCGTGACAACGAAGTACGACGTTAGAGGGGTCAAAGGAGTGGCAGGTGTATGCAATGCCCTGCAACGGTGCTATAGTGCCCCCATCATGCATGATTTAGAACTATGGAAAAAACTAATTTTTAAAGGTAAAATTCTCGGAACTAAATTTAGGTTCAATTCAATTGTCACTATACACCACCAACAACAATTGTTTTATCGTATTAGGTTGTCAACTACATGGATTACACGACACCATTGGGCTCGATTAAAAACCAAATTCTCAAGGCCATTATTTACCATGAGAACCCTTTTAATAATTTCCTCCAATATCCTTTTTGGTCTCCCTCCACTTCTTTTCGCAGGGCTAAAATCCATGTGATCTACTCTCCTCATTGGTGCTTCAAGTGGTCTTCTTTGCACATGTTCAAACTAGCTTAACCAATTTTTTGTAATCTTTTCCTTGATAGCTGTTACGCTATATCTTTTCTTATACAATCATTTTGTATCTTGTCCTTTATTGTGTGGCCATACATTCATCTTAACATACTTATTTTTGGTACTCCCACCTTTTTCTCTTATTATCCTTTTAAAGCCCAACATTCACTACAATAGAGTACAACTGATCATATAGCACTCACTACGATTGGTAGATACTTTGCGGTCACAAATGCCATCATTTTTTATAGGTCACTATCTATTTTCAAAAAACACCGACAATTTAATCTGCGTTTAGTTGCATGCATGATGACCAGGAGGACGAGCGGTTTAGGGATTTGAGTTTTTCTTTTTCACTTATAATAAGGATATAGATTTGGGACATGATTAATGAAATTTATTTATGCATCAATAGATGACAATTTGCTTAGATTATCCTGTAAATTTCAAAACTTGTAATATATGCTTGATATATTGAAACTGTGGCGTTGCAATAGAACAGTATCTCTTTGTTACACATTTTAATTTCTAATCAGACTCTCATGTTCACAGATCAAAGCATCACTTGGTGATTATGACGCCATCCATGTTCGTCGTGGGGATAAAATAAAGACCAGGAAAGATAGATTTGGTGTAGCGAGGACCCTGCATCCTCACCTTGATAGAGATACACGGCCAGAGTTTATTCTTTGTAGGATAGCAAAGTGGGTCCCACATGGAAGAACCTTGTTTATTGCTTCAAATGAAAGGACTCCGGGGTTTTTTTCACCACTTTCTGTCAGGTAACCGTTCTCATGTTTTCATTTTGAGGGGAACAGGGAGGGGATTCCTTTGTAATCATTTCCTTTGGCTGCACATATCATGCCTGATAGATTGAAAGTTATTAAAATATTTGTGTTTAATGCTATATGAAGCTGACCTTGGCTATGCAATGGTTATGGAGCAATATGCATATGCTTGTCATTTAGTTCCGCTGGAAATTTGTGTCATTTTGAAGTTAACATCCAGATTTATTTAAAAAAGGAATAAATAGTATATACACCGACAGTGTAAATGGTTTTTATACTATTATCCAATCACAAATTGTCATGTATGATAAATTTGTTTATTTTTACAATAATTATCTTTAAAATCATATCAACAATAATTTCTAATTGATAGACAGCATAATTTCTTTTTTACATTAGAAATTAAATTCTTAAAAAAATGGCAATAATTGTAGTAAGGTGATTTGCTTCTCACTGAAACTGAGGCTCACCTCTTTGGACTCCTTTAAGTTATTGTTTTTTCGCCTCTTCATTTTTTATTGTACTGTGTCCTTTATCTGTTTTTTGATGCATTATTCGTGGCTGGTTATTAGATTTGACTGCTTATGGACACTTGATCATTTCTAGTCCATATTCTTTATAGAAATTAACAATGACTCTGATATGGTTTAGTTTTTGGAGCAAACTTTTGGCCAGCATCAAATAATGTTACTTTGTACTCTTTATGACTCGCTCATTTGCAGGTATAGATTGTCATATTCGTCCAACTATAGCCATATCTTGGATCAGTTAATTGAGAACAATTACCAATTATTCATGATCGAGAGGCTTATAATGATGGGTGCTAAAACGTTCATTAGAACATTCAAGGAGGATGAGACAGATCTCAGCCTCACGGATGACCCGAAAAAGAACACTAAACTTTGGCAGATACCTGTTTACAATGCGGATGAAACTTGCTGACGACTAGACCTAATGCTACAATTTCTATGCAATCCACTTGAAATTAAAATATACTTGCATTCCCGAAATCTTTAGGAAGAAATTCTTGCAACGGAAGAAATGAGAGGTTATTGATTAGTTTGTGTTGTAAATTGTGATGTTAGCTACAGTCAAGATTTCATTAATTCATTAAATGATTGTACTTGTCTCACAGTAAAGCTGAAGTGACCACTGATTTTATTTTATTTTACGTTGGACACTAGTTTGTATGTCTTAATCCAAAATTTGGCTTTGTACATGAAAAATTCTACTTAGGTATCATTCTATACCGGAGTTTATAAGTTCTATTCTCCTTTACCTTTTCATCAAACCAATGGACTTTATATCCAAAACAACAGTGATAAGAAAAACAGAAAAAGACAAATGATTATGATGCTTATGTGTGGTTTGTTCTCACCAACCAGAAAGGATTACTGTCTTCTTGGAGTGTACATAAACTGATCAATTTCAATAAAAACTGAAAAAATCGATCCAAAGAATTGAAAAGTGAATAAACTAAAAATTGAACAAACCGAAAATCCAAAAAACTGATTTTTTTTTAATGATTGGGTTGGATTTCATATTTAATTTTAAAAATCAATTCAATTCAATTCAAATCGAATTTATACATACATAGATATATAGGGAAGGGATTAAATGATATCGGTGTAACTTAGATTAACTATTACATCATTTAATAACTTGATATAGAATGTGATTTTTATCGATCAATCGTTAAATTATATTTTTATATTACTAAGATTGTTTGTGTCAAATTTTGTCAAAATTGAAAAACAATAAGAAGGTAATCAAATGACTCATGTCTTACTATATTTTGAAAAGTATATATTACGTCTATTTTGATCTATATGAATAATATATCAAATAATTTTGGATTAATATAAAATTTTGTATATATGATCTATATTAAAGGAACTTTTAATCCAATGGTGGGTTTTGGGATAAAATTATCCAATTAAAAATTATTGAATGGTGTAATAGTTGGTGTAAGTTACACTGGTGTCATTTGATCTCTCCTTATATATATATATATATATATATATATATATATATATATATATATATATATATATATAGTTAGTTAGTTAGTTAGTTAGTTAGTTAGTTAAATTACACCTTCAATAACTTTTTGTAGAATAAAAATTTAACCAATCCAACCGTTGAATTTGATATTCTTATTAATGAGATTAAGTATACAAAATTTCATACAATTTTAAAATTATTTAATAGTTCATCACATCACTTTATTTTAATGTATAATATGATATTAAAATACATGTAAATATTCAATGTTAGATAATATATCTAAAAGGGTCCAAATGATATGAAATTTGATATACATGGTCATGAAGATAATATCACACAAATCAACGGTTGGATTGGTTAAATTTTTATTCTACAAAAAATTATTAAAGGTGTAATTTAACTAACTTTGACACCTGGTGTCAATAGATCCTGGCCTTGAAAGAGCAGAAATTGCACAAGAAGGGGGGGGGGGGGTTAAATTGTGCATTTTTTTTTAAAAAAACTTTATAACTAAAATAAAGAAGTTTGTAAAACAGTTTAAGTGAATAGGATAAGAAAAGAACAAGAACACCGATAGTTTATACTGGTTCACTCAAGCTTGAACTACGTTCAATCCCTTCACCCAGAAGGTATTCACTAACCAACCTTAGGTTACACAAGTATTCTTCATTGCCTCTTCAGGCTTTTACAACGCAATCAGCCCAGATTGCTTAACCACCCAAGTATTCTTTTTCACTAAGCCTCTCCAGGCCTTCACAACATAAACATTTGTTTACAAAGAATTTCAACTCACAAAGTGAGGATATAAAAGTTTAAGTATAGAATATAAAGTCACTTTAGAAAGTTTCTCAAGATCGTCTAGTAAGCATAATAGAGCAATCATTTTCTTATCAGTGTGTCACTACTTGCTTTGTTCTTTTCTCGATATATACACTCATAAGAGGATAAGAGCCATTGAGAGGATTTAGCTCCAGTCTTCAAGAAATATGCTCATATATCGAGCTCTAAGAGGAGAAAAAGGAGGGCCTTTTTGGTCTTGCACCAAAAAGGAAAGTGTAGGACTACGTTTGAGGGCTGCTATTCTGATCATTCTTTATTTGGCTTGGCAGTTTTATAGGTTGACTTTCTTTTTCTGCAATATTGCGCTTATACCAAAAAGTATTTGTCTTTCATTTAATGCTCAGATATTTGAACGCTAGATTTCTTAAAACAGATAAAACATTAGTCGTGAGACATGTGAAAGACGCATAGATCGGACGAGTTTTAAAATACTTAGATGTTTAGAAAAAGCTTACGCTTGGACGAACCTTGTTTGTGAGTTTAAGCTTTAAACACTTAGTCGTTGGAAAAGAGACTTATTTTTGAACGGTCATCATATACAAGTCCATTGGATGCTGGCGCGTTGGATGTCTTGATGTTAGACACATATTGGACGCTTATGAGAAACATTTTTTCAGTAGAAACTTAAGACTTAATAAATTTGTTATCTTCAAGATTTGAGGGACTAGACGCTTCATACGTCTTTGGTTCCAACAATCTCCCCCTTTTTGATGATGACAAACCTTATTAATTTTTAAGTTTTGCAATCATATATATATCGAAAGGATTATACGATATGTTTATTATACTCCCCCTAAGTCTGATATTTCAATTTGCATACTTTCGAAACAAATAAAGTGTCAGTTCAGATAATTATTTAGGTAAGACTCAGTTTATGCACGATTGTCGTGTAATGCACAAATGTTTAACAGATAGACGACATCAGAGTAATACCGAATTAATAGGCATCAAAGCGCAATGAAAAGAAATATTCAAAAGCAAACTTAGAATTTATTTCTATTATTTCTCCCCCTTTTGTCATTATAAAAAAAATACAAAGAGATGAGAAAAAGAAAACATCATAGTCACTTGGGAGCCGAGGGAGGTGGAGGTGGAGATGGGGATGGTTACAGGGTGCGGAGTAGTTCTTGCTGGTTGTGGAGAATTTGTTGGAGAAGGGTCATGATGGGTTGGAATTGGGGGTAATGTATTGTTGCATAGCGAGGTCTAGGGGTGGAAGGTTAGGAGGGGCAATAGTGACAATGGGAAGGCTAGCGGAGGTCTAGGAATCGGAGGTTGGTGGTGGTGGAGGTGTTGGTGAGGGTGGTTGTGAAGGAATTAGTGGTTGAATGTTTGAGGGTGGAGGTGGTGCTTTTAAAAACTTGAGTGTTGGAAAGGTGAGTTGATATGGACGAAGGGTATTCTACGGGTAGGGCAGTTTGAAAGTTTTGGGATGAGTGAGGGCAACAATGATGGTGTAGAGAATGAAGGTTTTTGATCCAAGGAGGGGATGCTTATCTGCTAGTCGAATGAAGGCGGTAGAGGTATTAGAGAAATGAAAGACACAAGCTGGACGCTGCGTGTACTTACAAGTCTTCATTGTTGGAATGTCAGCCTTATTGTCCATAGAGAGTCCACTACTGGACGCTTCTTGTTTTCAAGTGAACATGTGTTGGTGCCAGAAGTGTTCAGCATCCTCCTTGTCCATCTCTTGCGTTAGATGCAGAGCTATATACCATTCCGGAGTGATGGTTGGATGTTGTTGAATTTTGACTCTGAATGGTAGAGGCAAGGAAGGTGGCTTAGTCAGCAGCTTCTTCTTTTTGCTATTCACATCCAAGGTTGGCAGCTTTTGGCAAACGCGATTTGGCTAGATGTGTATAGAAGTGGATGGTTTGATGTGTTGAGAGGGTGGGATGAATAGTTGTAACTTTAAGTTTGCAGAGCTCTTCATAGAGTTGCAAAACATATGGTCGAAGGGTGAAGGGAAGAATCCAGCTTCTTTGGGGTCCAAAGGCCTAAACTTTAAATCTACAGGCCTGATATGGATGGTCCTTTCTCGCACTTGACCATGCCTTTGTTGCAGAGCTTGTTCAATATCCTCAATTGGAGGTACTCTATGTTGAAGTACTCTAGGAGGGTGTGCATTCAGGCACCAAGCTCGCACAAGTCTGGGATACCTCCTTCTGATGAACCGCTTGAGCAGCAGGTGTTTAATGGCTCCTAGAGGCAAAGCCAAATATGCGTCTGAAGGTTGGTGAACATAGTCGTCCATGTAATGCTCAAAAGAGATGGGCGAGTAGTCAAATTCAATCTCTGGCTCAGGAAGTGGCTTTAGACGCTGTAACACCCTGTTTTTCCTAATGCATGATTAAGTGTTTTAATAACTAAAAAGTGGAAATTTGATATGTAATATAGGTGATTAAAATAAATAAATGAATTGTTGTTATGTATGGTATGTTGTATGTGATGATGGTTGTGAGTTGCTGGTTTGAAATTCTAGTTTGAATTTAGGAAATTTGAGATACGTGCTTGAGCCAATTTGGATATGTTGTGAGAGTGATTTTGGGCTTTTGAGAGAAAACAGTTAAGTTAGACCAGTTTGAGATAAGGAAAGTGGCTTGGTGAGGTTTGGGCAGTTGGCCAAAAGTTCGTGTGAGAGCTCCAAGAGGGTCGAATATATAAGGGAAGGGGAGGGATTTCCCCTCATTCTCTCATTTTCTTTCTCTCTCTTCACTTTCTCTATCTTTATTTCTCTCTTAATCTCTCTCTAGAAATCTGAAGTTGATAACTGTGTTAGAAGATTTCCAAGCCCGACTTAGTGATTGTGGTGAGAGAAGGAACAAATCTACGGAAGGTTTTGGCTCAAGACATAAGTTTCTTAAAGAACCAAAATTCAAATTCAGAGACTTTTAGAGGTAAGGAAAGCTTACAAAACGGTTGTTTTGTGTTAATAACTGTTGATATGTTGATTTCTTGCTTTGTAATCAGTTGAATCTCTATGGATGTTGCCATTTTCGTTGGTTTTGGATGAAAATGGGTTTTGGGGCAAAATTTTGAGATTTGGATGAGAAATTGATGGTTATGTGATGAAATGTTAGATTGATTGTAAAATCTGATGTGTATTAGCTTGATTGAGGTGGATTGATGTTGTTGGAAGACCATTGGTTTGAAAATCTGTGTTATTTGGTTGAAAAGCTTGAGTTTTTCTAGAGAAAATTGCATTTTTTCAAAAATTCGTCGTAGATAATCGATTATGGGGATCACATAATCGATTATTTGGAGTTCCAGAAGCTGTTTTTGTGATTTTGTTTCGGGAATAATCAATTATGGGATTTCATAATCGATTATCTGTGAAACTGGTTCTGGAATAATCGATTATGAGAAAGCCATAATTGATTATCCCTGCCAGAAAACAAATTCTGATGCATTTTACTAAATTGATATAATCTGTTACTACAGTACATAATCTGTTATTTCAGAATCGAATGTACTATTTCAGATTTTAAGTTTATGTTTCAAAATGTGAAATATTATGTATGTACACATATAAAAAGGGTATTATACATTTTCAAAAGTTCTATTTGGGCATGATGGAGAGTTTTCCATTTTAAATACGATTTCTTTAAATTAAAATAAAGTGAATTATTTCGAAGGTTTTTGTGAAGCTCAAGATTTGCTAATCTTCTAAATGGTTTTCAAAGAAGGTCTTGGTTTTCAAATTGTAGTTGATTGTTGGATTGGTTGTGAGGTGGAAGGTTGCTTGGATAGGACCTTCACTTGTTGTGTATGATATTATTGTATGAGGTTTCTCATGAGGTGGGTTGCTTGGATAAGGCCTTACCTGTTGACCATGCAAGAAGCCAATTTGGGTGTGCATGGGGTTGATTTGGGATTGATGGTGATTGTTGGACCACAGGTGGTGCTGAGTAGGCCACGTGGTGATATGTTGGTACATATATATATATGGATATTAATGAATGATTTTGGTTGAATTGATTGTTGTGGTGATACATGCATTGGCATGCATATGTGGTTGGTTGAGGTTGTGTGGGCCTCAAGCTGTATGCGGGTAGGCATGTAAGGTGGATGGTGACTAGAGTTGGTACTCAAATAGGCCTCCAACCCAGTGCCTGGATAAGAAGTGGGGTTTTAAAGTTAGACCTAGGGGATAAGTGGATGGGTAGACCCCGTAGAGGGCCAAGGCAGTGCAGGCCTTGTGTTGCGATATACCACTACCCATATACACTTATCCTGATAACCATAAGCTTATCCAAATGATCAGAGTTTTGACAATCCCTGAATGGTGCTAGATGGCCATGGTAGGGGATAAGACCTGACTGATCACCCGGAATATAGAAATCTCTCGAGAGTCGTGTCATTCATACATTGACATTTTGGGGTTGAAGGCATAATGTGTTGTGCTGTATGTATGTAAACTCATTCTCTGATGAAATGGGATTCCAAATTTGTATGTTGATGAAATTGTTATTATTGTTACACAATGTTTTTGTCACTAGTGGTAGTGATGGTAGTGTTGCCGTTGTTGCTATGATTGCTTGGTAATTGTTATTGTGGTTTTGTTATGTGTTGTTAGCGGAGGTAGTATTATTGTTGTTATTTAATTATTGTGGCTATTTGTAATTGTTATGATTGGTGATGGTGGTGATAGAGGTGTTGTTAATATCGTTGTTGTTATTGTGTTAAAGGTTGTTGTTGCAATAGTTATACTGGTGTTATCATTATTGTTTTAAGTAAGCTTACCCTTGCGTTGTTTGCATGTGTGGTTCGTGCTTGTGATGATCATGTCTTTGGCGTGGGAGCAGATGTTAGGGTTGTTTGTAGTACTGTGGCGATAGAGGGTCGTTACAGATGCAGTGTGATTGCGTTGTCGTCCACTAAGTTCTATTGGTTGCCTTGGACAAATAGCAAGGGCCATTGTCATTTTGTTTTCTCTAACTCTTTTGCACGTTTGATGGAGGCAGAAGAGATAGCCAGATGCATGGAAGGAGTTGAAAAGGACTGTTTGGGTGGTTTAATGGAAAAGTATGGTTTGTTGAGGCCGAGGGTGGGAATGGTGCAAGTATAACCATCATCACTAGGTAGTAACATGTCTGGTTCAAGTGCGGTTAATGTTTGGGCTTATGGTTGAGCTTGTGTTTGGTCAAGTGTGATTAGTGTTTGTGATAGGATGGGCTGTTCAATAGGCTCAATGATTATAGACTCAACAAAATTGTCTTCAGAGACAGTACCAACAACAGGGGCAGATACCTTACTTTTCTTTGTTGTGGCAGGTGTCTGGTAAGCTTCAACTGGTCGTTTGAGAGGAGGAGTGGGTTGGACGACGAGGAATTCTGGTTAAGGGGGGACTTCAACAAGAACAGTCTTTTGCTTCTTCAAAAGGACTCCGATAAGTTCGTTGTCCTTATCATCAGAATCTACTTGCAGCTGGAGTCTCCTTTTGGTAGGTGCAGGTGTAGGCGGAGGATGAGCAACTGTAGGAGGAGCAGGTAAAGTTGGAGGCTGTTGTGTCTTAGACCTCGTCACTCTGGACAACTTTCCCTTGGATTGTTGCCTCCTGGTGGGCGGTCTTACAGCTGCAATTGGATGAACAAAAAGTGCTTCTTCGACCAATTACTCAGCTTGTTGGGCAGTTTACAAGTTGAGGTGCTTCCTCAACAGGTTCCTCCTTGATGTTCACCGTCTTGGCAGACTTCTCTAAAGGCTTTAGTACAAACCCAGCCTTCATTTGGGCTATGTTGTTGCGGCCAAAAGGCAACTGGGTGAACCCGTGGCCACCACCCTACATCCTGAATTTAGTTTGCTCACTAACAGGCATAGCAAAGAAAACATGATACACCTGTTGCAGCCAGAATATCCTGTTCAACAGGGCAGCATAAGTGATTTGGTCTAAGTCTCCACGTCCTTTCATGGTTTTGAATATGTTGCTGAGAATGAGGTAGGGAAGGTTGAATTGTTGTCTAGTGATCATATGGACCAGAACGAACCTGTGCAGGAAGGTCACACTGTCCTTGGACCCAGCTTTGTGCAATATGCCCTTGTTCAAGAACTATTGGTACACCTTCCCTTCCTTGGTCAGTTTATTGTATTCCACAGCTCCTTTAGCCTCTGGCCCCATCAAGGTTGCGTCCACAGTTTCATGTTCGTCGAAACTGGCTTCCTAGCCGTTCTTGATGCAAGAGCCAGCATGCTCACATCAAATAGCTTGAGTGACGGTCCCTAGGTGGAGAGTGACCTTTACTCCCAAAACAATACCAACTATGTTAGTCTTGGAGAACTCTGTTGTCTTCCAGAACCATCGGATGAGCTCTGGGTAGATAATCTTGTTCAGATGAAAATAGTTGAGGATTTCGCATCTCATCAAGTTGTCCTTCACCTTAACCCCTATGTCGTCAAGGACTTGTATGTCAAAGCAACTCTCAATCAGAACAATAGCATTGTTCAGACTTTCTACATGAGCCACAGCTTTCATGGCAGCATCGATTTTCTCCATCACTATTGTTGAAGGTTAGGGTTCGAGAGGTTTCAGTAGATAAAGAGAGATAAAGAGCAGTTTCAGTGTTGACAAAAGTTAGGGTGAGAGAGTTTGGTCGATAGATGTTTAAGTGTATAGGAAGTAATTGAGGGGTTTTTGTTTTGGCAATTTTTTGAATTTGAAGAGAGATAATGCGCATTTAATGCATGTTCAGGTGCACACTTTTTCAAAGGTGGTTTAAGGCACCACAGTGACTCAGATAGAGAATAAAGCATTTATTTCAAATCATTATCAGTGAAAAACATTATTATGTACGGATAAAAATATTTATGCACATAAATGTGAAACGTTACAGAATGCGAACCATAATGCTAATGGACGCATGCATGATAGATGTTGTAATGATAATGAATGTTGTATGGTATTGGACGCTACTTGACATTTGGACGGTCAAGACACATAAAAGAAAACTATTCCTTTATAAATTCCATACCAAGACGGTCTTGAATATGAATGAGTTTATCTTTAGGAAGTGGTTTTGTAAATATGTTTGCTAATTGATTTTCAGTGTTCATGAACTGAATATCAATAACTTGTTTCTGAACATAATCTCTTATAAAGTGATGTTTTATTGCTATGTGCTTTGCTCTAGAATGCAATATAGGATTTTTAGACAAAGCAGTATTATCACAGAGGATAGGAATTTTACTCTCATAGATACAATAGTCCTTTAATTGATGCTTGATCCACAGAATTTGTGAACAATAGGACGCTACTGATATGTACTCTGCTTTTGTTGTGGACAGGGCAATCGTCCCTTGTCTTTTGCTCGTCCTGGAGACAAGATTTCCTCCAATGAGGTGACATCCTCTACTGGTGCTCTTTTGTTCTATTCTATCTCCGACATAGTCAGCATCACAGAATCCAACTAACCTGTACTCTTTATTCAACTTATAGCATAGACCAAGATTAATGGTTCCTTTTAAGTATCTAAATATTCTTTTTACTGTTGTTAGATGAGTTTCTCTGGGATTAGATTGAAAACGAGCACAGAGACATACACTAAACATGATATCAGGTCTGGACTTTGTAAGATATAGTAGAGATCCAATCATACCTCTGTTTGTGATTTCGTCTACCTTTTTAGATGTATCTTCCAGTCCAAGTACTAAGGATGGATGCATTGGTGTACTCATTTCTTTGGCATTGTCCATTTTGTACTTCTTGAATAACTCTTTTGCGTACTTCGTTTGATGTATGTATAGGTGGCTTGTCTATTTTATTTGTAATCCCAGGAAGAATTTCAATTCTCCCATCATGCTCATCTTGAATTCTGTTGTCATAAGCTTGGAAAAATCCTTGCACAGAGCGTCATTAGTAGCATCGAACATGATATTGTCCACATATATTTGTGCAATAATAAAGTGTGAATGGACGTCTTTGTGAGGCAAAGTTGTGTCTACTTTTCCTCTTGTGAAACCATTTTCTAAAAGAAAAGAACTTAACTTTTCATATCAAGCTCTAGGAACTTGCTTAAGTCCATATAAAGCCTTTTTAAGTTTGTAAACATGCTTAGGAAAAACATCACACTCAAAATCGGGAGGTTGTTTCACATAAGCTTCTTCATTTATTATACCATTAAGAAATGCACTTTTTACATCCATTTGATAAAGCTTCAAGTTACTATGAGCAACAACTGAAAGTAAAATGCGAATGGCTTCTAATCTAGTTACTGGTGCAAAAGTTTCAATAAAGTCTATACCTTCTTGAACTACAAGTTTAGCTTTGTTTCTTACCACTTTACTTGCCTCATCTAGCTTGTTGCGAAAAACCCATGTTGTTCCTATAATAGATTTGTCTATGGGTACAGGAACTAGCTTCCAGATGTCATTTCTCTCAAATTGGCTTAGTTCTTCCTCCATGGCATTGATCCAGCCTTCGTCTAAGAGAGCTTCGTCCACTGTCTTTGGTTCCATTTGGGAAATCAATGCAGTTTAAGCTTGCTCCTTGAAGGTTGATCTTGTTCTTACATGATCACGCACACTTCCAAGAATTTGATCTTCTGGATGGTATGTCTTCATATGCCATTGTCGTCCAGTTAGTTCTTTTTGTTCTTCCTTTGGATCGTCCAATTGGATTCTAGACGCTGGTTGCTTGGTGTCGTCCAACTTCATATTTGTAAAAGATTTGTCCAACTTTGATAGTTCTTTATCAGGCTTACTATCATTAAACTTTGCATGAATGGCTTCTGTTAAGGTTCTAGGGTTGCAAACTCTATATGCCTTGGATGTTTTAGAATAGCCTAACAATATTCCATCATCACACTTAAAATCAAATTTTCCAAGATTGTCCTTAGTGTTTATAATGAAACATTGACATCCAAAAGGATGGAGATATGATATGTTGGGTTTTCGTCATTTCCACAATTCATAGGGTGTCTTTTTCAAAATAGGTCTAATACATACATACATACATACATACATACATATATATATATATATATATATATATATATATATATATATATATATATTCTATTTTTGTAAATAGCATGTCGTGTTTACAACTTCAGCCTAGAAGTGTTTAGGAGTAAAGTTATCATTAAGCATGGTTCTAGCCATTTCTTGTAATGACCTATTCTTTCTATTTACCACACCATTTTGTTGAGGTGTACGTGGTACAGAGAAGTTGTGGAGAATTCCATTCTCCTCACAAAACCCTTGAAAATTTTCGTTTTCGAACTCTCCTCCATGATCACTTCTGATTGAAGTTATGCAAACACCTTTTTCATTTTGAATTCTTTTGCAAAATATAGAGAAGAGTTTAAAAGACTCATCTTTGTGTTTTAGAAACATGACCCATGTCCATGTAGTATGTTCATCTACTACAACTATTCTATATTATTTTCCACCAAGAGAGGCAGTTCTAGTAGGTCCAAATAAATCAATATGTAGTAGTTCAAGTGGTTTAGCAGTGGAAACAACATTTTTTGAATCAAAAGAGCTTTTCACTTGTTTCCCTTTTTGACATGCATCATAGAGAACATTAGATTTGTATACAAGGTTTGGAAGACCCCTTACAAGGTTATGCTTATTTAGCTTTGAGATTAACTATAAGCTTGCATGTCCAAGTTTCTTGTGCCTGATCCATTGATTCTCGTTGATGGATACTAGACAAGATACATTTTGATTTGTTAGATCATTTAAGTTAATTTTATAAAGATTGCTTTGCCTCTTAGCTGAAAATAATATAGATCCATCTATATTTTTGACTATACATGCATCTTTGTTAAAGGAGACATTGTGTCTACTATCACATAATTGACTTATGCTCAGTAAGTTGTGTCTAAGTCTGTCAACATATAAAACATTTGTCAATAGAAGGAAAAAGGTTGCTTACCAATTTTACCTATTCCCGTTATCTTCCCTTTTTGATTTCCTCCAAAGGTGACCCATCCACCATTCTTTTGTTGGAGGCTTTGGAACATAGACTTTTCTCTTGTAATGTGTCGTGAGTAGCCACTGTTCAAGTACTGTGATTGGAGTTTCCTTTCTATTGTCAAGCAGATCTGCAACATGAATAATCCTGGACTTAGGTACCCAAATAGACTTGGGTCCTTTTTTGTTAGTTCTGAAGGCATTGGATGCCTTCGTGACTGGACGATGAGTGCATCGTGATGACTCATGACTATTCTTTCCACATAATTTGCAGAACATTGTATTTTCAGTTGTTCCAGAGGCTTCCTTCTTAACAAAGCCGAGTTCAGATTTATCATGTGGACTTCGTTTATAAGACAAGATTTTATTTAAATTTTCAATCCCATTAACAAACTTGGATAAGCTTTCCTTTAGGTGAGTTACTTCCTTGTGAAGTTCTGATACTTCATTAAGCCGTATCATTTCTGGAACACTCTTTACTTTCAATTTTTCGTTCTCTTTCAAAACATTTTCGTAGTTTTCTTTGAGTAGATTAAATTCTTTTGACATTTTTGAAAGTTTTCTTTTTAATTCTTTGTATCTTACTAAGAGAGTTGAAGAATTAGAAAGCAATTCATTATATGCTTCTTGAAGAGAAGATAGGTTATTAAAGTTTACCTCTTCGTCTTGCTCATTGTTTGAGCTTTCTGAACTTGTCTCAGCCAGGTCTCACCCCCTACTGTGGCCTATCTAAGCACCATTCAGGGATTGCCAAACTCTGATTTGCGGATAAGCTTAGTGGTTTGTCAGGATAAATGTATGTGGATAGTGGCTTACTGCGACACAAGGCCTCCATCACCTTGGCCTTCTACGAAGTCGCCCATCCACACATCCCCAAAGGCCCATCGTCAGCTGCCCCACGTCTTATCCAGCACTAGGCTGGAGGCCCATCTGAGTTCCAACTCTGGTTACAACTATGCATGAATGCATGTACTACACACCATCAACTACTCAACCACAATCAATAAACATACGATACATACACACACACACACACACACACACACACACACACACATATATATATATATGTGTGTGTGTGTGTGTGTGTATCAATACAACTAGTGGCAAAGAGGTCCATCGTCAACTACCTCTCATGACCACTCACACCATCAACCATTCAACCACAACCAATAAACATACAACATATATATGTATATCAATACAACTAGTGGCAAAAAGGTCCATCGTCAACTACCTCACACAGCCACTCAACATCCATCAACACCATACTGGCCCCAATCCGGCCTCAATCCAAATCAACAGGTAAGGCCTTATTTAAGCAGCCTACCTCGTGAGAAACAATATCATACACATCAAGTGGAGGTCTTATCTAAGCAACCTTCTGTTTCACAACTAAATCCAACAATCAACTACAATTACAAAATGAAAACCTTATTTGAAAACCATTTGTAAGATTAACAAACCTTGAAATTCATAAAATTTCACATTTTGGGATGAAAACTTTAAAAATATGAAATACTACATTCAGATTTGGAATAACAAATTATGTACTGTAGCAACAGATTATGTACTGTAGCAAAATGCATTAGATTTTTTTTTGAACAGTAGATAATCAATTGTCAGATGCCCATAATCGATTATTTCTAAACCAAATTCAGAATTTTTTTTTCTGAACAGTAGATAATCGATTATCAGATGCCCATAATATATTATTTTCGAAACCAAATCACAAAAACAGTTTTCTGAAACTCCAAATAATTGATTATGTGACTTCTATAATTGATTATCTTTGACGATTTAAAAAAAAAAGCGATTTTCTACAGGGAAATTCAAACTTTTCAACCAAATAACATAGATTTTCAAATCAATGGTGTTCCAACAACCTCAATCCACCTCAACCAAGATAATACAAATCAAATCATACAATCAATTCAACATTTCATCACAAAATCATCAATTTTTGATCCAAATCTCAAAATTTCTCCCCCAAAACCCATTTTCACCCAAATCCAACAAAATAGCAACATTCACAGAGATTCAACCGATTATAAGGCAAGAAATCAACATACCAACAGTTATTAACACAAAACAACCGATTTGTAAGCTTCCCTTACCTCTAAAAGTTCCTAAATATGAATTTAGGTTCCTTGAGAATCTGATGTTCTTGAGCCAAATCTTGCTAGGATCGTTCCTTTTCTTACCACAACTACTAAATCAAGCTCAAACCTCATTTATACTCCCACAAACTCAACAATTTCTAGAGAGAGATTGAGAGAGAATTGAAGAGAGAGAAAGTGTAGAGAGAGAAAGAGAATTGGGGAATGAGGGGATTCCTCCCTCCCCTTCCTTTATATAGCCGACCTCCCTGGAGCTCTCACACAGACTTTTGGCCAACTGAGGCTCAAACCTCACCAAGCCACTTTCTTTATCTCAAAACTAGTCTAACTTAACCGTTTTCTCTCAAAAACCCAACATCACACTCACAGCATACCCACATTGGCTCAAGTAAATATCTCAAGTTTCCTAAATTCAAATCCGAATTTCAAACCAACAACTCATAATCATCATCATATACAACATACCATACATAGCAACAATTCATTTATCTCTTTTAATCACCTAGATTATATATCAAATTTTCACTTTTTAGTTATTAAAACACTTAATCATGCATTAAGAAAAACACGGTGTTACACTTCTTGCATTCAAAGCAAATTGGTGGACTCTTCTCCTTGGCTCCTTGCTAAACTTTTTGGAAAAGTTTCTAGCTCTGGACCTTTTTTTTCTTTCTCCACATGGCTTGTATCTTTCTGGATATAAAATATATCTCATCCTCATCAGAGTCATCTTCTTCGGACGCTTCCTCAGAAGATTCTTCCACATTTAGGGCTTTGGACGATGATCCCTTTGTTGGACGCTTAGGGCAATGGACTTTCCTCTTTTTTGTCCTTCATCCTGCTTCAGCTCCAACTCATGAGCTTTGAGAGTTCCAAGTAGCTCTTCCATAGAGAGTGTTGGTAAGTCCTTGGACGCTTTCAAAGTTGTAACTTGTGGTCTCCACTGTCTAGGCAAACTTCTTAAAATTTTGTCAATATGGTCATAGTTATCATAAGTTTTGCCTAGGGATCTCAGGTTATTTACAATGGTTTGAAATATAGTGAACATAAGTTCAATAGTTTCATTTTCTTCCATAGTGAATAATTCATATTGTCTTACAAGTAAACTTAGTTTAGACCATTTTACTTGTGAGGTACCCTCGTAAGCAAGCGTGAGAGTATCCCACATTTTTTTAGCACCTCTCAAGCTGTGCACTTTTTCATATTCTGATTTAGATAATGCGCACATAATAGCATTTCGAGCTTTAGAGTTAAGTAGGTACCTTTGTTTGTGGGCTTCTGTCCACTGACCTTTAGGTAACTTAGTTCTGTTTTGGTCAAAGGGCAGATAGTCACTAGTTTCCACCACATCTCACATGTCGATGTGGCATGCGTCAAAGAATGCTATCATTCTTTGTTTCTAGTAGTCATAGTTTTGGCCTTTGAAGAGCGGTGGTCTGTTTACAGCTTGTCCTTCATTATCCATGTATGCTTAGAATCTTTTAACCCTTATGTAACGACCCAACTGTCGCTACTAAACAACCCTACTAAACATACACCACACACACCTTATCAGGTGAATAAAAGCATAGCATATCAGTATATAAGTTATACACATCGATTGAGGGATCCATCTATCCCTCCTGTCATCATCATACACCACTATATAACATATCATATATATAGCATATCATGCATACACAATTATGGGATAACACCAGGCCATATCAAAGATATCAAAATATACAACATTGGGGAAACGAGATACAAAACTCACTCCCTATAGCTGGTCAATCTATACAATCCCATCAAAAGAATAACTATACAAAACAACACTTCCAAAACAAAAGGGGTTGCCTCGTAAGCAACTCCACCATCATCTCTAATCAGTTGGGTCCACTGAAGCCTTGCCGTTTGCTCCCACGCCATAGGACGTGATGATCATCACAGGCACATCAGCACAAGCCACAACAACAGGACAACCAACAACAACAAAACACGGCAAGGGTAAGCTTACTACAACAATTGCATAACATATAATCATGGAGATCATCAATAATTCACAACATTCAGTCACGAGTATATGACACACCATCATACATCTAGAGCTCTTAACGTCTTCGTACAAAATTATTCATACAGAAGAGTTCTTAACTTAGGACTCCACATTTTATCATAATCACCACAATTATGTTAATGCATGATGACACGACTCTCGAGAGATTTACAACATATCAGGCGATCAGCCAGGTCTCACCCCCTACTGTGGCTTATCTAAGCACTATTCAGGGATTGCCAAACTCAGATCTACGGATAAGCTTAGTTGTTTGTCAAGATGAGTGTATGTGGGTGGTGGCTTACCGCGACACAAGGCTTGCATCGCCTTGGCCTCTTGCGGAGTCACCCATCCACTCATCCCCAAAGGCACATCGTTAGCTGCCCCACGTCTTATCCAGCACTAGGTTGGAGGCCTATTTGAGTACCAACTATAGTTACCATCCAACTTACGTGTCTACCCGCACCACGGCATGAGGTCCATCGTTAGCTACCTCAGCCGCCAACTATGCATGAATGCATGTACTACACACCATCAACTACTCGACCACAACCAATAAACATATGACATATATATGTATATCAATACAATTAGTGGCAAAGAGGTCCATCGTCAGCTACCTCACATTACCACTCAACATCCACCAACACCATATTGGCCCCAAACTGACCTCAATCATAATTAACAGGTAAGGTCCTATCTAAGCAGCCTACCTCGAGAGGAACATTATCATACATCATAAGCGAAGGTCCTATTTAAGCAACCTTCCACTTAACTACCGCTTTCCAACAATTATCACACAACCCCCTAACGATAATAAAGAAAACCAAGAATCCAGTTTAGAATTATAACAACATGTGGAGGTCCTATCTAAGCAACCTTCCACTTCAACAACATATCCAACAATCTAAAAGTGGTTGAAACAATCAACCTCACAAACCATTAACAACCTCACTCATGGCCATTCATTATATAATGACACAAACATCCTCAACAATCAAGTATACAATATGAATTGGCCTTTCTTGTGGAGTTTTAACATTTTTCCAAAGTTCTCAATTATCACGCCAAACATTAAACCAATAGCATTCCACCCCATCTTTATGTTTCTTAAAATTTCAACTTTAATGGTTTATGCATGGCACCACAAAATTGACACCAAGCATATAAAAAACAGGGGAGAATTAGGGATTTTGTTGCCCAGCGCCATTGGAGTGTCGCCCGGCGCCAATATCACAGAGAAGGTCTGCAATTTTTTTGCTCGGCGCCGCACTCTTGTCGCCTGGCGTCAACATCACAAAGAGCATTAGCAAAAATCGGAGAAAATGTCGCCCGGCATCACTTTTTGTCGCCTGGTGACAAAAATCTGTCGCTATAGGAAAAATTTTCGTCACTAAACAAAAATTCTGTCGCTAATTGATAGCATTTCAGACAACATTCTGTCAGCTGTCACCCGGCGACATAAACTGAAGCCCGACTCTGAATTGCGATTTTCTGCAGTTGTAGGGAAGACGACCCATGGTTGTTCTTGACAAAAATCAATCCATCCCAAGCATCACAAAACAATTCTAAACACTTTAAATACATTCTTAACCGATTACATACTGATTTCTCCCACCAATCATCCATAAATTTTGAAAACCCCTTTTCAAAACCCATTTTATCAAAATCATACCACAACTCATACACAATCAGATTTGGAACGAACCTAAGGTTAGATCCACACAAAATCATGCTCATACATCATAAATCTAACAAGTGTAAGCTTCCCTTACCTCTTGGAGCTTCTGAATCTGAGCTTGGGAAAGGGAAAAACGTGAGAAAACCCAACTCTTAAGCCAAACCTTCAGAGCAATCACCACTCCTCACCAAAAGGATAGAAGGGCTACGAGTTTTGCCTCTACGCAGTGGGTTTGAGAGAATTTTGAGAGAGTGGGAGAAGAGAGATGTGAGAGACGAGAGGATGAGAGAAAGAGGGGGATGGGAGAAATGAAAAGGGGAGGGGGTTTTATATTTTGAAACCCTCCCTGGGCCTTACAAGGCTTCAGGCCCACTAAAGCTCAGGGTCCGTCTATTCACTATCCAAAACTCACAACGGTTCTCACTTAATTGTTTTTCTCTCAACAACCCAAACCAATATCAACAACACTCTCAATTTAGCTTAAGCACATTTGTCTCAATTCCCTAAACTCAGATAGGAATTCCAAGTTAACAACATACAATTAACACCACACAACAACACTCAACAACAATTCTAATTTTTTTTAAACACCATAATCACATAATTTTCACTTTTAGTTATTAAATCACTAAATCATGCATTAAGAAAACAGGGTGTTACACCCTGAACTGTTAAATACTCAACCCCAAGAGGTCGAGCTCTAGTACCAATTGAAAGAGCAGAAATTGCATAAGAAGGGGGGTTGAATTGTGCATTTTTTTTTAAAAAAAAACTTTATAACTAAAACAAAGAAGTTCATAAAACAGTTTAAGCGAAAAGGATAAGAAAAGAACAAGAACACTGAAAGTTTATACTGGTTCACTCAAGCTTGAGCTACGTCCAGTCCCTTCACCTAGAAGGTATTCACTAACCAACCTTAGGTTACACATGTATTCTTCACTGCCTCTTCAGGCTTTTACAATACTTAACCACCCAAGTATTCTTTTTCACTAAGTCTCTCCAGGCTTACATAACATAAACAATTGTTTACAAAGAATTTCAACTCACAAAGTCAGGATATAAAAGTTTAAGTACAGAATATAAAGTCACTTTAGAAAGTTTTTCAATATCGTCCAGTAAGTGTAATAGAGCAATCGTTCTTTGTTCTTATCTCTTGAAGTATATACTCATCAGAGGATAAGTGTTGGATCGAGCGCTTACCACTAGGCCAAAAGCTATAACTGATAGTCAGGGCACAACTTTTTCTACTTAACCGTAGCAGCCCAAGCGCCACGAGTCGACTGTGACTTGACCCACCTAGGCCTCCACCACGAGACAATTGATGCCACACACCGGACAACAATCTCCCCCTCAGCAATTGCCTCGCTGGGAATTGAACTCGTGACCTTGGCTCTGATACCAATTGTTGGATCGAGTGCTTACCACTAGGCTAAAAGCTATAGCTGATAGTCAGGTTGCAACTTTTTCTACTTAACCGTAGCAGCCCAAGCGCCACGAGTCGATTGTGACTTGACCCACCTAGGCCTCTGCCACGAGACAATTGATGCTAGACACCGGACAACAATAAGAGCTGTTGAGAGGATTCAGCTTCAGTCTTCAAGAAATATGCTCGTATATCGAGCTTTTAGAGGAGACAGAGGAGTGCCTTTTGGTCTTGCACTAAAAAGAAAAGTATAGGACTGCGTTTAAGGGCTGCTATTTTGATCATTCTTTAACTGGCTTGGTAGCTTAATAGGTTGACTTCCTTTTTGTGCAATACTGTGCTTATACTAAAATGTATCTGTCTTTCATTTAATGCTCAAATATTTAAACGTTAGATTTCTTAAAACAGGTAAAACATTATTCACGAGACATGTGAAAGACGCATAGAATGGACGAGTTTTAAAATACTTAGACGTTTAGAAAAAGCTTACGCTTGGTCAAACCTTGTTTGTGAGTCTAAGCTTTAAACACTTAGTTGTTGGAAAAGAGACTATGAGGATTGTTGTGGTAGAGTTGATTATTGTGGTGATACATGCATTGGTATGCATATGTTGGCGGCTGAGGTAGCTGATGATGGACCTTATGTTGTGGTGCGAGTGGGCACATAAGTTGTATGGTTGATAGCATGATGTGTTGTGTTGTATTGTATGTAGATCCATTTCTTAATGATTTGGATTTCCATCTTATGTTGATGGTGTGAGAATAAGAATTGTATACATATATTATTATATTGGTTTTCTTTCGTAAGCTTACCCTTGCCTTGCTTTTTGTTTTGTGTTGTCATGGTTATTGTTGTTGCTGGTGTGGTTATGTGTGTTGCTATCTAGTTATTGATGTTATAGTTGTTGTTGTTGTGGTGGTGTTATTAGTGATGGTGATGGTAGTGTTGCCGTTGTTGTGGTTATTTGGTAGTTGTTGTTGTATTTGCTTAGTGTGTTAGTAGTGAGGGTAGTGTTGTTATTGTTACCTGATTGTTGTGGTTGTTGTTATTTTTGTGGCTGTTGCTGTTGTTATGGTTGATGGTGCTAGTGGTAGAGATGTTGTTAATAAATCATTGTAATGATTGTACGGTTGTTGTGGTTATTATTTTGTTTGACTATTGACATATGATTAAAAGATTTTTCTAGTACCTTTTGTTTATACTGTACGTTTTATTGTTTCAAGTAAGCTTACCCTTGAGTTGTTTGCACGTGTGGTTCGTGCCTGTGATGATCACGTCTTTGGTGTGGGAGTAGATTTTGAGCTTTAACAGGTTTAGCTTCTCTTAGTTGATGACGGTGCTTCGTTCTAGTCAGTGGCGAGATGGAATAAGTATGGAGGATCATCCTTTTGGTCTTGTTCTTAGAGGAATTGATATTCCAATTTGTTGTTTATTTCTTTTGACATGATGCATAGTGTGACTAGTGATAGGGAGAGTGTTATGTACTCTTTTTCTTGTTGATGTAAATATGTTACTAATAATGATATATGTATTTCTTTCAACTCCTTGATACATACATCAGTGTAGTTGCTTTGATTGGAATGAGTGGATTCCATAGAGGATGGTTATATATGTGAGCTGGAAATTTTTAGTCGGAAAGTTTTCTTTATGATTTTCTAGAAAGTGGATAAAGGCGAAAAACAAAGACATATTTTTGGTAATACTTAAATTAATATCTTTATTAAATTGAGCCTTTCAAAGAGAATAGTAATAACGTTGTCATGTAGCGACAATGAGTTGTTACACTTTCTCTTTATCAACACCACAACTTTGGGAGAATTCATGTCACATCATCTTTGTGGGTCCCAAAACGTTCAATCTTGTAGGAGATATTGAGAGACGCAAGGACATAGCTCTGAGTTCGATAGGGTTCTTCAATCTTTTCACTGGTATGTGATCAGGTTATGGCACTCATAGTTTGGTGAAATCCTTTATTCTTTCAGTTGCATTATTTGTCATCTTTCTCTTCCATAAACTTGATATCTACTAATACCTTCCTACCACAAGTAGAAAGTCTTCATGAGTCTTCATTTGGTATATGTGCGTCCTCGCACTTGTTCCTTTGTCTATCATCCAAGGATGATAGCGTCACTCTTACGACACACTTAGGTAGAGTAAATTTAAAGAATTTACTCCTAGATACCACGTTCCTTAGCGAAACAAGTTCTAGTTTTTCCTAAGGGATCCTCAATGTATTTAAGCGTTACTAAAAGCTCAAAGTCACAATGCGAAGAACTTCTTCAAAGGAGGCTTCAACATCCACTTCTTTTATTACATCGACTAGGTGGTGAAATCCATAAACCAAAGATTAAGGCTTAAGGTCTCATGTCACGAAGTCCGTATATCAATCTGAAAGGAAACTCTAGCCAACACAAAGAGGTTGGTGAAGCATTATAAATTCCAAGGATTATTAATCAAGGGCAAATCCCGGATAATGTCGAGGGTATCAACACATAAGGAACTAAACACAGAATGGTGGGAAACAGCTTAAAATCTATTCTTGACATCATATACGAGATGATATCAAAAGAAAGATTGGAAGTGAAAATGAAAAGAAATTCATTAAAAGGTCTCGAATTAAACTCAAAGGTGGAAATCAAAATGATCCCATTTGCCAAAGCATCAATTACGAAATCTCATCAAAATGATTTCTTAAGGAAGGAAATCAAAAGCTTTAGGGGACAATGCAATCAACATTTAGGTTCAAACCTTATTCAATTCACTCAGAGGGTTAAGATATCGAATAATCGAGTCTAAAAAGAACAAAACGACTCTTCAAGAAAGCAATGGGCATCCTCAAATATCGACAGGTTTTGAAAATCACAGAAATATAGTAATTGGTTTAATACCATTAAACTAAGAGGTTATCATTAACACATGATCATCATATCAATGTATTTGTTTCAAGAGGGAATAAGTCAAATTTAAACAAAAGGCAAGTATAAACAAGCCAAACGGCAAAAAGGATACATGATCTCAATTGTTACCTTCACCAATACGTCTGAACAAGGTACATACAATTGGTTTCAAGGAAGAGAATTACTAAAGATAGAATGAGTCTCAGAAATAGGTCTATGACTCATGAAATACACTCAATGAAACAAGGCAATTTCAAAGGATAAAACGAACATGACAGTTTATAAGAGCAAGTTAAACTAGAGGATCTTAAGGAAATAGTACTTTTACTTAGGAAAGGAATAGTCTAGTACAAGGCAAAAGAAACACCATTACAAAAGGAAAAGACTAAAAGGAATTGTAGTCCCTAAGCAAAAGACGGATAGGAGATTATCTTGTCACACAAGGAAAAATACAAAAGAAAGGACAATCTAACTTATAACACCAGTACAACTTAAGAGCTACTAGTCTTGATATTTTCCCGCTAGATAAGATTCTTGGATGAGAGACTTTAGTTCCTCTTGAGGTGAATCTTCGTCAGTCGCACTCAACTTCTCCATTCCTGTCACGTTGACTGTGGGCTTAGTCTTCAACCGGGTAGAACAATCCCTTGCCATGTGCCCAAGCTTTCCACACCTGAAGCAAACAGAACCCTTTTAAGGGCATTGGTTAGCATAGTGTGGCTTTCCACATTTGTAGCAGAGAACATCTCATCCTTTTGCCTTAGAAACAGTCTAGTTGCCCTTAGCCACTTGTGTGTTCTGTTCTTGCTACGATTGGGACTTACACCTCTATGGATCTTGTGGTCTACTATGGTGTCCCTCTTTAAAAAGGTCCTCAACTCCACTTTTTCCTATGGCTTCTACATCTGTCTCAGGTAGTATAATTTGTACACCATTGGCTTGAGTGGTCTTCTACAGCGAGTCATCACAATCTTTGGCGAGGTGTCCACTCTTCCTGCACTTGAAGCAAATCTTCTCCTTATAGAAACATTTTGAGGCCAAATGTAACTTCTAGCATTTGAAGCATCGGACTTCACGTGAGTGTCGTTGTGGGCAACTTTTCCTTTTTGAGGTACGGGGCCTCAATGAATATTGACTCTTTTCCACATTGGGTAGGGGAACATCGTTCGAGGAGGGTGTCTGTCAAGAAGGAATCACAGTCGTCTGATTGCTAGAAGCTGCATGACGAGCCATGATTGCAATTAATCCTTGCAAAACTTGTGCTACACTTGATAGTATTCCCTTCTCACATGGAGCATCACTTCCAACCATGAGTCCCTATCAGTCACAAGATATTCAAACTCATGAAAGAAGCGAGTAACAACACAAACAGTTGAGCAAGGGTGACTTCCTTACGGAAATAACTATACAAAACTCAACAGAAACAACCAATAGCAATTTCTTTACGAAAATGGTTACACAAAAAGTCATTCAACTTAGCAAACAATTAGTCATCCTCTTGTGAAAATGACTCCAAAGAACACAATCAAGCAATAACATAGCAAAGACACGACGGACCTATTCCCTATAGGTTTGTTCCCAATTGACATAACTAGCTCTAATACCATAACTGTAACGACCTAACTTTGTCATAGGAAAACTCAATTTCAAATCAAAAGATTCAATTAAATGATTTTATTTACAAAAACTTTTTTTTCAATTATTCTTAAAAAGAGTGATAATTTTTTTTTAAAAAACTTTTCTAATATTAAAGCCTACACAGGATAGAAACCCAATCTACACCAATGAACACAAAATAGAGAGGTTTCAAAATCATGAAAATATCAATACTACATGCATGTAAGAGACTAATGCTAAAAAAAAAGGTGAAGTGTGTGCCATACAGGTGTCCAACCTATGAATGCAGCTTGAGAAGGGGAGGGGGTTCATATATAAAAACACTCTTTAACCTAAGCTGGTCATAACAACTATCTCACCCAATAAAATAAGGATAACTTAAATATAGATCTCCTCTCCAAAACCTAAAACTTTAGCCACATGGTTAGTGGTATAGCTCGAGTTGCCTCTACCACTTCCATGTACGTAAGCCTTACGCCTCTAGGAGCTTCCGGTGGTACCAAGTAGAAAAAGCTATAGGGTTGTCGAAAGGATTGGCCAGTAACCCCTCTAAGCTCTGCAAGTGTGTCAAGATTAGACATGTACACAGAGATAATACTTCCTTCTTGTTGTTTGTTGACCGTTGTAAGATCTAGAAAACGTCGTCCTTTAGTGCAGATATGCACTCCCAAGAGACGGAAGAGTATTAGAGGTCTAGGAAGATCATTGTCCATCTGCTCTCGTGACAACAAATCATCGCAATCATCACAGTCACACACACAAAAAACACACAAGCAAGGATAAGCTCTACCCAAAAGAGTAGACATAGCAAAACAAGCATATAACACATTAAGCATGAAGGCAATTAAATACTTAATCAAAACATGTAGGTATAACACAAAGTTTCAATCTCATTTATCATTCCAAATCAAATTTTAACCAAGCAATGCAAACCATGATCCTAGACTCTTCATGGAAATCTAAAAACTTGAGCGACCAGCCCTGATATTCTTTAATCATGGTGTAATGAATAAAGATACCCTAATAAGGGTTTTTAGGGCAGTATGTGCCTAAACCAGTTGAGGAATACCGGTCATTGATCATGGGAACCAGTGTACTTTGTTAGGATTTTCGTATAGGGGAATTGCCACCACCACGACCCAGGGTTTGCAAAGCCCCAGTCTCCTATGGAATCGCGCCATCCCTAGTCCTCAAGCTTTCACACCCGACTAGCACCACGATCCCGCGAATACCGACACCTTCAGTACCACATGCTCATACACCAATGCATGTATGTGTAACAATTAATTTATCATATACAGACATTATTGGCAATATGTATTGATAACCACTTATTGTTCACACCCGAATAGGCTTTTTGTCACTTATCGTTCACACCCAGATAAGCATTTTAGTATTGGTCACTTATCGTTCACACCCGAATAAGTACTTTATTATTAATTTTATAAAATAGTCGTCGTGCCATTAAGTTTAAGTCACCAATATTTACCAAGCCACGCCTTTAACACTTTTTACTAAGAAACTCATTCAATTTAACACTTACCAAGCCTTATATAGTTGACATAAATTCCATATTAAAAATAACAAAATATGAGAGTTAGTTGAGAAAATATATTCAAGTTAAGGCTTATTATGTCTTAGGTTTTTTGTAAAACATCATTTTTTGTAAGTCTTACTATTTTTTTTTATTAAATTACCAAAATATATTTTTAAATTATGTAAAACGATAAATATTACATTTTATTAAATCTCATGTTTAACTTTCATTTTAAAGGATCCACCAGTTAATTTTTATTACAAAAGATAGAGTTTTATGAGGTTATACATAAATTATAAAGAAAAGCTTATTTTCAAAAACAGTTTCTAGCAGCTTTTAGATTTCAACCTCTGTTTTGAACATTGTTTTGGAATAATGAACGATTTTTCCTTAACATGATCTATACATGGTTGGAAATGAAATTTTGTCTATTTTCTCAAACAGTATAGATCACCTCAAGAAAAATCTACAAAAAAAGATACAAAAATAACAAGACAGCAAGGTCTGAGTGACCTGTTGGAGGATTAGTAGGTATGTTTTGCCATTTTTCACATACAAGGAAAACTTTTTAGAGACCGAATCTTTTATTTTCTGAAATTGCACTTAAATTTTTTTTCAAAAAGTCTAGGAACATCAAAAACCAAGGCCCACACGATTTTATATGATTTTTACAAGTTCATAGTTCTCAAAACTTCTTCTAGTTAGAAAACAGGTACAACCTTTCAGTTTCCAAAAATCGTTAAAACTAGAAAACCAAACCAAACATAGGCAAACCATATGTGGTTGGAAAGAATTTTGAGTCTAATTTTTGGTAGTTCAAAGAGTTTCTTCCAATACACAATTGATTTTTCCAAAATCACGTTTTATTACCCACTGTTGGGTCAGCATTTTCAGTGAGTATGTACAACTTCCAAAAGGCTTAACTTTTTTATTTGTTAACCTTTTAATGCGTTTCTTGAGTTCATTTTGGATGAAATTTTGTCTAGTTTACAACCAAATGATAAGCACTGAAAAATATTAACCACAACTCTAAGTATCATAAAAACAGTGCACCATGCTCAGACAGGAAATGTCATATACTTGTATGAAAATGTGATCTTTTATCAAGTTTACCACTTTTAAAAATATTAACAGCATTTTTAACAACAAACCACATCCAATAATGTCAACCACAGTCCAAGACACATAGGAAAAGGATTAGCTTTCCTTACCACCAAAAACAGCCAAGGTTACAAACAAGTAGAAACTTGAGTTTTGAGTCCACTCCTTCCACAAAGCTTTGATCTTTGCACCATCCATCACCATGAATAGTCAATATATGAGATGAACATAAGAAAAGGACAAGGTTTAGAACCATAGAAACATAGAGGAGGGTCTAGACCACTTAGGTTTTGATAGAAAAGAAAGGATGAAGGAAGAAGATGAAAAGGATGGAACTTACCTAGAATCAACTTCTTGGACACTCTAGTCTCTACCTCCTCCTTCCTACTGTAGATTATTGGTAGTTGAACAAGATTACCATCAAGAACAAGTATCCGTTGCCAAGGATTGATGATCTGATCGATTAGTTAAGAGGAGCAACCATGTTTTCAAAGATAGACTTGAGGTCAGGATACCATCAGATATGGGTAAAGGACGAAGATATACCGAAGACCGCTTTCAGGACTCGATCTGGGCATTATGAGTATGTGGTGATGCCGTTTGGAGTGACTAATGCCCCTGCCATATTTATGGATTATATGAACAATATCTTCCGTCCCTTCTTGAACAAGTTTGTTGTTGTGTTTATCGATGACATTCTAGTCTATTCCCGTTCGTATAGAGAGCATGAAGCACTTGAGGACAGTGTTGGGAGTTTTGAAAGAGAAGTAGCTTTATGCTAAACTGTCCAAGTGTGAGTTATGGCTGGATGAAGTGAGATTCTTAGGACATGTGATCTTAGCCAGTGGGATTGTAATAGACCCTGAGAAAGTAGAGATTGTGTTACAATGGGAGCGTCCGAAAACTGCTACAGAGATTAGGAGCTTTGTTGGGTTAGCTGGTTATTATCAGAGGTTTACAGAGGGTTTTTCAAAGATAGTTATGCTGTTGACCCAACTTACCCGTAAAGATCAACCTTTTGCTTGGACCGAAGACTGTGAGGAGAGTTTCCAAGAGCTGAAATGGAGGTTGACTACTTCTCCTATCCTAGTGTTACCTGATCCCAGTGAGCCTTTCGAGGTTTACTACGACGCTTCTCATCAAGGATTAGGGTGTGTGTTGATGCAGCACAAGAAAGTTGTGGCTTATGTGTCAAGGCAGTTGAAGAATCATGAAAGGAATTATCCTACCCATGATTTGGAGTTGGCCGCAGTCGTGTTTGCCTTGAAGATATAGAGGCATTACCTTTATGGAGAAAAGTTTGATGTGTTCAGTGATCACAAAAGTTTGAAGTATTTGTTTGATCAGAAGGAGCTGAACATGAGGCAAAAGTGATGGATGGAGTTTTTGAAAGATTATGATTTTCAGTTGATGTACCATCTTGGTAAGGCGAATGTTGTGGTTGATGCTTTGAGTCGGAAGATTGTGCATATGTCAGCTTTAATGGTGAAGGAGTTGGAGCTAGTGGAGAAGTTTAGAGATCTGAACTTATATGTGGAGACCTTGCCTGATCGTATTCGTTGTGGTATGATCGTGGTGGCTAGTGATTTCTTAGGGATGGTCAAGCAGAAACAATTAGTGGATCCTATTCTTTGTAGGACTAAGGAATTGTTGGGCACGAATAAGGCAATAGATTTTAGCCCGAGTGCAGATGGTATTTTGAGATTCAAAGGTAGAGTATCTGTGCCACAAGATCTTGAGTTGAAAAAGCTTATCTTGGAAGAAGGTCACAAAAGTAAGTTGAGTTTGCATCGCAGTACTACCAAAATGTATCAGGATTTGAAGAAGATGTTTTGGTGGTCGGGTATGAAAAGAGATGTGGTAGCGTATGTTGCAGCTTGTCTGACTTGTTAGAAGGCCAAGATAGAACACTAGAGATCCGGTGAGATATTGCAGACCATAGAGATACCTGAGTGGAAGTGGGATAGCATCACTATGGATTTTGTTGTGAGTTTACCTAGAACAGTAAGAGGAGTTGATGCCATTTGGGTCATTATTGATAAGTTGACGAAGTGTGCTTACTTCTTACCAATTAACATTAAGTATTCCTTGGAGAGATTGACTCAGATATATATTAAGGAGATTGTACGTTTGCATGGAGTACCTTCCAGTATTATTTCTGATAGAGATTCGAGGTTTACTTCAAGGTTCTGGCCTAGTTTACATCAGGTGTTGGGTACAAGGTTGAGGCTCAATTTTGCTTCTCACCCACAGACAGATGGCCAGTCTGAGAGGACGATTTAATCCTTGGAAGATCTTTTGCGAGCATGTGTGCTAGATCATCTTGGGAGTTGGGATAAAATTTTTTCTCTGGTGGAATTCACCTATAATAATAGTTTTCATGCAAGCATTGGAATGGCACCATTTGAAGCTTTGTATGGACGGAGATGCAGAACACCATTGTGTTGGTATCAAGGTGGAGAAAGCATGCTGGTGGGGCCAGAATTGATACAATAGATGACGGAGAAGGTGAAAAAGATTCAGGAGAACATGAGAATTGCTTAGAGTCGTCAGAAGTCATATGCTGATAAGTGTAAAAGGCCTCTTGAATTTGAGGAGGGCGACCATGTTTTCTTAAGGGTCACCCCAGTGATTGGAGTTGGTAGGGCAATTAAGTCTAAGAAACTTACTCCTAAGTTTCTTGGTCCTTACTAGATCCTTCGTAGAGTTGGACTTGTTGCTTACTAGATAGCTTTACCTCCTTTCTTGTCTAATATTCATGATGTCTTCCATGTGTCTCAATTGAGGAAGTATGTCTACGATCTTATGCACGTGATAGAGCCTGATACGGTGCAAGTTCGAGAGGATTTAATGTATGCGACGCTACCTGTGAGGATTATAGATCGAAGGGTGAAACAGCTTAGAGGCAAGGATATTCAATTGGTCAAAGTGGTGTGGAATGGTGTGACTGGAGAGTCCACGTGGGAGTTGGAAGAGAAGATGAAGGAACAGTACCCGAATCTTTTCTTAGGTAAGAGAATTTTCAAAGTCGAAAATTTTTCTTGTTGGGGAAGATTGTAATGCTGTGGTTTTTTTTTTTATGTATGATTTAGTGGTTTAATAATAAAAAAGTGGAAATTTGATATGTAATCTAGGTGATTAAAAGAAATAAATGAATTGTTGTTATGTATGGTATGTTGTATGTGATAATGGTTGAGTTGTTGGTTTGAAATTATAGTTTGAATTTAGGAAGTTTGAGATATGTGCTTCAGCCAATTTGGATATGTTGTGAGAGTGATTTTGGGCTTTTGAGGATAAACCAGTTTTGAGATAAAGGAAGTGGCTTGGTGAGGTTTGGGCCTTAGTTGGCCAAAAGTCCGTGTGAGAACTTCGAGGAGGTCGAATATATAAAGGGAAGGGGAGGGATTTCCCCTCATTCTCTCATTTTCTTTCTCTCTCTTCACTTTCTCTTTCAATCTCTCTCTAAAAATTTGAGGTTACTAAGGGTGTTAAGAGGATTCTCAAGCCCAGTCCAATATTGTTGCGAGAGGAAGATCAATTTGTGGAAGGTTTTGGCTCAAGACACAAGTTTCTTAAAGAATCAAAATTCAATTCAGAGACTTTTAGAGGTAAGGGAAGCTTACAAATCGGTTGTTTTGTGTTAATAATTGTTGGTATGCTGATTTCTTGCCTTATAATCGGTTAAATCTCTGTGGATGTTGCCATTTTTGTTGGTTTTGGTTGAAAATGGGTTTTGGGGGAAATTTTGAGATTTGAATGAGAAATTGATGATTTTGTGATGAAATGTTGAATTTGTTGTGTAGTTTGATGTGTATGAACTTGGTTGAGGTGGATTGATGTTGTTGGAACACCATTGATTTGAAAATTTGTGTTATTTGGTTGAAAAGCTTGAGTTTTTCCATAGAAAATCGCGTTTTTTTGAAAAATCGTCGCAGATAATCGATTATGGGGATCACACAATCGATTATCTAGAGTTCCAGAAGCTGTTTTCATGATTTTATTTCGGGAATAATCGATTATGGACTTTGATAATCGATTATCTAGGTTTCAAAAAAATTTCTTCTGGTTTTGGTTTGTAAATAATCGATTATCCCTGCTGAAAAATGAAATTTGATGCATTTTTACTATAGTACATAATCTGTTATTTCAAAACTGAATGTACCATTTAAGATTTCACAATTTTCATTTCAAAATGTGAAGTATTTTGTATATACACATATAAAAAAAGTATTATACATTTTCAAAAGCTCTATTTGAGAATGATGGAGAGTTGTCCAATTGGGATACGACTTTCTTTAAATTAAAGAAGCGAATTGTTCCAAAGGTTTTTTCTTTTTTGTAAATCTCCAGATTTACCTATCTTCCAAATGGTTTTCAAAGAGGGTCTTGGTTTTAAATTATGAATTGGTGGTTGGATATGTCATTGAGGTGGAAGGTTGCTTAGATAGGACCTCTGCTTGTTATGTATGATATTGTTCCTCACGAGGTGGGTTACTTAGATAGGGCCTTACCTATTGATTATGATTGAGGCCGGTATGGGGTCGGTGTGGTGTTGATGGATGTTGAGTGGCCGTGTGAGGTAGCTGACGATGTACCTCTTTGCCACTAGTTGTACATATATATATATATATATATATATATATATATATATATATTGTATGCTTATTGGTTGTGGTTGAGTGGTTGAGGTGTATAGTACATGCATTCATGCATAGTTGGTGGCTGAGGTAGCTGATGATGGACCTTATGCCGTGGTGCGAGTAGGCACGTAAGTTGGATGGTGACTAGAGTTGGTACTCAGATAGGCCTCCAACCTAGTGCTAGATAAGACGTGGGGCAACTGACGATGGGCCTTTGGGGATGAGTGGATGGGCGACTCCACAGGAGGCCAAGGCGATGTAGGCCTTGTGTTGCGATAAGCCACCACCCACATACACTCATCTTGGCAAACCACTAAGCTTATCCATAGATTAGAGTTTGGCAATCCTTGAATGGTGCTTAGATAGGCCACAATAGAGGGTGAGATCTGGCTAATCGTCGATATGTTGTAAATCTCTCGAGAGTCGTGTCATCATGCATTGACATAGTTGTGACGGATTAGTTGTGATATGGAGTTCTGGATTGAGAACTCTTTGCCATGTAAATGAATGCTTTATATATGTACTTCTGTATGTAGATGTTAAGAACTCTGCATATATGATGGTGTGCCATATACTTGTGATTGAATATTGTGAATTGTTGATGATTTCCATAATCATATGCTATGCTATTGTTGTAGTAAGCTTACCCTTGCCATGTTTTGTTGTTGTTGGTTGTCCTGTTGTTGCTGTTGCGCTAATGTGCCTGTGATGATCATGTCCTATGGTGTGGGAGCAGACGACGAGGCTTCAGTGGACTCGGCTGCCCAAAGATGATGGTGGAGTTGCATGCGAGAAAACTCTTTTTATTTTGGAAGTGTTGATTTGTATAGTTATTCTTTTGATGGGATTGTATAGATTGACCAGCTATAGGGAGTGAGTTTTGTATCCCACTTCCACGATGATGTATATTTTGATATCTTTGACATGGGTTGGTGTTATCCAATAGTTGTGTATGCATGATGATGATAGGAGAGATAGATGGATCTCTCAATTGATATGTATGACTTATATACAGATATGTTATGCTTTTATTCACCTGATAAGGAGTATGTGGTGTATGTTTAGTAGGGTTATTTAGTAGCGACAGTTGGGTCGTTACAATGTACGTGTGTATGGATGGATGGATGGATGGAGATGGATATATGTATGCATGTATGTACATTTGTATGGATCCATGCATGCATGAATGTATGCATGTATCAATGTATGCATGCATGCATGTGCATGTATGCATGTATGTATTCATGCATGCAGACAGATGGATTTATGCATGTATGAATGGATGTTCGTATATATGGATGAATGGATGGAGATGGATGTATGTATGCATGTATGAATGGATGGATGGATGCATGTATGAATGGATGTACGTATGTATGGATGGATGGATAGATGAAGATGGATGTATGTATGGATGGAAGGATGTAAGCATGTATGAATGGATGGATGGATGGATGCATGTATACAAAAATATAGATTTGTATGGATGTATGGATACATGTATGAATGTATGCATAAATGCATGCATGCATGTACATATATGCATGTATGATTGCATGCATACAGATAGATGGATGTATGCATGTATGGTTGGATGTACGTATGTATGCATGGATGGATAGATGAAGGTTGATGTATGTATGCATGTATGGATGGATGGATGTAAGCATGTATGAATGGATGGATGGATGGATGGATGCATGGATGCATGTATGAATGGATGTATACATGTGCGCATATATGTAGATTTGTATAGATGCATGCATGCATGTATGAATGTATGCATAAATGCAGGCAAGCATGTACATATATGCATATATGTATGCATGCATGTAGATAGATGGATGTATGCATGTATCAATGGATGTATGTATGTGTGGATGGATGGATGGAGATGGATGTATGAATGCATGTATGGATGTTTGCATGTATGAATGGACGGATGGATGGAGGAATGTATGAATGGATGTATGCATGTATGGATGGATGTATACATGCATGTATGGATGTTTGCATGTATGAATGGATGGATGGATGGATGAATGTATGGATGTATGTATGAATGCATGTATGTATGTATGTAAGCATAAATGTAGATTGATGGATCGTTGTACGCATGGATGAATGGATGTACGTATGCATGCATATTTATACGGATATATTGACATGTATGTATGGATGTGTATAGGCATGCATGTAGATAGATGGATGTATGCATGTATGAATGTACGTATGTATGGATGGATGGATGGAGATGGATGTATGCATGCATGTATTGATGGATAGATGGATGGATGGATGCATGTATGAATGGATGTATGCATGTATGTCGATTCTTATGGATGCATGCATGCATGCATGAATGTATGCATAAATGCATGCATGCATGTACATATGTGCATGCATCTATGCATGCATGCAGATAGATGGATGTGTGCATGTATGAATGGATGTAAGTATGTATGGATGGATGGATGCAGATGGATGTATGTATGCATGTATGAATGGATGGATGGATGGATGCATGTATGAATGGATGTACATACATATGGATCGATGGATAGATGAAGATGAATGTATGTATGCATGTATGGATGGAAGGATGTAAGCATGTATGAATGGATGGATGGATGCATGTATGAATGGATGGATGGATGGATGTAGATTTGTATGGATGCATGCACGCATGTATGAATGTATGCATAAATGCATGCATGCATGTACATCTATACATGTATGTATGCATGCATGCAGATAGATGAATGTATGCATGTATGAATGGATGTACATATGTATGGATGGAGATGGATGTATGTACGCATGTGTGTGAATGGATGGATGGATGGATGGATGGATGCACATATGAATGGATGTATGCATATATGCAGATTTGTATGGATGCATGCATGCATGTATGAATGTATGCATAAATGCATGCAAGCATGTACATATACGCATGGATGTATGCATGCATGCAGATAGATGGAAGTATGCATGTATGAATGGATGTACGTATGTATGGATGGAAGGATGGAGATGGTTGTATGTATGCATGTATGACTGGATAGATGCATGTATGAATGGATGAATGCATGTATGCATGTATGTAGATTTGTATGCATGCATGTATGAATGTATGCATAAATGCATGCATGCATGTACATATATACTTGAATGTATGCACAAATGCAGATAGATGGATGTATGCATGTATGAATAGATGTGCGTATATGTGGATGGATTGATGGAGATAGAAGTATGTATGCATGTATGAATGGATGGATGGATGGATGCATGTATGAATGGATGTATGCATGTATACATGTATGTAGATTTGTGTGAATGCATGCATGAATGTATGCACAAATGCATGCATGCATTTACATATATGCATGCATGCATATAGATGGATGTATGCATGTATGAATGGAGGTGCGTATGTATGGATGGATGGATGTAGATGGATGTATGTATGCATGTATGAGTGTATGGATGGATGGATGCATGTATGAGTGGATGTATGCATGTATGTTGATTTGTATGGATGCATGCATGCATGTATGCATGTATGAATGTATGCATAAATGTAGGCATGCATGTACATATATGCATGTATGTATGCATCCATACAAATCTACATACATGTATACATCCATTCATACATGCATACATGCATGCATGCATCCATGCAAATCAACATACATGCATACATCCACTCATGCATGCATCCATCCATCTATATGCATGCATGCATACATACATGCATATATGTAAATGCATGCATGTATGTATGAATATATGCATAAAGGTAGGCATGCATGTACACATATGCATGTGTGTATGCATGCATGTCGATAGATAGATGTATGCATGTATGAATGGGTGTACATATGTATGGATGGATGGAGATGGATGTATGTATGCATGCATGAACGGATGGATGGATGGATGGATGCATGTATGAGTTGATGGATGGATGCATGGATAAATGCTTGTATGGATGGATGTATGCATGTATGAATGCATGCATACAGATAGATGGATGTATGAATGGATGTACGTATGTATGGATGGATGGATGGGGATGAATGTATGTATGCAAGTATGAGTGGATGGATAGATGGATGGATGGAAGCATGTATGAATGGATGTATGCATGTATGTAGATTGGTATTTATGCATGCATGCATGTATGAATGTATGCATAAATGCATGCATGCATGTACATATATGCATGCATGCAGATAGATGCATGTATACATGTATGAATGGATGTACGTATGCATGGATGGATGGATGGAGATGGTTGTATGTATGCATGTATGAGTGGATGGATGGATGGATGCATGTGTGAATGGATGTATGCATGTATAGAGGAATGCATGTCCATATATACTTGTATGTATGTATGTATATGGATAAATAGATGTATGCACGTATAAATGGATGTGCGTATGTATGGATGGATGGATGGAGTTGGATGTATATATGCATGTATGAATGAATGGATGGATCAATGCATGTACAAATGGATGTATGCATGTATGCATGTATGCACGTATGTAGATTTGTATGGATGCATGCATGCATGTACATATATCCATGTTTGTATGCATGCATGCAGACGGATGGATGTATGCATGTATGAATGGATGTACGTATATATGGATGGATGGATGGAGATGGATGTATGTATGCATCTATGAATGGATGGCTGGATGGATGCTTGTATGAATGGATGTATGCATGTATGCATGTATGTGGATTTGTATGGATGCATGCATGCATGCATGAATGTATGCATAAATGCATGCATGCATGTGCATTTATGCATTTATGTATGGATGCATGTAGATAGATGGATGTATGCATGTATGAATGGATGTACGTATGTATGGATGGATGGATGCAGATGGATGTATGTATTCGCGTATGAATGGATGGATGGATGCATGTATGAATGGATGTATGGATGTATGCACGTATATCGATTTGTATGGATGCATGCATGCATGTACGAATATATGCATAAATGCAGGTATGTATGTACATATATGAATGTATGTATAAATGCATGTGGATAGATGAATGTATGCATGTATGAATGGATGTACGTATGTGTGGATAGATGGATGGAGATCGATGCATGTATGCATGGATGTATGTAAGCATGTTTGAATGGATGGATGGATGCATGTATAAATGGATGTGTGCATGTAAGTAGATTTGTATGGATGTATGCATGCATGCATGAATGTATGCATAACTACATGCATGCATGTACATATATGCATGTATGTGTGGAGGCATGCAGATGGATGGATGTATGCATGTATGAATAGCTGTGCGTATGTATGGATAGATAGATGCATATGGATTTATGTATGCATGTATGAATGGATGGATGGATGCATGTATGAATAGATGTATGCATGTATGCATGTATGTAGATTTGTATGGATGCATGCTTACATGTATAAATGTAGACATAAATGCATGCATGCATGTACATATATACATGTATGTATGCATGTATGTATGCATGCATGTAGATAGATGGATGTATGCATGTATGAATAGATGTACGTATGTATGGATAGATGGATGCAGATGGATGTATGTATGCATGTTTGAATGGATGGATGGATGCATTTATGAATCGATGTAGGCATGTTTGCATGTATGTACATTTGTATGGATGCATGCTTGCATGTATGAATGTAGACATAAATGCAGGCATGCATGCATATATATGCATGTATGTATGCATGCATGTGGATGGATGGATGTATGCATATATGAATGGATGTACGTATATATGGATGGATGTATGTGTGCATGTATGAATGGATGGATGGATGGATGCATGTATGAATGGATGTATGCATGTATGAATGTATGTAGATTTGCATGGATGCATGCATGCGTTTATGAATGTATGCATAAATGCATGCATTCATGTTTGTATGCATGCAAGCAGATAGATGGATGTATGCATGCAAGCATATAGATGGATATATGCATGTGTGAATGGATGTACGTATGTATGGTTGGATGGATGGCGATGGATGTATGTATGCATGTATGAATGGATGGATGGATTCATGCATGTTTGAATGGATGTATGCATGTATGCATGTATGTAGATCTGTATGGATGCATCCATGTATGTACGAATGTATGCAAAAACGCAGGTATGTATGTACATATATGAATATATGTATCCATGCATGTGAATAGATGGATGTGTGCATGTGTTAATGGATGTACGTATGTATGGATGTATGGATGGAGATGTATGTATGTATGCATGTATGGATGTTTGCATGGATGGATGGATGTTTGTATGCATGCATGCAGATAGATGGATGTATCCATGTATGATTGGATGTGTGTATGTATGGATGGATGGATGGAGATGAATGTATATATGCAGGTACGAATGGATGGATGGATGGATGGATGCCTGTATGTAGATTTGTATGGATGCATGCATGCATGTATGGATGTATGCATAAATGTATGCATCATGTACATATATCAATGTATGTATGCATCCATGCAGATAGATGGATGTATGCATGTATGAATGGATGTACATATGTATGGATGGATGGATGGAGATGGATGTATGTATGCATGTATGAATGGATGCATGGATGGATGGATGGATGCATCTATGAATGGATTTACATATGTGTGGATGCATGGATGGATGAATGGATGGATGCATGTATGAATAGGTGTTTGTGTACATGTAGATTTGTATAGATGCATGCATGCATGTATGATTGTATGCATAAATGAGTGCATGCATGTATATATATCAATGTATGTATGCATGCATGCAGATCGATGCATGTATGCATGTGTGAATGGATGTACGTATGTGTGGATAGATGGATGGAGATGGATGTATGTATGCATGTATGAATGGATGAATGGATGGATACATGTATGAATGTATTTATGCATGAATGCATGGATGTATGTATGCATGCATGCAAATAGATGGATGTATGCATGTATGAATGGATGTATGTATGGATGGATGGATGGATGGAGAGAGATGTATATATGCATGTATGAGTAGATGGATGGATGAATGGATTGATGGATGCATGTATGAATGGATGTAGACATGTATGTAGATTTGTATGGATGCATGCATGGATGTATGAGTGTATCTATAAATGCATGCATGCATATACATATTTCAATGTATGTATGCATGCATGCAGATAGATGAATGTATGCATGTAGGAATGGATGTACGTATGTATGGATGGATGGATGAAAGTGGATGTATGTATGCGTCAATGAATGAATGGATGGATGGATGGATGCATGTATGAATGGATGTATGCATGTGTGTAGATTTGTATGGATGCATGTATGCATGTATGAATGAATGCATAAATGCTTGCATGCATGCAGTTAGATGAATGTATGCATGTATGAATGGATATAGGTATGTATGGATGGATGGATAGCGATGGCTGTATGTATGCATGTATGAATGGATGGATGGATGGATGTATGCATGCGTGTGTGAATGGATGTATACTTGTATGCATGCATGCAAATAGATGGATGTATGCATGTATGAATGGATGTACGTATGTATGGATGGATGGATGGAGATGGATGTATCTATGCATGTATGAATGAATGGATGGATGAATGCATGTATTAATGGGTGTATGCATGTATGTAGATTTGTATGGATGCATGCATGCATGTTTGAAAGAATGGATAAACGTATGTATGCATGTAAATATATCAATCTATGTATGCATGCATGCAAATAGGAAGATCTATGCATGTATGAATGGATGTATGTATGGATGGATGGATGGATGGAGATGCATGTTTGTATGCATGTATGAATAGATGGATGGATAGATGCATGGATGAATGTATACATGGATGCATGCATGTATGGATGTATGTATGCATGCATGCACATAGATGGATGTATCCATGTATGAATGGATGCACATATGTATGGATGGATGGGTGGAGATCGATGTATGTATGCATGTATGAATAGATGGATGGATGGATGGATGCATGTATGAATGGATGCATGTATGCATGGATGTATGTATGTATGCATGTATGAATGAATGTACGTGTGTGTGGATGGATAGATGGAGATGGATGTGTGTATGCATGTATGATTGAATGGATGGATGAATGGATGGATGGATGCATGTATTGATTGGTGTATGCATGTATGTAGATTTGTGTGGATGCATGCATGCATGTATGAAAGTGTGCATAAATGAATGCATACATGTACATATATCAATCTATGTATGCATGCATGCAAATAAAAAGATGTATGCATGTATGAATGGATGTACGTATGTATGTATGGATGGATGGAGATGCATGTTTGTATGCATGTATGATTGAATGGATGGATAGATGCATGCATGCATGAATGTATACATGGATGCATGCATGTATGGATGTATGTATGCATGCATGCACATAGATGGATGTATCCATGTATGAATGGAAGCACGCATGTATGGATGGGTGTATGTATGCATGTATGAATGGATGGATGGATGGATGGATGGATGCATGTGTGAATGGATGTATGCATGGACGCATGTACGCATGGATGTATGTGTGCATGCATGCAGATAGATGGATGTATGCATGTTTGAATACGTGTACGTATGTACGGATGGATGGATGGAGATGGATGTATGTATGCATGTATGAATGAATGGATGGATGAATGGATGCATGGATGTATGTATGAATGGATGTATGCATGTATGTAGATTTGTATGGATGCATGCGTGCATGTATGAATGAATGCATAATGCATGCATGCATGTACATATATCAATCTATGTATGCATGCATGTAAATAGAAAGATGTATGCATGTATGAATGGATGTACATATGTATGGATGGATGGACAGAGATGTATGTTTGTATGCATGTATGAATGGATGGATGGATGGATGAATGTATACATGGATGCATGCATGTATGGATGTATCTATGCATGCATGTAGATAGATGGATGTGTCCATGTTTGAATGGATGCACGTATGTATGGATGGATGGATGGAGATAGATGTGTGTATGCACGTATAGATGGTTGGATGGATGGATACATGTATGAATGGATGTATGCATGCATGTAGATTTGTATGGATGCATGTATGAATGTATGCATAAATGCATGCATGCATGTACATATATCAATGTATGTATGCATGCATGTAGATAGATGGATGTATGCATGGATGGATGGATGCATGTATGCATGTATGTAGATTTGTATGGATGCATGCATGCATGTATGAATGAATGCATAAATGCATGCATGCATGTACATATATCAATCTATGTATGGATGCATGCAAATAGAAAGATGTATGCATTTATGAATGGATGTACGTATGTATGGATGGATGGATGGAGATGCATGTTTGTATGCATGTATGAAAAGATGGATGGATGCATGGATGAATGTATACATGGATGCATGCATGTGTGGCTGTATGTATGCATGCATGCAGATAGATGGATGTATCCATGAATGAATGGATGCTCGTATGTATAGATGGATGGATGGAGATGGATGTATGTATGCAAACATCAACGGTTGGATGGACGGATACATGTATGAATGGATAGATGCATGTATGTAGATTTGCATCGATGCATGCATGTATGAATGTATGTGTAAATGCATGCATGCATGTACATATATCAAAGTATGTATGCATGCATGTAGATAGATGGATGTATGCATGTATGCATGGATGGATGGTTGGATGGATGGATGCATGTATGAATGGATGTATGCTTGTATGCGTATATGTAGATTGGTATGGATGCATGTATGAATGGATGTATGCTTGTATGCATATATGTAGATTGGAATGGATGCATGTCTGAATGTATGCATAAATGTATGGATGCACGTATATATATATGCATTTATGAATGCATGCATACAGATAGATGGATGTATGCATGTATGAATGGAAGTACGTATGTATGTATGCATGTATGAATGGTTGGATGGATGGATGCATGTATGCATGGATGTATATATGCATGCATGCAGATAGATGGATGGATGTATGTATGCATGGATATATATGGATGCATGCAGATAGATGGATGTAAGCATGTATCAATGGATGTACGTATGTGTGGATGGATGGATGGAGATGGATTCATGTATGCCTGTATGAATGAATGGATGGATGCATGCATGCATGTATGAATGGATGTATGCATGTACATAGATTTGTATGGATGCATTCATGCACATATGAATGTATGCATAAATGCATGCATACATGTACATAAATCAATGCAAGTATGCATGGATGCAGATATATGGATGGATGCATGTATGAATGGATGTACGTATGTATGGATGGATCGACGGAGATGGATGTATGTATGCATCTATGAATGGATGGATGCATTGATTTATGTATGCATGCATACAGATAGATGGATGTATGCATGTATGGGTGGATGTACGTACGTATGGATGGATAGATGAAGATGGATGTATGTATGCATGTATGAATGAATGTATGGATGGATGCATCTATAAATGGATGTGTGCATATATGTAGATTTGTATAGATGCCTGCATGCATGTATGAATGTATGCATAAATGCATGCATGCATGTACATATACCAATGTATGTATGCATGCATGCAAATAGATGGATGTATGCATGTATGAATGGATGTACGTATGTATGGATGGATGGAGATGGATGTATGTATGCAAGTATGAATGGATGGATGGATGGGTGGATGGATGCATTTATAAATGGATGTAGGCGTGGATGCATGTATGCATGGATGTATGCATGCATGTATGTAGATAGATAGATGTATGCATGTATGAATGGTTGTACGTATGTATGGATGGATGGATGGATGGAGAAGGATGTATGTATGCATGTATGAATGGATGGATGGATAGATGGACAGATGGATGGATGGATAGATGGACAGATGGATGCATGTATGAATGGATGTATGCATGTATGTGGATTTGTATGGATGCAGGCATGCATGTATGAATGAATGGATGGATGCTTGTGTGAATGGATGCATGGATGTATGTATGGATGCATGCATGTATGTATGTAAGTATGCATGCATGTATATACATGGATGGTTGTATGCATGGATTAATGGGTACATATGCATGCATATATGTGTGGATGTATTGATTTGTATGTATGCATGTATGCATGGATGTATGTATGAATGCATGTAGATAGATGGGTCTATACATTTATGAATGGATGTACGTACGTATGGATGGATGGATGTATGTATGCATGTATAAATGAATGGATGGATGAATGGATGGATGGATGCATGTATGAATGGATGTATGCATGTATGTACATTTGCATGGATGCATGCATGCATGAATGAATGCATACATGCATGCATGTATGAATGTATGTATACATGCATGCATGCGTGGACATATATCAATCTATGTATGCATGCATGCAAATAGATGGATGTATGCATGTATGAATGGATGTATGTATATATGGATGGATGGGTGGAGATGGATGTTTGTATGCACGTATGAATGGATGGTTGAATGGTTGGATGGATGGATTCATGTATGAGTGTATGTATGCATGCAGATAGATGGATGTATGCATGTATGAATGGATGTACGTATGTATGGATGGATGGATGGAGATGGATGTATGTGTGCATGGATGAATGGCTGGATGGATGAATGGATAGATGCATATAAGCATGGATGTATATATACATGCATGCATATAGATGGATGTAAGCTTGTATGAATGGATGTATGTATGTATGCATGGAAGGATGGAGATGAATGCATGTATGCGTGCATGAATGAATGGATGGATGAATGGATGCATGCATGCATGTATTAATGGATGTATGCATGTGTGTAGATTTGTATGGATGCATGCATGCACATATGAATGTATGCATAAATGCATGCATGAATGTACACATATCAATGTGTGTATGCATGCAAGTAGATAGATGGATGTATGCATGTATGAATAGGTGTACGTATGTATGGATGGATGGATGGAGATGAGTGTATGTATGCATGTATGAATAGATGGATGGATGGATGGATGGATGCATGTGTGCATGGATATATCTATGCATGTATGAATAAATGTACGTATGTATGGATGGATGGATGGAGATGGATGTATGTGTGCATGTATGAATGGATGGATGCATGCATGGTGGATGCATGAATAAATGTATGCATGTATGTGGATTTGTATGGATGCATGCATGCAGATAGATGGATGTATGCATGTATGAATGGATGTACGTATGTAAGGATGGATGGGTGGCAATGTATGTATGTATGGATGTATGAATGTGTGGATGGATGGATGCATGTATAAATGGATGTATGCATGTATGCGTTGATGCATGTATGCTTGGATGTATGTATGCGTGCATGTAGATGGATGGATGTATGCATGTATAAATGGATGTATGTATGTATGTATAGATGGATGGAGGTGGATGTATATATGCATGCATGAATGGTTGGATGGATGGATGCATGTATGGATGGATGTATGAATGGATGTATGCATGTATGTAGATTTCTATGGATGCATCATGCTAATATGAATGTATGCATAAATGCATGCATGCATGTACATATATCAATGTATGTATGCATACATGCAAATAGATGGATGTGTGCATGTATGAATGGATGGATTGATGGAGATGGATGTATGTATCCATGCATGAATGGATGGATGGATGGATGGATGCATATATGTATGGATTTATGTATGCATGCATGCAGATAGATGGATGTATGCATGTATAAATGGATGTACGTATATATGGATGGATGGATTGAGATGGATGTATGTATGCATGTATGAATGAGTGAATGGATGGATGCATGTATGAATGCATGTACGCATGTATGTAGATTTGTATGGACGCATGCATGCATGTATGAATGTATACATAAATGCATGCATGCACGTACATACATCAATGTATGTATGCATGGATGTAGAGAGATGGATGTATGCATGTATGAATGGATGTACGTATGTATGGATGGATAGATGGAGATGTATGTATGTATGCACGTATAAATATATGGATGGTTGGATGCATGTATGAATGGATGTATGCATGTATGCATGAATGTATGTATGCGTGCCTGCAGATAGATGGATGTATACATGTATGAATGGATGTACGTATGTATGGATGGAGATGGATGTATGTATGCATGTATGAATGGATGGATGGATGCATGTATGCATGAATGTATGAATGGATGTATGCATGTATGTAGATTTGTATGGATTCATGCATGCGCATATGAATGTATGCATAAATGCATGAATGCATGTACATATATCAATCTATGCATGCATGCATGCAGATAGATGGATGTTTGCATGTATGAATGGATGTACGTATGTATGGATGGATGGATGGAGATGGATGTATGTAAGCATGTATGAATGGTTGGATGGATGAATGGATGGATACATGAATGCATGGATTCATATATGCATGCATGCAGATAGATGGATGTAAGCTTGTATGAATGGATGTACGTATGTATGGATGGATGGATGGAGATGGATACATGTATGAATGAATGGATGGATGAATGGATGCATGCATGCATGTATGAATGGATGTATACATGTATGTAGATTTGTATGGATGCATGCATGCACATATGAATGTTTGCATAAATGCATGCATGCATATACATATATCAATGTATGTATACATGCATGTAGATAGATGGATGTATGCATGTCTAAACGGATGTACGTATGAATGGATGGATTGATGGAGATGGATGTATGTATGGATGTATGAATGGATGGATGGATGGATGCATGCATGCATGTATGCATGGATTTATGTATGCATGCATGCAGATAGATGGATGTATGCATGTATGAATGGATGTACGTATGTATGGATGGATGGATGGAGATGGTTGTATGTTTGCATTTATGAATGAATGGATGGATGAATGGATAGATGGATGCATGTATGAATGGATGTATGTAGGTATGTAGATTTGTATGGATACATGCATGCATGTATGAATGTATTTATAAATGCATGCATGCATGTACATATATCAATCTATGTATGGATGCACGCAAATAGCTGAATGTATGCATATATGAATGGATGTACATATGTATGGATGGATGGATGGAGATGGATATATGTATGCATGTGTGAAAGGATGGATGGATGGATGCATGTATGAATGGATGTATGTATGCATGGATATATGTATGCATGCATGTAGATAGATGGATGTATGCATGTATGAATGGATCTACATATGTATGGATGGATGGATGGGGATGGATGTATGTATGCAAGTATTAATGGATGGACGGATGCATGTATGAATGGATGTTTGCATGCATGTGGATTTGTATGGATGCATGCATGCATGTATGAATGTATGCATACATACATGGATGCATGTACATATATCAATGTATGTATGCATGCATGCAGATAGATGGATGTATGCATGTATGAATGGATGTATGTATGTATCGATGGATGGATTGAGATGTATGTATGTATGCATGTATGGATGTTTGCATGTATGAATGGATGGATGGATGGATGGATGGAGATGGATGTTTGTATGCATGTATGAATGGATGGATGGATGGATGAATGTATGCATGGATCTATCTATGCATGCATGCAGATGGATGTATGTATGCATATATGAATGGATGTACGTATGAACTGATGGATTGATGGAGATGGAAGTATGTGTGCATGTATGAATGGATGGATGCATGGATGTGTATTTGCATGCATGCAAATAAATGGATGTATGCATGTATGAATGTATGTACGTATGTATGGATGGATGGATGTAGATGGATGTATGTATGCATGTGTGAATGAGTAGATGGATGGATGGATGGATGCATGTATGAATGGAGTTATGCATGTATGCATGGGTGCATGTATGCATGGATGTATGTATGCATGCGTGCAAATAGATGCATGTTTGCATGTATGAATGGATGTACGTATGTATCGATGGATGGATGGAGATGGATGTATGCATGCATGTGTGAATGGATGGGTGGATGGATGGATGGATGCATGTATGAATGGAGGTATGCATGTATGCATGGGTGCATGTATGCATGGATGTGTGTATGCATGCATGCAGATAGATGTATGTATGCATGTATGAATAAATGTACGTATGTATGGATGGATGGATGGAGATGGATGTATGTGTGCATGTATGAATGGATGTATGCATGCATGGTGGATGCATGAATAGATGTATGCATGTATATGGATTTGTATGGATGTATGCATGCAGATAGATAGATGGATGCATGTATGAATGGATGTATGTATGTATGGATGAATGGATGGCAATGTATGTATGTATGGATGTAAGGATGTCTGGATGGATGGATGCATGTATAAATGGATGTATGCATGTATGCGTTGATGCATGTATGCTTGGATGTATGTATACGTGCATGTAGATGGATGGATGTATGCATGTATGAATGGATGTACGTATGTATGTATAGATGGATGGAGGTGGATGTATATATGCATGCATGAATGGTTGGATGGATGGATGCATGTATGGATGGATGTATGCATGTATGTAGATTTCTATGGATGCATGCATGCTAATATGAATGTATGCATAAATGCATGCATGCATGTACATATATCAATGTATGTATGCATGCATGCAGATAGATGGATGTGTGCATGTATGAATGGATGGATTAATGGAGATGGATGTATGTATGCATGCATGAATGGATGGATGGATGGATGGATGCATGTATGCATGGATTTATGTATGCATGCATGTAGATAGATGGATGTATTCATGTATAAATAGATGTACGTATGTATGGATGGATGGATTAAGATGGATGTATGTATGCATGTATGAATGAATGGATGCATGCATGCATATATGAATGGATGTATGCATGTATGTGGATTTGTACGGACACATGCATGCATGTATGAATGTATGCATAAATGCATGCAAGCACGTACATACATCAATGTATGTATGTATGGATGTAGATAGATGGATGTATGCATGTATGCATGGATGTATGTATGTGTGCATGCAGATAGATGGATATATGCATGTATGAATAGATGTACGTATGTATGGATGGATGGATGCAAGTATGAATGTATGAATGGATGTATGAATGAATGTTTGCATGTATGTAGATTTGTATAAATGCATGCATGCTAATGTGAATGTATGCGTAATTGCATGCATGCATGTACATATATCAATGTATGTATGCATGGATAGAGATAGATGGATGTATGCATGTATGAATGGATGGATTGATGGGGATGGATGTATGCATGTATGAATGGATGGATGGATGTATGCATGTATGAATGGATGGATGGATGGATGGATGCATGTATGCTTGGATTTATCTATGCATGCATGCAGATAGATGGATGTATGCATGTATGAATGGATGTACGTATGTATGGATGGATGGATTGAGATGGATGTATGTATGCATGTATGATTGAATGGATGGATGGATGCATGTATGAACAGATGTATGCATGTATGTGGATTTGGATGGATGCATGCATGAATGTATGAATGCATGCATCAATGCATGCATGCGTGTACATATATCAATGTATGTATGCATGCATGCAGATAGATGGATGTATCCATGTATCAATGGATGTATGTAAGTATGTATGGATGGATGGAGATGTATATATGTATGCATGTATAAATGTATGGATGGATGGATGCATGTATGAATGGATGTATGCATGTATGCATGGATATATGTATGTGTGCCTGCAGATAGATGGATGTATGCATGTATGAATGGATGTAAGTATGTATGGATGGATGGATGGAGATGGATGTATGTATGCATGTCTGAATGGATGGATGGATGGATGCATGGATGTATGAATAGATGTATGCATGTGTGTAGATTTGTATGGATTCATGCATGCACAGATGAATGTGTACATAAATGTATGCATGCATGTACATATATCAATGTATGTATTCACGCATGCAGATAGATGAATGTGTGCATGTATGAATAGATGTACATATGTCTGGAGGGATGGATGGAGATGGATGTATGTATGCATGTACGAATGGTTGGATGGATAAATGGATGGATGCCTGTATGCATGGATTCATATATGCATGCATGCAGATAGATGGATGTAAGCATGTAAGAATGGATGTACGTATGTATGGATGGATGGATGGAGATGGATGCGTGTATGCATGTATGAATGAATGGATGGATGGATGGATGCATGCATGTATGAATGGATGTATGCGTGTATGTAGATTTGTATGGATGCATGCATGCACACATGAATGTGTGCATAAATGCATGCATGGATATACAGATATCAATGTTTGTATGGATGCATGCAGAGAGATGGATGTATGCATGTATGAATAGATGTACGTATGTATGGATGGATGGATGGAGATGGATGTATGTATGAATGTATGAATGAATGGATGGATGAATGGATGGATGCATGCCTGTATGAATGAATGGATGGATGAATGGATGGATGGATGGATGCATGTATGAGTGGATGTATGCATGTATGTAGATTTGTATGGATGCATGCATGCTGGTATGAATGTATGCATAAATGCATGCACGCATGTACATATATCAATCTATGTATGCATGCAAGCAAATAGATGGATATATGCATGTATGGATGGATGCATGTATGAATGGATATATGCATGTATGGATGGATGCATGCATGGATGCATGTATACATGCATGCAGATAGACGGATGTATGCATGTATGAATGGATGTACGTATGTATGGATGGATGAATGGAGATGGATGTATGTTTGCATGTATGAATGGATGGATGGATGGATGGATGGACGGATGCATGTATGAATGAATGTATGCATGTTTGTGGATTTGGATGGATGCATGCATGAATGTATGAATGCATGCATCAATGCATGCATGCGTGTACATATATCAATGTATGTATGCATGCATGTAGAGACATGGATGTATGCATGTATGAATGGATGTACGTATGTATCGATGGATGGATGGAGATGTATGAATGTATGGATGGATGGATGCACGTATGATATGGATGTATGCATGGATGTATGTAAGCGTGCATGCAGATAGATGGATGTATGCATGTGTGAGTGGATGTTTGTATGTATGGATGGATGGATGGAGATGGATGTATGTATGCATGTATGAATTGATGGATGGATGGAAGCATGTATGCATGGATGTATTTATGCATGGATGCGGATAAATGGATGTATGCATGTTTGAATGGATGTACGTATGTATGGATGGATGGATGGAGATGGATGTACATATGTATGTATGAATGGTTGGATGGATGAATGCATGTATGCATGGATGTATATATGCATTGATGCAGATAGATGGATGTAAGCATGTATGAATGGATGTACGTATGTATGGATGGATGGATGGAGATGGATGCATATATGCATGTACGAATGAATGGATGGATGAATGGATGCATGCATGCATATATGAATGGATGTATACATGTATTTAGATTTGTATGGATGCATGCATGCACATATGAATGTAGGCATAAATACATGCATGGATGTACACAAATCAATGTATGTATGCATGTATGAATGGAGGCACATATGTATGGATAGATGGATGGAGAGAGATGTATGAATGCATGTATGAATGGATCAATGGATGGATGCATGCATGCATGTATGCATGGATGTATGTATGCATGCATGCAAATATATGGATGTATACATGTATGAATGGATGTATGTATGTACAGATGGATGGATGGAGATGGATGTATGTATGGATGTATGAATGAATGGATGGATGAATGGATGGATGGATTCATGTATGAAGGGATGTACGCATGTCTGTAGATTTGTATGGATGCATGCATGCATGTATGAATGAATGGATAAATGCATGCATGCATGTACATATATCAGTCTATCTATGCATTCATGCAAATAGATGGATGTATGCATGTATGAATCGGTGTACGTATGTATGGATGTATGTATGCTTGTATGAATGGATGGATGGATGCACGTATGAATGGATGTATGCGTGGATACATGTATGCATGGATGTATGTTTGCATGAATGCAGATAGATGGATGTATGCATGTATGAATGGATGTACGTATGTGTGGATGGATTGATGGAGATGGATGTATGTATGCATGTATGAATGGTTGGATGGATGGAGATGGATGTATGTATGCATGTATGCATGGATGTATATTTGCATGCATGCAGATGGATGGAGGTAAACATTTATGTATGCATGTATGAATGGATGGATGGATGGTTGGATGGATGGACAGATGCATGTATGAATGTGTGGGGATTTTTACGGATGCATACATGCATGTATGAATGTATGCATCAATGCATGCATGCATGTACATATATCAATGTATGTATGCATGCATGCAGATAGATGGATGTATGCATGTATGAATGGATGTACGTATGTATGGATGAATGGATGGAGATGTATGAATGTATGGATGGATGGATGCATGTATTAATGGATGTATGCATGGATGCATGTGTGCATGGATGTAGGTATGCGTGCATGCAGATAGATGGATGGAGATGGATGTATGTATGCATGCATGCAGATATACGGATGTATGCATGTATGAATGGATGTATGTATGTATAGATGGATGGATGGAGATGGATGGATGTATGCATGTATGAATGGATGGATGGATGAATCGATGGATGCATGTATGCATGGATGTATGAATGCATGCATGCAAACATATGGATGTATGCATGTATGAATGGATGTACGTATGTATAGATAGATGGATGGACATGGATGGATGTATGCATGTATGGATGAATGGATGGATGGATTCATGTATGAATGGATGTATGCATGTATGTAGATTTATATGGATGCATGCATGCATGTATGAATGTATGGATAAATGCATGCATGCATGTACATATATCAATCTATGTATGCATGCGTGCAAATAGATGGATGTATGCATGTATGAATGGATGTATGTATGTTTGGATGGATGGATGGGGATGGATGTATGTATGCATGTATGAATGGATGGATGGATGGATGGATGGATGCATGTATGAATGGATATATGCATGGATGCATGTATGCATGGATGTATGTATGCATGCATGCAGATAGATGGATGTATGCATGTATGAGTAGATATACGTATGTATGGATGGATGGATGGAGATGGATGTATGTATGCATGTATGAATGGATGGATGGATAGATGGATGGATGGATGCATGTATGAATGGATGTATGCATGTGTGTGGATTTGTATGGATGCATTCATTCATGTATGAATGTATACATAAATGCATGCATGCATGTACATATATCAATGTATATATGCATGTATGCAAATAGATGGATGTATGCATGTATGAATGGGTGTACGTATGTATGGATGGATGGATGGAGATGGATGTATGTATGCATGTATGGATGGATGGATGCAGGTATGAATGGATGTTTGCATGGATTGATGTATGCATGCATGCAAATAGATGGATGTATGCATGTATGAATATATGTACGTATGTATGGATGGATGGATGGAGATGGATGTGTGTATGCATGTATCAATTGATGGATGGATGGACGGATTGATGCATGTATGAATGGATGTATGCATGTATGAATGGATGTACGTATGTATGGATGGATGGATTGAGATGTATGTATGTATGCATGTGGATGTTTGCATGTATGAATGGATGGATGGATGGATGCATGTATGAATGGATGAATGGATGTATGTATGGATGCATGCATGTATGTATGTATGCATACTTGTATATAGATGGATGGTTGTATGCATGGATGAATGGATGTACGTATGCATGCATGTATGTGTGGATGTATTGATTTGTATGTATGCATGGATGTATGGATGAATGCATGCAGATAGATGGATGTATGCATTTATGAATCGATGTATGTATGGATGGATAGATGGATGGGGACGGATGTATGTATGCATCTATGAATGAATGGATGGATGAATGGATGGATGGATCGATGCATGTATGAATGGATGTAGACTGGTATGGATGTATGCATGTATGAATGGATGTATGCATGCATGTAGACTGGTATGAATGTATGCATGTATGAATGGATGTACGTATCTATAGATGGATGGATGGAGATGGATGGATGTATGCATGTATGAATGAATGGATGGATGGATTCATGTATGAATGGATGTATGCATGTATGTAGATTTGTATGGATACATGCATGCATGTGTGAATGTATGGATAAATGCATGCATGCATGTACATATATCAATCAATGTATGCATGCATGCAAATAGGTGGATGTATGCAAGTATGAATGGATGTACGTATGTATGGATGGATGGATGGAGATGGATGTATGTATGCACGTATGAATGGATGGATGGATGCATGTATGAATGGATGTGTGCATGTATGCATGGATGTATGTATGCATGGATGCATGTATACGTGGATGTATGTATACATGCATGTAGATAGATGGATGTATGCATGTATGAATAGATGTACGTATGTGTGGATGGATGGATGAAGATGGATGTAGGTATGCATGTATGAATGGATGGATGGATAGATGGATGGATGGATGCATGTATGAATGGATGTATGCATATAAGCATATTTGTATGGATGCATGCATGCATGTATGCAAAAATGCATGAATACGTGTACATATATCAATGTATGTATGCATGCATGCAGATAGATGGATGTATGAATGTATAAATGGATTTACGTATGTATGGATGGATGGATGAAGATGTATGTATGTATGCATGCATGGATGTTTGCATGTATGAATGGATGGATGCATGTATGAATGGATGTATGTATGGATGCATGCATGTTTGTGTGTATGCATACATGTATATAGATGGATGGTTTTATGCATGGATTAATGGATGTACGTATGCATGCATGTATGTATGGATGTATTGATTTGTATGTATGCATGTATGCATGGATGTATGTATGAATACATGCAGATAGACGGATGTATGCATTTATGAATGGATGTATGTATCTATGGATGGATGGATGGAGACGGATGTATGTATGCATGTATGAATGAATGGATGGATGGATGGATGCATGCATGAATGGATGTATGCATGCATGTAGATTGGTATGGATGTATGCATGTATGAATGGATGTACATATGTATAGATGGATGGATGGAGATGGATGGATGTATGCATGTATGAATAAATGGATGGATGGATTCATGTATGTAGATTTGTATGGATGCATGCATGCATGTATGAATGTATGGATAAATGCATGCATGCATGTACATATATCAATCTATGTATGCATGCATGCAAATAGATGGATGTATGGATGTACGTATGTATGTATGGATGGATGGAGATGGATGTATGTATGCATGTATGAATGGATGGATGGATGGATGCATTTATGAATGGATGTATGCATGGATGCATGTATGCATGGATGTATGTATGCATGTATGCATGGATGTATGTATGCATGCATGCAGATAGATGGATGTATGCATGTATGAATAGATGTATGTATGAATGGATGGATGGATAGACGGATGGATGCATGTATGAATGGATGTACGCATAGATGTATGTATGCATAGATGTATGTATGTATGCATGCAGATAGATGGATGTATGCATGTATGAATGGATGTACGTGTGTATGGATGGATGAATGGAGATGTATGTATGTATGCATGTATGGATGTTTGCATGTATGAATAGATGGATGGATGGATACATGTATGAATGGATGAATGGATGTATGTATGGATGCATGCATGTGTGTATGTATGCATGCATGTATATAGATGGATGGTTGTATGCATGGATTAATGGATGTACGTATGCATGCATGTAAGTATGGATGTATTGATTTGTATGTATGCATGCATGTGTGGATGTATGTATGAATGCATGCAGATAGATGGATGTATGCATCTATGAATGGATGTATGTATGGATGGATGGAGACAGATGTATGTATGCATGTATGAATGAATGGATGGATGAATGGATGGATGGATGGATGTATGAATGGATGTATGCATGCATGTAGACTGGTATAGATGTATGCATGTATGAATGCATGTACGTATGTATAGATGGATGGATGGATGTATGCATGTATGAATGGATGGATAGATGGATGGATGGATGCATGTATGAATAGGTGTATGCATAGATGCATTGCATGGATGTATGTATACATGGTTGCAGATAGATGGATGTATGCATGTATGAATAGATGTACGTATGTACGGATGGATGGATAGAGATGGATGTGTGTATGAATGTATGAATGGATGGATGGATAGACAAATGGATGCATGTATGAATGGATGTATGCATGGATGCATGTGTGCATGGATGTATGTATGCATGCATGCAGATAGATGGATGTATGGATGAATGCGGGCATGCATGTATGAATGGATGTATGCATGTATGTAGATTTGTATGGATGCATGCATGCACATAAGAATGTAGGCATAAATGCATGCATGGATGTACATAGATCAATGTATGTATGCATGCATGCAGATAGATGCATGTATGCATGTATGAATGGATGTACGCATGTATGGATGGAGATGGATGTATGTACATGTATTAGTGGATAGATGGATGAATCGATGGATTCATGTATGCATGGATGTATGTATGCATGCATGCAGATATATGGATGTATGCATGTATCAATGGATGTACGTATGTATAGATGGATGGATGGAGATGGATGGATGTATGCATGTATGAATGAATGGATGGATGGATTCATGTATGAATGGATGTATGCATGTATGTAGATTTGTATGGATGCATGCATGCATGTATGAGTGTATGCATAAATGCATGCTTGCATGTACATATATCAATCTATGTATGCATGCATGCAAATAGATGGATGTATGCATGTATGAATGGATATACGTATATATGGATGGATGAATGGAGATGGATGTATGTATGCATGTATGAATGGATGGATGGATGGATGAATGCATGTATGAATGGATGTATGCACGTATGCATGGATGTATGTATGCATGCATGTAGATAGATGGATGTATGCATGTATGAATGGATGGATGGATGGAGATTAATGTATGTATGCATGTGTGAATGGATTCATGGATTGATGGATGTATGGATGGATGCATGTATGAATCGATGTATGCATATATGTAGATTTGTATGGATGCATGCATGCATGTATGAATGTATGTATAATCGCATGCATGCATGTACATATATTAATATATGTATGCATGCATGCAGATAGATGGATGTATGCACGTATGAGTGGATGTACGTATGAATGGATGGATTTATGGAGATGTATGTATGTATGCATGGATGAATGTATGGATGGATGGATGCATGTATGAATGGATGTATGCATGTATGCATGGATGTATGTATGTGTGCATGCAGATAGATGGATGTATGCATGTATGAATGGATGTACGTATGTGTGGATGGATGGATGGAGATGGATGTATGTACGCATATATGAATGGATGGATGGATGAATGGAGGGATTGATGCATGTGTGAATGGATGTATGGATGTATGAATGGATGGATGGATGGATGAATGGATGTCTGCATGTTTGCATGGATGTATGTATGCATGTATGCAGATAGATGGGTGTACGCATGTATGAATGGATGTACGTATGTATACATGGATGGATGGAGATGGATGTATGTGTGCCTATATGAATGAATGTATGGATGAATGGATGCATGGATGCATGCATGTTGATTTGTATGGATGCATGCATGCATGTATGAATGTATGCATTGATGTATCCATGCATGTGCATATATCAATGTATGTATACATGCATGCAGATAGATGGATGTATACATGTATGAATGGATGTACGTATGTATGGATGGAGATGGATGTATGTATGCATGGATGAATGGATGGATGGAGGAAGGTATGGATGGATGCATGTATGAATGGATGTAGGCATGCATGTAGATTTGTATGGTTGCATGCATGCATGTATGAATGTATGCATCAATCCATGCATGCATGTACATATATCAATGTATGTATGCATGCATGCAGATAGATGGATGTGTGCATGTATGAATGGATGTATGCATGTGTGGATGGATATATGCATGCATGTATGGATGTTTGCATGTATGAATGGATGGATGGATGGATGCATGTATGAATGGATGTATGCATGTACGGATGTATGTATGGATGCATGCATGTATGTATGCATACATGTAGATAGATAGATCGTTGTATGCATGGGTGAATGGATGTACGTATGCATGCATATATGTACGGTTGTATTGATATGTATGTATGGATGTATGTAGGCATGTATACAGATAGATGGATGTATGCATGTATGAATGTACGTTTGTATGGATGGATGGATGGAGATGGATATATGTGCGCATCTATTGATGGATGGATGGATGGATGCATGTATTAATGGATGTATGGATGTGCGTAGATTATTATGGATGCATGCATACATATATGAATGTATGCATAAATGCTTGCATGCTTGTACATATGTGCATGTATGTATGCATGCATGCAGATAGATGGATATGTGCATGTATGAATGGATGTACGTATGTATGTATGGATGGATGGAGATGGAAGTATGTATGCATGTATGAATGGATGGCTGGATGGGTGCATGTATGAATGGATGTACATATATATGGATGGATGGATAGATGAAGATGAATGTATGTATGCATGTATGGATGGAAGGATGTAAGCATGTATGAATGGATGGATGGATGCATGTATGAATGGATGTATACATGTATGTAGATTTGTATGGATGCATGCATGCATGTATGAATGTATGCGTAAATGAATGCATGCATGTACATATATACATGTATGTGTGCGTGCATGCATGCAGATAGATGGATGTATGCATGCATGAATGGATGTACGTATGTATGGATGGATGGATGCAGATGGATGTATGTACGCATGTATGAATGGATGGATGGATGGATGCATATATGAATGGATGTATGCATATATGTAGATTTGTATGGATGCATGCATGTACATATATGCATGTGTGTATGCATGCATGCAGATAGATGGATGTATGCATGTATTAATGGATGTACGTATGTATGGATGGATGGATGCAGATGGATGTATGTACGCATGTATGAATGGATGGATGGATGGATGGATGGATGCATATATGAATGGATGTATACATGTATGCATGTATGTAGATTTGTATGGATGCACGCATGTACATATATGCATGTATGTATGCATGCATGCAGATAGATGGATGTATGCATGTATGATGGGATGTACGTATGTATGGATGGATGGATGGATGGAGATGGATGTATGTATGCATGTATGAGTGGATGGATGGATGGATGCATGTATGAATGGATGTATGCATGTATGCATGCATGTAGATTTGTATGGATGGATGCATGCATGTATGAATGCATGCATGTATATGTATGCATGTATAGACAGAGATCAATGTATTTATGCATATATGGACGGATGAATGTATGTATGCATATATGGACAGATGAATGTATGTATGCATGTATGCATAGATGTATAAATGTATGGATGGATGGATAAATGTATAAATGTTTGTATGGATGCGTGTGTGCATGTATGAAAGGATGCATGCATACATGTACGTGTATGCATGTATGTATGCATGCATGTAGATAGATTGATATATACATTTATGAAAGGATGTACGTATGGATGGATGGAAATAGATGTATGTATGCATGTGTGGATGGATGGATGTATGCACATATGGATGGATGTATGCATGTGTGGATGTATGTATGGATTCATACATGTATGTATGTATGCATGTATATAGATGGATGGATAGTTGTATGCATAGATGAATGGATGTACGTATGTATGCTTCTATGTATGTATGCATGTAAGCATGTAGATGGATGGATGGATGGATGTATAAATGTATGGGTGGATGGATGGATAGATGTATATGTATGTATGGATGTATGTTTGCATGCATGCATGTAGGCATGTAGATGGATAGATGGATGGATGTGTAGATGTATAAATGGATGGACGGATATATGTATGTATGTATGGATGGATGTATGGGTGGATAGATGTACGCATGTATGTATGGATTTATGGATGGATGTATGCGTGTATGAATGAATGTTTGTATGTATGTATGTATATATGTATGGATAAAGATGAATGTATGTATGCATGTATGATGGATCGATGTATGTGGATGGACGGATGGATGTATAGATGTATGTATGAATGCATGTATGCATATATGTATGGGTGCATGCATGTACATAGATAGATGTATGCATGAATGAATGGATGTATATATGTATATGTATGGATGTATGTATGGAAAAGAATGTATGTATGCATGTATGGATGTATGTATGCATGTACGCATGTATGTAGAGATGTAAGTATGGATGTATGAGAGAGAAAAATGGGAAGTTAAAAAAGAATACGTGATTGATTATAGTGTGTACCATGTTGTTTTCATGAAAGTGAAACAAATTCTGCTTCTGATCTATTAAATTGTTCTATTAAAATGCAATCATCTAAAAAAAAAGTGAAGGGTAAATGAATAATCAAAATTGAAATCAACAATATTATAGGCACAAAGAATAAAGAGAGCTCAAAAATACAATGTTACCTTGCCATTGAAAATGTAAGCAACAATGAATTAAAGAAACAGGTGCAACAAATAGGGTGAGCACCACCGCAACAGCAAAATCTACATCAAATACCCCAAAATAAAAATAATAACTATATTTGAACAAAAGAAATAGAAGAGGAAACATTCTCAATCACCGTAACAGTAGGCACAAAACAAGCAAGGAAAGTAGAAAAGATTTGCAACGAAGGAATTTATCCCATTGATTAAACTATTCATAAACCACAAAGATGCATTCAGTAAATATTACTCAACCATGTAAATGTATATTGCAGAAAAATAAAATGTAAATGGAAAATTATATTAAAAATGAGCAAGAAGAAAAGAAGATTTGATAGAGCATGTGCAATCCATCCATTCTACATCAAGACCCTCTCATAGCCTATCCTGAAATTCAATGAGAAAAAACAGAAAATGAGTTTTGTGAGAAATGGAATTTAGAGGAAACTTAAACCCTTTATATATAGTTATAGATGGTACATAATTAATTAAATAATTTCATGCACAAGTTGAACACCAAAATTGTCGTAAGAAATTAAATAATAAATGTAACGGTAATATAAGCTGAGGCTTCACAGAAAGCTCGTCAATAATCTCCCGCCACTACTTCCACACATCCATTGCTTATCTTCCTGTAAAGCTCAAGTGAAAGTCACGGAGAATTAAATCGAGAAAACTAAACGCTCATAATAAACGAAAGATAAAAATGGAAAGACAAATTCAAGAATTCAAGAACCAAGGCAGACATCACCAAATCATGCACGAGGCTCCGGGACGTTACACAAAACAATTCCAAACACTACGCTGCAGGATAAAAAACGGTCCACAATTCAACTCGTATGTTCCATGATCAAGTCCAGGGAAACAAAATAATACAGTGGAAACTAGCCGCTTTCCAATCACGCCAAATCCCCGTCATGCTAGATTCGTCCACCTTCAGCGAATGCCCCTCCAGAAACAACCCATCCGCCAGAACCTGATCACCAATCTTCAAGTGCGCAATGTCTCCAACCACCACCTCAAAGATTGACACGCTTTGGCGTTTGCCACCTCGTACTACCTCCACTCCTATGTTGCTAATCTTGGCAGAAAGCTTCTGGAATTGTCTAGATTGTTTAAAGTTGCTCCCAGAAGAGACAACAATAACAAGAATAACCGCCAACACGATGCTACCTCCATCGTCCATGTTGCTTGATCCCAAAGCCAAGGGAAAGCACAGCACAAACCAAAAGGATAATAATAGTGGCATCTTTAAAGGCTTCAAGAACAAAAGAAAGAAAACCTTTGGACTGAGGTTTCTGGAGCACGTTCACGCCAAGAACACGTTTTCGGTGATCAATATCAGCCTGGTTGTCTCTGACACCACACTTGACGTTGGTTTCAAGAAGTGTGGCCAGTTCTCTGACGCCTCCAAGTTGGGTGAGAGAGTCGAGCCTTTTGTCCTTTACCATGTCACTGAGCAGTTTAGGATCAACCTTGGAAAACTCGAAGGGTTGGTCGTCGCGTGGTGGGCCGGGTATGGTTGTGTTCTGAGTCAACATCAATGGCCATATACGAGAAGGAGCGCAAATGCCTCGGACTTCTGATGTTAAGAGCTTTCTTGGAGACACGGAGAAGAGCCTTGACGAAAGAGATGGCATTCAAAGCCATTCGCCACCTCTTCTTGCATGTCGTGGGGTACGTGTATGGTCTAACCATGTTAAGAGATGGTAAAATTGCTGAGAATGGTGTGTGGACTGTAGTGGGGACATGGATTGGAACAAAAAAAATTTTCGGAATTGAAAAAGACTGGCAGAGAATAGAGAAACAGTGGTGGGGCAAGACTCATGTGACAGAAAAGAATAAAAAAGAGAATATAAATACTACTTTGATAGCGTGTGGTGATGAGATTGAACCAATGGCTCACTCCGTTCAGGTGAGTGGAAATTAATTTCACTCTGCTTCGTGGAGGTTTCCCATCAGTTAGTTACAAGCAGCGTGGAAAAATCAGTTTCAATGATTCGGTAAACATTCCACGCAAACGTTTTTATGACAGGTAGTTACAGAATTTTCTTTTATTTCCTTTACAACATATTATCTATTTACTGTTATTGGTTTTCAAGATAATTTATTTCTCGTGATACTTGGTTTGATTGGGAGAGAGGGAGACAACGTGGCCAACGGGGTTTTATCGAAAGGGAGGGTTAGGATTGACAGCTGAGATTGCAAGGTGGAGATTTTAACGGTGATTATGCAATCAAAATAGAGCCGTTGGACTTGGAATGGAATCGCTAAATAATATTTCGTGGGATTTTGGGTCTGGGTAGCGACTTAGAATGGACATACTTTGAACCAGAGTCATGCTAGACACGTGGCGGCGTATCCAATGTGTCTCCAACTCACAGTTAAATTTATTCAATTGAAAAAAATAGCATCTTTTCCATTTAATGGTTATTAATGCCGAGTATAGGTACAGTGTCCCTTTATGCGTTAGATTAGTTCAACTTTTCCATGGTTTTATCCATTCAATTATTATTATTATTCTCATTATTATTATTATTATTTAACCTTGCATATAGGATAAAGCTTTTTAACTGAAAGAATTTCTCTGTATTACTACGTGATATTTGGCTTCACCATGAAGAGTTTGTGTCAATTTGAATAACTTAAGAGTTACTTAGTGGTTTAAGGTAATTTAAGTGTGGTATTTGTTTTTGTTCCTCTTAAATTATTGTAATTGAATTATAAATTAATAATTCTAATCTCTATTTATTAATTAATAAAGCTTAAATATCTCTAAACTTTGTGTTAACTTCAAAAGATTTAATTAATAGATTATATATTTTAGTTTATTTGTATTGATTTTGCTTAGTAATTAGTATTTTATTAAAATTAACTACTTTTTCAAAGATAATTTTAAACCTATATTTTTGTTCTTAAATAATCCCTTACTTATTTTTCTAATTTAAAATAATTGAATCACGAAATTTTTTTCATTTATAATTAGTAGTTAACTTAGCTTATATACATTGTTGACTGAAATTAAGACTAAGAGTTTAATGGTCATACACTGACAGTGTAAAGTAGTTTTACACTGTTGTCCAATCACAAATCACCATTTATTGTAAGTTTGTTGACTTTTATAATAAATACTTTAAAAGTCATATTAATGGTGATTTGTGATTAGATGACAGTGTAAAACTTTTTACACTGACAGTGAATGACCATTAAACTCTTAAGTTAAGACTAATCCTATTTTGTTTCTTTAAAAAATTTGTTTTTCTCTATTTGGTATCCATTTCTTTGACAAAATATTATTTTATTTTTTATGTTCCTACTTCTACCAAGAACTTTTTTGCAATATAAAACTAATCAATTACCTGAAAACTAGTTAGCAATTTTTTAAATTTTGCTAGGGCTAATCTTTGAATTATTTAAACTATAAGAGAACTACCAAATAATTTTAAATAAGTTCTTGCTAACTAGTGCCCTTAAAGCTCTGGGTAAGGAATCAATAAATAGAAAGTTTTATTGAAAGTGTTGCATTGAAAATTATGGGAAAGTCCACTACTACACTTTCCAACAAAATCTTTTTATTTTTTATTACTTAATTCCCTTTAAAATAAACATATTTGACAAAAAAAATCCTTTATTGTCTAAAATTTGCAATGTTACAATTCTTCCCCTCTAATAAAAATTTCGTCCACTGAAGTTGCTTATTCCTTTTAAACAAAGAGTTTAATTATTATATACTGTTGGTGTAAAAAAAATTATATTATCAACTAATCGAAAATTAACTTTAGTGTGACTTTTAGGGTGATTATTATCAAAGTTAACAAACTTATCATATATGGTAGGTTGTGATTGGTTGACAGTGTAAAATTGTTTTATACTGTCAGTACATAACCTATTTTCTCTTAAACAAATCACTTTGTCATTCAAATCCCAAATAACTTCCTTTGATATTCTTTTTTTTTTTTTTGAGCGATATGATATTCTCTTTCTATTTCTAATGGGATTTGTTTTGTTTTTATGTTAACTATATGCTCCTTCTAAAAAAAATTATTTAATCCTAAATCTATTTTATCTTAAAATTTCATCATAATCCATTTGACTCCCCTATCCTTGATCCTATAAGGGTATGTTTCATAAATAAGGTCATTCTTTAGTTGCATTGTATGAAACTTAATCACGTATGGAAAAATATTTTCTTAATTGCAAAATATAGAATGCATTGAGAAAACTAGAACAGAAAAGAGATAAAGCAATTTGATAATAAATACAATTCATTCCATTTTTTTAATACTTTGAGCAGTTATTGTCTTTTTCTTAAATAACCTATAATTTAAACCCAATCAGGTTCTGAAAGTACTATCTCTTCTTCATCTTAGGCAACCTAAAACACTTTCTTAAAATATTAATAGATCTATTCTCAATTGCACTATATAAAAGACAACGTTAGAATTAAAGTAGAAAAAAGAGACAAAACATTTTGGTAAGAAATAGAATTTATCCTCAAAAAAATTTGCTGACGATCAAGTAAATAAGGTGCAACTTTTCTTTGAACACAAAAGGTTGTAGAGTTTTCCTCCTATTTTAAGCAAGCCTCATCTCTTTCCTTTAAATTAATTTATTTTGCTTACAAGAGATATCATTATAAATAAATTTGAGAATTCATTTATAGATTCGGATTACACGTGACGAATCAAGAGTAACTTTCAAAATTTGGATGACACATATCATTTATAGAGAGATTTAGATGACACGTGTGGTGTTCTTATATGGTGCTTCGTAAATATTTGATTCAGTTACAAATCATAATTATAATCATTATAATTATTACATTAATGAGTTTTAAATAGCTATATTTGAATTTTGAATTTAAAAATTCTATTAAATACCTATTAAATAACTACCTTAATTATAATTAAAAAATGTATTAGTCATTTGACTTGATTATTTGTTAATAACTAACAAGAATAATATATATAATTTCCTTAATTATTTTTGAAATCAAGGATAAACTAATGATTATTTTTTTAAAAAAAATTATATACTTAGTCAATAATTTTTTACTTGTATTCACCCTAATTTTTTCCTAAATAGAAATCAATAAATAACTTTTACTTAATCAATAATTTTTTTTCCTTACATTCAATTATTTATCACAATAATTTAATATAAGTTTCAAGGACCAAAATAATTATTATTATATATTTTAAGTATAATTTGGGAAGATATTTGTGTATAATTGTTATTATATATTTTAAGAATATGAATGAAGAGGATATTCTAAACTAGGCTTTAAAGTAAATGTGATCATTTTTGTATGATTTTACTCAATAAACTAAATTTTGCATCAATTAGGGGTTATTTAATTCGGTGTTAATGTATTATTAAATATATATAATTAAAATTAAAATCATTACATATAATTGTTCTACAAAACATATGTCTCCATTTAAATTATATCCATATTAAATAAGAAAGTTTCACGTGTCAATCTTTAGAGCAATTTCACATAGAACCTTAACCTACTTGGCAACAACAAAACATTTTCCTCTACTTTTTGCTTACATATGTCGATCTCACGTTTATTTTCATACAAATCAATTTATAGACAATTATGACACATAATTATTTGCACATAAAATAATTTATGGACAATTATGACACGCTAAATTAGGAAATTAATTTTCATTGTATATTCTAATTGAGCACAATTTCACAATCACCCTTGTATGGGAATTATTAGTAACTAATGTTTCTATTTTAAAATTCAAACAGAGTTAGAAAATAAAAGGCGATCAAGGAAAGAAGAAATGAGAAAGGGACAAGTAACACCCTTAACTGTCAACCTTTCTGTAACTCAAATTTGAGTTCTAATAGCTTAGTAGTAAAACTTATGGTAGATTTTTTTTTTTAAGCTTTTAAAATGAAAGTGTAACATAATGTAGGACATAAAATCTTTTCCTTTGTAAAACAAAACAAGGGTTTTTACTGTTAAACTATTAATAAAATACCATGATAACAAATATTAATGAAAATGAAATACAATTTAAAACTCTACAAATATGCAGCTACATATTCTTGACACGATAAGGGTTTATAGTACATTCTAATGACACTATAGCACGGTCTACTACATAACTACATACTTCTTCAGATTAGAGCATTGCCATTCTAATCCTAAGGGAATACCAGTTCTGACACCACACCAGATTATTTCGACATCTGGTATTATAGAATCAAACCATGAACTCATCATTCCACATAAACGGGTCTTTTACATCTTCAACCACACTTTCGTCAAGTCACTCTGATACCATCTTGGTTAGGGGTTGTAACCATGCATTGCTAACTGTGTACCTATTCGCGAACAAACCAAAAAGCAATCCACTCCCTATTTTTGCTCCAAACATCCACAAATGAAGGAAGGGATGGATTAATTAGGGGCAAGAACCAGACAATTTGAAATTAAGAAATCAAATGAACCTAGAAACCCACCCAAAACATAGTTCATATCATATAATTAATATGACAAACATTAACAAGGCCATATCATACAATAAACTATAAAATCATGTATCAAATATCATAGCATTTAGCACAAAGCACATTCACAACTCATAACACATTATCACAGTCATTACACATACATAATGCGTCCCATTCCCATGCTGCACACAAACAAAGATTTGACGTATGACTAATCATTTTTCCTTTCTATCTATCAATTATTTCTATCGAGTTACTCAATAAATCCAAATGGTAGCAATACAAGTCTGTCTGTGCTACTACCATTCGAAATTAATGCATCCCATACCACACCAATTCTAGGGTTTTATTGAGACACTCTATCAATGTAATGCATGTGGGCTTATAATCCACTTAGTATTCATCAATATCCATGGGAAGTGATTGGGAGTACATATATCTCTCTCACACCAAGGTACAATCCTTATCATCATTGAGAAAACGAGTAATCTTTCAGCTCAGGACATTCACAGTCCAAACAAAGGTATACTCTTACACCAATCTTGGAATGCCGAGCAGTTGTCGGGTTATCAAGCTTAGTTAGGCGAATATCTCGGCTCAAGGGCGCTACCTTGGCCATTAGGACCTTCACTGCTTGATACCTTACCCTCAAGACCTCCGCAAGTGGATCCCTGCCTTTCATTCCTCAACATACCAAACTATGACTTCCCCATCTAGAACACATGCCATTAGTGCATGTTCACAATGTCAATACATATGCATATGATGTATGAATATCTACAAGAACAATATATTTAATTATAAACATTCATACTTTTTTAGAAAATTTAACAAAATCTCCTTTATTTTTCAGTACTTTTCCCATACCAAAACATAAGTAAGATCACATATTAACAAAGGCACCTACTTAATACACATCCATCACATAGGCTCACTGTCCAGACATCAATATTATCATCATAATCAACTTTTCATTCTTAAAGGATCACATAACCATTCACAAGTCATCAATTCTTTCTTTTCTCATTCTAATTTATATAACAAACAAATATACAATTACCCTAAATTAAAATTGACATTTCTACACTTTCAAAATACTATTAAATTACTCATAAAACACTAGGATATTATTCTTTTAGATTTCATAGCAATTAATTATAAACGTTCTTAAATTCTTAAAATAGAATATTCTGATTTTCAAGACCAAATTAAAAATCAAATTTCTTGGATTAAACGATTTTTTTTTGCTACAAATTATATCTCTTTGGAAAGCTCTATGTTTGTAGTTTTCAAATCATCAAGCCTTTTATTTAGGAAAAATCTAGAAAATTCATTAAAAATGAATAAGTGAACAGAGGTCACCCACATTTCTAAACAAGACAATTAACTTCAAACTTGTTTTTATCAATCATTTTAAAACTAAATTACATAAAACTTAATTTTATCCTATTGCCCCTTTGAACATATTTTTCGAATTGACCAAGAACACTCACTAATTCATTTTGTGCAATTTATGGTGAATTATTTCCTAAGACTATCACAGTGCTTAAAAACAAAATGGTTTAATGCACTTAACCTGTCTTCCAATTAACTTTTTGTTTATCAAACGAAATCAAAAAATTATAAACCATATATGGTTAGAAAGCGTAGAATGTCTAATTTTTAGAAAAAGAACTTGTTTTTGCTAATTGTTTTTACATTAACATAGTTTTAAAATGAATCACCACTGTCTAGGTTCATTTTCACTGACAGAATAGCCAACTTTGACCACCCATAACTCCCTTATTTCTTACTTTTTTTCAACGATTCTTGTGCCTAAATTGTAACCTCAGATGTCTTTTTCACCTTCAAAAATCAAAACTCAAAATTAACAACCACACAAAGAGTTATTTTAGAGTTATTTACCTCTATCCTGTACGAAAATACACTGGCAACACACCATCAAAACACTTATCACAAACTATCATCACCAATTCATAATATAACTCAATTATTCAAGGACATGTTTTTAACACAATAATAACATCACATAGGGCCTAACTAAGTTCTATGTGAACAGTCACATGTATACATACAACAATCCATATTTTCAAGATGTACTATACAATTCAAAGTAGACATGAAAATAACATCAAACCACTATCACTAAGCCAATTCAATTTCAAGAATTCAAATTGAAGTGGATCTTCCCCTTACCCATGTGAAGTCATGGTTGTCAACAAGAGGAAAGGATAGGGCTTTGCTCATCCATGCCCCAATCAAGCTTATAATTGCAAAATCAAGACAAAACAAGCACTGATTAGTGGTTTACATCAAACGCCCTTTGTAAAATTGAAGAAATTTCAAGAAGAGATTATGAGAAATTGAAGGAAGTTGGTGATGGTGCATGATTGCTGAGACTAAGGAGGAGGAAGAGAGAAGATGATGAGCTCTCTTACCTTGGATTGATCACAAATGGTGTTGGAAGACCTTGGGTCTTTGAGAAAATGGAGAACTTTGGAGGAGAATGGAGAAATGAAGTATGTTGGTGGAGGAGGAGGGGTGGTCTATGAGCTTAATAGCCAAGGAGGAGAGAAATATCAAGTTTCTCACAACTAAACGTCGACATGTGTCACTAAAGTGCCAAGTTATTAAAATTTCAACCGCATTCGTCTTAGATTCTAATTAATTGACTTACAGAGAGTTAGGATTAATGACCTTAGATCTAATCTAGTCCCTTTTTGGTCATGCATATGAGGTTTCTCTATAGCTATAACTAGAAGTAACTAGTTTATTTTATGAGCTACTTACAAACTTATTTTTAGAAAACTATTATAGAGATCCCAGTTTTAGTTCTCCTTGTTTACGTAAGGTCTAGGCACACTAAGAAACCTCCTGTAATTTTTTTATAATTTTTAAAGCTTATTTAATGTTTCTAATTGTGCTTTATAAGTGCTTGTGGATACTTTTCACTCAAATATGCTAAATTACAAATTTTTAAAAAAAATTCATGATAAATTTCTAATCATTGTCTAAGCTTAAAAATTATTTTTCTTAAATCTTTTGACCATTCTATGATTTATCTCTTAATTATCTTTCTTTATTCTAATTTATTAATTGCAATAAATCCAATTTATTTATAAAATTACCAAAAATTATTTTTATTTCTTAGATACCTTTCTAATATTGTTTTAAGTATAAAACGTAATTTTCTCAAATTTAAAAAAGTATCTGCTCATCATTTTAGCTGCTCTATATAATCTCACTTATTATTATTATTATTATTATTATTATTATTATTAAGTCTAGATATTATTTATTCATTGGAGATAAATCAAAACTTTCAAAATTTATAAATATCTATCTAGACTTTTGATTACTATCACAAGACAATTAAACAAATGATAATTATTAGATACTTATTTAAGTAATATTTTGAGGATGTTATAGGACGCATATTTGAAAAGGACCCAAACTCCCCTCTCATTTCTCTAATGATAATATTTTGTTGTTATATGTTTTGAACAATCACCCCTATTGTGTTGATTTCGTCTATTGTCTTTGTCTTCTCCATTTCGTTATTAAGGTGAGAAAATATATTGTCAAATTAAGATGTATATACGTTAGGTAATTTTTCTCTTTTTCTTTTGATTTTTGCATTTTCTCCATTTGAGAAACTTCTATTTTTTTTTTCACTTTTATGTTTTATTGTTCCCCTTTCATTTGTTTGTTTATGTTGTTTTTACTTAATGTATAGTCTAGAATGGACGATAAGGATAATGATATTAAGGATGCAGGAGATGATGGTGCTCAAAGTCCCAACTCACTATTAACTTTCTATTAGTTTTTATTATTTTGTTTTTTATTGCTTTAAATTTGATCTACTAAGATTTTTATTCTTTTCACATGTACAGATTCAAAAGAATTCAGAAGAGAAATAAGAGTATGGATGAAGAGGATATTCTAAATTAGGCTTTAAAGCAAATGTGATCATTTCCATATGATTTTACTCTATAAAGTATTTTTTGTATCATCAATTGGGGGTCATTCGATTCAGTGTTAATGTATTATTAAATATATATAATAAAAAATAAAATTATTACATGTAATTATTATATATAATTTATATAATTGGAATGTCCCTTTAAATTATATCCATATTAAATTGTTCATTTATTAGCATATTATTATTATTATATTACAAATGTTGTCAATTTGAAATAATTTAATAGCATTTTAATGAACAAAAATTTAAAATAGACGATTAATTTGACTTAAATATGCAATATTCAATTGATTATAAATATTCAAATCACCAAAAGAAACATGCAATATTTATTTATTTATATGGAAATAGAACAAAAAATTTCATTGATTTTTATTTATAAATAGCATTTTAAATAGAAATAAATTAATTATTCATTCAAATCCACCGAAATTAACATTCTTGTCCATTTAAATAATTATAATAATTGAGGTATTTCAACTTATATATATTCTAAATTAATTAAGATAACTATGACATATATTATTTTTAAAAAAAGGAAAGTAAGATTATTTTAAATGAAGGTAAATATATTAGATTATTTTAAATTAAGGTAAATATATTATGTTAAAATGTATAATTAAAGTAATTAATGTAATTAATAAACATATATAATTAAGGTAATTGTCCGTAATTAGAAATCAACTAATTTATAAATATTTAATTATATTTAATATTGATTGAAGAAACTTAAAAATTTGAATACAAAAGTACAAATCTCTTTTATTTGAATAATAAATTAAGAAAAAAACTAATTTTGATTTGATTTTGATTTAATGTGAAAATTCATGACATGTGTAATAAAATGAGAGATCCATTACACCTATATATATGAATTAGTTTTTTATTTAATGCATTATTAAATTTGTTGGAAATTTTTATTAATATAATTAAAGTAATTAATGCAATTATTAAATATATATAATTAAGATAATTACATGCATAATTATTAAATATTTATTAATAAATATTTTTATTGTTATTTATTTTTTATGAAATATAATTATTAAATATTGCTAAAAATACTATTTTTATATGTTAAAATACATGATGTTATTAATTATGGTAATTATGACTGATTATATTATGATATTAATTAAGGTAATTATGATCAGTATATATTTTAATTAAGGTAATAAAAATTATTTTAAACAATGGTAGTTAGATTATTTAAATTACATAATTAAATTGACAATTACAATTTTAAAATTAAAATAGATTATTAATTTAAAAGGACCATTCATTTTGACCCAAATATGAAATTTTTATTTAAATTATTTTCATATGAAATTGTCCATTTATTATTGAACTATTTGTTTATTTATTACAGGTGTCATGAAATAATGTAATAGCATTTTGATGGACCAAAGTTTAAAATATACAATTAATTTAAAATTGATGATTAATTTGATCAAAATATGCAATATTCATTTATTTAAATAGAAATGAAACAAATTTTTTTGTTGACTTTTTGTTGTAAATAGCATTTTAAATGAAAATAAATTGATTTTTGCTCCAAGTCCACACAAAATTAACGTCCCTGTTCATTTTAATAATTATAATAATTAAGGTTATTACAATCGAAATATATTCTAATATGAATAAATTAACACAACTATGACATATATATTTTTAAGAAAGATAGTAATATTATTTTAATTTAAGCTATATATATTATTTATAATGTATAATTAAAGAAATTAATGTTGTAACGATCCAACTATTGCTATTGAACAACCGTACTAATCCTACTCTTACCGTCTTCAATTGTAAATAAAATCATAATATATATATATATATATATATATATATATATATATATATAACACCTTCATCCTGAGAGATCCATCCATCTCTACTACTGTTAACATCGTTGCCTTTACAACTGATACAGATGCAAAAGAATGGGGAACAACACCAGACCATATCAAAATAATCAAATATACAGATGTATCAACAGGGGAAAGGAATACAAAATGCACTCCTTATGGCTAGTCATACTATACAATCCCACATAAAAGAAAGAAACGAAATACATAACAAAAGAAACAAAAGCTTGGCTCCTCAAGTTATACATCTCCAGCTCGTAGCTCCATCCTCAGCTCTGAGAAGTCGAGTCTACTGAAGCATTGCCATCTGCTCCCACGCCATAGGACGTGATCATCACAGTCACACCAGCACAACAATAGCAACAAGACATCCAACAAACAACAAAACAGGCAAGGGTAAGCTTACGAAAACAACAATATATCATATGAATAAGAATTTCATCAACAATTCTCAACATTCAATCACAAGCATACAACACACCATGATATCTCAAGGGCTCTCAACATCCATGCATATGTATACACGACATACATTCATATGGCAAGGAATTCTCAATTTAGAACCCCACATTACAACCATCCCACAACAATTATATCAATGCATGATTACACGACTCTTGAGAGATTCACAACATCTCAGGTGATCAACCAGGTCTTACCCCTTACCATAGCCTATCCAAGCATCATTCATGGATTGCCAAAACTCTGATCTACAGATTAGCTTAGTGGTGTGTTGGGATAAGTATATGTGGGTGGTGACTCACTACGACTCAAGGCCTGCACCGCCTTGGCCCCTTGCGAAATCGCCCATCCACTCATCTCCGAAAACCCATCTTTAAGACCCCACATCTTATCCAAGCACTAGTTTGGAGGCCTGTCTGAGCTGCAACTCCTGTCAACCATCCAACTTACGTGCCTGCCCGTACTATGACATGAGGCCCATCACACAGCCTCAGCCAACAACATATGCATGAAATGCATGTATCACAATACCACACCCACTCAACAACAACAAATCAACATATATATATGTGTAGCAAACCAACTCCACGTGGGCCCGACCAGCACCACACATGGTCCAACAACAACTATCAACACCAAGCAGGGCCAATCCAGCCTTAAGCGTGGTCAACAGGTAAGGCCCTATCCAAGCAGCCCATACCACGTGAGAAACCTCACGCAACAATTATTCACAATAAGTGGAGGTTCTATCCAAACAACCTGCCACCCTAGGGCCCTATCCAAACAACCCACATCCCATGGGTAAAACCTAAGCAACAACATTTACGATAAGTAGAGGCCCTATCCAAGCAATCTGCCACTCTTTCCACATTCTCAACCATACTCACATTGGACTCATGCTAGGAGTCCTCCTCAATTATGATTCACTCAACTTCTCTTTGAAAATGGGTCAACAAAAGAACACTACATTCGCTCAAAGACCTACATGCTCGCTCAATGAAGACCTTCCTTACAAAGGGCCAACTTTCCCCTATAAAGGTTCTCACTCAGCAACCATAAGTCTCGCTCAGCGAATATACTATCTCTAGAGTCTCTTGCTCAGCGACAACTGGGGGGCGTTAAGCAAATTTGCTCCAGGGACTTTCTCCAAATTTCCATCGACCACATTTTGCTCAACAAGTTGTCTACTCGTCCAGCGAATAGCCACTCCAGAGAGCAACCGGAACCTGCACACCCTCCTCGCTCAGTGAACTTATTGTTTGCCTAACGACTCACTTGCAACAAAGAGCAACAATATTCCAGGGCCCCAAATCACTTAACGAGCTCAGTACTCGCTCAAGAATTGCTTCCAAGCATTTTGGAATGCCCATATTCACTCAACGAATGTCGCGTTCACTCAGTAAGCCACGTTCTAGAAATTTTCTAGAAGTCTCATGATCACTCGCTCAGCGAATTGACCATCGCTCATCAAGTCTCCTCTTTCCTTCAGTCACTCCCTACAACTCAAGAACACTCGCTCAGTGACACAAACAGTTGCTTAGCGATTTCCCAACTCGAGAGCCTTACCCCACTCCCAGGGCATTCTCACTTAGCAAGAGTCGCAGTCGCTCAGCAACTTTCACATGACAGTAGCAGAAACTTTCTTCGAAAAACCCAAAAAATTTAAACTTTTTACTCACTCGTACCCCAAATTGCCTCCACAGAGGTTGAATATAACCACACACCAGCCCACAACAACATACTTAACACATTCAACAATCCATACAACATTCCAGCATGAATCAAATACGAAATCAAGGAAACCCATTTGCAATACATTGCCACAAAACTCAGTCAAATATGCTTTCTAACATAAACCACGACACCATGCACACACTACCACGTTGATACAACATATATTCAATGAAAGTAAGCTTCCCTTACCTATAGGAATTCCAAATCCAAAATTTGGGGAAGAGGAGAATGTGGGGAAATAAACTTTTGAGCCAAACCTTCGAGAAATCCACTCTTCTCAACACACGGACAAGGGATCAAGGCTTGAATTCCTTCTACACTCTTGGTGGGTTTAAGTGAGGTTGAGAGAATGAAAGAGTTTTGAGAGAAAGTGAGAGAAGAGAAATGAGAAAGAAAAAGGGTCTTTATGTCTTAAAACCCTTCCTAGGCCTCACAAAAGCTTCGGGCCCACTAAAGCCCATGGTTCATTTACTCACTCCCCCAAGCCTCACAACTAACTCAATACTGCTGTTTCTCTTAACAACCCACATAAACATAACCCACACTCTCACTTTGGCTCAAGACATTTTCCTCAAGTTCCCTAAATTCAGACATAAATTCCAAAACAACCAACACAAAACAACACCCATACAACAACAACTTATTTATTCGTTTTAATCACCAAGGATCACATATTAAATTTTTACTTTTAGGTATCAAACCACTAAATCAAACATTAAGAAAACACGGTGTTACAAATGTAATTAATAAATATGTATAATTAGATAGTGGCCCATAATCATAATTAAATTAATTGATTTATAAATATTTAATTATATTTAATATCAACTGAAGAAACTTAAATATTTGAATAAAAAGTAAAAATCTCCTTTATTTGAATAATAAATTAAGAAAAAAGTAATGTCGATTTGATTGATTTAATGTGCAAATTCATGATATATATACGAAGATGAGAGTCACATAACATATATTATATATATTTTAGTTTTTATTTAATGTATTATTAAAGTTGCTGAAAAATTTTATTGATATAATTAAAGTAATTAATATAATTGTTAAATTTATATAGTTAAGATAATAACATGTACTTGTTATATAATTTATTTTTTATGAAATATAATTTTTATATGTTAAAATACATGATTTGTGAATCTTGGGCATTATGACTGATATATATTGTGATATGAATTAATAAAGGTAATTATGATCAATATGTACTTTAATTAGGGTAATGAAAATTATTTTAAACAAATGTAATAAGATTATTTTAAATTAAAAATTGAATTAGTCAATATTAATATAAATATAAATTTAAAAAGGACGTTTAATTTAAAAAGGATCATTAATTTTGACCTAAATATAGAATTTTCATTTAAATTATTTTTATGTTAAATTGTTCATGTATTATCTCACTATTTATGTATTTATTTATTTATTACACATCAATTTGAAATAATTTAATAGCATTTTGATGGGCCAAAGTTTAAAATGGATGATTAATTTATAATTAACAATTAGTTTGACCTAAATATGCACCGTTCATTTATTAAAATAGTAATGAGGCAAAATCTCCTATTGACTTTTCATTATAAATAGGATTTTAAATAGAAATAAATTGATTTTTGCTTCAAACTCACATGAAATTAACATTCCTGTCCAGTTGAATAATTATAATAATCAAGGTAATTACAATTGGTATATATTCTAATTTGAATAAAATAACATAATTATGACATCTCTCTCTCTCTCTCTCTCTCTCTCTCTCTCTATATATATATATATATATATAATATTGTAAGATTATTTTAATTTAAGATAAATATATTATTTAAAATGTATAATTAAAATAATTAATGTAACTAATAAATATATATAATTAGGGTGTTTGTCCATAATTATAATTAATTATATTTCATATTGAATGAAGAAACTTAAACATTTGGATAGAAATTAGAATTCTCCTTTATTTAAATAATAAATTAAGAAAAAAAATATTAATATGATCTAATTTAATGTGAAAATTCTTGACATGTATTATAAGATGAGAGACACATGACACATATTATATATAATTTATTTTTTTATTTAATATGTTATTAATTTTTTTAGAAATTTTTGTTGATGTAATTAAATTAGTGAATGTAATTATTATATATATATATATATATATATATATATATATATATATATATATACATATAAGGTCAGGATCCGTTTACACCAGGTGTCAAAGTTAGTCAAATTATACCTTCAATAATTTTTTGTAAAATACAAACTTAATCGATCTAACCGTTAAATTTGATCTTCTTATTAATTAGATTAAGTATACAAAATTTCACACAATTCTAAAATTATTTAGTAATTCATTGCATCACTTTATTTTAATGTACAATAAAAAATTAAAATATATGTAAATATTCAATGTTAGATGACATATCTAGAAAAGTCCAAATTACGTGAAATTTGATATACATGATCATGAAGATAATATCACATAATTCAACAGTTGGATTGGTTAAATTTGCACTCTACAAAAAGTTATTGAATGTGTAATTTGACTAACTTTGACACCTGGTGTCAACGAATTCGGACCCATATATATATATATATATATATATATATATATATATATATATATATAATTGAGATAATTATATGCAGTTTTCATATATAATTTATTTTTTATGAAATACAATTTTTAAATATTGCTAAAAAATATTATTTTTATATGTTAAAATGCATAATTCTATTAATCATGGTAATTATGATAGATATATATTGTGATATGAATTAATTAAGGTAATCATGATCTGTGTATATTTTAATTAAGTTACAACATATTCAAATTAAGGTAAAATTTTTAATTGTTATGCATATAATTTATTAAGTTAACATCTAACTTTGCGAGAACTCCTTCTTCTATGATAATGTGTCTTTTAATTTTGACTCCATTGTAAACATTATTGTTTAGGATTATTTATTTGTGTAATCTTCAAATTTTGGATCTTTCATTTTTTTTAATTCTATATGCTTCATTATTTGTTGAATATTTCTTTTATTATTATTAAATTCATTTATATTTTTTTGTTTTATAGTTTCATCTTTTTAATCTTCCTTATTTAATTAAGTTAACCTTCTCTCTATTTTACTTTCTTTAAATATTTTTAAAAAATATAATATTTAGTATTTGATTTAGTTTGCATCCTAAATTGCTAACATTATTTTTATAGATTTTGTTATTTCAATTAATAAGATAGATCAGAGCAAAAGACTTAAAAAAGTAATTTCAATTTTTGTTTTTAAAAAAGAATCTTATAGTGAAGCAAAAATAATCTTACTCCCTCCCTCTAATATTTCACACAACATACACCAAAGAAATATGTATTACTAAATGTATTAATAATTTTTATATGATAGTCTATTTATTATTTTAATTTTTTTTAAAATTTGAAAACATCTAAAGAATTTTTCTATTTATTAAATCCTATATGTCACTTATTATCATCATAATAATTCTTTTTCATCTATTTTTTTATTTTTAATTAATTTTTATGATTTTAATTCATAATAATAAATTAATAAATGTTAAGTAATAAATAATTTTTTGGTTTAAATAAACTTCAATTTTATTAAATTAATTTATAGTCAAAACATCATACTCAAATTATAAATCTAATATAAATAAGGTAAAAAAATCAATTAATAAATTAAAAATAACAAATAAGTTATTTTACAGTAATTGTCATTCATAGTGGTCTATCCAATTCGAGTAAGATTGTTTCTAATAAAAAAAATATGATCTCGACCCAAAAAAATAACAAATAAGTTGTAAAAAATATGATTTTTTAAATTAATTTAAATCACATTTAAATTTATTTTAACTTATATAAAACAAAAATTTAAATCAAATTAAAAATAATTTATTTCAACATATAACTAGATAGTATATTATGATATATATCACTTTTCTTCAAAGTGTAGAATATAAATAACATTTTTATATTCTTAAAAAATAACATTTTTACATGGTATAATTACATTAAATTATAGACAATGTATACTTATAATTTTTGTACTCAATATATTCAAATTTATGTTGAAAATCAATATGATTCATGTCAAAAATATCACAATCAAATTAATTATAATGTTTATACAAAAAAAGCAATTTGTTATAAAATTTTAAAATATATATATATATCATAGGTAAATCATCCAATATATTGTAATTAATTATGTATTTAATCAAATTAAATAAAATAATCTAATATAATAATAATGATATCGATAATAATTTATTATGTATTATAAAAATTTTATTGAACATATATATAAAATGAGTATATATATATGTCTATGTATATATTTACTATTACCATACTCATTTTTTTTCTCTATGAAAATTTCATTTTATTATCTTTTCAATGATTAATAAAAGAATGCTTTAATAGAATAATAATTTGTATATCATGAATATTATGTTTGGAACAAGATATTAAATAATGCTATCAAACCTTTTAATTATTTTAAAATTTTAAAATGATATCCATAAGAAATAGTTACTATACATATGAAACAAAAATAATAATAAAACATATACTTAAACATCAATAATTTATTCAAGTACTTATAAATTTAATTTCATTTGATTGATGTTATATTTCTGTAACGACCCTCTATTGCTACAGTACCACTTACTACTTCATACATTACTAAGATGTTCAAAAATAAATAATGAACATGCTATTATAATCTCATCATACCATAAAGTATATATGTATATATAAGGTATGAAACAATATAATATACAGGCCAAGTTATACAATATCGAGGGAGAGGGATCCAAAAGAAAACTCCCTATAGTTGGTCAACTATACGACATATACATCAACCACAAAAAGAAAAGAAATCAAAAAAGCTTCTAGAAAAGCTCCACCCATAATAGGCCTTGTACCATCTCCACTAAGACCTCCAAGCAATCAATTGTGGGAAGCTAGGTCTACTGAAGCCTCTCTCTGCTCCCATGTCAAAATGATGTGATTATCACAGTCATAGTAACACACATAACCACACCAATAACAAAAGCAACCATGACAACACAAAACAGAAAGCAAGGCAAAGGTAAGCTTAGAAAACAAAAACCAACATAATATATTCAATTCATATTCTCACACCATCAATATACCAAGATGGAATCCAAATCATTAAGAAATGGGTATATATACAATACAATACAACATAACACTACACATCATGTTGTCAACCCCATCTATCAATCTATAAATGATACGACTCACAACTTAGGTGCCTACCCGCACCACGACATAAGGTTCATTGTCAGCTACCTCAGTCGCTAACCCCACACCACGACATGAGGTCTATTGTCAGCTACCTCAGCCACCTGCCCGCACCACGACATGAGGTCCATCGTCAACTACCTCAGCTGCCTGTTCACACCACGACTTGAGGTCCACACAACCTCAGCCAACAACATATGCGTGCCAATGCATGTATCACCACAACAATCAATTCAACCAAAATCATTCATCATATAATGTATATATGTATCAATATATCACCATAATCATCAACTCAACCACAACAATCATCATATCATATATATATGTATCAACATATCACCACGTGGCCCACTCAGCACCATCTGTGGTACAATAATCACCATCAACCCCATGCAGGCCCAATCCAGCCTCTTGCACGGTCAACAGATAAGATATCTTATTATCACAACATTCTACAACTAGTGGAGATTCCTACTTAGGTAACCTTCCACCCAACTACCACTTTCTTACAAATTCTTACATAACAAAACAAAATTACACAGTCACTTAGCGATCCATATGCTCGCTCAGGGAGTACCTTTCATATAGAGAGCACACTCTCCTTTTCGAAGGTTCTCACTCAGCGAGTATAAGTCTCGCTCAACGAACTCAATTCCAGAGAGCAACCAAGTCTCATGTAGAATTCTCGCTCAGCGAACATATGTTTTGCTCAATGAGACAATTACAACTTATCAACCAAATCCTCAACAATAATCATAAAGAAAAACCCAAAAACTAGTTTAGAAAACCATTTGAACATCCAATTAACTTAAAATATACATTTGACATTCATAGGAATCAATAAAGTCATCAACAACCAACAAAAATAATAAGAAAGAAGAGAAAACTTTGTTTTTCTCTCGTTGAGCACAAATTCTGTCGCTAAGCGAGAAATTCATCGCTAAGTGAATGACTTATAAAAAGTCATTAGCTTCCGTCGCTAAGCAAGTGACAAACTTCCAGCAACCTCAAAATTCATCACTAAGCAACAATTTCTGTCGCTGAGCGAGCTATCCATCGATGGGTGCAATTTTCGATCGTTTTCTTTGCAAATCAATCACTAACACCCAATTTTAACCAAATCAATCAACAACAAGCATCACAAAACAATTTTAACTACTTCTAATACCTTTCTAACTGATTAAATAATAATTTCTTCGACAAATCATCCACAGATTTCAAAATCCCTTTTCCAAACCCATTTTGATGTCAAAATTCACATACACAAGACTTTCATAGAAATCAACTGATTCCAAAGCATTAAATCGACATATCAACAACCACAAACACAAAATCAACCAAGAGTAAGCTTCCCTTACCTCTAAAAGTCTATGAATTTGAATTTTTAGCTTCCTTAAGAATTTACTGTCTTGAGCCAATTCTTCTAAGAACCGCTCCTTTTCTCGCTACAACCACTCAATTAAGTTTAAAATTATTTTACAACCTCACAAGCTTGAGAAATTCTAGAGAGAGATAAAGAGAAGAGAGAGAATGAGAATGTGAGAAATGAGGAAAACTCCTCCCTCCTCCCTTTTATAGAGCTCTCACACGAACTTTTGCCAATTGAGGCCCAAATCTCACCAAGCCACTCCCTTTATCTCCAACACTAGTTTAACTTAACTGTTTTCCCTCAAAAGCCCAAAATCACAATCACAATACACCCACATTGGCTTAAGCACATATGTCAAGTTTCCTAAATTCAAACTAGAATTTCAAACAAACAACACACAACTATCACCACTTACTACATACCAGACATAACAACAATTCATTTATTTCTTTTAATCACCTAAATTACATATCAAATTTCTACTTTTTAGTTATTAAAACACTTAATCAAACATTAGGAAAAACAAGATGTTACACACAACCAACAATCATTACAGAGAAGCAAAATTCAACACAAAACCACAAACATTGGGTTTACATCACCCATCACAAATGAGAATGTGCGAAAGGTGTTTAGGAAATTTGGGTCTTTTGTTTAAAAGCAACAATGGAACAAAAAAGAACGATGGAGAATGTGGAAATTTTAGGGCTTTCCTTTAAAGCAACAAAGTGCAAAATTGTTGGTTCGTACCTCATTCAAGTACAACACGTGATTGTGAACAACACTGGCAGCTATGTCTCGCACGTAGAGTGGCAATTACAAATCACAAGTGAGGAGGGATCATAGGATTACAAATGATAGATTAGGAGAATTCACGAGTCTTCTGAAAATGAATGAGATAATCCAACTTTGGGGCTCTTTGTTTACAAGTTTGAAGATTAAGAAATTTTGGGAGATTAATGAAATTGGGAAAATTAGGGATTTCCTCATTGAGAGATTATTGTATCGGCCCACTTCACTATTGACATGGAAAAAAAATTGATATGTGCATCCACATGTAAAGGACGAAGAAATATTCTGTCAATATTCACAAACCACTAACAATAGGGATCTAATTACATAAGTATTAATAAGATAAGGACTTGATTATAATGTTTTTTAATATAGAGACTTAATTAAAAATTAGGAAAAAAATAGGAACCAATAGATGTATTATCCCTTTTGATATTCACCTTTTTTAGGGAAAGGTGATCTAATCGAATTTCCTATTGGTCCACCATTTTCTGTAATCACTGTTGTTCCGCTTAAGCACGTTGATTCGAGGTGGTATTCACCATTGTCTCTCACGCAATGCAGTGAGATCTCATCACTCTCTGCTCCTCCAAATCGAAACACACACACACACACACATATCTTCGCGACAACAACAATTACCAAAGTCGTGTGCGATGCTGACGAAGTTTGAGACGAAGAGCAACAGCGTGAAGGGCCTGAGCTTCCACCGGATGAGGCCGTGGGTCTTGCCGAGCCTCCACAGCAGCATGATCCAATTGTGGGACTACCGCATGGGCACGCTGCTGGACCGCTTTGAGGAGCACGAGGGCCCTGTGCGCAGCATCCACTCACACTCGTCACAGCCCTTCTTCGTCTTCGATGACAATGACTACACGGTCAAGGTTTGGAACCATCGCCTCTGCCGTTGCCTCTTCATGCTCTTCGACCACCTCAACTACCTTCGCACTGTCTAGTTCCACCGCGAGAGCCCCTGGGTTTTCATCCCCAGTGACAACCAGATCATCCACTTTTGGATCTGCTAGTTGTGCACTTGTATCTAGGTGCTCACTAGCCATAACCACTACATCATATGCGCCACCTTCCACCCTAGGAAGGCCCTTTTAGTCTCTGCCTCGCTCGATCAGACAATCAACATCTGGGACATCGCCGAGCTCAGGAAGAAGTCGGCCTTCGAGGACGTGGGGTTTGGTGCACCCGATGCCGTGGTTAAGTACGTCCTAGAGGGGCATGACAAGGGCATCAATTGGGCTGCCTTTCACCCCGCGCTACCGCTCATCGTCTCCATTGCTAACAACTGCCAACTTAAGCTCTGGAGAATGAACGATATTGCCTTCCTATTCCAATGTCACCGATTATAATTGATGACGAAAATCGATGAAAATCAACAGAATCACCACCAATTATTATTCAGGAGTGTTACCCAACACACGCTTTAATACACTCTTTTGAACACATGAACACACTCTTATTGTTTGAAATTTATTGAAAATCACAAGATTAAGAGAGAATCATTAAATAAGATGTGGAACTTACAAAATTTTGTGACTTCCAATAAATTTTGACTAATAAAAGACAATATGTCCAAAAGAGTGTGTCAGAGAACATTCCTTGGTTGAAATTTATTAAAAATCACAAGATCAAGAGAGGGAATTATTAAATAAAATGTGGAACCTACAAAATTTTATGATTTTTAATAAACTTTAACCAATAAAAGATGGTGTGATGAGTGTGTTGCTAGCATTTGTCATTATTATTTAGAAAAACAATTGGAAAAACTTGCAGTTGCAAAGAAACTATAGAATAATACACCAAATTATTCTCATTAATTTGATGTTGATTTAATTCCTTGAATTATCAAACTATGGTTGTTGTTTGTCCAGAAGTTGAAGGATTAAAATGATCGTGATTCATAATTTAGGTGTGGTCTGGACTGATTTGGTGTATTACTCCAAGGTTTTAAATATCAGTTGTGGTCATGATTTCGTCGCGTCTATTGATATATTGTGAGAAATGGCGGGAGAAATGTAGCCGATGCTGCCACAATTGTAGTTGCGGACACTTGAAAAACCTTAACGTTGTGGCCAAAATCATAGTAGCATACTGTTTTTTAAAACCATGGGAATTGCTACCAATTATTATTTAAGGAAAATAATTGGAAAAATCTACATGCGAATTATAGAATAATACACCAAATTATTCTCGTTAATTTGATGTCAATTTAATTCTTGAAGTTATCAAATTGCAGTTGTTGTTTTAGTCTTGAAATTGAAGGATTATAATGATAACAGTTGATAATATAGGTGTGGTATGGAGTGATTTGGTGTATTAGTCTATTGAATTTGGTTTAATGTTACTGAGCTTTAGTTTTTGAGAATTGAAGTGTGTATGAACTGGTTTCTGTGTGTTTGTGTGTTTTCTTTCAGATACAAAGGCGTGGGAGGTGGATACTTTGAGAGGGCACACAAATAATGTGTCATGTATTCTTTTTCATGCCAAATAGGATATTATTGTGTCCAACTCTGAGGACAAGTGTATTTGGGTGTGGGATGAGACCAAGTGGATTGCGATCTAGACATTTCGTAGGGAGCATGATCTATTATAAGAGGTTTCTCCAACGACTTGTTGTATGAAACAATGTGTATATTCCCTTTTGTGTTAAGCATGAGTGTTACCAAGTTCACCATTAAACTTTGAAGCAAATGACCTCTCTATTTCCTCCCATGGCTGTCATAGAAATACAAAAAAATTCAAAACAAAATCAAGATTAAAAATGCTAAAGTACTTACTTTCGAAAAAAGAAATACCTCATCTTTGATGTGAATGATAATAAAAAGCACCTTCAATTTTTCATTCATAAAGCCATGGTGTTTTTCTGTTGTGAAAGGTGTAGTGAAAACAAAGAATAAAAATGAAACCTTCTTTTATATATGTCAAAATGAATATTTGAATTTAAAAATTAAATTCAAATTAATACCCAATATACACAGAAAATAGTAGCCATTAAAAACTCATTAATGCCTTCTATTTAACTTATTTAATTAATTCAAAATAATCTAATCACTATTTTCAATTGTCATGTTGTCTATTAGACAATCAATGAAGAAAATAAATAGCTGCAGTAAATGAATGAATAAAAATAAATAACATATAAGTATAATATCTTTAATTGTCTAAATAGTTTAATGACTAAATTACCCTTATTTTGAGCAAAAAAAATTTGCTCTAGACTACCTTACTTATATATATATATTATGATTATGATTAAGATATTAATTTCAAAAGTCATGCAATCAACATTGTTGCCGCCCTTGAGAGCATGAATATAGGAAGAAGATTTTGAAAAAAAATATTTTTTATTATTTGTCATTAATTAATAAAAATAAGAACGAGATTAAAAGAACAAAAAGAAATAATAAGTTAAATTACGACCAAATAATTTTTTTTGTAGAAATAAAATACATAATCGAATAATTTAAATAAAACACACTAAAAGAGAAAGCCATATAATCAAATAGAAGAAATTAAAATAAAATATATTAAATCTATAATTATAATAAAATAAGGCAACAACGATAATAAATTTGTACTAGTGTCACCTTATGGTTGAAGTTTTGACAGGTGTCATGTTCTGAAGTTTTTTTTCAATAGGAGAGGATCCATGTCTTTCTTTGATACTCTTAAATTAAACTTTCCAAATTAGGAAAATTACACTATGAGTCATCAACTAGAGTAATTTGTAACCGTGCAACTCATTTTAAGTTGTGATAGTAGAGTAATTTCAATGCAATTATTAGATTTTTTTGAATTTGAATTTTTTAACTTCTTAATGCACCCTTTCTAATCCCGTTAATTTAATTTGGGAAAAGAGTATTTAACTCTCCTAAACTTTACTTCTTTTGCAAATAGACAACCTAAACTTTAATTTTATTTTAATTGATCCTTAAACTTTATTTCATTTGTAAATAGACACCATGAATGTTAATTTCGTTCCAATTGATCCTTAAACTTTACCATTCTTGCAAATAGACACCTTAAATAATTCATCTCAATTAATCCTCAAAATTTACCCCTTTTATAAATAGTCTCTTATATCAAATTCGGGACAAAGAAGAAATCTCAATCATTTATTTATTTTAAATCTTAGTCATTTATTGGTTTTATTTTTATAAATCACTTTTCCAAACATTAAAACATAATAAAATTTATAATTAAAAAAAATTCAAAGAAAGATTTTTTTATTGTTTTTATTATTTCTTTCTTTTAAATTCATATTTTATTATATTTAATTTTAATATATGAAGAAATTAATAGTAACAAAAGAAGAGAAAGATTAATGAATGATTGATATTTAAGATAAATAATTTAACTCAAACTTGATAGAGAAAGAACTATTTGTTAAAGTATAAATTTTAAGAATCAATTAGAATGCAATTAAAGTTCAATGTGTCTATTTGTAAAAATGGTAAAGTTTAAGGATCAATTAGAAGGAAATTAAAATTCATGGCGTCTATTTGCAAACAAAAGAAAAATTAAAGATCAATTAAGATAAAATTAAAGTTTAGGGTGTCTATTTGCAAAATAGGTAAAGTTTAAGGTGGTTAAGTACTTTTTTCCCATTTAATTTGCAACATTTACCATGCCTTCTCTCTCCACAGGTTCATTTGTTACCATTTTATGTCTTTTAACCTACTATTTCTATATACTCTTTCTCAGTTGCTTGTTCCTTTTCATTTTTTTTATGGAAAAAAAAAAACTTAGATACAATTCTACATGTGCTATTAGTGTTGTTCTCCAATAAAAATTAAAGTTCCACCTTAATAATCTATGTTGATATTTAATGAAATCTTTTATTAAGCAAATTAGCAAAGTAAAACTCCAATTCTAATTAAAAAAAGCATCAATAGCATATATAGAATTGCATCTAAATTTTGTCCTTTTTTGTATTCCCTTACACACTTCTTTTGTTTCTTTAGACTCAACCATGGATGATACTACTTCCTACCTCTCTCCTTTCATTTTATTATTGTTCTCATTCCTCCTTTTCCTTCATTTGTTCTTGAAAGTTTATAACTTTTTGTCGTAGAGATGAGTGGTGGGGGTTTACGGCTTCCATTTCGAGCAATGTGAAGCGGATGATCCACAATATCACGGAGGTTATAGGCAATCCCCAATCAAGAAGATATTTATGCAATGGTTACCAAATGTTCTTGGTTGTTCTTGATTTCGCAAAACATTAGATACATTAATTGCCAAAAAAATGAAAATGTAAAACTGAAAATGTTTACCTTAATAATAACTTTCTCATTTACCGAAAATGGATTGTACTCCCCGCTGGAGCCCATCAACAGCAGTAAAATCTCCATTTTCCTGAAACGTTTAAATGCTAATATAAATAAATTTCTCTCCTGAAAACTAAATCCTTACAGTCTTGAACATTTTGTTTAATCAGAAGGCATGCATATCCAAATGAGTTAATTATTAGTTATACACAACACTACTAGTTTGCTACTCATGCCAACTGGTCAATCTCTTCATCAATTTGTTAGATGGATTTGTGTAAGTCACTTTATAAAATTATATTTTAAAATCTAGAACAGTAGCAATAACTTATTAGTGTAATTTAACACTTGCTGTGTTAGATGTATATTTTCTTAAATTTACTTGGTCAGTGTTTGAGTTAAAGCTTTTTTGCAATTTCTTTTGCTAAATGTGAACTTATAATGCTTGACATGTCTTAGAATCTAAATTTAATCATAGCATTATCCATGTTGTTTTTCCTCTAATGTGTATTTTTTCACCTGCTTTTTTATACAAGCACTATTGGGAAACTTTGTATCAACTCTAAACAATTTTTGCACCTACTTTTTTGCAATTTCTTTGAGATGAATTAATTTTCTTTGGTATTCATATTCTATGATATAAATTTAAGTCTAATTTTCCATTACTAATTAATAATTATATACATTTAATTTTAAAGGTTTGTTAGCTTGGGGATGTTGGAATTTGCAATGTATTTCATGTGTTTCTTTGTTCTTCATTTTTCCTATAGTGTAGTTCAATTCCAAATTTTCTCAGTCCCTTGTTACTTATAATAATAATACTTAATAGTTGAAAAAAATACATTTTATTCTTTGTTTAGTGCCCTCTTCTTTGTTTTAGGTTCAATGTTTCTTTTTTATGTGGAAAAAGGGGGAAAGAATGCAAGTCATTTTTGTTTCAAAATGCAATATAATTTTGCTTTTATATTTTTGATCTCTTTGGGCTTAACTAACAACATCTAGCATGGAACAAGATCAAAATGTAATATAATTTTGTTGTTGTTGCCTTTTTTACCTTAATTGCTTTTATGAATTATCTTGGAAAAATAAAACATGTTATTATGTAGTTTCATAGTCTTGAACCTACCACAAAGGTTGATGAAATATTGACTTATGACGTTATCAATTAGAGCCAGGATGTGTTAGACAAAGCTCATAATCCAATACTAATTTAATTGATGTGTGTTTTGCTTTTACAAAAGGTGCAAAAGGTCTATTGGAGTTACTGCACCCGGTGGAGGTTGGTTGATTCTATAGTTATCGTGGAAGAACTCTGGTGCGTGATTATGAGTTTTTTTTGTTGTTATATTATTATTATGAGTTAATTTTGAGAGAAGTGAGGTTGAAATTGGTAAGTGATTGAATTTGTAGATAACAAGTGATTGAGATTGGAGTTATATATGTTTAGGTGGGAGTTATTGTAATGCTTAACCTTCTTTTGTCAGTGAAAGATTATTGCAACAGGTTACCTTTCAATTTTGAGTGCAAGACCTTGCCTTATCACTTTTAGGTCAATAATGGATTATATTTCATACTATCCTTTCTCATATTCTAAGTAGTAATATAAATAGTAAATTTTTATTGTTGTGGTAGCATTATGTTTTTTTTTTTGTTTAAATGAGTTAACTTTGATGTGATGGACATACCCTGTGAAAGGCCTATTAACAATAAATCTATTCAAAATTGAAAATATTACCTCATTAAAATTTGCCATGATTTGAAATTTAAAATTTTTATCTCATCTCTTTATCTTTTGGGGAAGTCAGGTTGAAATTGGCAAGTGATTGAATTTGCAGATAACAACTCTAATCGTTGAAGCACTTACTTGGAGTTCAATGATAACTCTCATTCTCTTGAAAACCAATGCTTATACTGACTAGGACATACTGCCTACTTTAGAAAAGTTAAGGAAAGAAAAGACATAGTACATATATTATTATTATGAGTTAATTTGGAGAAAAGTGAGGTTGAAATTGGCAAGTGATTTGTAAATTTCAGAAATGCATGGATTGCAAGATATGTGTTTAGTCTAATGCACAAATGAGCTTTGAGATCTCGTTCGGCAAGTTTAATTGATTGGTTTTCTTAGTGTTTATTTCTTATGGTTTGTTTTTGAAAATTGAGCATTGGTTTTTTAAAGTTGATTTTTTTATAAGAATGAATATTATCATGCATTTATCTATTCATCTTTGTTCTCTAAGTAAAGGTTATTTGCGATAACAAAGGCATCAAAATTTCTTAGATCTTTTTATTTTGTAATTTAATTGATGTGTGTTCTATTTTTACAAAAGGTATAAAAGGTCTACTGGAGTTACCACACCCAATGAAGATTGACTGATTTTGCTGTCGTTGTGGAAAAGCTGTGGTATGTGTTCTTTGCATGCAAAGTCTCTCTCTAATCTACATATATTATCATTATGATTTTTTTTGTTATATTATTATGAGTTGATTTTATTAGATGTAAGGTTGAAAGTGGTAATAGAATTTGCAAATAACAAGTGATTGAAATTAGAGTTATTTATGTTTTGGTGGGAGGTATTGTAATGCTTAACCTTCTTCTATTAGTGAAAGATTATTGCAACAAGTCTTTTAGTTTTGTGCATAATACCTTGCCTTTTCAATTGATAAGAATATAGATGTAAATGAATTTTGAATTAACTGAGCTATTTCTCACTCCTATCTCCCTCATTTTTATTTCCCTTTCTCTCTTCTCCCGAATGTGTAACACCAAATTTTATTTAGATTAATTGATTATCCATTTTATTTATTCTTGATCAAGAAAAGAATGAATTTAAAAAAAAAAAACTTTTACATTGAACGGATTTACCTTAATTAGATTTCCTAGTGTTGGACTTTTCTTTGTTACCTTTATTATTTTACTTTTTTTTCTTTTTACTCAAAAGAGATTAAAACCAAATATTATAATTTATTGAGATCCAATAACAATACATATTTATTGACAAATGGAAAATTTACATTTCTAAAAACAAAAACAAAAAACTCTTATTTTGCACTTGGACAGATTTGTACAACTCGACATTATCTCTTCTTGGCTTCACCAAGCTTATCCAAATTCTCTTAGGTCCCAACCAGAAAATCCTTAGACAGCATAGAAGAAAATTGACTTGACTTGCATCCTTTAACATGCAATTAAAATGAAACAAAACACGAAATAGGAAGGAATGAGGACCATTTATCATATAAAACATAGAAAAGCGAGTAATATAATTTAATCAAAATAAAAAATATATAATATTGACTCATTTAACAATATAATATAGAAAAACATAAGAACATAATTTATATAGAATTACATTGTAAGCATATGATCATGATCGAATGAAATTCTTGCTAGCACACAATGTCTAGATGCATGTGGCCCAAAATATCATTTTCTTCTCTTCTCCATGGAGTATCAATAATTAATAATTAATAATATCAATAATTAATAATTATAAATGAGCCCAATAACGGCTGTACCCAGGTAACTCAACAACCAATCTTAAGTATTTTAGTGACTAGTCAGGATGGCTGAGTAGGGTATAGGTTAACACGACACATGGTAGCTAACACGTTGTCACTTGTGTATTTCAAACCCTGTCATCCCCAAGGTCTGCAGACCTCCACCATCATACTCCCACCACCTATACAAGGTGTAATGTGGTTCATCTCCTTATTCAAAAATGATATGTCATGAATATGTACCTTTTTCTTAACTTTTCAACATAGAGCTTGGTCATGACATCTGTAACGCTATGCTTTTCTTAATGCATGATTAAGTGGTTTAATAACTAAAAAGTGGAAATTTGATATGTAATCTAGGTGATTAAAAGAAATAAATGAATTGTTGTTATGCATGGTATGTTGTATGTAGTGATGATTTAATGTTGTTTGTTTGAAATTCAGATTTGAATTTAGGAAATTTGAGATATGTACTTGAGCCAATTTGGATATGTTGTGAGAATGATGTTGGGTTTTTGAGAAAAAAAAAAGCAGTTAAGTTAGACCAGTTTTGAGATAAAGGAAGTTGCTTGGTGAGGTTTGGGCCTCAGTTGGCCAAAAGTCCGTGAGAGAGCTCCAGAGGGTCTAAGTATAAAAGGGGGTAGAGAAAGATATTTCTCTCATTTCCCTTCTCTCTCCTTTCTTCATCTCTCTATCTATCTCTCTAGAATCTCTCAAGTTAGCAAGGGTATTACAGGATTTTGGACTCAGTTTAGTGATTGTGGTGAGAGGAAGAATCAATCTGTGGAAGATTTTGGCTCAAGAACATTGGATTCTCAAGGAACCTATATCCAGATTCATAGACTTTTAGAGGTAAGGGAAGCTTACAAATCGGTTATTTTGTGTTAATAACTGTTGGTATGTTGATTTCTTGCCTTGTGATCGGTTGAATCTTTGTGGATGTTGCTATTTTGTGGGATTTGGGTGAAAATGGGTTTTGGGAGAAATTTTGAGATTTAGATGAGAAATTGATGATTTTGTGATAAAATGTTGAATTGATTGTATGATTTGATTTGTATTAACTTGGTTGAGGTGGATTGAGGTTGTTGGAACACCATTGATTTGAAAATTTATATTAATTGGTTGAAAAAGTTGAGTTTTTGAAAATTCTCGCAAATAATCGATTATGGGGATCACATAATCGATTATCTAGAGTTTTAGAAAATGTTTTGTGATTTGGTTTCGGAAATAATTGATTATGAGCATCTGACAATCGATTATCTACTGTTCAGGAAAAAAAATTTGGATTTGGTTTGGAAATAATCGATTATGGGCATCTGACAATCAATTATCTACTGTTAAAAAAAAAACTGATGCATTTTGCAACAATACATAATCTGTTGCTATAGTACTAATCTGTTATTCCAGATCTGAATATACAATTTCATATTATTAAAGTTTTCATCCAAAAATGTGAAATTTTATGAATTTCAAGGTTTGTTAATCCTCCAAATGGTTTTCAAAGAAGGTTTTGGTTTTGTAATTGTAGTTAATTGTTGGATTGGTTGTGAAGTAGAAGGTTGCTTAGATAAGACCTCTGCTTGTTATGTATGATATTGTTTTTCACGGGGTGGGCTACTTAGATAAGGCCTTATCTGTTGATTTTGATTGAGGCCAGATTGGGGCCAGTATGGGGCCAGTATGGTGTTGATGGATGTTGAGTGGTCATAGAAGGTAGCTGACGATGGACCTCTTTGCCACTAGTTGTATTGATATACATATATATATGTCGTATGTTTATTGGTTGTGGTTGAGTGGTTGATGGATGTTGAGTGGCCGTGTGAGGTAGCTGACGATGGACCTTTTTGCCACTGGTTGTATTGATATACATATATATATATACATATATATATATATATATATATATATGTTGTATGTTTATTGGTTGTAGTATGGTGTTGATGGTGTGAGTGGTCATGGGAGGTAGCTAACGATGGACCTCTTTGTCACTGGTTGTATTGATATACATATATATGTTGTATGTTTATTGGTTGTGGTTGAGTGGTTGATGGTGTGTAGTACATGCATTCATGCATAGTTAGCGGCTGAGGTAGCTGACGATGGACCTTATGTTGTGGTGTGGGTAGGCACGTAAGTTGGATGGTGACCATAGTTGGAACTCAAATGGGCCTCCAACCTAGTGCTAGATAAGACGTGGGGTAGCTGACGATGGGCCTTTGGGGATGAGTGGATGGGCGACCTCGCAGGAGGCCAAGGTGATGCAGGCCTCGTGTTGCGGTAAGCCACCACCCACATACACTTATCCTGACAAACCACTAAGCTTATCCATAGATCAGAGTCTAGCAATCCCTGAATGGTGCTTAGATAGGCCACAGTAGGGGGTGAGACCTGGCTGATCGCCCAATATGTTGTAAATCTCTCGAGAGTCGTGTCCTCATGCATTGACATAGTTGTGACAGATTGGTTGTGATATGGAGTTCTGGATTAAGAACTCTTTGCCATGTAAATGACTGCTTTATATATGTACATCTGTATGTAGATGTTGAGAACTCTGGATATATGATGGTGTGCCATATACTTATGGTTGAATATTGTGAATTGTTGATGATTTCCAACATCGTATGCTTTGCCGTTGTTTTAGTAAGCTTACCCTTGCTGTGTTTTATTGTTATTGGTTATCCTGTTGTTGCTATTGCGCTGATGTGCCTATGATGATCACGTCCTATGGCATGGGAGCAGACAGCGAGGCTTCAGTGGACCCGGCTGCCCAGAGATGATGGTGGAGTTGCTTGCGAGACAACTCTTTTTGTTTTAGAAGTGTTGTTCTGTATAGTTATTCTTTTGATAGGATTGTATAGATTGACCAGCTATAGGGAGTGAGTTTTGTATCCCGCTTCCCTAGCGATGTATAATTTGATATGTTTGATATGGGTTGGTGTTATCCTATTGTTGTGTATGACATGATGATGACAGATATACATATATGCATGTATGGTACCAGGAAAGATAGGTAGATTTCTCAGTTGATGTGTATGACTCATATACAAATATTATATGATTTTATTCACCTGATAAGGTGTATGTGGTGTATGTTTAGTAGGGTTGTTTAGTAGCGACGGTTGGGTCGTTACAACATCTTTTCAATATCAGGATTTTGACATTCAACAAAGGAGTATATAATAGTAATATTTTATTGTAAAACACCATTTGTCAAGATCAAACCACACAACTTCATTAATTTAACTTTTTGTTTTAGCTTATAAGTTTGTATTTTCATATTGTTAGAATTTAGTCAAAAATAAAAATAAGTAAAATAACTACACAAACAATCAACTAACAAATCTCCATTATATCTAAGAATTTAATTATGAACTAATTTTAGTTAATGATAGAATAAAATTAATTATTAAAAAAATAAAAACTAGACCATAAATAAATGAAAATTAAAAATCAGTAACGGACCAATATATCACTAGAGAGTAAAATAAATAGCAGAAAAGAAAATATATAAAAAGTAAAAGTTAGTAATGGACCAATATATCATTGTAGAGTAAAATAAATAGCAGAAAAACAAATAACTGAAAAATAAAAGTTAGTAGTGGATCAGTATATCATTGGAAAGTAAAATAAACGACAGAAAAATAAAATAACTAAAAAATAAAAGTTAGATCAAATAGGAGTATTAGAACTCTTAGTAATAATAGTCTTCTAGCCAAATGATTCGCCAGTTGACCTGGATGGAGTATGACAAGGCTTACTTCTTTCTAGAAAATTTAACTTCTATTTTCTCTGTAGCCCTCCACTCTTCCAATGAGCTTGCCTCGCCTTCATATCATCCTCATAAATTCTGCAGTGGCTCACCAAGGTAGGAAACTAAGCTATCTCAAGATACCCTACTACCTACTTGATGTTAAGCCTCAGTTTGCTCTCAAATTTGGAGCATCGCGATCTCTCATCAACTCCTTGGAAATAAGGATAGTTTGTCAAATTTGGCAGCATACTCTCTAATAGACATATGTCCTTGTTTTAATTCAAGGAATTATATTTCTTTCCTTCGCCTTTGGTCTTCTAGGAAACACTTCCTTGAGAACTTCAAACGAAATACTTCCCAAGTGATCAGTCTTCCTTTGGCTTCTTCTTTTTGCCTAGCGTACCTCCACCAATGCTCTGCTTCTCTAGATAATATAAAGGTAGCATAAGTTAACTTATGCGCATAGTGCATGCCATAGTTGTGAAGATTTTTTCAATTTCTGCGATCTTAAGGAATGCCACGAGACCTCGGTATTTTACAAGCTCAACGTCTTGTCCTTGGTTCATATTTTCAAGGAAAATAGCCATTCTCTCGAGTATTTGTTAGGTAGTGTCTTGACATGGTCTTCCATCCATTTTCTGAAAAATAAATTCAATGTTTAGTCCATTGCTTTAACTAAAATCATAGATAAGTAAAAGTTATCTATGAAATAGTACATTAGATAGACTCCCAAGAAAGAGAGGTTGGTTATAATGGATACTCTTAAACACCAAGTCTTTCCTAGCCAAAATCTACCTAGACATGCATTAATCACTTCTACTAAACCCAATAGCTAAAATTAGGTTTATTCTTACTAATGTCTTCTATTGAGTGCGCAGACCACTTTCTGTAGTAAGGTTGGACGTCCACTTTTATTGGCGTGTATATGCTTTTATATTTATCTTATATTTTTGTTTCTCAACAGAGGATATAAGAACAAACAATTCATCTTTCAATCCTGTTTTGTCAATAGCAAATGAAAGAACACACAACACATAAAAGGTCAAGGCCATACCCCAAGCTTTGACAGGAAAGAATTGCTTTGATACCACTAAATGTAACACTCATTCATTTAATTATAATCCGTATTAATTTATTTATTTAATTATTGCAAGTAAAATTTTTTCAACTCTTATAATGGAAAAATTATAAACATAACAAAATCTAAAAATGGTAGTAGAGATAAAAGATAAAGTTTATATATATATATATATATATATATATATATATACACCATGATTTCAGAGTACATGTCATTTAATAAAGAAAGATAACTTAAAATACAACAGAATAAAAAGTACATCAAAAGATAGATACTACCTAACCAAATATGTAAATCAAAAATGTCATATATAGAGTAGTGTCATTCTACCCTATCCCTCACACAAAAAGAAAATACTATAAACTAAATCTACAGGTCCTTGTCCGTAGGGTATCCTCTATCTCATCCTCAACATCACTAGTGTTTCCGTCATCTTCAATAATCGCAATCAAACATATATAGAAGAGAAATAATAGAGTGAGGTGATTTGTTTTAAAATCACTTTCACATGTACGGTAGGAATTTTACTATAAAATAAAGATAAAGCATAACTGACAATAAAGGGGAACCTAAGGTGATTCTAAGTTGTATTAGACTACCCTTGACTAGTTATGGATCCATATTCTCTACTAGTGAGTAATAGTTCTTAATAGAATTGGGAAGTGACTAAGAGTACATATACCTCTCTCAACATCATCACATGGTATAGTCCTCATCATTATTAAGGAACAAAATAATAGTCTAGATGTCCATTTATAGAGGTATACTCTCACTGTGACACTCATTCACATTAAACACAACCCACATTTATTTGATTACTTATTTAGTTAATTAATTTCCAAGTTGACGAAAATACGAGGAAATTTTTCGTTTTACATTTTACATGTGATCGCCTTACAAAACTTCTTTTTTTAAAGTAAATAAATTGTAAGTAAAATAAAATTTGGAAATGGGAGTAAAAGGATAAGAAAATAAGACATATTACATCATCATCATCAAAACCAAATACATCTAGATTTTTGAAGTACAAGTGAAGCTAAGTACATCGTGAACTGAATACAACTGAAATCATAAAATACAAGAAAATCAAAAAAGGACATGAATAGACACTAGCCACCCACTATCCTAACCAAAGCAGTGTCTAAAGATCTACTCCCAATCCTTGTATAAAAAAAAAAAAAGCCACTAGGTAAGGCCTACCAGTGCTTGTCCGATTATGTCTCCTTGGAATCTACATCTGCTACATGGTGAGCATGGTCATTGAGCACCTCGTGGGGTACCCCAGGTCCAAAGGTGGGGGAGGATGAAATGGTGGACCAATCGTTGGCCATAGAGGAGTCCATGGGGGACTCAGCCAATATCACCTCCATGGGTGACCCCTCCTCAAAAGTTGTCCATCATCAACGCAGACCTCAGCTGGTAGCGAAGGATACACATTTATTTAGGGAGCTGCGAAGGGGATCTCCGGGTCTGCTGGTGGAGAGGGTCATGGGGGAGGCACATACTGGAAATGTGGCGGTGGTGAGGATGCTAGAGTAATTGGGATAGTGACGAAAAAAGGAGGCATAAAAACCTTTGAAGTCAGTGTCTTCATGATACATCCATGTCCCCTCATCATGATAATCAATATGAATATTAAAAAGGACGGGCATCGCCATCTTCATGTATCAATCGTGAACAATCATGCATAAGAAATAGAGGAGTGAGGCGATTTTGTTCTTAAAATCACTTTCACATAGATGGCAGGGCATCCTAGCATCACATACAGATAAAACACAATTGACAATAGAGAAAAGGGAACCTAGGGTTTGTTTAAGTTATAACAACTACCCTTGACACTGTATAAATCCATACTTCTCATTGATAAGTAATGGTTCTTAATAAAACCAGGAAGTGACTAGGAGTACATATAGCTATGTCAATATCATTAATCATGGTACAATCCTCATTATCATCGAGGAACAAAGCAACGACTCAAGACATTCATCGTCTACTCATTAGTATACTCTCGCACCAATCCTAGAATGTTGAGCAGTTGTTGGGGTTATTAAGCTTGGTTAGACGAATATTTCGACTCAAGAGTGATACCTTGGTCATTAGGACCTTTGTCGCTCGACACCTTATCCCCAAGACCTCCGCAAGTGGGTCCGTGCCTTTTATTCCTCAGCCTACCAACTGTAACTTCCCATGTAGGGTATCACGCTATCGCATGTCCCTCACATCACTTATACTCTATTTATTGTCCTTAACCTTCATAATTTGGATAGAGGTTTTCTTGGTCTCATTACATTGGAGCACCAGTACAATCTCTAGTCAATATCTCTGCCTCTTAATGCTGAGGTTGAGTTTAATCACAATATAATTTATAGGGATTATACAAAGCTAAGTATACATTTAAGAAATTACGAGAACAAAAGGGAAATTAGCAATCAAACTTTGATTTGACTTAATCGCCTTAAGTACCCAATTTTAAAGAGTTAAACTTACTTAGGAAAATCCTAAATTAGCCACTAATAATTTAGACGTGATTATTTAAATCTTTATCATAAGTAGAGACTTAGGTACTTAATAAAAATTTCAACTAGTTAATTAAGAATTAAAGTGTAATTAACCCTCCGTTTTAGGGATTCAATTTCCTAAGGTCCTAAATGCCATCATTAATTCATTTCATTGAATTAACGTTGGTAGTTAGCCATGATTCAAAAAAGAATTTAGTTATACTAAGTTTTTTGCAACTTGAACCAATAAAATAATTTATGAGGACCATTTTTAATTAGATAAAACATAATGTCATATTTCTTTTAATGAAAATATGTTTAATTTTTTTTACTAAAAGGGCTCACCATTTTATTTTAGACACTAAAGAAAATGGCATTTTACAAACTAGAAAATATGTCATTTATTTTAGCTTAAACAGACTTCTAGAGACAACAGGTTTGGGCCTCGGATTTGAATTTCAATTTGGATGGGCAAACGATTTTTGTTTTATGAGCCATAGCTTGTTGGAAAGGTATTTCTTTCTAGTTTCTAAATCATTACGGATCATCTTAAGCAAAAATATGCAAAAATAGATACAAAAATAACAAAATAAGGAGTTCAAAAGACCTTACTCAACGACCAGTAGTTCTCTTTTGCTACTTTCGCATATCATCTCAATCTTTCAGCAACCAAACCCTTTTTTTTTTTTTAGGAAGTACATTAAAAATCCTTTCCAAGAAGTCCAAGAACTCCAAAAATCAAGGTTTATAGTGATTTTATAGTGATTTTTTCAAGGTTTATAGTGATTTTTCAAAATTTACAACTATAAAAAGTTGTTACCCATAAAAAACCCTCATCACCTCCAAATTCTAAAATTTATTAAAAATAGTAAACAAAGATGAATATAGGAAAACTATATATTCTAGAAAATCTTAATGAATCTACTTTTAGTTATTTTAGGAATATCGATTAACACCTAATAGAACTTTCAAAAATCATTTTTTTGTGCACACTACTAGTTACCATTTTCAAAAAAGCAACTCCAAATTTTAAAAAGTGTAACTTCGTTGTTTCTTAACTTTTTCAAACTCTTTTTATACCCATTTCGAAGAGAATTTTGTCTAGTTTTTAACAAAAAAAAAAGCACTTAAAAATATTGAGTGTAGTTTGAAATATTAAAAAAATAGTGGCTAATGTCCAGACAAGAATCAAAAACAGCTTGCTAAAGCTCAAATACCTCTTCATAAAAATCACTTTTTTATCAAGTTATGAACTTTAAATGGCCAAAACAAGATTTTGGGGTTCTTAGGTACATCAAAAGCTAAAATAATCATCTTCACCCTTTACCACAACCGTGACTTATTGGGGAGAAAAAAAAAATGCCAACACTTGGTGTTAGCTGAGCTTGGGTTTATTTTTAAGAGTCCTTTCAAGTCCTTGTTGTTTTAGGGTCCTTAGTTGATGGTTAAAGCTTCAAACTTGTCTTAAGAAAGTGACTATCTTTTGAGTCTCCTTTGGAAGGACTAAATCAAGGGTTCAAAGAGTGTCCAAGGTTCAGAAAAGTCTTCCTTTTTTTAGCTTATAAAGTTGAGAAAAGTTTACAAGCCTTAAACTTTGGTTTATAGATTTTAGGGTTTTTAACCGAACTTTTACCATTTTATTGCAATGTAACAACATAAATCAACATCAAAATGTTAATAGCAACATTTAACAAGCACTTTCAGCCATAAAAATGAAATGGGGAAGCATATCAAGAAATGAACAACAACATAAGTGAAGCCAACAACAACAATGAGCAGAAATAAGAATAAAAGTAGTAGGAAAACAACATGCTAAGGGTTTGGGGGACCAAAATCCATCTATATAAAAGTAAATAATTTAAGAACACCCCACTCCCCCCATATACCTCACGTGAATTGGAGAAAAGGAGGAAGAATAAGCCCTTGATGCTTCCTTGTTAGTGGTGGTGGTGGCCTTGAAGAAAGGTTGAAGGACGAAAAGAATTGTGGTTCTTTGTGTAAGAAACTTTTGAAATGGAGCTAGGGAGAGAGAGGACAAGGTTTGGCCAAATTAGAGGAAGAAGAAGGGTAAAAAAATCTCTCCCCAACTTGTCTTTTTATAGAGGAAAGTAGGTTGTCTAAAGAGGGGGCAAAAAAGTAAACCTACTTTTCGTTTTTTTTAGATTTTTATTTTTATGACATGTGAGAAATTAAAGGGAGTGAGTTTGCAGAGCAAATGTAGATGTGCCCAACCTCTGCTCCCTCAAGTCTTTGCATTTTGTTTTTTCTGCAAACGAATCGACCAATTTCGATAAAAATATCTTAAACTTTGGTAATTTGATTTTTATAGCAATTGATTCTTTGAAACTTTGTGAGCACCTTAATTACTGATTAAAAAAAATCCAAAATTTAAAATGAATTTTTAATAATTTAATTCAAATTTTTAAGTATTTATTTGGTATTTTTGAGTTAAAAATTTATAAAAATTTTATTTGAACTCATAAATTTCCAAAATTTTTATGAAAATTATAAAACTAAATATCTAACCCAAAAATCAACTAAGAATATTGATTTTGTCTCTCCTATATGTTAAGCCTATATTGGCTATAATTTTAATAGACAATGGATGGTAGTTTGATCATTTTTTATAGGAATCTCAAAAAATTCCTAGAAAATTTTCAAAATTATATTTTAATATATATGACGTATTTCTAAGTTCAAAATGACAATTCATAGTCATTTAGACCTTTTCCTCATGTCAACCTTCAATGTAGAGAAATTAAGATTAACTGTTAGTTTTTTAATTCCCAGTAATTTCACAGTCATTACAAATTAAATATAATATTAAAATGAGGGTGTTACACTCACACCAATCCTAAAATGCTAAGCAGTTGTCGGAGTTATCGAGCTTGGTCAGGTGAATATATTGGCTCACGGGCGTTACTTTGGCTATTGGGATCTTCACCATCCGATGCCTACTTCTAAGACTTCTGTAAGTGGGTCTCTCTGCCTTTTATTCTTTAGCATACCAAACTATAACTTCCCTACCAAGGTGTCATGCCACTACATGTCACTTGTTTTACATTACTCACTAACTTATCAATTTCTAACTTCTCAAACAAATGTTTCCCTAGTTTCATTAAATTTGAGCACTAGTATAATCAACATTTTTGCCTTATAATGCAGAAATTGCACAATAACAAAATTTTAATAGAATAAAAATTTAGTAATTACATAAAATTTTAGCAAAATAATAACTTAGTAATCATAATTTAAAATCTTAGTAGAATCACAACTTAGCGATTAGTAAAATTTTAGTAGAATAACGACTTAATAAGTATGATTTAATTATCTAAATTTGAGCAGAATAACAACTTAATAATTATAATTTAATTATTTAAATTCGAATAGAGTAACAACCTAGTGAATATAGTTTAATTATTTAAATTTGAGCATAGTAACAACTTGATAAAAATTAAAGTTTAGCATTAAACATTATAGCAATATAATAGAACATACTAAACTTATGCATTGAAAGGTTTAGGGGAAAACGTTTCCTACTAATATGCAAAGTGACTGTAATTCAGAACCCACCCCACTCCCTCCATTACCTCAAAGATGGTTGTTGAAGAGGAGAAAAGTTGATGGCAAAGTTGATGCAAAGCTCCCAAGAAAAGAAATTTACTAGTTGATGAAAACTAGTAAAATTTTAGCATAAAAATAATGTAAAAGAAAAATTAGAGAGAGAAACTCCTCATAGGAATTTCGGCCAGCCAAGGAAGGAGAAAGATGGTGAAAATTTGTTCAAAAGCATATGTATTGATAGAGGAGGAAGTGGGGTTAGGTGTCCACTTGATGACATCATCCATTATGTCATAATTCCCTTTTTATTTTTATTTTTTAATTAATTTTAGAGACACATATACAAAATAGGTGGTGAGTCATCTAGGACTAGGCTAGACAAGTGTCCCATGAGTTATCCTAACTTTATCTGTGTTAATTTTATCTGTGGTTAAATCAACCGATACCGATAAAATTGCTTAAACTTGAATACATTAGCTTTTAATATCAAAACAATGTGTTTAAATGTAAAACTAAAAAAATATATTATGTTCCATCAAAAATAATTTTCTAAAAGTAAATTTTAATTTTTATTAATTATTTTCAAAATTTACTGATTTATTTTATATTCTTAAGCTAAAAAATTCATATTAAATCCATTTTAATTCAATAAATATCCAAATTTTAATGAAAATTTTAAAATTACATATTTTACCTAAAAATGAACTAAAATTATTATTTTCACCATTTTTGGATTTCAAACAAATGCTAACTTGGCTTATTAGACACCTTGGGACATTTTGGTCATTTTGTACCAAAATTCTAGAAAATTCTTAGAAATTTTTCAAAATTATATTTTAATACATATGATATGATTCCAAGCTTAAATTGACATTTTATTATCAATTGAATCTTTTTCTCATGTCAGCCTTTAATGTTGAGAAATTAGGGCAAAATTGTCATTTTCTAATTTCTCTTGGCTCTAGCTCGAAAAAATTATTAAAAATCACGATTGAATAACTCTCAACATTCTAGATGCAACTATGGAAAATAGAATTTTGAAATTTCTTCCTGATTTTTTAGAAATAATTCATCAAATATTAGAAAAACAGTTAAAAAATTAATGTAGGAGTGTTACAGTTAGCATAGATAATGTAATTGTTTCAGCAATGTTTTGATGATGATTTCAGAATTCAAATTCAACTTTTGGGGTTCTATGTATATTGTTTGCTATTGCTTGCTGGTTTAGTATGTTCTCTTTTATTTGCTATTTATCCTAATGGTGTATACTTCATTTTATAACTCCTTGCTAATTTTTCAATCCAAATAAAGAAATGGCAAGTGTTTCATGACATTGCTTTGACTATTGCTTAATGATTTTCTATCTAATATTTTTGGGAAAGATGCGAATCTCATATCCTCCCAAGCACTAGATGTAGGTTGGACTTTTTTTCTCTACCTAATATCAGATAGTGAGCTACTGTTTGCTAATTAAATTAATATTTGTTAGCTAAAAAAGAAGTTGCTTATACACTTGCTCTTGGTTGTTTAATGTAACCATATGACAAGCTAGAGTTATAGTTTTCTAGCTTGCAAGAGATTGCTTAATTGATATGTTGTTCCAATATAATGAAATTCCTCTAAGATTTTGAAGGAGCAATGAAAATCTAAAGCACATTAAAGAGAGCCAAATTTGTTTCTTATGGAGAAAGATCTCTTTTGCTCAAGGTATAATTTGTCTTGTGCCTCTTACATTGTCTAGCTTCCCAATTTTCTTTTATACTTTGTGCTTAGATTGAAGCTTCTACATTATCTAGCTTTATTTAGTTATAATTATTTTGTTGTTTTATAATTTTTTCCAAATCGAATGATTATTTCAGGCTATTTGGTTCATCTTTTGTTATTGTTATTGGCTTATTATTCAATTTTATATGATGAATCCAATTCATGATTACTAGCTCCACTCTTATGTTTCTAAGTTTAGTCTTACCCAATTGCATTGATTTAAATGTCAGTTTAATTTTAGCAATAATATCATGGGTTTAAATGCGCCAACTTAGACTTATTAAAGTTATCTTAGCATAATGATGCTGATTTGCTTTATGGTTTGCACGGTGCATGTGTTAGAACGGCTTCCTTGCACCCTGCAGAAATTGTGGCTTGCTAGAATTTCATGGGGCATACAAGAAATACACTGAAAGGCGTCGTTGGTTCTTAAGGATTTAGTTAGAAATATATATTTACATTGTTGCCTTGTGTTGGTAATAAGATAAGGGAACTCTACAGGTTGCAATTGAGTGAAGTATTTATGAAGTGTTTTTGTCATGGAGTGGCCATCAGTTTTGCAATCGGCCATTTGTAGTTTCTACTTTTATCCTATGATGCCTTTCTGCTTTGGTACTATGCAGTATGTATAAAAAAAAAAGTTGTGAATCCATGCACTAGGCTCATGGTTTTCTCATTTGTTACATTTGCATGCTCGAGGAAGTAATGTTAGATTCAATGCAAAGGAACATTAAAGCTACAAAGTTGGTCTTGGATGTTTCTCCCTGTTTGATCTTCTTAATTTCTTTTGATTTCTAGATGCAAGCCGTGAAATTGTGTCTAAACAACAAGGTCTGTATATTTTAATTGAGGGTTAAATATGTTTTTGATCTTCCAAAAATATGACAAAATTGGTTTTAGTTTTCAGGAAATTTCTTTCTTAAATAAATTTCCTCAAATATTAAAAATACACTAATTAAATCTCTATGCTAAACTCTGTTTAACTTTTCTGTTAAATGATGGTCACACCAGCTTCTAAATAAAATATTTTATTACCTAAAGTGTCCAGTGATAATTTTTAATAAAAAATCGTGTAATTGCTTCTATGGTTTAGGATTAAACATGTTATAATTTTATTTAAAAAGTATGTTACTAATCTAATCTGAATATAACAGTTGACATGGATGGCCACTGTGAACACTCAATTTTATCCGGATTTAATAAAAAAAAAGAGAATATAAAAATTTCAAGAAATAAAAATAAAATAGAATTAAATAATTAAATAAATAACAAAAAGAGAAAAAATCGGACTCAAATAGTTTGCTGTTTTACTCTTGGGCTTACCTATTTTGGAGGCCCATGGTCTAATACAAAAAAGAAAATAAAAAAAAAAGGGAAGGATCAAGAACGGAAGTGGTTACAACCACTTTTCAAGATTTGATGAAAAATTAAAAAAAACCAAAAGACAGAAATTGGAGGAAAGGGTAAAGGTTGATGGGGAGAAACCGTTACAAATGGGCACTTGATATTGGCTTATAAATAGAGGAGGACGCTGAAAATCAAAAGGGGACAGAAGAAAAGAAAAGAGAGAACGGAAGAGAAGGAGACACTGTTAAAGAGGATGAATTGTAAGTCTGAGAAGCAAGGTTGGGATGAGGCTGTGTGAAGTGTTGATTGAAGAGTGAAGGCTGCGCAAGTATCCCTTTATACCTTGCTAATTTGTTTAGGAATTATTGATGTTGCTGTTGATTGTTTCAATTTTTAGCTGCTTGCTGTGTTCATTATCGTATATGCATAACTTCTGTAAATGGTGCTCTGTTTTGGATTACTGAAATGTACTCTGTGTTTGTATACCCTCTGCTAGTGAGCCCCAATGGTTGAATCTCCATGTAATTAGAAGGTGAAATATAGCCTTGACCATAACCATAACCGTAGCGTCTACAAGTCGCATATTTCTCCCAGAAATCATCACACACACTTACACACAAATTGTCATTCTCTGCATCTCACAGTAGAATACACACACAACAGACATAGAGATCAAGATTTACTTTGCCTCGCATTAATCAAATGCACACACTATGTCACATTGCCATACACAAATCTGTAAGTTCACCAACGCACAATTGATTAATTCACATCGAGCACACGCATCTAACCACAATCAGAGTTCAAAAAAAAAAAAAGAGAGGTCATCCCACATCTCTGCCACGAACCGTGCCTCTGCGGCACGCTTGTTGATGTCATGTGAACTTCCTCTGACGCTGACGTTATTGTCGTCGCCGCCTCCGCCGACCTCTCCATCTAAGCTTTCCACTGTGTCAAGGTCCTCGCTGATGCCTCTGCTTTAAGGATGTTTTCCTTCCGCCGCCCAGATCAAGGTCCAAGGGCGTCTCTAAGTCGCACCGCTGCGACGTGATTCGCCGTCGTCTGCCACGTTTCCGCAAGTCCCCACCCGCTCTTTGACTTCGTCCAACTCTGATGTCCTCCACCGATTCACATCCATCGCAGTGGTGCAAGACAAATTATTCCCTTAAGCTATCAAAATCGTGTCACTTGGAGGGCCGGTGCGCCTCTGATTCCTCTGCGCGGATAACATGGGCTCGGGCCCAAATGTTACGTTTTTCATCCTTCTTTTATTTTACGTTGAGTTTTCCTTATATATATAAATCTTAGCTTTGTGAATCCAATAAAAGAGTAAATAAAAACATATGGTTAAATGTTTGCTAAGTAAATACGGTGAAGGTCTTTAGACCATTTCTTATTTCGGTTTTTTTTTTTTTTAAACATTTAAGGATCAAAATATGTATTTGATGGCAATTAGGAAAATGATTATTTGTTTTATTAAGCTTCCGTTTTTTTTTATTTTGTCTTCAATGTGAAATTAATTAATAAGTTATTAACTAATAAATTTTCTTTAAATAATAAAAATTACTAAACTTGATAATGGTCATTTTGGATGCACTTCCTATTTGGACATTATTAAAGTTTTAAAATATTAATGATAACCATTTTAGATACACTTTTTATTTGGTTATCATTTTTTTTATGTATAATACAAATATTTCAATAAAAAAATAATAAAGGTTTTAATGATAGTTATTTTGGATGCACTTCCTATTTAACTATTATAAAAATCTTAAAAGGTGAACCGATAACTATTTTGGATGCACTTCCTAGTTGGTTATTGAAGCCTTTTAAATAAAAAAACTAAAATTAAAACACTTTTTTCAAAAAATATAAAAAACAAATAATCATAAAATTTAAATATGACCACTTTGGAAGTAATTCCTATTTGGTCATTCAATAAATTTGACATATCTGAGTGGTACAACTTGGTAATGTCAGATTTAGCAACACAAAAATAAAAAAATCAAAATCAACCGACAAAACATTTTTCTACCTAAAGAACTACGTGAGTCTGATTCCTCATTGCACCTGAGGATACGTAGGAGTAGGGGCCCACTCTTGTCGATCTCAAAAAAAAAAAATTTAATGTCTTTCCAAAAATAAAATATTATCTTCTTAATTAAAATTCTTTTGATAAAAATAATAAAATATTTTCTTTTCTTTAAGGGGTAAAATAAATATTTTAGAAGCTATCTATTTTTCACATTTAATTAGGGGTAACCGTCTTTACGACGGACGTCGTAGGGTGCTAACCCCTTCCCTACACGTAACTGACTCTCGAACCTATATTTAGTTTCACAGACCATATTCTTCCAATGGTTTTTCCATATGTTTTTTCTTAATAAACTATGGTGGCGGCTTCTCTGATTTTATTTTCATTTTTACCATTTCGTCATGACTCCGGTTGCGACGGCCACATTAAGAAATTAATGGTGATTATGATACTGACGTGGTCATCATTTAACAAAAAAGTTAAACAGAGTTTAGTATAGGGATTTAATTAGGGTATTTTTAATATTTGAGGGACTTTATTCAAGGAAAAAAAATTTCTGGGGACTAAAATCAATTCTGTTATATTTTTGGAGGACCAAAAATATATTTAACCCTTTTAATTGATTACCAATATGCACCCAGTTGTGACAGGATATGAATTTATTAGACATCTTCAATTTTACAGTAGAGAAAATTTTGGAGCACTTAGGTTATTCATTCAAATGATTTTTTTACTATTTCAGAGACTCACTTTGCATTGTCAAATTGTTTGAAAATTTTGTTCTAGGGATGAGAATCCTACTTGTACCCTATGGGTACCCACAAAAAATATCTGTAATGGGTAGGATAAATACCCGCTCAATGGGGATGGAGGCGGGGACATGTATTTACTTGCAAACTTTAATGGCGATCGGTGCGGGTATGAGTACTATAGTGCCCACCTCGCCCCCCTCCCCCCCCAATATATATATATGGATTTGCCAATGTACTTACACTTGTTTTTTAGTTGGAGTACGTTAGCAAGCTATAACTACAATATATCTTAAAATACACCTACGGACTCCAACTAAAAAACAAGTGCATGTACGTTACCAAATCCCACAAGCAATTGCTAATGTACACACATTTATTTTTTAGTTAGAGTATGTTAGCAAGCTACACCATAGTGTATTTTAAGATACATTTTAGTTATAACTTGCTAACATACTCCAACTAAAAAATAAGTGTGTGTACATTAGCAAATATATATATATATATATATATATATATATATATATATAAAAGATAAATTCTAGTGATTATTATAATGTTAAAGATCTTAATTTATTTTAATAAAAAAGATATTGGAAGAAGTAGTGAAGAACAAACAAAAATAAGAATTTAATTTATATATATTGTTAGTGTAAAATATTTTTACGCATACATCCATTAGGAATTCACCATATCGCCACATCAATGAATAAGATGATGTGAAAAAATAATCAAATTTTATTACATGTATGTGTAAAAAAGTTTTCCACTGGTATTATATATAAATTAAATTCCAAAAATAATTTATACTCCACTAAAAATTTTAAATTATATCAAAAGACCAAGTTTTTTTTTAAAATGCATGTATTGCTTTTAATTAAAATATTATTGACAATATTTATAATTATTATTATTTTTTAACATGGTTTTTTTAAATCTAAAAGTATATAAATTTTATTTGATATTAACTATGTTAAATAATAGATTGAATGTATTTGTCATTTTATATATTGATAGTGAAATGTGAGAAATACTTAATCATAAAACTTTGATCAATAATTTCGTAGTTGGTAAAAAAAATAAAATGAGAATTGACAAATTATATTAAATTAATGTTGAATATAAATTCCGTCTAAGGCCTCAAAATTTTTTACCAACACTTAAGTAAAGTACAGGTAGCGGGTATGGGTATGAGCATATAGGTACCTAGCAGGTATTGGGACGAAGATTAAAGTTACTACTTGCGCAGCTGTGGGACCGGGTACGACTATTTTTTTCAAACATGGGTATGAAAATGGATATTATAGTATCCTATCGAGACACTACCCATTGTCATCCCTAATTTGTTCTATCAATTTTTATATTTTGCATAATAGATTAAAGTTGAAAACAATTTTATTTTTTAATTATAAACAAAATAATGTTTTCAATTAATTTGTTATTTTAAAGGTAAGTGATATATATGTCTTTGTATATCAACGTCATTCACAGATAATTTTATTTGTGATAATATATGTCATGTATCTTTCATTTATTTAAATATATTTCTATTTACTTTTTTGAAATTTAAAATTACATATCAAATATCTCATGTATTGTATAGATATTTATATGAAATAGAAAAATATTAAATTAAAAATATTCTTAAAATAAAATTTAACTCAAATTATATTACTTGTAATAAAAAACAAAGCATAAATTAAAATATTTGATTTTTTTTAAATTCTGAAAAATAATTGAATTAATGAAAAACCATTTTAATGGTAATTTTGTCGCATATTGTTTTTCTTTTTAAATTGTTTCTATTTTTATTTCTCTTTGAAAGTTAAATTATATTTATCAATTGTGGTGTGCATTGCATAGGTATTTTTGTTCAATATAAAAATTGAAATAAGAGTAAATTTAGTTGGTAAAAAATATATAAATGTTCTAATAATTTCTCTATTCTTTGAGAGGATTATTAATTTATTATCACATATACAACATACAAACCTATATCACAGGCAATTCTTATCAATAAATATCTTAGATTTATAATAAAAAGCTAAATTAGGTCATAATCTTATGTTTAAATTTGGGGTCGAGATTCTGTGGTTTCGTTAATAGTTCATACCTAAGATCAAATCAACTAAGGTCAAACTACAAAATATATTATGAATAAATGAGGATTATTTGCATAGGTTATAAAGTTATATAGATATTATTAAATCCTTTTAATCTTTTTAAAATTTTTAAACATGAATTTCTCATATAATTTTATACATATTTCAGATAAAATAAGAAATATTTGTGGGTGTATAACCAAATATATGTCCCGTGCATAACACGGGTTAAACACTAGTTATTGTTATATTTACCACACTTAATATAAACATTTGCTCTGCTGTATAATTTAGACACGTGGATTCATTTACATGTTTTCTCGGTTCTTTCTCTCTCTCAACATATGCCATGTAACTGTCACTCATATTTACAAAAAATCCCACTTATTTATTTATTTATTTCCATCAACCTTTTCGAGAAGTTGACCTACAATTCACTTTTTGTTAAAATAAATTATTCTGTTAGATATTGTCATTACGTTGTTACCTTTAGTTGTTAAATGGGGCGAAGGGCAATTTGTTCACATATTTGGGGTTGTGTCATTAATTGACATCTCAAGGGAGTTTCTGTTATTTAGCCTATGTTTAATTAATAAGGATATCGCATATATATATCGAACCAAGTGATGGGCTAAGCTTTAAACCTTCATATAAATTAAATCAAGGGGGTTCGATTAAACTTGAATGCAATATCAAATTTAAATCAAACCAAATCAATTTTAAACAGTTCGGTTTGAATCGGTTATTCAATTTTTTTGTTAAAATTTTAATTTATTTATATATAACTTTCAAAATTACTTTTAATTTGATAACTAATAAAGATATTTCATATAAAATTTCAAACTACACTTTTAACAAAGAATTAAATCATGAGTAACTTGCAAACTAGTTAAAGTAACTTTTATCCCCAAAAATACTATATATCAGCTCAAACCATTTGAACCAGTCGTTAGTCAATTCAAGTGATGCTCAATTACCCTTTCGAATGTTAAAGGTAGCATGCACAGGGAACTTTTAGAAAATGATTCAAGGAT